>JAYKKT010000069.1:6241666-6962500 GCA_036023115.1 Brasenia schreberi | reverse complement strand
ATAGGCAAACAATGTTGGGGTTGAAAAGATAGCTCGAGTTGTGAATGCCGCTGTTTGCACGAGACAAATAAAAAATGGTAGGCTGTTTGATTAATAAGGATAGTATTGCCTTCAACTAAGCAATATAGATAGAGAGAGCGATTTTCACTCACCCGTACTTAATCGTACTCATTCATTGCTTTTGGATGATATGAATATAATAAAAATATTAAACTGAGTAGGTTGGACTATCTAACCAATTAGACTCTCCTTTGGAATTCCCTTACTCTCCTTAAGTTCCTAACATGTGACTTTGACAAAGTTAGCATTCTTGGTATCATGGTGAGAGAGCGGAAAGCTGACTTTAAGTGACTTGATAGAGTGGATTGTCACTGGTATAAACGGAGATACTAAAATCAAAGGTCTCAAAAAAGAGAGGAGTTAAAAACAACATTACCAATCCCTTTAAACATATGTATATATATATAATGTATATGTATATATTCGTTAATTGGATTTTATAATGATTTAAGCTTTTCCAACTTACAAAAATTCACTTTATGCATTACAAAAAGAATGTTCTAACGTGTGCAACGCAATAATAAGCGCACTTGTGGCTTCATGAAAATGTCCTCAATCGTTACTAGCGAGACAATAGTTTTGTTCAATCACTGTTTTGTTTTAGTCATTGAGCGAGAATTGTGCTAGGGCCGTTTAGCTTGAATTTGTTACCTTCACGATGTATTTAGCAGACACTTTAAGCTGTGTTCCTTCAGGTGATTTATTGGCCTTATAATTTATGAAAAGGGTGCAGCACAAAATTATGAGAGAGAGAAAGAGGCGTGCCTTGTTCCCAAATGCGGGGGCAGTGGTTCCATGTCTTGAGCGCGATGACGCAAGCCAGCGTGTTAATGATTCTGTCGTGTGCAGAGAATATGTGGGGATCGCCCCACGACCCGTCCGCTAGTTGATTCTTTGCGATCCAGTCGAGGCAGCTCGGGAATTGCGGGCTGCCATCACCGTGGATATTCTCCACCAGCGCCACCCACGCCGTATCGTACGCCGACGCGTTGATTTCTCCGTCGCCCATAGCTTTCAGCATCGATCTTACCCTCTCGATCAACTGCATCTCCTTCGACGCCTGCACCGACAAATTTGCAAAGGAACGTCGCTCAATCCAAATCTAATATACGAACTGTATATTTTTGAACCAAATTTCAATACACAAATATATACTAAACATGATGCAGTTTCGCTATTCTGGCAATTGTTTCATGAAAAACTACTGTATGCACGCGCACCATTTAGCACCGCAGTATTTCAAAATCATTTAGAAAAAGAAAGTAGTCACAACAGTAACAGAAGTCTTTTCTCCTGGAAGTGGGTCGGCTACGCGAATTCTTTAATAACATAGCTTGATATACGTAATGTTAACACTTAACTCCAAAAAGCGAGATCTAAATATTTTTTTTCATATTTTAGTCTTTTTCTTTTTCTTAAAAGTGTTCATGATTAGTTTCTTATACATTGTTGTCAAAACTTTATTTGGTTATTTTTTATATATCTAAACCATTTTATATCTATCTTTCTTATCTTATTTTCTATAAGAAATCGCTTTTCCATCCACTAAGACTATATTATACTTTTAGAGATGACAATAGTAACCCTACCCAACTCGACCACAATAAGAAGAGAATGCCCAAACCCGATTAGATTTAGTTTCGAGCCTCATACACGATATATATATATATCTATATATATATATATATATATAATCGCCCGGTTACATGTGGTCTAAAGAGACGCCTGTTGACGTTCTGGTTGGGTCGGGGTTGGTTATAAATATACCCTCCCCTGTCCATTGCCATTCCTAGAATAGTAGTCCTTCAAGCACACCATTCCCTCAAGTTGGTAGAGCGACTTCTTATAGATTATGTAATAATATATATATATATATATATATATATATATATATATATATATATATATATATAATATAATATAATATAATAATGTAGTTTTTATATCTACAATCTTAGATATTTGCATATTACATATATTTCATAATGTTAATTAGCGTCAACTTAACAACTTAAAATTTATTCATTTTTTCGGAGAACATCAGTGCTACATTATTACTGTCAACATATACACGTCGAATCTTGAAGATATGGACAGGCTGAAGTAAAGTGTTCACTGGACCTGAAACCACATACATCCTACGCTGTATGATATCCCACTTGCCACAAGGGTGCGAACAAGTACAGAATCTTTAATTAACTGTGCCTTCATGAGTTCTGTCCCTCTTTTGTCACTAGATGAAGTTTCCTTTCACAGACTGCTTTCCTTACTGACCAGTTTTGGAGACCAACAAGGTAAACTGAACATGCATCAGGGACATGTTCCTGGGACCCATTCATCTCCGACTCCTTTACCAAACAATCATGCATTGGCCATGTTGATCAGCAAACTTGGTTCTTTTAGTCCATCGTCACCATTAAGACCGATTTTCGATCAAGGGTCTGTTGGGAGCTTTCAAAACTCTGAGGATAGACCTGCCAACTGTTCGTATAGCAGTCACATACCCTTTCTACTACGCTAACCCTCTTTGCTGCTTGTGTGTCTTTGAATAAAATGGACTCAAATCCTTTAGTAGAGCATCAGACTGGTTGGAACTGTAGACCTAAGTTGAAGGAGATAATGCTGGATCAATACTATTTTACTGGATCCTAATTCTTATCATGTTCAGACACTAATCTAGTTAAGTGAGGCGATGATAAGTTCTAATTTATTTGCACATGACATGGTATATATGTGTGTGTGAACAAATGTCTTTGGAAAAGCATGCAGAGCGTTAGCTCATCTGGCAGGGTTCTGTGACTCCCGCATCGCGGGTGGTGAGTTTGATTCGAGGGCATGCATCCAGGTGTGTGCGTTATGCTTCCACCTCCCACGAGTCCCCACTTCTAGAAACCTTGAAGAGGTTCCTCGACATCCAAAATAAATCGTTCTTACTAAGCTGGCATGTTTGTTTTCTAAGCCATGAAGGTGCGTCTGATCTAACCAAACCAACTGGCATGACCTGCACCAGGTGTGCCCAATTAACCTTTATATTTAATATGCCCCATCCATTAATAGGTTTGGGTCCAGAATCCAAATCCAAGCTAATGAAGATCCAACTTAGAGTCCAGTAACACCACCAAGACAAGTCTCTTTTGACCACAATCTGCCCTTAACTAGTGCACTTGTACTCTAGGGAGCAGGTCTGATAATGGAACCCATCCCACCAAGCTACAAGTCAGCCAAACTATAGCCATGCTTTATGCTAGAACCTATAAGACCATAGCCCCATCTTGATGTGCTTTCCGTAATCCATGTTGTGGTCCAAACTAATCTCCCAAATATCGACCTCCAAAAATCTCGACACTGAATCAGTTTCCAGCCGAACTCGATAGGATTGTTTGAAAAATTCACTTTTCCCCTAAAAGTTATTTTTGGCCCCTGGAACTGTCAAAAACTTTAACATGCATACAGAATCTTTGGATGGCTGCTTTGATCAAAGGTAAACCAAGGGTGGTTATGAATGAAATGATTTGATCAGACTTTGTGCGAATTTTTTTATGAGAAGTGTAAAATTCATCGAGTGTTTGAGTGATGCATTTGTATTAGACCTAAAAATGTCCTGGGGAATTTCAAGTTTTCCTTAAGTTTGTACACACGCACACACACACACACACACACACACACACACACACACACACACACACATATATATATATATATATATATATATATTGCGCTGGTTCTGGGTTTCATACCAGCCCGGTCAAAGACATTCAGGTTTTTCAAGTGCGACCTAGTCAAACCAGTAATACCTGCCGCATTCCTTATCGGGACCAATATTACCATCCATTTCAATAAGGTGGAGAAATGATCAAACCTTTTCCTGCGTGTCGTCTCCATCAACGCCTCTGCCAAGCTCTGCCCTCCCCTGCGGCCATCCGACAAGAGAGACCGGCCTGATTTGGGTTGCATCCCTCGACTCTGCCACGCACATGTCATCATCACAATACAAACTTGTCAGCTAAATCATCCACTCAATACACAAAAGATTGAGAAAAGAAAGTGGCCTTCTTAATTTGCCCATGAGCGACATATTCACTCGGCCGAAAACGGCCATGCCGTCGCCAACTTTTCCTATTGACCGCTTCATTGTTACAATGGTTGGAATTATCATTACTCTTACTTTCTCTAGCCCGCGGTGATGAATTTCCCATGCCATCATACGTCAATGCTTTACACTCTAAGCGATATATAATGTACGATGTGTTTATATATTTTGTGTGTGTGTGTAGACAGCGAGAGAGAGAGAGAGAAGTGGGTAGCACATTTTATTGACAATCAAGCCTTTTTAGGGATATTGGAAGTAACGCATTGTTTAAGAAACTGATATAAGGTGAAACCTAATACTACCGTTGCATCCTGGATCTTTGTTAAGAAGTATCAAGATTGGTTTGCAAATATAAGCGCCTAAAGTGCTAACACAAAGGGAAGTTCATGTAAATAACCCACAGGCATGCCTGAGAAAGAACGTTTTTGAATAACAGATACTTATAAACCCGTTGTGGATCATGGAAGAGATTCCTTTTTTCAATAGGCAAGCTGGGGTCAGATAGACACCCTAACACCTCATGATCTTCAATTGAAAGGTTCTTTTGTGTCCGAGTATCTGGTCAGGAAAACTGTCACTCCATGTACGTGTACAACGGACAGACCTGCTCAATCTAACACGAAAGAAAAAGACCGTATATACCACATGTTTTTATTCAAACTTCAATTAATCTGGATCCCCAATACTGTAAAAGCCAAATCATTGTAAAAAATCCCAAGAAAGTGAAAAGGCAGAAAGCTTCAAAGCTAATGAATTTGGATCCGGGGAAAGAATACAAGGTTGCACCTTGCTTTTCATAGACTTTATCCTTTTCCATTGTGTAGCAATACCAAAACGATTTCTTGTTATATCTTAGGCTTATGTATTATATATGGGAACATTTTGTCAAGTAATTAATCAAATTGCAAGAAAAGAATTCCATCCTCACAAAGAGCAATAGCTCACCTATCTAGGGGTTGACCCACAAGTTGAAGCTAATGAGTTTGACATCAGGGACGCACATCCGGGTCCGTCCTCTCTACTCTCCAAAAAAAGAACACTGGCTAGGGGTTACCTCTCCGTAACTAGCTCAGGAGTTGGATACTGGATTCGTGTTTGGAACACCTGAGTTGAATACAATCTGCACTGGGATCATCCTCAGCTATGCCTACCCTTTGCCAACAATGAGAATACAAACTTCTCATTGACCCTATGTCATACTAGCAGCCTAGCATGTATTCCACGGGAACGATAGACAGAGTCTGGCGCATGCTCTGGCCGAGCATCTGATCTGCCGTCTCAAAGTCAGTATGAGATTATGCAAATGCCCTCATGGGGAATTTGACAATAGGGCTGCTAACCAAGACAACAGGTCTTGCTTGTGGCTCACTCACCAGCTTAAAATGTTGTTCATGTTCAGCTCATTAACTTGTTCGTGTCAAGGAGAACACAATCTGAAAATGAGCCAAGTGAACAAATGCTTGAATGATTAATGCAAATTTTTTTTTGAAAGGATTAATGCAAAAAGTATTTTAAAAATAAAGTTCCTTAAATTGAATTGAATTTATTTGTTTTTTACATTGTTTAAATCATAAGTTGAATTTTTTTGAATTAAGTGGTTCTTTGTAATAATGCATCCAAACAAGCCCATCTTAGTACCCTCCGAAAGGAAGCAAAGCTTCGAAGGGATCTTTACGAGTTTTAGCTTTGGCACTTTACCTTGGCTGCGGGGCCTCAAGATGGCGAAGGTGCTCGTTCGGGGCAACCCGAGTCTCCCGAACCAATTTCTTCCCGACCCAATTGACACAACCCTATCTGATTAATCAAGCACAGAAACAAAAGCAAATTGTCAGACAAAAACAGAAACGAACAAGCCGTTGGCACTTATATTCGGCCGGCAACCGTCAGACGTCAACAACTAGCTAAACTATTCTTCTTTTCAAGATAAACTAGAAATGCGTCACCTAAATGTGATTAACCTCTCCTTCCTACTGCCATTGAAATCGAAACTCGGAAAGGAAATTTATTACATGGTCGACGATTTTTCATTAGTGAGGAAGGAAATTTAGTAATTGACGCGTGCCATTTCTTTTATGAGTGCGAAACCTTCATTTCTCGGAGAAGGAAAAGAAAGACTCAAATTTCCTTTGATTTTGTTCACAATTGCGGAAGAGAAAATCATTTGATTCTGTCGAAGCGAAATCTGATGACAACATGAGATCACTCCTCTAGCTAGATTTTTTGAGAAGCGTTCGTTTGGAGAAAATCTCATCGGTGAATTCTCTTGAAGGAAGGTCTAAAGAAGTTGCAGCAAACTTAAAGTTTAATTTTAGATCTTTAGAAAAAGTAAGCAGTTTTTGGCACGCTGCTTCAATATTTAATATGTAGGAAGCGATCGGGATCAGAAATTTAAAAAGATCAAATAGAGAAGAGCTTAAGGATTGAAGCAAAGATTGAGCCAGTCGGAAAACAGAGACCGAATAGAATCGCGAACGTTCACAAACGGAAATGCGGGAACACCCTACCACTGACCCTCATGTTTCGTATCAAAGCGCGAGAAGATACAGAGTGTTCTAGCCGGAGTTGTTGAAAAAATGTATAAGACGGAGGTGTTACCGGCGGAAATCGATATCCGATCTTCCAGAATTCGGATCCCGGGCTTCAGTAGAGAAGACGTTGACATTCCAGCTGAGACGGACGCAAGCTTGATTGCAGCAAACGAAGCAGAGGCAGCCATAGAGAGAGAGAGAGAGAGAGAGAGAGAGAGAGAGAGAGAGAGAGAGAGAGAGAGAGAGAGAGAGGTGAGTGGTTGAGAAGGAAAAGAGCAATCCTCGTCTAGGAGACTAGAGTACTGGATTCGGCAAGCCGGAGAAGTCCAAATATAGTCATTCAAGATTTCATGCCTCTTTCAGTTCCATCTCTAATCGTCTCTCGAGCTTCACGATCTCCGAATCCTCGTCTAGGAGAATAGAGTACTGGATTCGGCAAGCCGGAGAAGTCCAAATATAGTCATTCAAGATTTCATGCCTCTTTCAGTTCCATCTCTAATCGTCTCTCGAGCTTCACGATCTCCGTGTATATATATATAGAGAGAGAGAGAGAGAGAGTTCCCGGCGAGTCACCCAACTGGAAAAGGCGGAGAGCGCGCTGAGAGGCAAAGCAACGGTAGCAGTGGCACTTCGTTCTCGCGCCCTTTTATAGAGGTACCGCGCCAACATATTTTCTTAAATACCCTTAATCAAAGTGGAAATTAACAGCGTGACCTCGAAAAGGTAAAGAAAGTTATAACGCGTAAGAGTTCAAAAACAAGTTCGTTGATTGTGATCGGGCCACGTATAAAAGAAATTCGCGTAAACACTCTCATCATCACCACATGAAAATCAGGGCACAAAACGAGACTGCCTACTTGCACAAAAAAGCAATGTCACCTGGTTTGGGGGTCAGCTCACAAATTGAAGGTCATAAGTTTGATACGCTGTGTGTGCATATGGCTTCAGCCTCCCAATTGTACTAAAGAATGAGATTAGCTAGCTAGGCACGTCCCGAAGTTGCTCATGTTGCATCCACATAGGGAGATGAATAGGAGCAAACAAGAGGTTTTCGAATCGGTGTGCCATGCATAAATCATGTTCTTGATAAGTACCATTTGCAATATGAGACCTATATAAAAAGAAAATTATCTCATTTAAATGATAATGGTCATGTTAATGGTACATGCATATGCTCATTTTTCGCTCGAAATGATAATGAAGATAGACCTCGGGTCGATGTAGATCTGTCCCTGATACTTGCCCAAAACCATCATAGAAAGGAAAGAGGCAGCTGTGATCCAACTTGCCTTCGTCTATGATGTTGTTAAACATGGCTTTTTCCGTCATGCACAGGTTGATGATGAAGCAACATTTGCCTTTACTTTATCTGGGTGAGACATTACCCCCAATACAATTATAGAGTGCACAAAGAGCAATAGCTCACCTTGGCTGGGTGATCGACTGTTGAAGGTCATGATTTCGATACCCAGTTCGTGCTTAGGTCTCCCATTATACCACCGAAAAAAGAAAACAATATAGACCATGTCCTTGATATGCAGGCCACGTTTTAAACCGTGGGCTATTCTCGTAAAAGTTTCTGGGATGACCAAAGCATCAGAGACATCTGAATGGTCGGTATATTATTTAAATGCAGTTTGAGACTCGATCTGATAAATTTCGGAGTCAAATCAAGTGATGTAGAGGTACTGGCCCGTTGAGCATGACCGCACCCAAATTGCTCCTGTAAGTGGGGGAACCGGAGTCACAGCACAGCTGCGGCCGGTCTCAACAAGGAGGACGGTTGCGTCAGACTTTCCAAACCAAGCCAGTGTTAGACTGTGTTGCATTTGCTACTGTCGATTTTATACATTACGAATTGTTACTTCAAATTCAGCTCAAATGAATCTGGAACTGGTACCAACTGAGAACCGGACCTTGCCCAGTCTGATTCCACCGGTTTGAAGCCAGTAATCCAAGTTCACAAGAACCAGCCAGCTTTGGGGTCTACCGAATATATCGAGATCATTGGCATCTAACACTGACATCGAGCCTTTGTAATCTATCTTTTCTTTTTGTACGTACAATTTATTGACACATTATTGCGTATCAATGCTGCTGTCCACGTTCATCTCTCCAGCAATGGTACGTTTCTACCCCAATCAATCCAGCAGCAATCTGCTTGGAACTTGTTGAGAGTTCTGAACAAGAGTGGCCTTCTTGTTTCACTGGTTCGGAGATGGGTCGAATCTGATTCAATCAAATGGATCAATCCAATAAGTTAGTGAAGATCCCCCTTTGAAGGCCGATTTCTATGAATTCAATCATGCTGAAGCCATATGTAAGGTCATGTTTTCTCAAAACAACTAGAACCATGGTGAAATGAGCAGGGCCTGATGGGGACCTATATGTAAGGTCATGTTTTAACATATATGATTATTCTCATGTTGCTGTCGAGTTGCTCCTAATATGATCAATTGGTCATATTATAAGGCAATAACAAAATAATTCTAATTTTGTATAGTGGGATTGTCCTAAATGGGTCTTGGGTTGGCTCTCACTGGATCCCAAAATGAAGACCACAGCCCCACTAAGATCATCTGGTAATTTCAGCCTACAGAAGATCACAATGTCGTAGGGTCCGAAGATCCAACCAAGATGTCTACATCCACAAGATCAAACTCTTAGCAACTTGAAAGGGTAATTCCGGTTCGAAACCCAAACCAGGGAAGCACTTTTGCAGGTCTAAACCACTGGTATCCCACGCTTAGACATGGCCAATCCAAGGTAAATCGGAACCTGGAACTTCAACTAAATCGACTGGCAGCCTGTTCCGGTCACGGCTCTGGAATCACCAGTTCCAAAGTGGTAACTGATTCCAAAACCAGCTTTGGAATATATTATATACTATGTACTATATTATATAATATAAGGACCCAAAAATTTTCTTGTGAAAAATCTGTTTTGATTCATAGAATTGGCTTTAGATATTTATTTTTAAAACATGTGAGATGATTCTAAAAATCTTGAATAAATAGAAAAAAAGCAACTACAAAAGTGTTTTGGATCCAATTAAGGAAACCCCACAACAACTTGATGACATCAATGTGCTTGCCACCTAACATAAGCATAGAATAGGTCGTCAAAGATTGAGTTCAGTTTTTTTCATGTTCCATCTATAGGTTTTGAGCCTAAGTCATGTCATTTTTCATAAAACCAAGTTAGATTTCCCTAGCCTAATATTGTTAAACATCATTGAGTCTAAATTATTTCCATCTATTTGAGCTAAACCTTCATCCTAACCATATCTAGATGAATCTTAGAAGAACCCATTAGGCTACATAAATGTATATATATTTGTATGTATTGATATCTCATATATATATATACATATATATATGAATATATGAAAATAAATAAAAATATGTGTGTGTATATTCTTGGGCTCGATTTTTATGGGGCATGTATGTGCAAGCTTGAGTTTATGTACATGATGGGTTTCATGCATAAATTTGGTTAGAAATATATTTTGAAAAAGACATCTTTTTGTATATGGTAAATTTCCAAAAAAAATGGAATCTTATTCCAAAAGTTTACAAAATTTGAATCTTATCCAAAAGCTTCAAAACTCTGGATTATACTCAATGATTTCCAAAAGTTTCATAAAATCTGAATTTTATGGTTTTGAAAACTTTCCAAAAGCTAAATTCTATTCAAAAGGTTTACAGAAAAGCTCAAAATATGGATTATATATCAATAACTTCCAAAAATTTAAAAATATAATTATATATTAATCATTTTTAAAATTTCAAAAATATGAACTTTATGTTTATGGTTTCCAAACTTTGAAAGTATGAATTATGTTCATGGATTGGAAAAATTAAAACCTGATTTTTGGAATTGGAAAGGTAAAAACCTGATTTTTGGATTTGGAAAGTTATATAAATCTAAATTATATATTCATGATCCCTAAGTTTTAAAAGTTTGAAATATGTTCATGAGTTTGGAAATCTAAAATTTGATTGAAGGGTTTTTAAAATTAAAAATCTTATTTAAAGATTTAAAATTTGAAAATTATGAAAGTTGAAAACTTGGTTTTTGGATTTGTAAGTATATAAATCTGAATTATATGTTCATAAAATTTAGAAAATCATTAAATCTCAATTATATGTTTATGGATTTGGAAATCATAAATTTGGAAGGTTATAAAAAAATGTTTTTGGAAAGATATGACATATTCAATGAATTTGGAAAGTGATCTTATGAATATCAACTTTAGAAATTTGAATTGTATATCTTAATGCATCTATTTGACTTGCATAAAATCTGAATTATGAGCTTAGGTATGAGCTATATGTTGAATAAAAATTACTTAATTTTTGAAAAGTTAAAGTCATACCCTTTTTGTCCCAAAGTGGAGCATCTTTCATTCCCACTTATCCAAGTATATTCACCTCCTCAATCTCCAACCAAGTCTTAAAACTTTGTCAGCAATCTTAGGGTCTCTTCTATAGACATCTTTGTCCTCAACAAACCATAATATAAGTTCTCATTCCTCTTCTTTGGACTATCTTTTATATGCTTGTCCATCTTCTTCAACCTGTTTATCGTTAATTCCTAAATTATCATCTTCCATCGAGTGTCCCCTTGATACACTATTATAATGCGAGTCCTCTTCATCCAAGTGTCACCCCGATGGTCTACCCTTGAGTCCTAGATTGCACTCTTCCATTCTTGACCAGGAATCTTACTGATCAAACTCATAAGCCCGATGACATTAACCTCAATGATCATCCATCCACTTACCTACTAGGACAAATAGACCTAGCAGCATTATCTCTTTCTTGAGTAGTCATTGTATTTAAGTAGGTGGACCTACTCCCCTTCTCTATACATATTTTTCCCATGTAAGGACCTACCATTAGAGTCTCCAACTTTCAAAGTCTATCCTCAAGTTTGACACCTCCATCTGACCAGGTTATACCCTTAGAGTCTCCACCTTTTCACAGTTCACCCTCTAGTATGTCATCATCCTCTCCTCCAAATAGTACAGTTGACACTCCATCACTTATCCTAGGGGCATACTCAGATCAACCTTTAGTTATAGCCACTAGGATAAACCTTGACATTTCCTCTATCCCTCTTGTTGTGTGAATATATCTCAGTTCACTCTCCTAGTTAGCATGTCTAGTAAAGTCTCCTATATTTAGAGTTTATCATTAGACTCCATTTTGTCCTTAGACTTATCCCTCTCGGGTCCTTCTACTTGGTTATTAGGATGCAATCTACCTCCAGCTAATCTAACTCTTCTATCATGGGTCCCTAGCTATCTTAATCATCATTCTCCTAGTTTGGGGCTGCAAACCATGTCCCTTAGGGACATCTCTGATGCTCCCATTCCTCTTGATCCACCTTTGACATGATCCTTCTTTTAGGTACCATCAAGTACATCTTTTGATTCCACTTGTTTAAATACAATATTATTCAAAAAATTGAAAAACCAAAAAACTTCAAAAAATAGAAAATCCATAAAATAATGTCAGTCACCTTTTTCCTTAGAGTCCCTATGTTGTCTAAGACACCCTCATAGTCACTCTTCTCAATTTGGCCAAACTTTAGAGCATCAAGAAAAAACTTATAGCTTAGTAGGAGAAAATTTCATAGAGATACCATTCATACATTTGCATCTTCTCCTATTCATGCATTTTGCATTATCTCCTTTTTATACATTTACATCTCTTGTTCATGCATTTTGCATCTCCTCATTTCATGCATTTATCTTTTCTTGTTTAGGTATTTTCTCATCTCATGTTTATGCATTTGCATCTTTCTCGTTCAGGTATCTATATCTTATCATGTTCATGCATCTACCTTGTTGTGAGTCCATGTTTTCATAAAACTTATTTGTTTCATATGCATATGTTCTTATGTCTCATATCATGCATTATTTTCTACATATATCTCATGTCATTGCTTCATGTTATGCACTATTTAGGTTGGCCTTAGCATGTTTACATATGTCTGTATGCAATGCAACAAAATTCAGAGTAGGTGATCTATGATGTGGAGATTTGTCTAATCCAACGACTTACATTTTTGACTCACTGGTTTTACATGGATGATAAATTAATATTTCTTAAAAATGATTTGAAGACTGAAATATGTGTGATATCCCTAGCGCTGCTCACCTATGGCTTGATCTCCTTGAGTTGTTATATCCATAGTCGGAAATACTATTCTTGAATTCCAGTTTCAATATCTTGATGCACTTATGTTGTTTGTGCCTTTTGAATTTGATTTCGAAAATATGAGCTTAACTTTATTTTGAACCACTTCAAATTAAATCCTTTTGGAAAAACCTTTTTCGCTTGATTTTTATTTTCATGGAAAGTTTAGGAAATCGTTAATACCTGCATTTTGGTAATATTCTCTTAATTTTTAAAATACTAAAATAATTTATCTTTGGGATATCTTAGTTTGTAGATCGGCTAATTTCTTCTTGATTCATTGTCATGTCATGGTGTTTGTACTTAATATAATGAAATTTTCAAGTCTATCTCACACATTTATGCATTTGTGATGTATTTTGATATATTCATTATGTATATGTGCTCAAATGTTATATTTTGAGAAAAAGTGGAAAGCCAAAAGGCGTAAAATGAGAAAAAAAGAAAAAGGAAAAAAAGTAAAGTTGAAAATTAAAAAAAAAGGAAAATAAAAGGAAAGTTCTATTTTTAGTTTTCATTCTTTGTATAATCAGGACAATTTAGAAGGGATCAAGTAAGTCTTCTTCTATATCTTCAACCTTGTGATTTTATTACATTTGTGGAGGGATCAATGCTCTATCTAGATTTAAGAGTCTTGACCTATCTATTTGTCTATAGGTCACTAGATGGTTATGTTTGGGATTTTGAAAATTAAGATTTTCATTACCAAAATTGGTATTGTCTTCTTCTTATATTTGTGCAAGAGTGGAGTTAAGTGAAAATGCTTTTTCCTTCTAGATTTTATTTACAATGGTTCATTCAAAGAGAGATTGATCTTCGAAAATAATTTTATAATTTTCTAAAATGAGCAGATAAGCCATGGTCACCTACAAGAAGTTAACCTATATTATTATTCTTGTCTTAGTACCTAGATTTATTTTAGTCTACATAAAGAGTCCTTTTCTATTGTTTCTTCTGGCTTGTACTAAAATGCATTATCTCCATTATAAAAAATTTCAGAGAGGCATCCTTCATCCCACCGAGCTTGAGACCACACACTTCATTACATCATGACATATATCTAGTCATATCTAAGATACATCTCATATAAAAGTGCATTTTCTTAGAAGATGGGGTATTTTTTATTTCTTGAGCCATGGTATGAGTTGCGTATAATTCCTCTTTTAGCATTAGGTCTAAAGTCTTCCCTGTATTATGCTAGAAATATTTGACTTGACATTACTTTTTTGTGATAGTCCCTTATTGTTTAGGAAGGTTTGCTAAGCTTATTTTGGATTCTCTCCATTCGATACAAACTTTTCTCCTTCACTTTAATTTTACTCTATAAATCACTCACATCCATACCTTCATTATGATCCCACCTTATTTTACACTTACTTGCTTTATCTTGGGATTGCTTTGTTCATATTTTCACTAGCATGCTATCATAATTTTCATAGACTTTTACTCTTTTATGCTTTCCTAAATAATTTTTTATATGTATTCTTCTTGTAAAATGCATTAACTTGATCTTGTTGGAGGTCATTTGGTAAATGACTCAAAAGTGTGTCACCTATTTTGATTAACAGTATCAAGCACTTTGGGGGAAGGCGTTGTCTCACAATACCTCTTAATTTGGTAGTGCATCGTTGTAGTCTTTCGAGAAAATGGATGAAAGATAGACCTAAAGGTTAAGAGAGACTTGTATAATAAATTAAGGATACTTTAGAAATGACTTAATTTATCCATGGTGTACCTTGTGGATGCTTCAGAAGGACTCAAGCATAATTAAATATATGCCTATACTCACAACATCATGATAGAGAAAAGAAGTGAATTACCAATGATTTATCCCCTTGGAAAAATTATGCATTCCAAGAACAAGATTTAAGTATCATTTCATGATATTTTAAAATTGATTATTTTAGAACCTCTTTTATGAAAATAAACTCTTTCCCAAAAATTTAAAGATTATCTCTTTTTAAAAAAACTCAATGGTTTTTCTAAGGAAAACAATTTTAAGATTGTCTTATTGATTTGATTTCGAAAGAGAATTTTCTTGAGTTGACATAAAAACAATTTTATGAAAATTGGCCATTTTGCTCTTATTTAAAAAAAAATCTTTCTTCTCTTCCACTCCGTCACATATGTGGTTCATGGTATGTCCCATGGCAAAACATCCCATTGACCCTAGTCCAGCTTGAATGGACCCCATGAAATCTCTATCCAAAAAAAAAAGAAAAAGAAAAAGCCTAGCTTTTTACACCGAGTTTCATAAAAGATTCCAAGTTCCTAAAGTAAAATTTTTTTACCAGGCTCTTTGAAGTGAGTCAAATTTTAGTGTTTATTTCTTCGCCATCAACCAAGTGTTATCTTGATTGATGTCAAAGAGGGGCAACTATGGACACCAAAAAAATTTTGAAACAAAAATCTATTTTGATTCATAAGATTTGTTTTAGATAATTTTTTTAATACATGTGAGATAATTCTAAAAAAATCTTGAAAAGTTAGGAAAAAAGTAGTCGCAGAAATGTTTTGGATCCAATGGAGGAGACCCCACAACAACAAGATGCCATGAATATGCCCGACACCTAACATGAGCATAAGATGGGTTGCCAAAGGTTGAGTTCAGCCTTTTTCATATTTCATTTATGGGTTTTGAGGCTAGTTCTTATCATTTTTCATGTTATGATGGGTTTGATGCATAAATTTGGTTAGAAATATATTTTGAAACAAGCCTCTTCCTGTATAAGGTAAGCTTCTAAAAAAAATTGAATCTTATTTCAAAAGTTTCCAAAATTTGAATCTTATTCAAAAGCTTCTAAAATATGGATTCTCAATGATTTTCAAAATTTTTGCAATATCTAAATTTTATGGTTTTGAAAACATTCCAAAAGCTAAATTCTATTCAAAGGTTTCCAGAATAACTCAAAATCTGGATTATATATTAATAACTTTCAAAAATTCAAAAATATGATTATATATTGATGATTTTAAAAATTTCAAAATATGAACTTTATATTTATGGTTTCCAAATTTCGAAAGTATGAATTTTGTTTATAGACTGGGAAAGTTAAAACCTGAATCTAGGGTTTGAAAAGTTAAAAATCTGACTTTTTTATTTGGCAAGTTATATTGGTCTGAATTATATATTTTTGTCCCTAAATTCTGAAATTTTGAAATATGTTCATGATTTTGGAAATTTAAAAATCTGTTTAAAGGGTTTTGAAAGTAAAAAATCTTATTTAAAGATTTAGAAAATTAAAAAGTTGGTTCAAGGTTTTGAAAAGTTTAAAACCCGATTTTTAGATTTAGAAAGTATATAAATCTAAATTATATGTTCATAAAATTGGGAAAGACATTAAATCTGACTTATATGTTTATAGATTTAGAAATTCATAAATTTGAAGTATATATTCATGAATTTGGAAGGTTATAAAAAAGATGTTTTTAGAAAGCTATGACATATTCAATGAATTTGGGAAGTTATCTAATGAATATGAACTTTAGTAATTTGACTTGTATATCTTAATGCATCCATTTGACTTCTATAAAATCTGAATTATGAGCATAGGTATGTGCTATATGGGTGAATAAAAATTAATTAAATTTTGAAAAGTTGAATAGGTTCATCTAATTGGTTTACTTGATCTATGGTTCCATCCCCGAATGACCTTGACCTACTTGATACTTGGTTAACCTACATTCATATACCCTAACTCATCTATCACCCTACATGGCTCTATGATGCACATATCTATATGGTTTGACCCATATTTGACTCACCTATTTTGGATGACTCATGCTAAAAAAAGATTGTGGTTGGACTAAATAATGAAATGGTCAAGTTTCTTCTTAAGATAATGATAGATTTTGCATTTAATTAAAAGTTGGTATTCCAATCTTACGCTAAGGTGGAAGACAACCAATTATAGCCTATATCAAGAAGGATTAACCAACCTAAGTACAACACGATCAATTTTCATAAAGAAAAGGGTAAGTCATTGCCTTGAAGACCTGCTATTTTCTTTGTAGACTTTCTTATTCATGAGAATTGAAAATAAAAAGGTGTAGTTATTGAAATTTTATTGCAAAATCATTGTAAACCTTCTAATTTCATATACCCTGACCCCCTCCTATAAAAGGGGATTTGTTCTCTCATTGTAAGCATCCAAAAAAATTTAAGGAAGATCCAAAAAAAAGATGAAAGCATCCAAAGATTCAACACCAATCTAGAAAATTTCAATAACTTTTTGGTTCCTTCTTCTTTTATCTTCTTTATTTAAGTGTGTTTGTGAGTTCTTTCAATCAAGAAGGGTAGAAGGTGCTTGATCAAAGTAAAGTGCATATTTTGATTTTTCTTTCTATTAGTTATATCATTCATTCTAGTTGCTTTCCATCTATAGGTTGATTTGTTGTGTCTTTAGTATTGCATAAAAAAAGTAACATCTTGTTCTAGTTTCATAGTAATTAGTTTCATTGCATCCCCTTTTGCAAAGGTTTCTTTTAAATCTCGTGCACATTTGATTTTCTAAAAATATTTAAAATTTGGGCACATTACATATAAGGATCTCTACGAATTATGATTTTTTGCATCTCAAGATCTCTCTAAATCAGGACTTTTTTGCACCTTAGAATTTGTGCATCTTAACAATTTTATAATAAGTTGTATGCTCTATTTATTGTACAATTGTTAATTAGGAAATCATATTCTTAGGGTTGATTCTAGCTATATCCTTATTAAGTCATGTATCCCATTTAAGATTCATATCTATTTAGAATCTATATCTATTTTAGACCCATATCTAATTTAGATCTATATCTCTTGAGACCCAAAACCAATAGGAATGTAGACCCCTTTTGTGCTCATGTCTCAATTCAAGTAAATATCTTTACTTTTTATTAGCTAGTAATTTTGCAGTGCAAGAACTGGCCATTTTCTACTGGGGTAAGAAGGTGATTGTTAAAAGAACTTGATTTGGGTCCAAAATACAAAAAGAAAAGCGAATAAGAAGTGAGTCACTCTTGACTTAGTTTTCATAAAATTATGACGGTTTGAACCACATTGAAACTGCCAAGTTCCCTCTGAGTTCCAGTTCAGTTCACATTATCATCAAACCATAATCAAATCGAGGGGTCCCCACTTCTGCTCATGGTTCTCATTCAGCTCGTTCTGGATCTAGCCAATTTGGGGGCTGGTTAGGCTCCGATTCAAACTGCATGCCTTGGTTTGAACCAACTACGTCTACCCCTACTGAACGCAACTTATTGTGAGTCCTTGACAAGAGGGGCATTCTCGTTTCACATGCTTAGGATGGGTCAAATCTGATTCGATCAAATTAACTGATTGAATAAGTTCATGATAATCCCCTTTTGAAGGTTGATTTCTATGAATTCAATCATGCTGAATGCATATGTAAGGCCTTGTTTGAACCAACCACGTCTACCCCTACTGAACGCAACTTATTGTGAGTCCTTGACAAGAGGGGCATTCTTGTTTCACATGCTTGGGATGGGTCAAATCTGATTCAATCAAATTAACTGATTGAATAAGTTCATGATAATCCCCTTTTGAAGGTTGATTTCTATGAATTCAATCATGCTGAATGCATATGTAAGGCCTTGTTTGCTCAAAACAACTAGAACCATCATGAGACTAGAACAGTCCGACGGGGAACTGTAGAGTCCCTTTTTAAATCGACGAGTCGTCATTAGGTAGAACTCTATCAGACATATATGCATGCCCCAAAATTCTTCTCACATATTTGTCAATTATAAGTTTGGATAGGGTCCAATTTTCATATATATATATATATATATATATATATATATATATATATATATATATATATATATATATATATATATATATATATATATATTCCAGAAGGTCCACCTTCTAATTGCCTTTAATGGACAATCAACACAAGACAATGCCATCCTAGTCACATGGTGGGGCCTCCATATGACAAGGATAGCACCTTGATGCAATGACTAGACTCTCATAGTCTACACTCCATGAAAACCCTATATAACTTGAATTTTTTGCACTTTTAAGTATGACAAACAACTAAAGGAAAACCATAATATATATGAAATGATAGTGTAATTTTAAAATTTTAAAAGCTTTTTAAAGAATATGCACGATAATATTATTGTACTCATGCTCTTGAAAAGTAACATTTTTGTGTGATTGCGTCCATTATAAAGATATTGCCTCACAAACCCTTTTCCTTGACACCATCAATATTTATCAAAATACACTAAACACTAGCCAGGCACTATGATAACATAACAATGAAGAAGAAATAAGAAAACACTAGTTAAAATGGAGAGAGATTACATAGTATGTGATCCACAACCGCACGTAGGAAGAGGTTAGCGATCAGATTCTGAAAATGATGTTCCGATACATCTCCTTCTCGACCATTACACATCACAACTAGTGTTGGCCTATTCTACTCTTCTCCCACTCCTAAACGAGAGAGAAATGTTCTCCGATCATCTTACATGTATTTACACGTCCAAAATCATACAAATAGCTCCTTTCTTCACAGTGAGATGACAACCTCAGAGATCCATTAGGCCAAATCGATATTGTAAATACAAAGGAAATTGTTAGAAACCAATTCATACCATAGACAATGTACAAGAGAAATGATTTTTTTTTAAGGAAAGTAGTTGGTGTAGCAGATATCCAATAGAGTGTTGGATCACCTTTGTTGTTCTTCTTGGAGGTTCCTTGGGCCGGAATAGGTACATCAACAACAAAAATAAGGAAGAAGATCAGAAAGATTTCATGGTTTCCTATAGACAGATTACTAGAGAAGCTACTCTTATTCTCACACTATAATCACACACATTTTTATATTCTCATGTATAATATTTATAGATAGAGAGTCCGACTTCTTCTTTCCTGTATTTCATGTTTGGGCTTTCTGTTACAAGTAATTTTTCGTCTTTACTTCTACAATGCATAGTTTAATCCTATATACATTAGATTTACTATCGAGAATAGCCAAATCTAGATATACACATTCTGCGTTATATCTTCCACTTGGCCATTCGAACCAAGGTTTATGACCCATTGGTTTTATCTTCCACTTTTATGGGTTTTCCCAAGTTGTGTCTTCTGTGATTATAAATGTAATTGCAATTGATACCCGTTGTGTGGTTTTTCATATACCATACGTTCTTACCTACACAACAATCATTATCATTTAAATTAATACACTTTAAACAAATCTCAAAACCATGTTAGCAACATGCTTTAAGAAAAGATCAACTATTATGCCTTTTATTAAGGGGTCTACCAACATATCATTAGTTGGCATATATGATATAGATATTTCATTTGTCTTAATCATATCATGAACATAGTGGTATTTAACCATTATATGCTTGCTTATGGAGTTATCAGCTTCACTATTAATGAGAGTAATCGCAACATTATTGTCACAATAAATAACAACTGGCTCGTTGGTTATGTCCAACTTCAAATCATGTATGAAGCGGCTTATATAAATGACACTCATTGCAGTCATACTGCAAGCAACATAATCAATTTCTTATGTATGCAATGCTACACAACCTTGTTTCAAGTCTTTTGTTCCTTTGCTCTATCAAAATCAGCATATGAGTATCCTACTACTTTTAATTCATCTACTTGAAAACAGTTTCAAGTCTTTTGTCCCTTTAAGATGTCTTAGAATCCTTTTCACATTCATCAAATGTTTTCAACCAGGATTAGCCACTGTTCCAAACATATATACAGTGGTCAATTCATTAGCCACAAACCCAGGTTCAAGTATGGTATTTTGAAAAGTCAAATACTATTGACGAGGTGACTATTTAAGGCCATATAGGGATTTTTCAACCTATATACTTTATCTTCTTGGCCTTTAACTCTGTATCCTTTGGATCATTGCATATACACAGTGGTTAAATCTCCATTTAGAAATGGGGTCTTTACGCCTAACTAATATAAATCCAAATCATAATATGATGAAATTGTAAGGATTATTCTTATGGATGCAAATTTTGCAATAGGAGAATATGTCTCAACATAATTTATCTCTTTCTTTGTGAAAATTCTTTTTCAACCAACCTCGCCTTAAACTTGTCGATAGACTCATCAACTTTATATTTCTTTTTCATGACCCATTTACAACTTATGACTTTCCTTTCTTTTAGCAAATCAGTTAATTATCAAATTTTGCTTTTCTTTATGGATTCAATTTTCATATTCATGGCCTTTTCCCAGTCTCATGATTCAGATGAGTTAATAGCCTGTTGATATGTGAAGTTATCAGTTAGCTCATCTAAATCTATCAAATTACACACTTCTTCTACAATGTAAGTGATAATCCTTTAAGAAGAAGAGTGTGACCCTAGGTATTTTATGTACACTTAAAGTTTTGGTTTGTTTACTAAGATCATCATTATTTATGGGTTCAAATGATGATAGGTCTAGATCTACTAGATCTTCAACACATTCATCATCATTCTGAAGGATGTCATTCTTAGAGTCCTCTAAGAATTCAACATCTCTACTTTCTATTAATCTATAGTCCTTATGATAAAATTAATATCCTTTAGAACCTTTAGGATATCCAATAAATATACACCTCAAGAACCTGTTATCTAGCTTATCTCTAGACTAATCAAGGACCTTAACATGTGCGATAGATCTCCACATCCCGAGATTTAGATTTGATTTTCTTCCAAACCACATCTCATATAATGTAGAGAATACATCCTTACATGAAATTCTGTTTAGTATGTACACAACTGTATTTATTGCTTCTCCCCAAAATACACTTGGTAGAGAAGTATCTATTAACATAGACTTTATCATATTTAGTAAGTTTCTGCTACAACATTTTGTTAAGGTGTTCTAGGTATTGTATTTTGTTTTGAAATACTAAAGTCTTTACAAAATTCTAAAGATTTTATAGAGGTCTACTCTCCACCTTGATTATATCTTAAGACTTTGATCGTATGCCCTAGTTGGTTTTCAACTTTCTGCTTATATTTTTTGAATATTTCAAGTACCTCAGATTTATGTGCTAAGAGATATATATAGATATAGATATATCTCGAATAATCATCGATAAAGGTTATGAAATATACCTTCTCACGATAAGATCTTATCCTAAAGGGTCCACATAAATCATGTGAATGATTTCTAATAGGGTTATTACTCTTATTATGTCTTTAGAAAGTATTTTTCTTATAATTTTTCCTTGTATAAAGGCTTCACACTTGTTAAAAGTGTTTTCTTGAAAATAGGGCAATAAGTTAAAGTTGAATAATTTCCTCAACTTTTCTAGACTTATGCACCCTAAGTGTTTATGCCATACATTAACATTTATATTTAAGGTACTATCAATATAAGCAGAATCATCATTTATATTTAACTTTAACAATCTAGAAAAGGCTATCATGCCATGCTTCCCCACGGTTACCTTATTAGGGACAAACCTTACTTCAAAATCTTTCTTAACCAAAGTAGGGACCGAAACCAAATTGTACCTTATTGATAACACAATTAACACATCAGTCAATACAACTGGTATGCCTTGTATATGTATTTTAAAGGACCCAAACCGAAGAACATATGAGAAAGTGTTATTTCTAATATATACCTCATGTTTTTCTAGTTTACATTCCTTTAGGTCCATAGCCCATTCCTTGGTCTTTGAGATATATCTTGTTGTTCCTTTAGGACTAGAGTTTACACCTTACCAACAGGATACATCTTTTTTCACATTTAAATGTTTAGACCGTTTGACAAAAGTAACAATAAAACGACCTAAAAAAAAGAAAACATGAAACACATATCTTAAGCAACGAATAGATAAACACTAAAACATAATTTACAAAATATCCAAGTACTGAATTGGAAATATCTCCAAGTACCTGTATGTCAGTAATTTCCCCTATTTTCTGCCATTGTGATTTCTCTTATTTTATGTCACTAAAATGAATAGCCAACACATATCTTAACTTGATTCTCTTATTTCAAAATCAATGTGTGGGCAAAATTATAATTTCCCCTATTTCCTACCACTATGATTTCCTTAAAGTTTTAGGGGTAAATTAGTAATTTTAACTGTATGTTAGGTTTGGTAATTATAAAAAAGAAACAAGGACAAAATAGTAAAATTATGCCTAGTATTTTCAGTAATTTTTTAAACTGATCGAGGACAAGATAATAATTTTGCCCCTTTGCTCGAATTTATAATTTTGCTTAAAGATCAATGGCAAAATCATCTTTTAACTTAGTGGAAGTCTTGTGAATATTCCCACGTTCGAGGGAAACTGTGTAATTTTATAAGCTGGTATTTCATAATTTTTACAAACTACCAAAGAACAGAATTTTCCTTTCGTCCGTTAAGGGAAAAACTATCTTTTGACTTTAAAATATATGGATATTTTAGTAATTTTTCCTAGTGGTAATTTGAAAAAATAAAAAAAAGTCAAGAGTTGAATGAACTTTTCACTCCACTCCCCGATGCAGTTTCCTAGAAACCGTCGGTGGTTTTCCAAAATCATGATAGAGAGCAATTTACGTCGATGATTTTCTGAAAAATCGCGGTTTCGCTAAAAGCCTTCAATTTCGTTATGCATAAAAAATGTGAGAGACAAGAGAGAGGGAGAGGGAGAAAGAGATATAGCGAGATACAGTGAGAAGGGGAGAGAGGGTGATAGAGAGGGGGAAATACAAGGAGAAAAGGGGAGGGAGAAAAGGATTCTCCGCTCTACCACTCCGCCTTGGTCGCTCTACTCCGCCGCTCTGACTTGGCCTCTTTGCTCAGCCACTTCCGGCTTAGCCTCTTTGTTCAACCTCTCTGGCTTGTCCTCTCTAATCAACCGCTTTGGATTGGTCTATATACTCAGTCGTTTCCTGCTTGGCCTCTCTAATCAGCCTCAGCCTGCCTTTTCATTTTTTGTGTCTCTTAGATCTTTTTGTTGGAAAAACGTTTGGCAACTTTCTCTCCTTTTCTTTTTTTTTAGTTTTTACATGTTAGTACAAATTTTAGCCAAACCAATCCTTGATACAATTGTTTGATCGCTTTTGTTGTTCTTCTTGTAGGTTCTTTGCTCAACGGTAACAATGATGCACCGGAATGGAAGAGGGCTGGAACAAGTACTTCAACAACAAAAAGAAGGGAGAAGATTAGAGAAATTTCACGGTTTCCCATAGATGGATTACTAGGGAAGCTATTCTTATTCTCATATTGTAATCACACATTTCTATATTCTCATGTACAGTATTTATAGAGAGAGTCTCTTCTTCCCTATATTTTCATGTCTAGGTTTTCCGTTACAAACCGTTTATATGTTTACTTGTGTACATTTGAATGTAATGTTTCCTTAAATTTACTGCCGAAAATGGCCAAATCCAGAAAAATATACACGTTATGCGTTACATAGAGAAGAGTGGATTTAGTCATTCGAATGTCTAGAAGGAGTTAAATAGCACATGGTTGTGCCCACACATATTCAAGGGCTACAAAATATTTCATGGTGGGGCTAACTATGTTATAGTGTATCCAAAGCACCCAACCAGCATCACAACTGGGCTATACATTTTCTGCCTACGTTTTGAACTCTTGATGGGCCGATACCATTCAGCTCAAGGAAGATCTGGCACTAAGGTACGTCAATCTGAAAATATTAACACAAAGGTCAGAAGAACATTCAAAATTATTTAACTCCTTTTGAGTGAGTAAATGATAATATAGCAGAATATACGGCACATTGAGGACTAAATGTGACATTTTGGTGTTACTATTGACTAGCAAAACTTCAACGATAATTTCCTTAAAGCGACATTTTAATATTACCGGCTTATCTAGATCAATTGGGATATTGCGAGCACTATACACTAGGAAATCTGCTCGGACTCGCATACGCACGAAACCCAAACCTGCTGCACGTAACATCTCTTCTTTCAAGCAACACGCTTCGCGTCTTCGCCACAGGGAGAGAGAGAGAGAGTCAGTAGGCCGTAGAGCGACATTTTGAGAACTTGCAAAATCTCAGAAAAAGTAAAGAGCGATAAAGGAATTAAAGTCAAAGCTCCTGTTGATCGATTAATCTATTCGATTCCCTTTGAAATCAAGATACGAAGGGTTTAGTAAACCGCGCCCTCCTTTTGTTCCAAATTCAAAACAGTACGAAACGAAATAGACTAAAGCTTCTTTGAGTTCTTCGGGGCGGGTAGAAGAAGAAGACTCATTTTTTCTTGGGTACCTGGAGTCACGGAGTCGTAGCCCAAGATGGATGTCCGCGTGGTGGACTCGGGGACGAAGACTCGGGCGTTGCCCTGGTCCACGAGGAGGGAGCGTCCAGATCGGCACGGCACGGGCCCAGGTGTTGCCGTGAGCACTGCTGCTGCGTCTGGTGGTTCGGCCGTCTCGGTCCTACGCTCGCCTGCAGCATCTCAGGCCAAACCGATCCGGACTCCACGGCGGTCGCGCTAAGCAAAGTTAGAGGCCAATACTGAGAACAAAAATACACGACGAATATGATTTCTCAACATAATCCATGAAAGGAAGGAGGAAAGTGAATTTGTGAGATGGAATACATCGCAGGGGAAGCATTGGTTGAGACGAAAGTGGGTTCCGCGGTTCATAGAGGCCAGGCGCATCGAGAGGATTTGTGAAATGGAAATGGAATTAACGAAACCGAATGAAAGCTAATGAAGGAAGCATAATTTGTTTGATTTAATGTTAATTAAAATTGGGTTAATTAAATATATATATGTATTAGTAACATTTCATTATTCCTAAATATTCATGCCTTGTTGATACATGTGAAAGTGCGCAGGTGTAAAAAGTCACATTTGAAAAACTTTGCATATAACGATCAAGAGAACCAAAAGAAGATAAAATTTAGTTTCATATTGAATAATGAGATAAACCTATGTTTTCTTTTATATGATTCATAGCTCAAGAACCTTAATTTAAAGATCTTAGAGAGGTCATGTTAGACTACACATACGCGCGTCGAGTTCATAAGAGCCGAGCTTGGGTTTGGGTTTTAGTTTAAGAATTATCTTCCGTCTATCTTTTTACAGGAAAAACTTTTGATCGAACGGTTAAAAGTATTTATGCAAGAATGGTTATGAGACAGAGAGGTTAATCCTTTGGATCATATTCATCATCCATGATCCATCACGCAATATATAAATAAGAGATTAGGGTCCCTAATCTGGACAAATGCAATTAAACACTCTCAAATCTTCGATCTATCTTTTATAAAGATTTTTTTTTATTTAACAGTCAAAAGTATTTACGTGGGAATACGAGGAGAAAAGCGTCTAGACCTAACAAAAATTAAGGTGATATATATTTGAATGATTAGCTAGAAGCTACGATGGAAATTTTGCCTTTCAATTGGTAGATTTCAATTTCTGATAGTGACTATTATCATTATCCCAGAGGTGTTTGAAGATATCTATGATTGCCAACTGAGATCCATGTTCTTTATGGTATGTAAGAGGCGGTTCTTGGTCCAAAGAAACTGAGATCAATGCATGCTCTTATACGTTGGATGAGGGGAGAAAATGCAAGGGGGCAGTTGACTGAGAGATGGAGCAAATGTTACTGAAGGACTGAGATTAGCGTTGATGCTTGTGTGAATGCTGGAGTTTGCAGCAAAAGGTGTCGGGAAGATCTGTAGAGAAAAAGGAATAAGAGAAGAATGAGAAGGTGAGCATGCACGATTTCCCTCAAACGGGTTACATAGGAAGATCTTGTAATGTTTTCTTTTATCAAATCCTTTATTCACTGTATTTTTTGTATAATATTTATGAACGGCTTCATCTTCCTATTTTTCATGTTTGGACTTTCCGTTATAAGTCATTCTATATTTTAATTTCTATAATGTTACTATTTCTCTATTGTAATGTTGTAATTTCTCTTTTGTGTAATGTTTCTACCTAGAGAATGATCATTTTATGTTACATCTC
Organism: Brasenia schreberi; assembly: GCA_036023115.1. Classification (NCBI taxonomy): domain Eukaryota; kingdom Viridiplantae; phylum Streptophyta; class Magnoliopsida; order Nymphaeales; family Cabombaceae; genus Brasenia; species Brasenia schreberi. Next base: position 6,935,656 of record JAYKKT010000069.1, on the reverse strand, counting down.
CCACCTCGCCATTCGAGCCAAGTAATCTAACATATTGGTTTTGCCTTCCACTTTTATAGGGTTTTTTTAAGTTATGTCACATATGATTGTTATTGCAATCGTTACCTATTGTGTAGTATTTTACCTACAAAACAATCAAACATATTTCAAACCCATGTTTGTAACATATTTTGAGAAAAGACCCTCTGTTATGCCTTTAGTCAAGGAGTCTGCCAACATATCTTGAGTTGGCATGTAAGAGATAAATATTTCCTTTCTCATGACCATATCATGAACATAGTGCTATTTAACCATTATATGTTTTCTTTTGGAGTTATCAACTCCACTCTTAATCGGAGTAAATCGTACATTGTTGTCACTATAAATGATAATCGACTCGTTCGCTATATCTAGCTTCAAATCATGTATGAAGAGACTTATCAAAATAGTACTAGTTGCAGCTATATAACAAGCCACATACTCAACTTCCTATGTATGCAATGCTACAACTCTGTTTCTTGCATTCCCAAGAAACAACTTTACATCCAAATAAGACTATTTGTCTCAAGATTGATTTACTCTCGTAAACACCCTAAAAAAGTTTTTCAAAATAAACTGGGGCATATTTGAAAATCCATGATTTGAACATGTCTCCCAAATTTTATAAAGCTTCAAACATCATTATCAGAATAAACGTCTTAGAAAAATATTTTTGAAAATTCCTAGATTTTAAAATAGTTAGAAAAATTGGATATTTGAAATAATTTCAAAAAAGAAATTGAGAGACTAATGTGAAGGCGGATCAAATCAAATCCTGAATCGAAAGAATTTCACTCCTCAATGGATGCGGATGGTGAAGTAGTTCAACATTTGAGACGGCTTGGGAGGAAGGGTCCTACCTAAGGCAGCACTGAGGCTGCCCTTCAAAGAGAAATCCGGAGAAGACATTGTGAAAGTTATTCCACAATGGATATTTGAGTATAAGAAGCTTCTATATGACTACAACAGAGAGATCCGCCGAGCTACACCTGATGCTGTGGCCAATCTTTTCATCACTGTTGGGAGAGCACAAAAATCCTTACAGGCTGCATTCCCAGCATAAGAAAAAAAAGGCTGGAAGCTTCGATTTTGTGCGAGAAAGAGGTATTTATCTACCTTGATGAGAATCTGAAGCTCAAACCCAAAACCATTTCTGACAAAGTTGTTCCTGTTGATGAACTAGATGAGAGTCACCAGCGTGTTATTGCTTCAACCATGCTGGCATTAACTACAATAGTTAACATTTTTTTTGGGAATGCAATATAAAAAAAAACAGAGTTCAAAAATATAACCATAGAGCCAAAAGTTGCTGCAAAAGCTAGAGAAGTTGCTACAACATATGATGAACAGATATTTTGCAGTCATGAAGCTTCCTTGAGTTTCGTAAATCTCAACATCTAGGACTTTGTTCAACTGCATATTCTATTATTGCAAGCTATCTGAAGCATAATCCTAATGTTTATAATGATGGAAACATGAAAGAGATTGCTGCTGCCATTCTTGGTTCATTCCAAGAGAAAGATCCAAGTTGCCACCCCTTCATGTGGGATTTAATACTCTTATTCTCCAGAAGATTTCCAGAGAGCTGGTCTACTGGCTTTATCAACAAGATTGCGCTATCTCTCCTTTGCAACCGCATCGACGAAGAAGTCGTTTCCTACTCATATGGAAATCAATGTTTTGTACGCTTGACATGACTCAACCACATCTCTCCTTCAAGAGAGACACTACATAACATCTCTTTGTTTAGGTGGGATGTGATTGTGCTGCATCTCTCACAATTGACAACTGCGAGATGTGCCTAGGTTGCATCTCTTTTAAATGAGAGATGTGCTTGGACCACAATACTCATGTTATATATGTATATATGCTTCAAATCTTATATTTTTTTATATATTAATGAGAATTTTTTGAAGGTTTTCACTTTTATAAGTGTGGAGAAAAAAGAGAATTATGCTTGGGTATTGAGGTGTATTAGAGAGTTATACACTCTAAATAGTTTTTTACGTATAATTTATAGTGATCGTGATCTAGTATTGATGAATGTCATTCAATTTATATTTCTCGATGTCACACCCTTCTTATTTACAAGGCACATTATGAAAATATTGAAGCATTTATTACAAAATTGTTACATCTAGTGCTAGTTGTAGGAAGGTCATCCACTCATTATATACGCAACTATAAGGAAGCAGTGGAGGTAATGAAATTGAAGTGAAACAAATTTTATGCCCTACTTTCTTATGTTAAAGTGTAGTAGCTGGATTTGTATAAAAAGAGAATCATCTCAATATAAATAGATAAGGTAACTCATTATGGTACTCATATAACTAATAGGTATATAAAATTGGTTGTTATTGTGTATGTATTACTTATGATTTTTGAAATTATAATGATTGTTTTTGTAATGGTGGATAGGGTGGATAATGTATACACAAGATTGAAACAGCTCATCGATAGCTCAACTAGAAGATTTGATATAATTTGGAAACAAATTAGTTCGTCGGTCGAGTTACATATTAAAGAGTTGAAGAAGTCATGTGAGGAATCTTAAACCATCACTAGACATTACATTAGTATCACACGATATATTATAGCAAATCTGTAGAGAGGAGTATCGCAACACACTCTTGACTTGATTGTAAGACAATAAAATTGTGTCGAGGTAGTAAGTTTAGACTCAACCATATATTGTACCGTTCACATGAGTTGTCGTGTACTCACAAGATTAATCTTCTCCAAGAGAGACATTCTTGGACTATGTCTTTGTTGGAAGATCTGATATCCTAATCTTTCGACCCAAAACTTGAAACATTTACCAAAATAAAAAGCTAAAATCCAACACAAATCTAAAAAAATCAACTGATATTTTGAAGAACCAACCTCTAAAAATCTGAAAATTCATCGAGGTAATCATCTCTTTTCTTTTCTTTCTCAATTTTCTTTTTTACTTATTCATAAATCTCTGTAAAGTTCATAAGATGATAACTGTGTATTTTTTGGCTGCGAAGAAAGAAACAATGATAAAAAACAAATGAAATACCAACCGTTGAAGTAAAAAGAAAGAAATACTAGAATTGGGTATGGAGAGGAGGGAAAAAATATTATAGGGATAATTTTAATACTTTTGAAAATAGGAGTGTGTGAATAGTAAAGGGAGTGTGTATATAGTAATTCCCAAAATATGAGCAAGGTGATCTTTTTAAGGAGGTTCAATAAGGCTTCAATACCAACTTGATCTATCATTCCTCTAAAGAAAAAGAGATGAGGTACCGTAAAACACTCACTCAAATACGTGTTTTGTTATTGTAATGAACCATCACATACACACACACACACACATATATATATATATATATATGGAGAGAGAGATTCTAGAGTCGAAAATCCCATATTATAAAGGAGGAGGGTTGTGTTAGGTAGCTAACATCCAACATAAAACAAAATGAACTCTTCGTCAAGGAATGTAGAACTTCGCCGACAATAAAACATGATTTTGCTTCTTTAGAGATATGATGGTAATTTGACACAAAATTGAACTCAATTGTGTTTAAGAATCCATGAACTGACTCCATTTAATTTGAGAAAAGGATTGCTTGAGCATTTAGGGGATATATATATAGAGAGCGGGGGCGGAGGGGAGATGTTACGGTCCCCATTTCACAACCTCCAGTTGGATTAGAGGATATCTCTCACCTAAATGAGTTGCACATTTAGGTTAACCCCTAAACTAATGCTAGGGGAAAAACAGGAAACTTGAAGTCGATTTAGATGAGAAGTGCTTTAGAAAACTTGGAGGGCAATAATTTGAGTTATAAGAAAACATTTTACATGAGTTACTTCCTAAAATCAAAATAGAAAAACTTATTCAACTTGGTGAAGAGCCCACCCCTTCCCTAAACCCCCAAGCTCAAAGATCTACATATGAATATGTGAGAGCCTCCACGAATGGATACAAAGATGGACATGAACCCTGAAAACCTCTTGGAGGTTAGTATAGTCACAAACCACTATCCTTCTTCTAGTTAGGAGTCAAACGTCCATAGGCGAGGAAAAGAAAATAACAAGATTTGGTGCCGTAGGAGGCTTTCAAGATCAAAAGAAAGACTTAAGAATATCTACAAAACAAAATCCCTACAGATATGACAAAATAAAATTATTAATTTTTTTGCATCTCATTTTGGTGGAAATCAACTAGGGGGATAAATGGTTAAAGAAATAATCTTAGTATGAGTGAGCACCTTTGATACCCCATTGTGATCCTTTCTTTATCAAGCATATTTCCACTAACAATAATATTTTGATGTTCCTACAATTTGGTAAATCATGTACCTACACATGTCTCCTGAAGAAGCATCTATTCAACTTTGTGCAAATAAACTTTTTTTCAGAAATTCCAGAAATACTTGTATGTTCTATCTTTTAACTAAGTTGAGAAAGTATTAGCATACCATAGCCTAATGTTTTTCTTTTTACCATACCATTAAAATATCAAGTCATTCATGACTGAAGATTGAAATAAGGTAAGAAGGGAAATTTCAAATTTCACCATGATATATGATCTCTTTTTAGCCAATACAATTTTCAAAAAATGAGATGAATATTTAATTACTTATAAGAGTGGCTTGTCACAAACATAAATTGATCGTTTTGCTTATAAAGAAAAAATAGATCACGTTGTAAGGATTGTAAGGTAACCTTAGAAAAAAAACTTAACTACCCAACATTTATCTTTTAGTTTTAGATTTGTAAATAAGAAAGTTGACAAAGAAGAATAGAGTATGTAGAACTACTTAGACTAAATGATGGAATCTCATAAATGAGAAAGAAGATATATTTAAATAGAAAGTTCTTTAAGAAGATGTTTGAAATTATGTAGGTACACCTTCTGATATGTGAATGAATATGACTAAGTATATTAAGAAAGTAGCTAAAGATGTATTAGGTGGATCTAAGGGTAAGATAATTACAAATTGCATTATGTGAAGAAGACTAATGAAACTTGAGAGGATTAAAAGAAAGGAAAAAAAGAAGCAAAAAAGGTTGTTAGTAAAGTAAAAGCTAAAATTTGAGATGATTTATATAAAAAGCTCAACTCAAATGAAAGTTATTGAGATATCTTTAGAAAAGCTAAGACTAAGGATTTTACTTTTGTTATGTACATAAAAAATGAGGATGAGAAGATTCTAGTGGGAAGTGATGATATAAAAAATAGATGAAGAAATTATTTTCGTAAGTTTTTTAATAAAAATATAGGTATTAATATTAACTTAAAAGATCTAACCAAATTTGAAGATCGTATAAACCATAATTTCTACTGACGTATTTAAAAGAATAAAATCAAAGAAACTCTTAAACTTATAAATATATAGGATCAAACAATATTTTTATAAAAAAACTAAAAGATACTCGAAGAATAAAGGAAGAATACAATTATACCCATATATAAGAACATAGGAGACATTCAGAATTGTACAAATTATTGAGATATCAAGTTGATAATCCATACTATGAAATTATGGGAAAGAATTATTGAACGTAAGTTGAGACAAAAATTAAGTATAACAAAGAACCATTTTGAATTCATACTAGAAAAATCTACTATTGAGGCTATTCGTGTATTGAGACATCTTATAGAAAATTTTACAGCAAAAAAAGAAGAACCTTGATATTGTATTTATTGATCTAGAAAAAACTTATGATAAAGTGTCAAGAGATATTCTTTAGAAAACTTTGAAAAAAACAAGTATTCCATTGATATACATCAATCTTATAAGGGACATATATGATAGTAAACAAATATGTGTTAAGACCCATAAAAGAATATTCGATTTCTTTGAGGTTAATATTGGATTACATCAAGGATTAATTTAAGTCTATATTTATTTGCATTGGTTATTAATGAGCTAACAAAATATATTCAAGATGAAGTTCCTTGGTATTTGTTATTCGTGGATAATATTGTATTAGTGGATGAGTTTAAAGAAAAAGCTAATTGTAAATTAGAACTATGGAGAAAAACATTAGAAAGTAAAAACTTTCAACTTAGTAGAACAAAGATAGAATATATGCAATGCAAGTGTGATTGTTTTGTTACTTCAAATGATATGGAAAACTCACAACATATTAATGAGTGTGACATTAGTGACAAAAATGTCGTCAACCCTATCGTAGAGAGGAGTATCAATACTATGCTCTTCTTTAAATTGCGTTGACCGAGGTTCCACCATGTAATGATAACCGAACCCATATATGACATTCCCATCTAATACTAACTAGGGCATAACCCATCTCTTATGTATTCAATATGTTGAATAACAACATCAACACCACCATTATCTATGAAAATCTCTCTCTCTCTCTCTCTCTCTATATATATATATATATATATATATATATGTGACACCTACGTGTCACCTCTTTCAAGTACTCTCTTAGCTTCATGTTACTACTTTTCTCATTGTCTTACAAGTGCACTAATAATTATACCTGTAATTTTTATCTTTAATAATATTTACCCAAACATTTACAAAGGTGCCCATAAATCATAGTATTATCGTCTTATAAGTCGGTTCAAAGTCAAGTTGCTTGAAAATATTTTTATTAATGGTAGAGACATGATCACAACTCCCTAAAGAGGATCGACTAGGAAAGACATCATGTCCTCGACCACATGTATGCCCATGCCTTCCTCTACGTGAGTCAACCCTAACTACATGCTCCCAATCCAATAAGTTTCACTTGGTAGAATAGTTAGATAGTCTCCTTTTATAATGACAAATTGGTGGTTCTTGTATGATAGTATACTCATGATTCAACTGCTCATCCAATATCTTAACAAATTTTTCATGTTGTGGATGATTATACAACTTCTTCTAAATGACCTTCATAGATGTTCTTCCATCTTCTGCTACTTAATTGGCAGTAAATGTAGTATGCTTTTCTATGTTTAGATTCTTTCAAAATATATCAATAGTTAACAATTTTATTGAAGAATTATATTTAAACAAAAGGATGAGCTCGTGGGCACAAGGTAGACCATGTGAATGTCACAAGTTACAATGACATGTTCGTATATCTAACTCAACATCTTTACACAGTTGTACTCTTTTACAATAAGATCAAGAGTGTGTTGTGATACAGTTCTCTAAAGGTTTACAACAAACTCTTCTGTCATGTCAACGTAATACATAGTTAAAGCTTTTGATTCCTCAAATGATCTTTTCAATTAAGTAATGTGCAATTCTATCAAGGAATGTAATTGTTTTTAATTATATCAAATTTGACAATTAAGGTACCATGTATGACCATTTTCAACTATGAGAAATATAAATATATAATTATTATACATTTAAAGAATATAGGTGATATAAATGTTTGAAAACTAAATTCACATATTTGTGAGTCATATGAGTACCATAATGAATGACTCTATCTGTCTACACTGAGATAATTTTCTCCTATATAAGAGTAAAACACTGCTTTTTAACATATAAGAGTAAAACAAAAAAAAATTCCACTTTAATTCAATTACCTCTATTGTATTTGGGTAACTGCTTTCATATAATGAGTGAATAACCTTCCTCCAACTTATAAGAAATGTACTTGCAATCTCTTTATTCCTTATCAACTTTACAATAAAAGTTTCAATATTTTTTATTATACGTCGTCTACGCAAAAATTATTTCGTATCTTTAAAAATTATTTGAATGACATTCACCAAAGGTAGATAACGGTCACTGCAGATAACATGTGACATTTTGTTTGGAGTATATAACTCTCTTATATACTTCAACACTTAAACATAATTCTCTTTTTTTTTTGTACTCATAAAGTAAATGTTAGAGATAAGTTCTTAGAGGTTGATGTAAACCTAACAACCTCAAGGAAATTCATCTTGTACTTAAAAAATATATAAACTTTAATGACAACAATATATGGTAGATATTACTATATAAAAGTAAGACATTTACATGTTTGTCTTATATGTGTTGTCAAATTCCAATACTTATAGAAATGCATGAATTAGGTGCATGAAACGAGGATGCACAAATATAATGTCACTAACAATATCCGTATCAAGGACTTTACGATGCCATGCATGATAATGGTTAATGCCTAGTTCGTATAATAGTTGTTATAAAACACTTTGAGAACCACAATTTTTATCTTGATTTTCATCCTTGCATTATAAATATGCATTATCATACTTACATTTTTCACATTGACCTGCTTCAAATGTATCAGAATATGCTTCGATTTGCAATGACTTTGTGTGAAGTCTTTTGTTACACCGTACCTAGAGCTACTCAATCAATGACTTTGTGTCTCATTCACTACATTCAACTTTCAATATCTATCTACTCAACTCTTTCTTCTTAGTAAGAAAGGAGAACCAACCTTCTTAGTGCCTATCCACCTTTTACTTTCAATATCAACACCACAATTTAGCATATACTTGTCACTCCTTTCACACACAAGCCATATCGTGTTTATTATGCCTTTATTCTTTGAATGATTAATAATCGTAATAGTGTTATGCTTCCTCTCAATTAGTCTAACGTAGTTAGTAAGTTTAGTACAACTCTTAAACATATCATCAATCGTAAACATAAAAGAATACTTTAGCCCATCACCCTTGCAATCAATAAATTCATCCTCTATCTCTTCTGCCAACTAGTTGACAAATACATCGTCTAGTTTATTGAAACCATTGTCATAATTTTTAGTCATTTTATGATAAGTACATTGATTTGTCAGCATCTTCTCTTAATCGCTTACATTGTAAGTGCTTTCATTTAAATTATTTGTCATTCTACAATAAAAACATAGGTATCAAATATTTAGACAAAACTATTCAATTGAACGAGATGTGGGTCAAGTCTCTATCTTCAAGGGAGACATTGTTCCACTGTGTCTCCATTAAATAATAAGAAGCGACGGAACCACGTTTCTCTCGTGCGAAAGACGTGGTCAAGGCACGTCTCTCTATTCATTTGAAAAATAATCTTCAAATATTTAGAAAATTGAAAGATTTCAATCAAAGCAACAAAAATACAATGATCTTAGTGAAAACCAACCTTCTAAATTCAAGAAAAATAAAAAGATGGACGAATTGATTGTATCTTCGATTTTCTTTTTATTTTCTTGTTTCTTTATTCATTTGATTCTAACTAAATTCGTAGGTAACTGTTGACATGAATTTATTTCAAATCACTTGTGATTCGAAATCAAACCCTCGAACTACGTCGTGTTGCGCGAGCATGCCAGTTAGTTTGCTAAAACTAACAAATTTTCATTTTCTGACTTCCAAGGACGATTGTGGACAAGTGAGATCTTTTCGACCTAGGCCTTCTTGAACCGGCGCTCAAGGGTCAGCTAAGACGCTTGAAAATTGTTTAAATCCGCTAAATCAAAAAGGAAAACCAGATCTTTCAAAGTTTCATATTTGTGCCTAAGTTCTTGATTTCTGAAAAATTTCATATTCTCAAAATGGCAGAATCTGTTCAGTTTCAGTGACCTGTTCTCTGAATTTTTAAAAATACTTTTGATTCTTAAAAAGTTCTAAACATTTTACATAAGCAAGGTGTATGTGTTTAGAATCAGAATATATTTTTATTTTATGATTTTGTTCTATAATTTCTGAGAATTAAATCTAGAACCAAAGACACCAGAGACTGTTATTAAACTTGGAACATATCTGTTTTTGTGAGTCAGAGGCTCAGAAAAACAGCCATATCTCTTCACTCAGACATTCAAATTCGACAAAATTTATTTTTTTAGAAATATAATGATGTTAGCTTTCTAGAGAATTAAATTTAATAAAATTAAACTCAATGGTTGTAGAGATATGAATGAAAGAATAGGGGTCTGTTTCTGAACGTTCTGTTTTTGTAAAACGCAATCTGATTTTTACAAAATATCACAGATTTAATTGGCTAAGAAAACGATTATAAAAATTCCTCAAAATTTTATATAGTGATTTTTTATATATCTAGATTAGAGGTGCAAAATTTAGAATCAATTGGATTAACCGTTTGTTCAGAATAATTCTGTGATTAGACGTGTATGCACAGACAGTTTCAGAAATCAAAGTTGCAGAAAATTTTATAATGTTCCTAACTTGGTTTGGAACGATGTTCAACCTGTATTCAGTCATAACAAAGCATAGAAATCATTCAAACATGGATTTTTGTTTCATTCATGAAGGAATTATGCATATTTGTATTGATATATGTCACAAACATAGGCTTGTAGATTCGATTCTTATAAAAGTCTGCAGAATCTGTGGTTTTTCAGATTTGCATGAATTAAAACTACCTTGTGAAAGGATTCCAACCTGTATAATGGAGAGGGAACATGGAGGAACTTCTTCGGGCAATTGTCAGACATCGGAACTGGGCCGGCCTCCTTTCTTCCTCTTCTTCTCCTTCTTTCTCTCTCTCTTTCTCTCTATTTCTCTCTATTTTCGGACTGAACTTTGCTGTGAATTGGTTGATCCTCGGATTGATGTTCTGTAGTGGCTGGAGGATTGATTTTCGGACTGATTCTTGGCTTGGGCTGGATGATTCTTTGCAGCATCCTTGAGGCTCCTTTTATAGGCCAAAGGATGCCTCTTGGGTGTAGCATTGAGCAAGGCAAGTTGCCTTGCTGAGCAACGTGGTTTTTGGCAAGTGATGGTTGTAAAAGTTGGATTTTGGAAAGTATCGCTGGTTCTGGCAACCGGTTGCTGGGTTTGGCAGCTGTAAATGGCAGAATTTGACATGCTGGCTATGGAGTTTGTTTGGCTCATTTTTGTCCAGAGGCTGGCTTTGTTACTTACCAAGGAAAGATTAGCTGTCATCGACTGAAGTTAGTTCTAGCTGAAAGAGGTAAGTTGACGCTGTTGTGGAGCAGGTTGAGTCTTCTTGCCTGGTTCGGTGGAGCTGGGATTGGCAAGTGGAGTTGTTGTGCATTCATGGTGTTCCTTGCAGAAATCGATGGGAGCTGAACTTGGTAAGTGGTTTGGCTGCAACATAGATGGTTGCCGTGGCATGTGCGATTGCTGCAAGAGAGACCGCTGGATAGTTCCCTGCTGTTACATTTTCTGTTTCAATAGCTGCTGCTGGTAAAGAATGTGTTGTTGATTATGTGTCTGTTGCTGATGCTGTTGTGCTGCAACTTGCTGCTGAAGCTGCTGCCTTCCTTGGATTTGCCTCTAAGGAGTTGAAAGCATATTCTTGTACAAAGGTAGATGGCATGGGATTTTGAATTCTCTGGGTTAGCATCTGTTGTCGTCCTTGAGCCTGATTAGGTAAGGGAATCAGTAAAGATTGTCCTTGATTCCGTGTTTGATGCATACTTTGGAGTGCTTGTTCTGGTGGGTTTTGACCTCCAGCAGCAGGGTTCGATGAACTTGTATTGGTAGATTTTGATTCCATAGTAAGCATCTTAAGCGATATTCTCCATAGATAGTTTGTCTTCTGAAATGCATCCTCTTGAATGTCACGGAGTGAGGTCGATCCACTTGATACCACCCCCTGCTGGTCCAACCCTCTTTGGTGATGGAGGGGCAGCAGCTTTAACTTCGAGAACTCCATTGGTAAATATGTATCTTTCTGATATTGGCAGTATCAGGATCAGCTACCTTTCTTGTTACACATCACGATCTGGCAGTACATGACTGCTACCATCTTCATGTTAAATCAGTGTTTTCCATCAGAACACACTGAAACATTGGCGTCTCTCATCTATGTGAATTACTGCATGATTCTCATTCTTGCGTGCTTCTTTGGTTTGGACAACGGTGAACTACATGACAGATTCCCAGCAACTACATTATCATTGTTCTCATTAGAGCGTCTTTGAACCTACATGCTGTGAATGGGCTTGCAGACAGAAAACAACATAAGTAATAAACCGAGACTCTTGTTACTTGTATAATCATCAATAGTTCTGCTGATAATTTGGTTCTTCAGATCTGTAGAAAGAAGGCCATCATCGTTCTGTAGCTTGTGTCATCTGTGACAACGTGAAAAACAAGCTGCTTAGCCTTACAAACAGTAGAATTCACAACCACTGATGTAACCAACACGTTATCTGAAAATATGCAGAAGTGGAAGACATTGTTGTCAACGAGCCGAGGAGAATCTTTCTGCTTATTTGCATGTTTTTCAATCAAAGGATTCCTGGCCCAATCAAGGGTCAGTTTAATGCCAAGATAATAGAGATTCTTTGGTAGTTCTTCGGCAGCTAACCGTCCAAATGTCGCGCTCTGTGTAATAGCATTAGTTGCCCTTTCCTCGAGGGATTCAATATGCTTCTTCAGAGATACAATCGTAGTTGCACTGTCATAATGAGCTTCTTCAGTTCTGTGAACTTAGCTCCCAAGCGGGATGTAGGTTATTGTGTTCTGTTGCAACTCTTCTTCATATCTTTTGCCTCAATAAAGTCTTCATCATTGTAAGAAGACTTCGCCTCTTCAAGCTGTGTTAGTGGCATATCTGAGTTAGACAAGATCTGATCAGCTAGTAAGTCCTGTAACTGGCTTTTCTTATTCTTGGAACCTGAAGTAGCCAGGACATTCCCTACTCCATACTGTGAACCGTTCCCTTCTTTCATCTCTCACGTTCTTAGCATCTGAACAGCAAACAAGACCAACCCACGGAGACAATGAAGGGAAACTTAGAGGATATGCAGGCTTGGGAACATCAGGAACCTTTTCAGACAAAGCCCTTTGTTGTTCCTCTTGATAAATTATCTGTCGTTCTTCTACTGTCCATGTCACACTGGATCTAACGTCTCCTCTTACTTTTGCAGGAATACTCAAATGTTGGCATCAGTGGATTCTTCGTGTGACGACCTAGGGCGGCTTCCACATGTTTCCCTTCGAACAGCTCCAGTTGTGTTCTGCTTCTTTTTACCAGCGTGCAACTTCTGCATGAGTAGCCTTTAGTTGGATGCCGTGAATCTAGATATGACTTGCTGTATTGTATTTCAAGATGCACTTTGACAAGCAAACAGAAACACCTTTGTACAGCCCAGCCAGTTTAGCAATCGAACTGGATAAAACTGAACACCAAGTATAAACAAGAACTATTAATAAGTGGCCACTTTGAGGGAACCGACCATCCCACATGATGATCTCAACCGACCGTTAAAGTTATAGTATTTAAACCAACCCACAAACCAACCCACATTACCTGCATGTTTGCTGTGAAAGTGGTTATGCAAATCCATGTTAGATGCTTTACTACGAAAGCGTTCAAGTAAGTCCATGTTACCTTTTTGAAAACCAACCATCATGCTCGTTAGATTTCTTCCATGAGTGTTGGAACATTAACATTATTCTTAACATAACAGTAACATATGACAATGCCAAACTGATGCATATCAATACACTAATTACCTCAACAACCAATCGTAACACAGACATGTTACGAAAGGCGTTCGATACCAAACCTTTCTTTTCGGAAGCTATCGTTCTTGCTTCCATCTTTCCTTTCTTTCCGAATATAAGCTTTTTTTCTAGGAAGCTCACTTTTCCTTTTTAACATCAACTTTCCTTTCCCAACTTTACTTTTTGGGCGTCGACCTTCCTTTTTAAGAACCTAAGACTAAAAATGATAGGTTGACTTGCCAAAAAATGTTGAAATTGGCAGGTTTCAAATATTTTATAAAAAAACATTTATATTTGAAAACATCAAATTTAATGAAATTCTCAAATATTGCTTTGGAAAAACACTGGGTTTCATTCCTAGTTTTTGTTTGCAAAGGTGACCTACTTTTGCTCCGTGAGTCGGTGTATAACTACCTTGACCATTTAACCCTTCTAATGGGTGTGGGGTATTGAATCACTTTAACCACTTCAACGGGTGTAAGGTGTCATACCACTTTAACCTTGGGTATCAGGTCTTGGAATGAGACCCTTCTCAATCGGTTAAATTTCTGAGGTCTGGTTCAAATTTAACTTGTTTTTGAAAGGGTTTTGAAATTTCATAAATTTATAATTTGCAAACATTTTTGGGTTTGATTCCCAATGTTACTTTTTTCATTTTTGTTTGAAATCATGCTTTCTTTGAAGGCAATTGCTTAAAAAGGTAAAATCCTTCCAATTTGGTCTTGAGGGCAAAATCGTTATTTTCATAAAATTTTGTCAAAATTCAAATTTTTCTGAAAGAGAAGCAACATTCCAACATTTTTAGGCTTCCATAAAATTTTGACGTCAAAACAAGCTCATTTAGTGCCTTTTTCATTCGAAAACCCAAAATTACCAAAAATAGCTACTTTTCTAAAAAGGTAAAAATTTTAAAAGGTTATCGAATTAAACGAAAAAGGTCACGAGAGAAAGAGAAAAAGTCGTTATAAAGTATTTTCAGCAATTAACAAAATTAGGGTCGGTATAGTAAAAGAAATGTACATATACTGTTAATAGGATGGGTTGGAAATAGTAATTCTCATTATTAACACGTGTCAGCTATATGATTACCATGTCAAAATGACCAAAGAGCCCACAGAGGTAGCTGAATTACTGGATTGTTGTCTCCTTCCGAAATCGTTTAGACCGTTTCATCCCTGAATGACCAAAGGCAAAACGGGGTTGATAATTTGGAGTTGTTTGAGGAATTGAAGGGCATTTACGGGAAGTTAAAGCTCAACGGTTCTTTTCTGGCTTCAAAAGGTTATATATCTGATCGAATGACGAAATCGCCCTTCTGTCTTCTGAACTCTGGCATATGAAGCCTCTCAGTCAGGCCATTCCCCACGTGGAGTTGAATGACGTAAATAACCCTAAAATAAGGAAAGTGGAGGTGTTTGTTTGGTGCCCTCGTCGGGACTCCAAATAGTACGGATTTCGGGTTCAACGGATTATATAACCCGTCTGGTTGCTTGTTAAGAAAACAAGATCCGATTGAATACTGATCCAAATGAAAAGAATCAGCGGTTGCATCTGAACCGATTACAATATTCATGCGACCCAAATCCAATTATGTAGAACCCAATTTGGTTGCATTCTGTTTTGAGAAGATTTACACAACACATTGACTCTGTTCCTGTTCGATCAAAAATAGGCTGAAATCCAACTGACAATTTATATAAATTTGAGGTGAAAATTTTATCTTATAACAAATTAAGTTAGTAAAATGTCCTAAAAGTATTAGAAATAAACAATATGATATAATTAATTTTGAGATAAATGTTATCATGATATAAGGCTGGATTTTGGATTTTGCTTTTTTCATTTCTAAACTGCAGTTTTAGCGAGTCGGGCAACTAAGACTATGATAATTGTACTTCTATTTAAAGCTTATTATAGAGAGAGTTGTTCTGATAAAAGAAAAGCACACAAACCATGACTCTTGCATTGGTGATTTGCACAAAAGAGAAAAAACCACATGAGAAACCAAAAAAATTGATCCGTAGGTCAAATTCATGTGGGAACCCAACGTTACTGAGTCTGGCATCATTGGAATTTTTTAACATAATTAAGATACATTTTCTATATAACAAGATTCGAATATGATGGCAACATATATCCGCAGTTCAACTAGTGTTTAATCGTTTAATAAACTAAACTCGTCTTTTGACACCTTAAGGTCTTGGTTCAAGGCGATCATGTACGTTTAAAGAGGGCTTATTGTTATTATTGAATGATCCTTATGAATGTATTTGATACTAGGTTTCAAGAGAATTAGATCTTGATTTTTGGTGCTTGCTGTATTGTGCATTAAATATGTAGCGTCACCCTTGTATGTCACCGTGGAACTGTCTAATTTGAGTAACAGATTTTAGCACGAGGAGAGAAGCAGGTCACAAGAACTAGACTTAGGGGTTTTGCATGAAACCAATCACCTCCTCTCTCATGTTGTTATCTTATTTGGTATAAAAATTTAAGTGTCATTACTATTGATGAATCAAATATAAAATCATGAATAATTCGTATGTAGTTATAGGCTTATAATTTTAGTACTAAAAACCTAATACCACGAATCAACCGTACTCTATAGGACATGAAGGACAAACACCTAAGACTAGGTCCTGAAAAGGACTTCAAGATCGAGCAATTCCTACCCTCTCATTCAATCCCACTAGCCTGTTATCTCATTCGATCACGGAAAGGAACTTCACGAAGGATATCCTGTGCTTACGATCCTGGAATCCATATCCAAATCTCCTAATCCTGGGTTCCTTTCTGAACCCGACTTTGACCCGTTCTTTTAATCAGATCAACCTTTATTGGACGAATATTCTCATGCGGGTTTGAGTTTGAATTTCATCCAATTGACGTCCGCGTAACTCGTTGTTGGGATAGAAATGGAATTAGAAGTTTCCTTCTGTTGTCCCTGTCATTCTAATTTGTTTGCATTCAAAAGACAGCTCTGTTTTATAGATTCTCTCATGGAGATTATAGAGAGAGAGGAGAGAGAGAGACCGCTCGTTTGTGTGCGTGAGAGGGGGAATCGAAGTCGAAACGTTAAGATTTGAGCCAAACTGGAACGGGCTGCTTTCCTTTGTGGATCTCTCTCATTCAGTTTCTGCTATTTCCTCTAAGTCTTTCCTTCTCTTTACAACCCTCCTTCGTCCTCCCTCGTGCCTACTCCACAAACAGCCTCTGTATAAGATTGATGGTTTCATCCCCTAGCGAGAGAGAGAGAGAGAGAGAGAGAGAGAGAGAGAGAGAGAGAGAGAGAGAGAGAGAGACCATGGTTCGCAGATTGCGATTCATTGAAAGGAATGAGAGTTTTGAGGGTATTCACTAGTTCTCTCTCATCTCTCAACATCCCCTCTTTGTTTTCTACTTGGGGGCTACCATTTCTTTGTTTTCTCTTGCCAATGGCTCGGCGGTCTGCCAGGGACCTCATAGTTTTGTTGTCCATTTCGGTCCTTCTTTTAATATCGTCTTCACAAGCAAGAAGGCTCACTTCCAGGCAGCATCTTGAAGTCCACAAGCATCTCAAGCGCTTGAACAAGCCTCCCGTTAAGACCATTGAGGTCTCTCTCTCTCTCTCTCTCTCTCTCTCTCTCTCTCTCTCTCTCTCTCTCTCTCTCTCTCTCTCCCTCTCTCTCTCTCTCTCTCTCCCCCTCTCCCTCTTATGGATTTTGGGGTTTGCATGTTTCATGTCTAAACAACTCCGTTAGCCATTTTGCTTTTTACTAGTTTGCTAAGCATTTAGTACTGTTTTTATTGGATTTTGGTAAGTACATTCCGCAATTCGCATACAAAATCGAGCTCAATGAAGACTAAGAATCCATGTAGCCCGCTCACTTAGTTTAGATCTTATTTTATGTATTGACAGAGTCCAGATGGTGACATAATTGACTGTGTGCATCAATACCACCAACCTGCATTTGATCACCCTTTTCTAAGGAACCACACCATTCTGGTAGATTTCTAAGGCTTGGATTTGTTTCTCTCATTGTCTATAGCGAATGAACCTCAAAATTTTTTCTTCTTTTATATTTTGTGTGATTTCATAGATGCAACCAAGTTTTCATCCAGATGGTTTGTTCGGCACAAGCAAAGCTGAATCTAGGGAGCAAAAATCAGATATTTTGCAGCTTTGGCATATGAATGGCAGGTGCCCGGAAGGCACCATACCCATCAGGAGAACCAAAAGGGAAGATATTCTAAGGGCCAGCTCTGTTAAGAAGTTTGGGAGGAAGGCTCACAGATCTATCCCACAGCCTAGGTCTGCTGATCCTGGCTTTGCTAACGGAAACGGCCATCAGGTAATAAGCAAGTCTTCTCCTTTTCTTTCCTTAAAAGAGAAAGAGAAAGAACTTTTTTCCTTGTAGCAACCCTTCATTTGATACTGCCTTCCTTTTGTTCCTTTATTTCTCCTATAACATACATACATACATATCTATATACGTGTGTATTTATGTAAATTTCATTTAGCAACTTTTGTTGTGTAATTTTCCAAATGGAAACCTGTTTGTTTTATTTAAATGTCATGTATCATGGTTCCTTGCATTGTGACGAGTTTGCTAATGTTTTATTGTTTCTCTTTTGGGTGTAATAGCATGCAATTGCTTATGTTGAAGGTGACACATATTATGGAGCTAAAGCCACCATAAATGTTTGGAAACCGAAAATTCAGCAATCCCACGAGTTCAGCCTGTCACAGCTTTGGATATTGGGTGGCGCTTTTGGTCAAGATCTCAACAGCATTGAGGCTGGCTGGCAGGTGATAACATATTTAAAAGATAAATTAAAAGTTAACAGAGAATTAAAATTGTTTTTTCTGTATAAACTTTGTTTAAAGTACTTATTTTCCCCATGTTATTGTGAAATTTGAGAAGCAAAGAACAGTTTGTATCGTTTGATTTTGTGAAAAGAATTATTTTTTAGTATATTTGGGTCGTTGACTTTGCTGTCAAACTTGCATACAGGTAAGCCCAGATCTTTATGGGGATAACAGCACCAGGCTCTTTACTTACTGGACTGTAAGTTCCTTGAACAACTTAAAGCTTTTCTCTGAACCTGTGGACTAGGGTTCTTTGTAGTGGTTTGCTTTGCTTGTAGGTTCAACCTCGAACAATACCAATATAACCATTTTTCGGTTTCTTGGGAACCAAGCTATACCAAATCATTATAAGTCATAAAACTGAACCAAAGAGTACTAATGGTTCTGCTTTTGTTCGGTTCTGAGCCATGGTTCATTAATTTGAATATTCCATATATGACATTTACAATATGTAATCAATCTCATGACAAATAAAGGGAGTATAAAGTATAGAGCAAGTTGTTACATATAAACTAAGGCCATGCAACATTGTAACTTTTCTTTTTAAGTTAGTGGAAATTCTGAACATGAAAGGCCACTCAAAATGTTACATATTATGCATGGATTGGTTTTGTTATTCAGTTTCAATCTTCGAACCGTGCATCAAACCATACAAATGAGACAAACCAAACCCAAGCACAAATTAAAAAACCGAAGCACTGGTTTCATAGTGTGGATTGGTTTAATCGGTTTGAGCTGGCCCTTTGAACACACCTCTACTGTTTGTTTGTGGCTATTCCTACTTGTTTGAGTATCCTGATTTCATGATGTGATTGAAACAGAGTGATGCATATCAAGCTACAGGCTGCTATAATCTCCTCTGCTCAGGCTTCATCCAAATCAATGGCGAGATAGCAATGGGAGCCAGCATTTCCCCCATCTCTGCTTATAGTGGCGCCCAATATGACATCAGTATACTGGTGTGGAAGGTAAAAAAAAACAGATATTATCAGAGATTTCCAAAAAGGAAATGCACAGAACAAGAGAATCTATCTGACATCCATTTGTTTTTATGTTAATTTTAAACTCTTTTTCTCCTTTCTTGGGGTTTGTGTCAACATTTTTTTTTGGGGAGTTCATATTCATTATTTTAAAAGAAGTTGTTATTGATTGAAGGACCCAAAGCAAGGAAATTGGTGGATGCAGTTTGGCAATGACTATGTATTGGGTTACTGGCCTGCCTTCATGTTCTCATACTTGGCGGACAGTGCAAGCATGATCCAGTGGGGTGGCGAGGTAGTGAACTCACAACCAGATGGTGTGCACACATCAACTCAGATGGGGAGTGGGCATTTCCCTGATGAAGGATTTGGAAAGTCCAGTTATTTCAGAAATATTCAGATGGTGGATTCCTCAAACAATCTAAGAGCTCCTAAGGATATTGGGACTTTCACTGAACAATCCAGTTGTTATGATGTTCAGAGTGGTAGTAATGATGAATGGGGTACTTACTTTTACTATGGAGGGCCTGGTAAGAATGCCAACTGCCCATAGAGAGAGAGACTTCTCCAATCCCTCCTCAGCTGGACCGAAAGTGATGCTAAGGTCAATTTTTCCTATTGAAAATATAAGTGTAATGTTATAAATAGATGCCGTCTTGTTTTTCGATTTCTTTCAACCTATGATATGTATTCTAGCTGGCTGATCTTTTGCACCTTGTAAAAGATGTGTGTGTGTGTGTGGTGGGGGGGAGGGGTGGGGTGGGGAGGCCGAAGAATTCGGTCTTCTTTGTAAAATTATGGTATTGCTACCGAATGAACCTAAGAGGACTTCCGGCTTGGCTTTCTATCTATGATGCTTATTGTTTTCCTTAATCTCTGAACTCTTTTGCGGAATTGGTAAATCAACATACGATAATTTCTGCTATATATATGTATATATATATATATGTATATATATATATATATGTATATATATATATATATGTATATATATATATATATATATATGTATATATATATATATGTATATATATATATATGTATATATATATATGTATATATATATATATATATGTATATATATATATATATATATTTAAAACAAAAGGTCGTTACCTTCGTAAATTTGATGTGACAGCAAATTAATATAAAGGATGGTGCATGTGAGAAAAAGGAAATTATGGTGGATGGCAGTCCATTTTCTGCCGTTGAAGGTATTTAGGCGGAAGAGTCCAAACACTGTGACTGCTTCTTGTACTTTTGGTACACACTGATAGGGTGAACTGATGTATTAAAGAATGGGGAATTATATTCCCAGCAGATGAAGAGCTGCATAGTTGAAGGAAAAAGAGATAAAACTATTTCCAAACCAAGGAACATTTCTATTGAATATGTAACGATCGCAGGAACTCATTGTTCCCTAAGACAAACCCTGTTGCTCTTGTTGCTCCCTTTCATGTGGCATGCAGGAAGTCCATGTGTATGGGGCCCTATGGGTTCTGTGGCTGTGTGTGTTTGTATGTGAGAGTGAGAGAAATTTTGCATTGTTTTAAGCAATAAAAATGTTGGATGCTGGCTTGCTTCCGGCCTGTGCTTCTGTTTGATTCCGGCTAAGAGCTTTTGTTCGCCTGGAGAGTCTGTAGCGGAATGTTTGTGGATTTTTTTGAGGTTTTTACACAGTGGTTTTTCGGGAGAGGAATTCGGTTTTGATTTTTCTCTTTCTATATTTCTCTGTATATTTCTTGTATTTGCTGCTTTGTTTATATAGAACAACGTGTTCCTCCTCTTCTCGAATTTTCTCTTGCGACTTTCCTCATCTGGAGCGTTATCGTAAAGTTCGGTAATGTCCTCTGACTGTTATGATCCTTTCTTATCCAAGATAAAGGTAATGGTCTGAATGGTCAGTCCAACTGTTACCTGTGCTGGATGAGTCGAGAATGGCCATAATATATCTATCTCCTACTTGACCATTCGAGCAAAGTGTTTAGACATACTGGTTTCCTCCCACTCTTATAGGGTTTCACCTAGTATTGTCTTTTCATGATTGCTACTGCAATCGATACCCGTTGTGTGGTTATTTTCCTACACAACAATCAAACATACCTCAAACCCATGTTTGTAACATGTTTTGAGAAAAGTTCCTCTGTTATGCCTTTTGTTAAGGGGCCTGCCAACATATCATTTGTTGGCATATATGAGATGAATATTTCCTTTCTCATAGCCATATCATGAACATAGTGGTATTTCATCATTATATGCTTGCTTTTTGAGCAATCAGCTCCACTCTTGATAAGAGTAATTACTGTATTGTTATCAAAGTAAATAACAACTGGCTCATCGATTATTTCCAACTTCAAATCTCTTACGAAGCGACTTATCCAGATAACACTCGTTGCAGCCATACAACAAGCTGCATACTCAGCTTCTTGTGTATGCAATGCTATACAACCTGTTTCTTAAATGCCCAAGAAACAACACCACATCTAAATAAGAATATTTGTCTCGAGGTTGATTTGCTGTCATCTTTGCTCCCAGCAAAGTCAGCGTCTGAGTATCCTATCACTTTTAGTTCATTTGCTTGAAAACACAGTTTTAAGTCTTTTGTTCCTTTCAGATATCTTAAAATCCTTTTCACAGCTACCCAGTGTTGCCAACCATAATTACTTTGATATCTACTTATAAGACCAATAGCAAAGCTGATATCAGGTCTTGTACACAACATAACATATATCAAGCTACCAACAACTTGTGCATAAGGAACATTAGGCTTATCGTCTCCTTCACCAGGACAACCAACCTTACTTAATTTGACCCCTTTTGCAACAAGTATATCAACAGACTTGCATTCACCCATTTTAAACTTCTTGAGGATATAGTCAATATATCTCTCCTCACTCAGGCATAAGAGTCTAGATTCTCTATCTCGAGAAATTTTTATTCCTAGGATATAGGATGCTTCCCCCATATCCTTCATTTCGAACTTGGAATTCAACCATGACTTGGTTTTGACAATCATCTCGTTGTCATTTCTAGTTAACAATATGTCATCTACATATAATAATAAGATAATAAAGTGGCTCCCACTATTCCAGACATATACACAGTGATCAAGTTTATTAGCCACAAATCCAAGTTCTATAATGGCATATTGAAATATCAAATACCATTGGAGAGGTGACTGTTTCAGGCCATATAGGGATTTTCTCAACCTGTATACTTTATTTTCTTGGCCTTCAACAATAAATCCTTCGGGTTGCTGCATGTATATGATTTATTCTAAATCTCTGTTTAGAAAAGCTGTCTTTACATCTAACTAATATAAATCTAAATCGTAGTATGCAAATATTACCAAGATTATATATATGGATGCAAATTTCGCAACTGGGGAATATGTCTCAACATAATTTATCTCCTCTATTTGTGAAAAATCCTTTGCAGCCAACCTTGCTTTAAACTTGTCGATTTATATTTCTTTTTCAGAACTCATTTACAGCCTATGACTTTCCTTCCTTTTGGCAAATCAGTTAATTCTCAAACTTGGTTTTTCTTAATGGATTCAATTTCCTCATCCATGGCTTTCCCCCAGTCTGTTACTTCTGATAAGTTCATAACTTGCTGATAAGTCAAGTTATCAGTCAACTCATCCAAATCTACTGAATTATACACTTTTTCTATAAGATAAGTGTGATAATCCTTTAAATAGGACGGAGTGGCTCTTGGCCTCTTATGTCCACTTAAGGTATCGGTAGTTTCAGGAAGATCTTCTATGGGCTCAAATGATGATTGGTCTATATCTACAAAATCATCAACACATTCTTCATCGTTCTCTAGGATGTCATTCTTAGTATTTTCTAAGAATTCAACATCTCTGTTTCCAATGAGTCCATGGTCTTTATGATAAAACCGATATCTTTTTGAACCTTTCGGATATCCAATGAATATATATTTCAAGGACCTACTGTCTAGCTTGTCTCTAGACAGATTAAGGATCTTTACATGTGCAACAGATCTCCACCTCCTGAGATGACCTAGGTTGGGTTTTCTTCCAAACCACATCTCATATGGTATAGTGAATATAACTTTACACGGTACTCTATTGAGTATGTAAACCGCTATACTTACTACTTCTCCCCAAAATACCCTTGGTAAAGAGGCATCGATCAACATAGACCTTGACATATTCAACAAGGTTCTGTTGTATCTCTCAGCTACACCATTTTGTTGAGGTGTTTTGGGCATTGTATTTTGCTTTGCAATACCAAAGTCTTTATAGAATTCTAAAAATTTTGTCGAGGTATATTCACCACCTCTGTCTAATCTTAAGACTTTGATTGAATGCCCTAATTGGTTTTCCACTTCTTACTTATATTATTTAAAAGTATCAAGTGCCTCAGATTTATGTGTCAAAAGATATAAATACATATATCTAGAGTAATCATCGATAAAGGTTATAAAATAAACTTTTTCACGACATGACTTTACTCTAAAAGGTCCACATAAATCCGTGTGAATAACCTCTAACAGGGTTGTTGCCCTTATTGATTCATTGGAAAAAACTTTCATTGACATTTTTCCTTGTATACAAGCTTCACACTTTTTGAAAGTATTTTCCTCAAATCTAGGCAATAAGTCAAAGTTGGATAATTTTCTTAACTTTTTCAGATTTATATGCCCAAGGCGTTTATGCCACATATTCACATCAACAGTAAAGACACTCTCAATATAAGCAAAAGAAGTACCAATTTCATTATCACAAAGCTTAAACAAACCATGTTCTACATCAAATTCCCTAGAGAATAATATTCTCTCATGCTTTCCCACAATCACCTTGTTAGGGATAAACCTAACCTCAAAACCTTTCTTTACCAAGACAGGAACCGAGACCAAATTACGTCTTATAGATGACACAATTAATACATCAGTCAATACAATTGGTTTGCCTTGAACAAATGTTCTGAAGGACCCAATACTCAAAACATCTAAGAAAATATTATTTTCCATGTAGACTCGATGTTTTCCAGATTCGTATTCCATCATATCCATTGCCCTTTCTTTGGTCTTCGAGATGTGTTGAGTAGCTCTAGAGTCTATCCACCAATCTGTCACTGGGCGATCCATATACAAGCACTCTGAAATTACTCAGATTGATTATATTCTTGTTACGGCAGTCCCTTTTCTAGTTTCCATCTTTTCGTAGTTGAAACACTTGACTCGAGAAGTAGTTTCCTCTAATTTCTTAAAATTTTGACCGTCTTTCTTATTATTCTTGCCAAACTTCTTATTTGGTTTATTTTTCTTTTGGTTGGTTTGGAGCTAGACCCTATCTCATCTTTTATCACTAGCAACTTTTCTTTCTTGTTTTTGATCATGTGTTCTTGCTCTATTGCTAGTTTCAGGGGCAACTCAGAAAAGTTAATCTCAGGCCCTAATCTGAAGGTAGTGGTGACCATGTTCCATAAAAGGGGTAGACTGTTTAATATCATTGATATCTGCATCGGTTCCAGGATGACTGATTTTGCTACGGCTAAGTCTCTAATCATTACCAACATATGGTTTACATGCTCTACTACATTATCTCCTTCTTTCATTATAAAGGAGTTGTACTTTTGTAGTAGCAACTGTACATGTAATTTGGTAGTTGTGTCATATATGACTGTTATTGAGTCAAACAGCTCGTTAGCGGTCTCATATTCTTCGAAGACCCTAATCAAGTCATCCTCCATGTAGGTCAACATGATTGTCCTTGCTATAGAGTCATCTTTTAGAAATGTTTTATACATTTCTACTTGTTGCTCAGTTGCGTCTGAAGGTGGTGGACACATAGTTTCTTTCAAAACATACTAACACCTTCAAGTGTTAGAGCTAGTAGGATTCTTCTCTTCCATGTTTGGAAGTTAAGATCGTTCAATTTCTCAGTTTTTGCCAACTCAGATACACATAATATAAAGCTCATTTTTATGTGTTTGGCAATAATAATAATTAAACAGTCTAAAAAGGAAACAAACATAAAACAAAGAGCACACATAGCAAGAATCATGTTAGAATGATGCATAATATCACGAAAACAAATCAACGACAACTCCATAAGCACCTTGGGATAAACTCGTAAATTTTTCCAAAGAATTTCTGCCTTAAAATTTAATTTTTTTCAATAATACCAAGGGTAAAACTGTAACTTTAACTATCTGTCCACTTTTGAAATTTTTGAAAAAAAACTAAGGACAGACTTGTAAAATTACTCTCTGGTATTTTTGTAAAATTCGTGATTGATTGGAGTTAAAACTATAATTTTAACCCTCAAGCCGAATATGTAATTATTTCAAAAGTACAGGGACAATCCTGTCTTTTGACTGAATAGCAGAACTGAAGTTATCTCAACTAGGAAGGGCATAAATGTAAAACAACAACCCGATATTTCATAATTTTTATAAACCACTAAAGGGCAAATCTGACTTTTTGCATAGTAAGGCAAAACAATCTTTTTACCCAAAAAATATCTGGATAGTTTCGTAATTTTGCTTAGTGGCAAAACCATAAATACTGAAAATCAGTCGGGGCAGAACAAACTTTTTAGTTCACTGCCCGAGGTGTTTTCTTGAAAACCGTTGGCGGTTTTCCAAAACTGTGGGTGGTTTCGGTCCGTAGTTTCTTTGTTGATATAAAAGGAGGAGAGAGAAAGAGAGTTTGAGAGAGAGAGGGAGAGAGAGAGAGAGAGGGAGAGGGAGAGGGAGAGGGCGATTGGGTGTTTGCCGATCGCCGGTGTTCTGCTTTTTTTTATGGGAAGTCAATGACGGAAAGGGAGAGAGGGAGACACACAGAGAGGCGGCTGACAGCTCTGCCGTGATTCCTGTTTTCTTTTTTGTGGTCCGCTTTGCGACAGTTCTCGCTAGTTCTTGCTTGCTCGCCTTCAGGCTATTGGTGGTTCTGGCCTGCCTTCAGGCTGTTGGCGATTCTGGCTTGCCTGCCTTCAGGTCGTTAGCGGTTCTTGCTTGCCTGCCTTCAGGACGTTGGCAGCTCCGGCCTATTCTAACCTTCCTTCCTGCCTTCTGGCCGAGGGCGGTTCCGGCCTGTTCTGGCATGCCCTGTATTCTGGCCGTGGGTGGCTCTGGCCTGTCCGCGATCTCTTCCGTTTGCTGCCTCCTCTTTCCCTTCCTTTTCCCTTTTCTCTTTCCTTTTTTCTCTTTTTTTTTCCTCTCTTCTTTTGTAAGCCCTTTACCTGAGCAAATTTTTTTTTGCAGGGTTAGTGACGAGGCCCTGATACTAGATGTTGGATGCTGGCTTGCTTTCGGCCTTTTCTTCTGTTCGATTCCGGTCGAGAGCTTCTGTTCGCCTGGAGAGTCTGTAGCAGAATGTTTGTGGATTTGTTTGAGGTTTCCACACAGGGGTTTCCCGGGAGAGGAACTCAGTTTTGATTTTTCTCTTTTTGTATTTCTCTGTATATTTCTTGTATTCGCTGCTCTGTTTATATAGAGCAGCATGCTCCCCCTCTTCCTGGATTTTCCTCCTACGGCTTTCCTCATCTGGAGTGTTATCGTAAAGTCCGGTTACGTCCTCTGGCTGTTATGATCCTTCCTTATCCAAGATAAAGGTAACGGTCTAGATGACCAGTCCAGCCGTTACTTGTGCTGGATGAACCGAGAATGACCACAACACATCAAAAATTTCAGATTTTCCATTGGTATTTCTTTTTCATTTCTAGGATAGCATGCCCGAGAGATTAGCCATCAAAACTAAGGCGCGTGCCACATAAAGTGGAGTTAGCCATATGGATTCTTTATCATCACAGTGCCCGATCCTCCGTTAAATTGGCATTTAACTACAATGAGCCTAGTCTGGTGGAGCTTTTATCCTAGTGGCGCTTTGTTACATGGTGAGCCTTACACAGGAGATTAAGTTTATTGCAATCCAAGAGAACAGAACCCCGAGATTGATTTCCCCCTTCTGGTTAAAATGGGAGGTTCAAGCTAGAAGTATCAAAATGGGTCTGGCCCAGGATGCTGGTCCAGCCACAGGGCAAAAAGAAAATATAAAATATGATATTCTTGGTCCACCAGGGCTGGAGTTAGGCTGGGCCGGGCCAGCCCCAATTGGTGCCTCTAGTCAAACCATAAAACACACACATGCGTGCATACCTCGTGAGTTGGACTCACCGACGTGGGAGTCAGAGAGAGAGAGAGAGAGAGAGAGAGAGAGAGCCACATAAATCTTTAGGCTTTAGGGCATGAATTTTGAAAAGCAGTAAATCTTTTGGCAAAAAGGGCATGGATTTCGAAAATACCTTTGCACATTGCAGCATTTAGGTTACTCCATTCGGTTGAATGCTACTGAATTTAGCTAAATAAACCTAACTTGAATATGAATGGGCGCACCCACATAATAGCACCTTTTTGTCACTAAATGGTAATTGAAATTGAAGAAGAGTCGTCTAAATTGGAGATATGGGTGGTTAACTTTCTGGGTTCCTTACTGCTTTTTCAGCTAGAAATGCAAAGACTGAAACCCAAAAAAACTAAATGAATTGACTTGAAGGGTTTGTACGTGAGCATATTATAAGCCAACTGGAGTTGACCTGTACTGGTTCTCTGTTTTATGATCTAGGAAGATTTACTATTTGGACTGAAAGTATGGCCTCTTCTAGCTCTTGATTTGGTATAGAAGCTCTTTCATATATTCTTGACGACGACGAACCCTCTTTGAGGTAAACTCGGGTCGGAGTCATGATCATCTTGCACTCGTTGTCCACATGAAAAAGCTACACCACAAACTCGTGGTAAGTACCAGAGATCGAACTTGGAGAGTGGACTGGCAATGCCTTTGTATACATACACCTCTTTATCACATGACTACATGAACATGAGAGTTCATGTAGTCTCATCGGATTTCAGCGAATCCAAGACACAATATGTTTGCTTGACCATGTGATTTCTGAACTTTCACAGAAGATGTGATCCAATCTATCATGAAATTATCCTCTTCGTAGAACTTCGTAGAAACCCAATTGCTTAATTTGGTTTCTTTACTTGCCAAGTTAAAAGTGCACGTCTAACATAGCCAGCTGGGTCAAGGCCTAAGCGTTTTGGAAGTGCAAGTGTGATTTTGACTTAAACGTGATAATTGATTGGGCTTAGCAGCCGGGCTCATCATCGCTAATAAATCATATGCTTAGGGCTGGGGAAAAACGAGACACTGTTCTTGGCTTGGCCGATGCAGTGCTCGCATTTGTTCACGATGAAACTTGTTCAAACAAATTTGACCTTTTAGTAGCATGAAGAAGCTTAAGTTCAGACAATTACTTTCACACAAAACCGTTTAAAGTTTACTCGAAAAAGCAGGTCATGTTTGTTGGAGCTTGAGGGATTGGAGAAATCGGCTTATTACGTGAAATGATGACAAACTTGAATCTCGCACGAACCACCTTGTGAATGCCACAAGGCTATCAACAACTCTTGAAGAGGATGGTGCATGGCGCTCTTCAAGGCGTGCCTGAGCACCTAACTTTTTGAATACAAAAGAACCCCAACGATCGCTTGTAGAATATAATAAAGAGCCTATTGATTTGCCTTTTACAAGCTCAGTGTAAGTTCTTTGATAACACTGAAATGGCTAAGTTGTTTGGACCCTAAAAAGATGCAAGAAAACAAAAGGTTCCAATGAAAACTAGTAAATACATCATACACATGCAGGTGGGAGAAAGGCAAGGAGAGGACCAAGAGCACTCGGTTTCTTTGTAAATTCCAGTGCCACTCCGTTAGGTGAGAAATGCCATTTTGTATGGCTTTATGTCAAACGTTGGCAACCAAGAGCTGTGGCTGCTCTGAGACACAAACCCAATATGATATTAGCCAAGGAACTCACCTGTTAGTGTTTACACGGAAACGATACAGTACCTACGTCATCATGTTTTTTTTCAAGTTTTCTATTGCGTGTAGAATATACCTGTATTGTCGAAAATCGATGGCGATCATCGGGCTTTATTGTCGACAATTAGGACTTCTTCGGTATTGATTGAGAAAAACTCACTGATTTTCCATATTCTTTTGTTATATGTGAATTTAAGATTTTTTATTTGCAATTTTAACTGCCCGAGGCTTTCTTACGTGCAGTTGCCTTTTGATTCTGCTAATTGAATAAACTTTCTTCAATATTAATTGGCTTAAAAGCCTTTTCTTTGAGCTCAACGTCGGGAGTAAAATATGGCTGTTAAGCGTGTTGAAACTTATAAGATGCATGTGCAGAAGCATCATATATCATCATGAGCCAGGTCCCGACAGGGCCTGTTCATGGTTCAGTTCTACCCTCAATCTCAAACCTGTTACAACTGAACCAAACCAAACCAAACTAAATCATCAATTTCAGTGTAGTTTGGTTCTGAACCATGGTTCTACTTATTTAAGAATTTTTTTAAGTACAATATGTTATGATATTATTTGAATCTACAGTCCACATTTTACATAAAGATTATAAAACTCATATATAATCTTATAACTTTATATGTGATTCGGTTTAGTTCTCATGATTTGATCTCGTCAAGCTTTTTTCTTGCTAGAACTGACCTGAACTGCCATACATCTGATGGTTTGGTTCAGTTCTGGTGGTTCCATGAACACGCAAAAAATTTTAAACATGGAATGGCCGTCTCGTTTTGTTCTGAAAATCCTCCCACAGTTTACTTTGTTCAGCTTAGTGTTTTGATAAACTTCTTCGACTTGGCTTGGACGAGTGATAAGACGAGCCTAAACAGCTTCAGCTCGGCTCATTTAGCAGCTCTGCTTGTCCTTATCAATCTGACTTACTAAATTCATTATTAATTAGATAACAATGCGTTCTACCATTATCGAACTTTGCCATCTATGTCATTCATGCAGACGCGCATATGCAGGCACAAGAACTTATAGACCATGGTTGAATTCGTGGATAGTAATACATAATTCTGCTTACCCTAAGGCTTTCAAAGACATCTACACTAATAAAACATTATTGGCAGCTGAATATGCAGACGACAGTGTCAAAAAGACGAAGACGAGATCTATTGTTCCAAAAGCCGCACTAATGATGCCGGATATTGAGATTTAACATTGTAAAGCCGAGAAACAAATTCAATTTCATGTACAATCACATAAATGCATCGCTCACTTAGCCAACTTCACGAGTATATGAGTAAAAATGTACAGCCGATGGTGAAGCTGCAAGTTGCCAGTCCTGGGTCTTCTAAAACTAACAGCTTAACCATAAATAAGGGTTCCTACCAGTGTTGGAAGTATCCATGCATAACCCATACCATAAAGACTCGCAAACCATAACCTTCTAAAAGATTAAAAAAGAATAATACTGTATAAGTACGATACAGATCGATATGTCTTATGAGACGGTATGATATGACCCCTATCTCATGATAAGGAAGTCTCTCAAAATACCTTGGTATTGTACAGTTTACCCAGATGTAAGATACAATATGCCCTGGTTGGTACAACTCACCAAACCTACTGAGCCCAGGCCACCTAATGTTTGGGTCAACGCATGTCAGGTGAATGCAGGACCAGAAAACAATCAAAACTCTTCAAGAAGGACACGAGATCATGCCCATTGATCAAAACCCAAGCATCCTCAAGATAACATTTGTTACAAAAGCATGAATACAGGAACCCAAGAAATCACCGTCACCTTTCTATTCTCGAAAAATTATAGCAACTAAATAGCTCATTTCTGAATAAACTCCTCCATACTCTTCAACCACGCCACATATTCTCTGCTGTCCTTGCTAATCATATAATCATGCAGGAAGCTCGTCAAAGAGCTCTTAATACCTCTTGATTCCAGATATTTATGGAAACCTTTCTGTAAACTCTCGTCCAAATCACTGTACCCAAAATATGAGAATGATCAAATCCCCATTCAGAAAAACAAAAACATAACAAACGCACACATATAAAACATTAAAATGTAATCCGGTTATTTATTTCATTTCAGTACCCGATGCTTCAAACTTATTTCCTAATAAGGCTTTTTCTTAAGGATCTAAAATCCTAGTTGTAATCAGCAATTACGTTGGCTTTTTAGAAGAGGTTATAGACTATAGTCACCAACGGCTTTACTCTAATAAAGAAACTCAATTAGAATAATGGACTGCTATCTAATACAATTTTAAGGTATTCCCCTTGAATGTTACAACCAAACAGCAGATAAAACGTGATATCCAGCAGTTGATCTGAAGCTGGGATAATCAGAGACGAATAAGTCCACAACTCGGGCACAAATAAGATGAAAAACCAAAGCAATCAAAGCTCGAGCAAAAGCATTGTGATGCATCACCAGTTCAGGAGCTTGCAGTTCAAATAGGTGATTTCAAGAAGCCATTTACAAGTAAAACACAACAAAAAGTGAACATAGCCGAATGTCTGGGAAAACAAGGAGCAGAATCAGAAAAAACTCATCCACACAAAAAAGCACATAATTTGTGCAACATTATGGTTCCCGATATAAGAAAGGCCTGACAAACAAGAAACACGTTCTGCTGCAAAGATTCCCATCACTGCATCAGCATTTCTTGCGAACAATATTAATATATTTTGAACCTTGTTCCTGGTAAGCAAGTACACATAAAAAAACAACTGTTTGATTCCTCATCAACTTACCAATTATTCTATAAACGAATCACTTGGTGCCTCTGTGTTGTTTGAGATTTGAAAGAATAGAAAACCACCAAGTTGTGCAAAGATGGCCCATTGTCTGGTCTAACAGTATTCTTCCATCTACTTGAATTAGTGACGAACAAGCCTATATCCATAAAAATCTAAAACAAGACACTTTGCAATAACTTCTGAACCCAATAATTCAAAACTCAACCAAGATCCACAATAAAAGCCATTCTGGGCTTAACTCCATCTAAGGTACACCTCAGCATGAATCACGAAAAATATCATCCAACTCTAAGCAGTGTTATCCATATCGTGGGCCACCACAATGCGATAGGTATCGTATCGTGGGCCAATACACCCTATAGTATCGTAAAATACAACTTATCGCTCCATATCGTGCGATACGGAGCGTATCACCCATATCGTACGATACGGGCGATATGCCGAGGGACCCTTATAAAGGGTCCCTGGCCTAACAGAAACCCGCATTTTTGCGGGTTTCCTTGGTTTGTTCAGAGCTCCCCAAGCTTCTTTAGGTTGGTTCTTCCCCTCCTTGGTGTTTAAGGCTCCAAAAACGTGTTCTACGTATCCGTGCAAGCCTCCTAACTCAGATTTTGATATATTTTTAGTGTTTTTCTTCATTTTTTCCTTTGTATTTATTGTTTTTTTGTGTTATTTGTATTTTTCTTTTTTTGAATGACAAAATATGAAGTTATTAAGTGTGTAGATATGATTTTTATTGCATTAATGAAGTGGGAGACACTCTATTTGAGTGTTATTTGGAAATTGGGGATTTACGAATTGCTTTTATTTTTAGGTTTTTGATTGAATTAAAGTGCTCAATTGAGATGGCAAGAAAGGGTGGTAGAGACTCCCATTCTCGGTCTGATGATCCGGCATGACAGTGGGGTACACCAGTTGAGGGTTCTAGATTGAAGATAAGATTTTTATTTTGTGAGAGGGTGGTTAGTGGTGGGATTTCACGATTGAAACATAACGTAGCAGGGACTAGGAAAGAAGTTGTTCCTTGCACAGGTAGAGTTAGAAGTTTGCCAAAAGGCATAAATGACAATGTCTTCAGATGATTGAGAGACCTCATGTAGTAGGGGCTACTACATGAGTAGCATTTGATTTCCACGCACAAGGTGTTGCTAATGATGATGAGGAGGATCTTCAGCAAGGAGAATATGAAGATTATTTAGTTGATGATCCTGATTACAATTTGTAAAATGTAAATGTATTTCATTTTTTGCTTCAAAATATGTAAATTTGGATGCAATTGTTCAACGTTGAAGGTTCAATCTGTACTAAACTTTGTATTATATGAATTCAAAGCAATTACCAGATTTTTCCTAATTTTTTCTGATTTTTTAAATATTTTTCTTGTTTTTAATATTAAAGTACAATACGATACAATACGCCCGTATCGTGGAGTCGAGCGATTACACGTCAGACAACTTTGACTCTAAGCCCTCAGGCCATGCAAAGGAAGGGGAAACAAGAGATAAATTATGATAAAATAAAGGGACAATTATCAACTCGAATACTAAGAGATTTAAACGGAAAAAATGAGCAATCAAGAGAAACTGATTTTTCATACCTCATAAAATTGGATCTTTTCAGCTAGCCGTTCTAAATTAAATTTAATGAATATTCATATCAATGAAGCTCTCACGTTTCACCCAACATAAAGTAATGCTCATATTTATCATTTACGGAAAGAACAAAATATAATTAAGTATAATTATAACTACAGCTCTATATCACAAGAAAATTTTGTTTCCTATATTTATTGCTTCAGTGACATGGTTGTGTAGGTCGAGATTTTCTTCCCTACATTATGTTCGAGACTATCATTCTGTTTCTGTCCCATTACGCTATAAGAACTGTCACATATCTATTAACACTTACAGACGAAATGGCTACTCCAAGAAATTTCAATTCGATAAGGAAGAAGCTAAGTGATCATGAATCACATCAAGCTTATAAACTTACGAAAATTCAGGCCCATTGTAGGGAATCCGTGCAGCTGAGCCCGCCGGATTCTTTATAATCATGCTATCAATCGTAATCTCATCCGGAAGAGCAGTGCAGCTAAACTCCAAACAGGGGCCTTCCTCTTTCGTGACCTCGACCACCAGAGAAACATTCAGTAACCCCTTGTTCTCATCATCAAGAGTATCGTCGTCGTCGTCATCATCCCTGGTTTTTTCGATATCTCCGGCATCTACCTCCGGCATATGAACCTCCACTTTGATGATTTCTTTCCCATACTGCCTCTTAAGTGTGATCATTTGTTCACCAGGATTGTCAACTATCTCGAAAGGGAATCCTGTCGGAGTTTCAGCCACCTGGAATGAAGGGAAGAAGTTACAACAAAATAAAAAAAGTCGCAGCTTAGGTAGACGAAAGCATCTCAAACAATAGAAGAGAAACCCGCTTTGAACTTCCCTCCCAAAGCGTATATAAACAATGGTTAAACTCTAGTTTGAATCGAAACCAATCTCAGTTTCCATTAAGAAGGATCAAAAAATGCAAGATTAGAGCAGTTGGAAACTATCGATGAAACCAATCTCGGTTTCGAAATTTCCGCCACGAAGAAAGGAACGGGAAATTCAGGTTCGAACGATTTATCAATGTGGGGGAATGACAGATAAGAGGAAAAACAAAGGGATTTGATGGATTACCTCTTCATGGTCGTCTTCAGCGCATTGTATCTCAGACTCGAGGACTCGGAGGAGTTTCTCATCGACTTTGGACTTGCTCACAGAAGAGAAACCGCGAGGATGGTGAAGGACGCGGGGATTCAGATGGATTCGTGGAGCTCTTCCATGGTAGTGCAACAAACATGAAGAAATGAAGGAGCGATCAAAGGATGGCTTAGGGTTTTTGAGAGAGAGAAGGGAGAGAGACCGACGAGACACTCGACGAACAAGGGCAGCAATAGCAGACATTCTCTCTCTCTCTCTCTCTCTCTCTCTCTCTGTATGTGTCTGTCGGTGTCTTTGTGTTTGCGTGTGTGCAAGGTTTTGGGGACTCGCTAAACCAGTGTGGAAGAGTTTTAGGGTTTAAGACTGAGGTAGTGCAAGAGCATATCCAGACCCGAGTTAAAGTGGTCTCGGGCCACAGACTCAGAGATGTATCTAACCCTCCGAGCAAAGCAAGTCTAGACTTGAGAATCAAACCCATTTTTTTGGGAACTGTGAATATGAAGATATGGTAAATTAGCGATTAAGTGCTGGAACCCATTACGCATTCCCTCTTTCATTTATCATTAAGAGCAAATCATGAGAGAGAGGGTGTAAATATGGTATCAGACCCGTATATAGTAGGTAGTTGATGCTATTATATAATCCATATAAATGTTTTATGTTTCTCATTTTATAAATCAAAGCTAATTTAAGAATCAAAGGTTTTGTTGTGAATGAAGAAAGCTCGAGCACAAAACATAATATAGCAAAAAATGGAAATTTTAAATGAAAATATACAAACTTAACATCAAATGTGTTACTAGAAAGCATGTTGAAGACAACATAATTGTTGCACGAGAAGCCTTACACTCTGAACTGTAAGAAAATAAGTGAACATTCTTGGCAATCCTAGCGGTGAAACGTCTAGATTGGCTATCCAGTCGTTATATATGGAAGATGCGGTAAAGGAAACTGTAACAACCATCAATGGCCATAACCGTCGGGTAGGTAGAGCAGGCGCTACTCTATAAATACAAAGTAGTGTAAGAGAACGAAATGATTACAATCACAATCAGTCGTATACATTCCTCCTAGGCAAATCCTATTGTGAGGAAACTTGGAAATCTTGAAATACATATACCTGTTCATTCGCTACTGTGTACCTATTTGAAACTCCAAAGAGATGAAAGTAGAGGACGTTGGAGAAGTCGACCGGAAGCACAAAGACTGTCGAAAGTCGACGAGAAAAACCAACATCTGGTATCAGATCCTGGTTTGTTCCTACAAAAAGGTACGCATTAGTATACAAAAAGAA
This sequence comes from Brasenia schreberi, assembly GCA_036023115.1. NCBI lineage: Eukaryota > Viridiplantae > Streptophyta > Magnoliopsida > Nymphaeales > Cabombaceae > Brasenia > Brasenia schreberi. The sequence goes on along the minus strand of JAYKKT010000069.1, from coordinate 6,899,791 downwards.
AGGAAAGAAGGATAGAGAAAACTCACTATGCAGGTGTCGTAAGTGTCAAACACCCTGTTTGAGTCGAGACAGGGTAGAGGATAAACACGTTGCCCGAGTCAAGATAGACCAGAGGCAACAAAAAGCCAGCCCAAGTCAAGATAGAGTAGAAAGCGATAAGAGCCAAGAGAAAAAAAAACAATAAGGCCAGCAGGTGGCCGCAAGCCAAAAGCGGCAGGCCGGCAGAACCTCGACCAGAAGGCCAAAGGGCCATCGGCAACAAAACCCTGACCAAAAGGCCACCGGGTGGCCGCAGGCTAAGAAGCGACGATAGAACCCCGACTGGAAGGACATCGGGTATCCGTAGGCGAGGAAGCGGCGGAGGAGAGGCAGTCGGCTGCCCTCCCGTTTCTCTCTCTCTCCTTTGTATTATATATCCTTGAAAAACTACCTGGCGGTTTTAAAAAACCGTGGATGAAAACCAATGATTTTTCAAAACCACCTCTAGTTGTGAAAACTGCTGACGATTTCCAAAAAACCACATTGGGTAGTGGACTAAAAAGTTCATTCTTCCCCGACCAGTTTATTAATATTACGAACTACCACTAGATAAAATTACCAAAATATATAATATTTTTTAATAAAAAGACTATTTTACCCTTATTTGAGAGAAAAGTCAATTTTGTTGTCTGGTAGTTCATAAAAATTATGAAAATCGAAAGATTGAATTAATTTTCTGCCCTTATCGGTTAAATATTTAACAGTATTGTCACTATATCAAAATACATATTTATCCTTGTCCTCTTGTGAAAATTACAAATTCGGATTTAGGGGTAAAATTATGAATTTACTTCGATTAATGACGAATTTTTAGAAATACCAAATGTCAATTTTACTGTTTTGTCCTTGGTATTTTTAGAAAATTACAAAATAGATAAAATTACTATTTTACCCTGGTGTTTTGGGAAATTAACAAAGGAATAATTTTTTTGGGAAAAATTATGGATTTATCCCAACCTATTTTTATATTATAAATGAGTTATTTTTATCTCATTCTCGGGATATTCTGCATCATGATAATTAGAGTTATGCTATTTTTGGTTTGACCGTCTATTTGTTATAATTGCTAAAGACATAAAAATAAACTCTAGAATATGTATGTCAGAATTGGTAAAAACGAAAAAGTTAAATGGTCTAATCTTCCAAACATGGAAGAGAAGGATGTCACTCGCTCTAATACTTTAAGGTGTAGAGTATGTCATAAAGGAAATTGTGCATCCGCCACCACCAGACACAACATAGTAACAAATAAAAAAGTATAAAATATTTCTTAAAGATGACACAATAGTAAGAATCGTCATGTTGACGTACATGGAGGATGACCTGATTAGGGTTTTCGAGGAATTCGATACCGCGAAAGAGTTGTTCGATTCAATAACAACTAAATATGATACAACTGTCAAGCTACATGTCCAATTGCTACTACAAAAATATAATTCCTTCAAAATGAAAGAAGGAAAAAATATAGTAGAACATGTAAACCATATGTTTGTAATGGCAAGAGACCTAGCTATAGCAAAATAAGTCATCTCGGAACTAATGCAAATATCTACAATATTGAATAATCTTCCCCGTCATGAAATATGGTCACCACTGTCTTTAGATTAGGGCTCGAAATCAACCTTTCTGAATTGCCCTTGAAACTAGCAATTGAGCAAGAACACATGTAGGACAAATAAACTAGTAGTAAAAGATGAGATTGGGTTGAGCTCCAAAGGAATACAAACCACAAGAACATTATGAGAAATAATACTTTCTCGGATGTTCTGGGTATTGAGTCATTTAGAATTTTTGTACAAGGTATATCGGTTGTATTGATTGATATATTGATTGTGCTGTCTATAAGGCGTAATATGGTTTCGGTCCCTGCCTTAGTGAAGAAAGGTTTTGATATCAGGTTTGTTCCTTATAAGGTGACCGTGGGAAAATATGAGAGAGTATTTTTCTCTAGAGAATTTGATGTAGAACATGGATTGTTCAAACTGAAAGTCAATGAGAATGAAAGTTCTTCTACTTATATTGATTGTACCTTTAATGTTGATATGAATATATGACATAAATGCCTTGGGCATAGAAGTTTGGAAAAGTTGAAGAAATTATCCAACTTTGAATTACTGCTAAGATTTGAGGAAAATACTTTCAATAAGTAAGAAGCTTGTATAAAAAAAATGACAAGAAAAGTTTTTCTAAAGAGACAAGAAGAGCAACAATCCTGTTGGAGGACATGACATTACTAGGAAAACCCTGCAAAAGTAGGAGGAAAACTAGTATGTCAATTCACTTGGCTCAAATGACTAAGTGGGAGATGTAAGGAAACAAGTAGCCATTCTCAGCAATCCCAAAAAAGAAACAGCTAAACTTGTCATCCAACCGAGAAGAAAGTGGAGCAGACACTACTCTATAAATACAGAGCAGCACAAGAGAACAAAATGATCGGAATCACAATTAGTTGTATAGATTACTCCCAGTCAAATCCTACTCTGAGGAAACTTACAAACCTTGAAATACATATTTCTTCATCTGCTGTTGCATATCTATTTGAAACTCCAAAGAGCACAAAGGAGAGGACGCCGGAGAAGTCGACCGGAAACCCAAAGACTGCCAAAAGTTGATGAGAAAAACCAACATGAACCACCAAAAAGAAATGAAGAACTGGTTGACAATTAAGATTGATCGTCAGAATGTTTTTGAGAGTGATTCACAAAATCTACGACTGCACCCCCCCACAAGTAGCCAGCATTTGGAATAAGCTGGTGCCATCGAGAAAAAGAGCATCGACTCTCTTTTGTGAAAACCTTAGCAAATGTTGAATTGTGAACTTGCAGGATGACAACATACTTCAAGAAAAGAATCAATAAATGGAGGGTGATGTTTGCAACTGCTTGCTGGTCATTGTAGAAGTGGTTTAATGAGACAGTATTTAGCTCAGCAAGAAGCTTCCTTCCCTCGGTATTCCTTTAATCAAATCATGGAAGGAAGGGCCGAGACGAGGCTAAACAACTCATAAGACAACCTCTTGAACTATTGAAGCACAAAGCAAAATTGTTCACTAAAATGCTTTAGCTTCACAGTTACATGCATTGGACAAAGCTGAACCTGGTTTTCTTATTGGAATTGTAGAACTCTGCTGAACCTCACTCAACGGCACATCTAGATTAGATGGGTTGCTTGATTTTCAATTCATTAATTTTGCTCCATTGTCTTTGGGCCCTGCTTGCATCACGGAATTTAGTGGAACTAACGGAACTTTTAGGCCAGAAACTCCATTTCCAGGCGGGTGAAGTTTCACAGTCCTAAAAGTTATGTGTGGAAAAGATACCACTTAGTTTCGTAATTTGTCAGAGAGGTGAATGGCTGGTGTGTACCTCTTTGTCCATCTTATATGAAGATCCTGATTCCGTAGAAAATGAACTTCTTACTACTTCAAGTGCTTCGTTTGGATCAACGATAGACATGGCATACAAAGTATCTGAAAATATCGACCATGCAAGCAGCTCCTTAGGGGGTTGTTTGCATCATAGGCCCAAGCTGGACTAGGTTGGACTAGTGGGTCTGGGGCAGTATGGGCTAGGAAAGTCAGGCCCGGGCACAACTAGCTCTGTGTGTTGCACGTAGGATGGTTGTGCCAGTCCTTGCAGATCCCCTAGATTCGCATTTGCATAATCATGGTCCATGCACAAACAAGTTGCAAGAACTAACTGGATTCACATTATATATATATATATATATATATATATATATATATATATATATATATATATATATATATATATATATATATATATATATATATATATATATATATATATATATATATATATATATATATATATATAGAGAGAGAGAGAGAGAGAGAGAGAGAGAGAGAGAAAGAATACAAGGTCTTCCTTCTCTTGATGTGTAACTGTACATGTTCTCTCTCTCTCTCTCGTAACTATATGTTCTCTTTCTTATTGTTGTAACCTTTTTAGAAGGGTGATGAAAGAGGCTTCGATTAAGTAGTGATCACAAGCCCTCTTAGGTGGGCATTGTATTCCACCCCTAGGGCTTTGCCGTTTCGGCCCACCCTTTTTCGGATTGAAATGGTCCTAGGGCCGGAATCGGTCTCTAGGGCGAATGCAGTTCCGAACACGCTCTCCGTAAGAGTGGCACCCATAGGCACAAATTTTGTCGTTCTGCCCAAAGGAACCATGGATCAGACACCCCCTTACTGACTTGCGAGTTCCCTAGCAGCACCAAGGTGAAAAGAGAGACCGTGTGATCTACTTCCCAACACATTGTACTGGCTACATAACTAATGCCCATAACAAAAGGATGGTTCCAAGAGTTCAGAGTTCCAGATCATATCCATTTAAATTTCATTTATAGTTAAGAAATCATATGACATGATCGATATTAATGGAAAATTCAGGACTCCGTAAACTTGAAATTGAAATTAATGCTTTCATTAAATTGCAATCATAATATGCTTATCGTGAAAATTATGCAGTCCTCGTCATTATATTAATGCAGTATTGCAGCCCTTGAAGAGGATAGGTATTTTCTTTGCATGAGAAGAAGCAATGACAGTATCTTGGGCTTGATACCACCCAAGGAAAATCTCATTATCTTCATGTAAAAACCATAATATTCTAAATTAATTTTGCTAATACCATTTTTAAGCCAGAAATTATACAAAATAGTATCAGCACCCCATTTGAAGCCATCCCATCCATTTCCCCTTCCTCCACTTGTGGAGATTTCTTTTCGTGTAGTCATGCACTTCCACTTGAGAGAGCATCTCCTGCACCACAATATGCTTAATGTCTCATGTGCTGTTTCTCTAAGGAAAGATCATTTACATGTTAAGCATGGCTCTAAAGATCCTGAGTTGTATCTTAAGATCGTACAGCCCTTCAATCTTCTAAAGGCTGAAATTGCTCAACTACAAGTGAAGGAACCTATTGTATGAGTTAAAAGGATCGGAATCTTAACAGTATCATCCTTTGGAGTATGATATCAAGCCGAAAAGAAATATTTTCCTAGGTATTAATTTCATGAATCACGTGATCAATCAAACATATAAGGGAGCACCATGAGAATAATAATTTGTTAAAGATTTGAGTCATATAATCTCAATCGATTATATGTTTTTGGTGAAGAGTGTGTTTATGTCTCTGTCTGTCTGTGTGTAAATATATACATATATATGCATTTAAAGAAATGGGGAGGTGAGGTAGGACTGTTAGGTGCATGTTATTCACTACCACCATGATCCTGGGAAGAAACTATAGGGCTACATGCATAAACAGATAATATACAAGTAGTAACATGTTGACATCAACGGAAATCGCAGATCTAAAGAAATCCATAAACAAACAATACAAGGTCGAAATAAAGCAAAACAAAAATCTTAAAGACACTTATTTGATCGAGCCATCCTCTTAGACTTGCCTTAGAGAAATCAATACCCTATTGTCAGGTACATACGTATACCGATGTTTTTCTCTGTGAATAAAATGATCACATGACAAGAGTACATACATCAACTAGAGTCATCTTCAACTACGCCTCAGTCACCTAGTCGATTGGAGAGTAAAAGCAGTCAACGAAGAAGGAAACAAGAGAGCACACAGAGATTTCGATAGTCATTGATTAAGAAGACCTAATAAGGTTTTATACTGAAAACCACGAATCCTAGATCCACTCCAAGAGGCACGCCTCCTCGGGTTTGTCCCATAACTATTCCAAGTCTTTTCATGAAGGGATCCATTTAACTGTTAGATCAAAACTAATTTGTGCAAAAAGAATATCGATGACAATTTTTGAATCTAAATTCAAGCCCATCATAGATAGCATGCACATACATATGTAGTCATCCATGTCCTCCTCAAGCCCATCATAGATAGCATGCACATACATATGTAGTCATCCATGTCCTCCTCAAACTCTTTGAACTAAGGTTCATGAACTACCTTCTATATAAAAGACATGAATTCTTCTTACCATCAATATAATAATAAAAATTGTCAATTGATATTCACATGCACAAGTCCCTTACACATGTGACTTTCACACTTTGGACTTTCACCTTTATCAAAGATATATCAAATAAATATATAAAGATACTTAACATGAACTAAATATAATTAATATATCATGATCTTAATTACACTCAACCATCATTAATTAACATTAAGTTCAACAATCTCCACAAAGTCAAAAGTGTGAACTATTCTACTGAATCAACTATCATATTATACTTTCAGTAATTGTACCTTTCAATTTAAACAGTTACCTAAGTTATCCAATATTTTCCTTATAGGAACTAGGTAAACATGTGTCTTGAACTTACCTTAGTTTCAAATGTGTTTATTGATAACAATATAATAAGTGCTATGTTAATGATCTTTAGGGTTGCATTTATGACCATACATTCATGGCCATCATAGTCTCACAATGTCAATTACTTACATGAGCATCTCAAAGGATATTCTGCTAGGATCTGTCCTAAGACTTTACCTTATTCAAAAAATAATTTCTTAATAACTTTTAGTTATGACACTATGTTTATAGGGGATAAACACATACGCTAAGTGTCATTCTATTCACCTAACAACTTATTATTGCCATATTAAACTTATTTAGTGGATCTTCATTAGGTTGGGTTGTGACTGCTTATAAATAACTTATGGGTTTTAGTCTCATCCCCAACTTAGATTTTTTAACTAGGACTAATGCTAGTCACTTAGTTAAAGGATCAATTGTATTATCTTTAGATCCAACAAAATATACAACCTTAACTCCATTAAACATAAGTGCTCTTAGAAACTTAAGTATGACTTTGATGTGTCTTCTTTGTTTTTGATTGTACTTGAAATATTTTATTTTAGCAATTATAGTCATGTTATCATAGTGAACTGATATTACAATAAACAACTTTTTTACAATAGTTAAACTAGACTGTCCCTTAAACCATTCTCTTCCATTCTAGCTTCATCCAAAGCATAAAATTGTACCTCAAAAATAGAATAAGATAAAATAGTTTGTTTCTTGGTTTTTCAAGTGACAACGCTACTACCTAAGAGAAACACATATCTTGAGGCCCCATTACTCTTAGAGTTCTTCTCAATCCAGCTAGTATCATTATATTAATGAAGAACAGAATGGTATTTCTCTAATGTAGTTCAAGCAAAGCATGTCACAAATTCAGCTTTCATGGTGGATGCAACAATGGTGATTGTTTCATACTTTTCATGATATCGCTCATCAGAGCTAAAGATACAAATAGTCAAATGTAAACTTTCTTATATCCTACACAACAGACAAAATCTGAATGAATATCCAACCACCTTAAGATGATCGGAATCTTACGTAAGTAAGTATGTGATCATGGGTCGCGTAAATATCTTAAGGCTTTCTTTACAATTTTTCAAATCTCTCTAAAACTTTAGGAATTGAGCATGTGTAACTTTCGGAGACAAGCTAAACTGATCCTCAGAGATCTGTCAATATATATTTCTGCCCAAAGATCCGCAGCACTTGCAGGTTTCTTCATATCTTTCATTTCAAAAGTTATTAGATAGAAACCTCTTAGTCTCACTTAATAGACCAAGATTTCATTAGTTGTAAAGGCAAGATATCACCGCATATGAATCGATAGACAAATTTACTACCCTATACGATCCTTTAGATCCATACTACACCGATCCATAATGTTCGCCCATCAATAGTATTTTCTCACAGAGAAGGATACAATAAGTATCATTGTCCCTTGAGATACCATTGCTGTTAGGCAAAACTTGCTTAAGTCTATATATTGATTTCTTTAAGTTTACACACCTACGTGTTCTTTTCCCTAGAATCCGAAAAATCCATCAAGTTGATCCATATAAACATCATCTCTCTAAATTCTCATTTAGAAAACATGGTTTTCACATCCATTTGATGGATTGCAAGATCATCTACAAATGCTAGTGTTGTAAGCACTCGAACTGTAGTCATGCAAAAAACATGAGTTATATCTCTTGGTAACTAACATAATCTTATACTTATTGATTCTCATTTGCATTCAGTTTCTTCTTGAAGATTCATTTACAATTCACTATAGAGAAACCAAGAGGTAAATCAACCAATTCTATACGAGAATTGATTGAATTTTATTATTAACAACATATTTTCAAAACTTAACCTTAGGTGAAATCATATCATGAAGATTATATGACCATCCTCAATATTAAAGGTGACAAAACCACTATCAAAGTCTTTATATGTCTTAGCACATTTACTCCTCATTGGTTTAGTTATTTTCTCATAGTCATCTAATCTAGAAATAACATTCTTAGGGTCACCCCCACTTTTGTTATCCTTTCTACGTGATTCAGAATGAAACTAATAGTAGGGTTCAGATCTCTAGAAGACACTTTGGGGCACATTAGTCTTAATGAAAAATACATTCTCAAAAAATGTAGTATCATAGAGCTCTATAATCATGTTGACATCTATGTCAAATATATCACATCATATGATCAAGAATCTGTATGCATATCTAGTCTCCACATAACCTAGAATTATGATATCTGTAGTTTTAGGTCATAATTTCTTTTCCTTGTATTAATAGATTAGTACTTATGCAAGTCATCCTCACACTTTGAGATATTTGAGACTAGACTAGTCTTTTAGTCATTCTAAAGTTCAATGGACTACTTTATTTATGTTTATAGAGAACTCTATTTAGAATATGGAAAACTATATTAAAAGATTCTCCCATATATACTTAGGTAGTCTTGAATTTTATAATAAAACATTAACCACATATCACACACGATTCTATTTCTTTGTTTAACTATCCCATTAGGTTGTAATGAATATGAAACAGTAATCTCATGAACAATAACAACATTTTAATAGTATTCTTGAAAAATATTTAAGGTATACTCTCTTTCCCTATCGTACCTTAATCATTTAAGTACCCTACCAATATAAATTTGTACTTCATTCTTATAAATTTCAAATTTTTTAAAACCTCATTTTTATTTTTAAGCAAGTAAAATAACAATATCTACTACAATCCTCAATAAGCATAATAAATGTCACAAATGTAAGTGTGTACTAAACCTAATATATCTTATTTTTGATCAACAATATGTTCAGTCAAAGATTTCCCTTTTATCATTTGATACTTTAAAAACTTAACCATGAAATACTTTTCAAGACCGAGGTCTTCAATATTATATTTTCAATAAAAGACAACCTAGAGATATTTTACTATCATGAAAGAGAAAAAATGGTATACATCGAATAAAACATTCAACAATGTCGACAAAATACGATGGCATAGAGTATCCTTCTCCTTCCAATTGATAATTTTATCCGATCTTTTGGGATCAAAAGCATAAGGTTGAGAACAATCTAACTCAATAAATGCATGCAAACTTAACATAGTTAACCAAATTTTTATACATTATTGATAATGTTTAAAGTAGGGACTGACTGATATGAAGGTAATATCGACCTTAGGTCAGAGAGTAATATACGAAGACATGTTATTTATGATTAATGATTTCTCTAAGAATGTTAGAAGAAACTATAGTGCTACATACATAAATAGGTAACATGCAACAAATAGTGTTATGTTGACATTAACATAAATCACACATCTAGAGAAATCCATTAGTAAACAATGCAAGGACCAAGTAAAGCAAAACAAAAATCAATAAGGTACTTATCTAATCTAGTCATCCTCTCAGACTTGTCTTAGAGGAATCAATGTCCTACTATTAGGTATGCATGGGTACTAATGATGAGAGCATGTACTTCAAATCGAGTCATTTTTAACCATGTCTCAGTCACCTAGCCGATTGGAGAACACAATCAGTCAACTAGAATTCTAGAACCCAAGCACAACTCCACTTGACACGTGCGTACATGTGTGGTCATCCATATCATCCTGAAACTCTTTAAACTAAAGTTCATGAGTTACCTTCTATATAAACACGTAGAATTTTTTCAACCATCAATATGGTACAAAAATTAGCCAGTAGTGTTCACATGTAGAAGTCCTTCACACATACATGTGACACTCACATATTTCGACCTTCATCTATATAAAAAAATAGAAATACTTAATATGAACTAAATGTAATTAACATATCATCACCTTAATTAAGCCCAATCATCATTAATTAACATTAAGTCCAATAGATCCTAGATTTTTGAAAGCTTGGGATCTTTGTGAGGATCTATGATCTTGACAACCTTAATTTTTGGATTATATTCAACCAATACTTGTGAAACCTACTTTAAGAGCTTCATAAAAGTAAATAGTACAATAATAAAATAAACCAAAAACCCTTAGTTGAAGCCCTTCTCTACTCTTCTTTTTGTCGGAGCTGTCAACTGCTTCTTTCTCATGGAATGACTCAAGAGACATGTTGTCATATACATCTCTCTCCAAGCTTAACTGTCATGAATTTCCACACATTCATCAAGTAAGAAATGGTTAAAAAGGTCAACTTGTTAGAGAAAAAAAAGGCTATGATACATAGTTCACCCCTTCTTGAGCAATTCCATGAGATATTCACCCGAACCTATAAAAGTTTCTAGATCTACAATCGAGCATGATCCTTTGGTTGTTAGAAGATACTACTCATGAACCTGTTTTTTTCCTTTGACTACAAAGAAGCTGCCCTCTAGAGGCCTCTACGTGGATCACCCAGGATAAAATACTGAATCTGTGCTTCTGCTTATGAAGATTAGGAAAAGATGGAGAGAAAGGTCTCCAAAGTTCTGTAAGGAAACAAAAAAAGTTGAACTTCTTTTCTTAGACTTACATGCTAAAGTGACGCAAGATTCAGCTCAATAGGGATTAAAATTCCATGTAGACAACTACATTTAATGTGAGGGTTAATCTCCCACTTGGGCATGTGGTTACTGAAATTGCCATATCACAGGCAAACTTAACAAAAGATCAATCTGCTTCTGAAATCGGTAGTTTCATAGTTGATTTCAGGACATCTACAAGCTCTATGCTCCACAGCAATCTCCTTATTGCATCACGAATTTGAATTTTATGAACAGTCAAGTTGCTATTTGTTTATAATTGAAAAATTTTCAGATCCAAACTGTAAGTCTCAGTTTGCTGCATTCCTCTCCTTTTGCCTTCTGATTTTGTAACTTGGCAAAACCTTCTTTCAAGTAAAACTCGAAGACTAGGATCCTCAGCAAAGGCCCTATATTGGGCATCAGCTTATGCAAAGGGTAGTACACATAAGAGTTTAACCGTTGACTTCCCATTCTAGCAAATGCTTGTCCTTTTTCATTCAAGTAGTGGTGGCTTGAAATTCAGACCTGTTCAGCTCAAACCCAGTAGGTGTGTGTGAGAGAGAGAGAGATGTGGGTTGTAATATTTAAATATTTAGATCGCGTTATTTGAATATGTACCTGCAACACTCGGTTCTCTAGAATTGTGAGTCTGTCCATTATTGTTCCTTTGAGTTTTACTTCCTCCAGAGCCGCTGCTAAGGGCTTATATTCTTTGTCCATATTCATATTTGCTGAAATGAAATCTGCTGATGGCGTTCTAGATAATATCCTACAGTTCTTTTCCAGACAATCCACCTGTATTGTCATGTTTCTCATATGAAACAGCAAGATAAAGCATTTGATTCAAGATACAATCACAAGTTCAGAACTTTAGACAAGAAGTTGGATTCAGTATGATATACAGAAACACCAAATTATCTGTCCCAACTGATCTGATTCGAGAGGCAAGTAAAGACTATTTTGAAACTTGGTCATCAAAATCATGTCTGTGATTTCATTTGGAACAAAGGAACAGTTTCAAACTTTTTTCCATTCCAGCTCCGGAAATCAACATGGAGGTGAGAATTACCATCCGCTCAAGATTTTTGAGTCTCGAAAGAATTGACATGGCGTCGTGGTTTGTCATCTCCCTTGTGACACTCTCTATTGCACCATCTAGACCTCCTTCCTCGGTGATCTTTCCATGAATGTTCATTCTTGTTTGATAGAACTGTCGCAGCTATTCCAATAGATTACGGGATCCAGAGCTTTGTAGGGGAGATTGAGAAATTAATTTTCTTGGTGGTATTCAATTTGTCTTTAGAGGCGCCAACTTCATGACATCAACTTGAGGAACACCAAATTGAAGAGATGAATGTATCTGTCAAGATCTTTGATCATTAATCCGAAATATTAAAAAAAGCATCTACCATTCAATAGTTTGGTTGTATTGAATAATTTGCTTGTGTGAAATGTACCAAACTCCATTATCAAGACAGATGAAGTGGTTCGACTTCAACCTCATATGCAGGAAAGCAGAGGCTGTTCTCGAGGGAGCTCAAGGAAAGTAAGATGAGACGCATGAAAACATTAAATGGCGCCCATACTTCTCGCTATATGTCTATGTCTACTTTCACAACTGTTTCATCTTTTCAATTCTCTAACAACAGATGAATTTAATACATACACAAATGTCCGGATACACAGCGATCCACGATAAGTCATGATTAAATCAATTCATATTGGACCCTTTCAGGATCATCAATGAAAGAGACCCATATGGTGAAAAGGCCGTTCATGGAAACCTCTAGAAATTGACTGTAAATGATGAAACTGTCAATAAATTATAGGCATAAAACACACACACACACACACACACACACACATATATATATATATATATATATATATATATATATATATATATACACTTTACAAGGTGCAACTCCCACTTTTCATTTTGGTCACTTTGGTTTATTTTTTGTTTACCACTCCATGGTTTTTGCCGTTATAATATTTGAGCGAAATGCCTAACGTTGTTATGGTACCACATGCCTAGGCAAAAGAAGGTATTGAGTCTGAATATTAAATTACTATTAGATAATATTTGTAAATCAATATTTAATAAATTTAAAACTTAATGCATAATGAGTATTAGTTAAGCAATGCAATATTAAATATTAATTGCGAATCAATATAAATTTAGTACTATTAAATTTAATACAATAATAGTATTTATTAAATATTATATATAATTTTTGTTACTGTTTAAATATGAAACTACAAGGACAAAGTTGAAAAATGTGTTAAATGTAATTTATATTTTCTATGTAATTTTTCTTTATTTATGCATTTAGGAGCAGCTGGGGGCATTGCTGTAATTAAGGAAGCATGCTGCCATCGGCTAGTAAACTAGCCTTTGGCTTGTTGCTAACAACTAGTTGACTAGCTGTTGGCAGCCTTGCTGCCAACTTTTCTTTTTTTATCTCAAGCCTATATAAAGGGTTGAGTGTAAGCTTACTCATGTATGCCTTTTTGTATGTTAAGTAAGTGTGATTCTTTTGTTGTTCTTTATATATTGTGGTGCACATTAAGTGTTCAATATTTTGTTTGCACGAGAACGATACTATGCAACTATTTTTGGTGAACCGTGACAGCCACCGATGACTTGTTTTATTATATAGTATCCTTGAATTTTTATGTGCATCGCTTTGTGTGCCAATTGGAAAATGTTCGTTCAAGATGATGGTTTAGTTCAAAGGTGCAAAGCCTTTGTTGTAGCAACTCCTTGAGCTGATTAGTATCATCGTGGTGGCCTTCATGTTTCTCCGAAGCCTCACAAAGTTAATATTATTAATAATAGCATGCAAGACAAAGTGAGAGGTTCAACTTTCGCTTGACAAGTTTCAAGTACAAAACATGAGTCCAATTCATGAAAAATTATCTCTATTTTAAGAAATTATCGAGATATATGAGTGAAACAAAAATGGAACCACCTATCCATGCTATTTAAGAACAAAAAGAAAATTGTGATGGAAGTTATAGTACCATACTATGGTTTCTCATGGATAATACAAGTGATTACATTAGTGACAATTTATCTAACTTCACAAATGAGAAGGAAGCATGAGAATACTTGAAATCCCATTTACAAAATGATGTTGCACATCGAATCACGCTTTGAGACACATTATCTTGGCTAAGACAATGTAGCAAGGGATAAGTGATTATTTTAGTGAATTCTTGAATATTTGGAATCAACTACAAGGATATGAAAAAAGTGCAGACATTGTCATAATACACGATAATATGAACAAAATAAAGATTTCCGTTATCAACTCTTCAGAGAACTGAAAGAAGAATTTGAGGATGTTCAATATTCTCTTATGGATTGAAAACCCTTTCTTACAATGGAAGAAGTCCTTGCCTTGCTAATATCTTGCTGGTGAATACTAGATTCATGAAGTTAGAATCCAAAAGGACTTTGCAATGACTGCTTTTAGATTGGGAGCCAACACAAAGTCGTACCATCTTTCATATTTCAAAATTGAAGGAAACAATGACACGAGAAAAGAAAGTCGTTTGTTACCATTGCAAAGAGGATGGACATATTAAGCCAATATGTTCGAAATTAAGGAAAATGATATCCGTTGTTGATGGAGAGACAAATCAAGCTTCTATCCTTCTTACTCTTCAAGAGAAAATGACACAACTAGAAAGGCAAGTGAAGGAGCGAGTATCCATCTTTGGTACGGTTCTTTACTAATTCTTCACAAGGTATGAATCCATGGTTACTTGATTTCGGTGCTTCCTTTCATATGACATGCAAATTTTTTTTTTTTCACAAATGTGCAAAAGAAAATCTTTTGGCTCATATGTGTTTACCATCGATGAAACCAAATTAAAGGTTGAGAAAATGGGTATCTTACAAATTAAACATTTCTCATTTTGAAAGTGAGTTCAGTTCCAAAGTTGAATTTGAATTTACTCTCCCTTTCACAAATTTCAGATAGTGAGTATATTGTTTCCTTTTCATTTAAAGGTTGCATTATACATGATTGTCTCTCGAAAAACATAATTAGATATGGCCATCAAGAAGGGGACTTGTATGCCAAAATTTTGGTTGTTATAATGCTTTAACAAATGATATACTTATGTGGTGCAAATGACTTGGATATTTTCATATCCAAAAATTATATGAATGTTCTCTTCTTGGCATTAGGAATATAGACATTTTTTTTAAAGATTGTGTCCTTAGAAAATTAAAACATCTTTCTTTCTCTAGTAAAACAAAACAAGTAAACATTTTGAACTTATTTATTCCAATGTTTTGAGTCCCACACCAATCATGTCAAAAGGAGGGGTTTCATATTACATAATTTTTGTTGATGATTTTACTAGGTATACATGTATATATCTACTAAAATCTAAATTAGAAGTTTTTAAAAACTTCATTATTTTTCACAATCTTGTAAAAAGCTAGTTTGATGTGAATATTAAATTTTTTAGATATGATTCTGAGAGAGAATTTTTCTCAAATGAGTTTAAAAACTATCTTGAGAATAATAATGTACAAAGACTCATCAACAAAATGGTATTGTTGAACATAAACATCGACATATAGTGAAAACACTAAGACCTTGTTGATACCTCGTAGAGTTCTTAAAAGTCTTTGACCAAAGCTGTCATTACATTTGTTTACTTGATAAATATAATGTCATCCTCTATTTTACAAAATATTTCACCTATTGAAAAACTATTTAAAGTTGTTTTTAAGTATTCTCGTTTAAAGGTCTTTGGATGATTTTTTTTGTTTTCTCATATAAAGGTGATAAGCTTTCTCCATGCGCTATTAAATGTGTTTTTATAGGCTATGGTATTGAGAAAAAAAGTTGTTATGATCCCAAGGATAATAAGCTTTATGTTTCAAACAATATTGAATTTTCAAAAAAGATTTTTTTTCAAAATGATATTCTAAACTCTACTTATGATTTTAGATATCTTTTCTTGATTGATGTCCTTAGTGATGATGAAGATCAATAAGAGAATATAGAGAATCAAATTGTTGACAATCATATTATGTATTCGAGAAATGTTGTGACTCCATTTCAAGAATATTATACCGGAAGAAATCTAGAAGTCATTGAATCTATCACCGTGAGAAGCTCCAATAGAGACTCTTGAGCCATTGATAGGTTTGCTTTCTATGAATCCTTTTCACCACAATATAAAACACTTTTGAGTACTATTTCAATTGTTAGTAAAACAAAAACCTTTAAAGAAGCCAAAATATCATGAAATTGGCTTGAATCCATGAAAGAGGAGTTATAGGCTTTGGTAGTGTAAAGAGAGAGATAACCTTATTAGTTGCAAAAGGCTACTCCCATGTTAGAGTTATTGAGTCCTTAGCTATTCAAGGGTTGGTGATTGAAGAGTCTATAGAGATCATGAATAGACGATGAGAAAACCTTTACACTTTTAACAAGAATCACTACTTTTAGGACTCTCATGGCTATTAGGAAGTGTGATATCTTTTAAATAGATGGTTGAGAGAGAGGTTTACATGAAACCTCCTTCTAGTTTAGTCGTTCTTGTAATCATGTTTTGTGTTTTAGAAAAATTTTGTATGGTCTTAAACAAGCTCTTAAGACATTGTTTGACAAAACAAATGATTTTATAATTGAGGTAATACATATTGATAAGGGAGACTTTCTATTGTCAAACAAAATTTATTAATCATGTTGTTGCTACATCAAGGATAACAAATTTCAAGATAGTTGATACATTAAAGGTTATCAATCAAAAGATGAGAGTTTTAGATGAAGAATTATTGAGTGATCCCACAGTGTATCATCATATGGTTGATGCTTTGACTTATCTCATCATTATTTGTTCTTATATCACTCATGCTATTCACATTGTCGGTCAGTTTCAACATGCACATACTATAGTGTATATGAGTCTTGTAATAAGAATAGTGAGATACATCATATACACCAATACCAAGAGAGTTCTCTCACTTGCTTTTTCTTTGCTAAATTAATAGCTTATACTAACACATATTGGAGAAGTGATATTAATGATTGGAATTCAACAATTAGATGTTGCATTTTCCTTGGCAACTCACTTATCTCGTGAAGATGTAAAAAATGACATAAAGTGTCTTTGTCCTCAACAGGAGTCAAATACAAAGCCATAGTTAGTACAATTGAATTAAGTATGAGTATGAAAGTTTCTTTAGGATTTGGACGTGCGTCTCGAGTTTATTCCTATAATATACTATGATAATAAAAGTATTATGTATATCGCCAACAACAACACCTTATATGAACATATGAAGTATATTTAGATGGATTGTCACTATGTTTGTGAAGAACATCTACTAGGACTAGGACCAGAAGTCTTCACCAAATTACTTCCTACTCTTTGATTTCAATTTTTAATTAATAAAGTATATTTAAATGGATTGTCACTATATTTGTGAAGAACAACTACTAGAACCATAAGTCTTCACCAAATTACTTCCCACTCTTTGATTTCAATTTTTAATTAATAAAGCTTTGATAATTGTATCATCAGTTTGAGAGGGTGGTGAAATAGTATTGTTGTAATTAAGACAACATGCTACCAACACCTAGTTAACTAGCCATCAATTTGTAGCCAATAACTAGACTAGCCTTTGGCAGCCTTGTTCCCAACTTTTCTTCTTTGTCTCATCCCTAGGGGTGTAAGCTTTCTCGTGTATGCCTTTTGGTATGCAAGTGATTCTTTTGTTTTTTATACATTGTGATACACACTAAGTGTTCGATATTGTGTTTGCATGAGAACCACTGTGCAACTATTTTTGGTTGGTAGACTATGGCAGTCACCAGTGCACAAATTCCTTTATTAGGAACGCATATAAGCTTTGCTGCTAATGGTAAACCCACATAACCTATAGTAATAGAAACCCCCAGACAGACTTTGTAACTTGCTATTAAAAAAGGGCACCCTATGGGCCAAAGTGCATAAGCTTGAAGAATATTTGTTAACATAGACTTCAAGCCATTAAAGGCTCGAGGATCAAAGGTTAATGTGTTTCTTCTGTCCCATGCCGTTATCATCAGTGGGAATGCCACCATGAAGGATTGACGAATTTTCTTGCTTTTCCACCTGTAGTAGCAATACTGAACAGGGCAACCTTGAGATTGCATCTTTTTCTCCAAGGAAATCAAAACCAGGCAATTTTAGTCCAGAGATGCCTAGTCTGCGCACAATGTAGGACCATACGTGCATAGGATTCTCTTCCATGTTTGTATTTTGCATAGTCGACACCATACTTCCGCATTTACGATAAAGTTATGCATTCTATCTGCAGTTAAAAGCCGATCACCCAATGCCAGTCGCAATGTTAGATCTGCTCTTGGGCTTTGCATTGGACACTGTATCATCTTTGCTGCACAAAAATGTGGTCTTAAATGCCTGAAATGCTGCCATGGTTATGCAGCTAGATCACTCTTGCCTTGCCACTTTAACTGATCCATTTCTTCCTCACACAACCCATCCCAAACTTGGGACCTGCAAGAAACAATTTATCAAGATAATCATTCAAGATTTCGAAGAAAAAAAAGGATATTATGCTTTAGGTGTTATACTGCTACGTAGAGACCTCTTTCTATAAGCATCGCTAGTGGAGAACTGCCCATCCATGGATTGAACCAAAATTCGATCCTTGGGACCATCACCAACCTCCCAACAAGCTTCATTTCCAACTATTCTCAAGCCTATCTGAGTGGACTTCCATCGCCAATCACAAACCTGTTCCACCCGCAAATGCCAAAGAGGTTTGGAGTTCATGTATTTTGCTTGCGTCAACAACAAAAACCATGGATTTCGTTTCTTGCTAGCAATCGTCCAAGCTTAGTTTAGAGGGCTGGATTAGTATCACTTTTGTGCCAGGCACTTTATTGGCAAGGAGCTTTCGGTCCATCCACACATGCGATGAAATCTCAACATTGAAAATGAAATAAAAATGGATATCTCTTAAATGATCTTGGCCTTGATACCCTCTCAAAGTGACGTGCAACACTTCAAGAAAATAGGGTGATGATGGTCGTGAATGTAAAAACGGATTCATCCACATAGAAACGTTGGCTCCAAAGAAAGCCTCTAATATTAACTAGGATGCCACCTCCTTTTCCCTCCTAAGCAAGCTTGCGAGATGGTCGTTCCATAACTATAAGAACTATATAGGAGGATAGTGGGTTCTCCTGACGGATACAGCATGTTCTCTTAAAATTCCTTCCTGCTTGGCCATTAATTAATACAGCGAAGCCTGCTAATGTAACACAAAGACATGACCAAAGTCGTCAAAGCCACACCAAAACCGAAGTACCTGAGCGAGCTCTTTAGAAAAAACCCCTTCACATGATCATATGCTTTGATCAAGTCAGACTTGAAAAGTAATAAAGCTTTCATACAATTCACTAGTTCATGAGCCAAAATGATTTTCTTGGATGTGTCGAAGAAAGCTTTCCTGCTCGAAGCCATACTCAAGCCTTCCTACTCGAAACCTCATCAAAACGTGCTTTCCTTCTAGATGATGTCCCGACAAATGTGAAAAAGAATCTCACAAAAACCATACGAACCTAGAGAGCTTTCCCACTAAGGTGAAACACTGCATCGTATCTCTCCTTGTCGCTAACTGGATTAGTGAGAGAGATATTATCCTGATGCCGAACAATAGGTTCAACTAGTCCACCAAGGTCATCATCCCCCCCCGCCCCCCACAATCCCCGAAGTAGAGCCCATTTTCGAGGATCCATCCATTTGTCAAACGAAGCTTTGCCCATCACTAGCCTGTTATTGGCGTCCCACCATTTGAATCTCAGTGCCTAAATCTGCTGAAGGGAAGACGGGATATCGGATTCCCCGTCCTACCACCTGGGACAGCTGCCAAGATGGGGAGCCAAGGTCGTTGAACCCGGAGGGTGTTCTGGTGGCTTCACGGTGGCAGGTGATTCTGCAGTGCTCGTTTCTTCACAAGCGCGGCGGAGGGTGGAATTTACACAGTTACGCAACCCCTGAGAGCACCCTTCAACACTTGCATCCTCTTCAAATTTTGTTACAAATCATGGTAAGGTGAAGTAGACATTCTTTTCCTTGGTAACTAGGGTTGAGCAAACACAACCAGATATGGATGACTGTCCCTCAACATCACGCACATCCTCCAACTGACCGAACTCCGACTCAAAAGTGCCAATTTTTTTCGGTCTGGACTACTTTGAGTCGGACCCTATGATTTGTCTGCCATCACTGCGTGGTTCTCAGGAAACGATCCTAAAACAACATGAAACAGACCCTAGCTCGCCTGGGGCTGGTTGAGGGCCGCTGAGTACGGCTCCTTACGATACCAGATGTCAGTTTCTTGCCCATAGCACAAGCTTAGCTTCAAGATGTATCCGTCCTCTTGCATAAATCATTTTAAAGCCCTCAAGCAAAGAGATCTCAATTCTCCAAAGGGCTGCTGAAGTTAGACACGGAGAACGTGAACCCAATATAGTTTTAACTCTAATTTAGACTCCTGAAAGTCGGGACTCGGGAATCCAAAAATCAAATTCAGACGTGAATCGAACATGTTGTGTATCACCTTCCCTGCATACTTGGAGTTGGCCAACCAAAGATACAAGAAAGTTCAGTTCCGCTGCGTGGACGAGGGGTAAAAAACGAAGTGGGTCTATTTTTATCCATAGCAACCATGGCGACGACACCACCAACAAGGTTTACTTGAATTAGAGGTCTTCTTAGTGTACTGTGACAAAAGTGTTATTTGAATTAGAGGTCTTCTCTGCGATTTCTGGAGTCTGAACTTATCTATCTCAGCTTGTGTGACTGAGTTAGTGAATTGCTATTTACATTCAACCCTTTTATGATTCTGATTGTGACGGAGTCCTTTTCTCTCTTCTCACCATCTCCTGTCAACGTGAGCTTAAATCACATCATTGGTGCTTTCATTGACATCAAACTAAAACACAGGTATTCTCCCATCTACTCTATCCCTCCTCTCAACCACTACCAACCGAACCAATGAACCTTCCGTCCTATTTTTTTTTTCCGTTTTGACTGGACCATGCCCCATCCCCCACATTTTCTCCTTCCTCCTTGCCGACTAAGCCCTCACCACACGATTGCATGCACTCACCTTGGTCAATTCACATTTCATGCACACCCAACCTTCCCTTAGTTTTATTCATTATTCTTTGCCATTTCTGGCAGTGTTGTCTGACGCGTATCGTATCGCATATTGTTGGGCTCCATGATACGGGGTATCGTATCGCCCGTATCGTAATTTAATATTAAAATAATATAAAAATTAATTAAAAAATTAATAAAAATTAATAAAAATCCGAAAAAAAATCAAGAAAAATCAGGAAAAAACTGGTAATTGCTTTAAATTCATATAATACAAAGTTTAGTATAGATTGAGCATTCAACATTGAACAATTGCATCCAAATTTAAATATTTTGAATCAAAAAAATGAAATACTTTTACATTTTACAAATTATAATCAGGATCATCAACCAAATAATCTTCATCTTCTCATTGTTGAAGATCATCATCAACAGCAACAACATTTTCTACTTAGAAATCAAATTCTTCATCTCCTTGATATTGTTATTGCGTTCCTTCCAAATTAATCCATGCAATGTCTTCTTTAGTTAGGAGGACATTTTCTTCACTGTATTCTATAATTCAATCTTCTAATATATCAAAATTATTCAAATTTATTGGATCAAATTGACTTTCTTGTCTATTTAGTTTTCTTAATTGCCTACAACAAATAAAGATAAACAATTAGTAAATAATATTAACAATTGAAGTTAAACAATTTATTGAATTGAACATTTAAGTAATACAACATTACTTTTCACAAAGGCACATGTTATAATAAATAAAAACTAAATCATTTAGTCTCTTATGTTCCAATCTGTTGCGCTTCTTTGTATGGATGTGTTCAAAGACACTCCAATTCCTTTCACAACCCGTTGCACTAAAGGTTTGGCTCAGAACTCTCACTACAAAATCCCTAAGGTTAAGACAATCAGTTTCAAACCTATTCCACCAATCATCTATAGAAAAAAACAAACATTAGAGATATAATCCATAATAATATAAGATGTATTGATTTAAGAAACTTAAATATGAAGATAAACAATTTACCTGAATGCATCGTAGTACGGTTGCGAATTGCTACAAGCAAATCCATCAAATGAAGAGCATTATCATAAATCTCCATCTCTTGATGTATAACATCTGCTATGCTCTCATTAGGGACTAATCTATCAATACAATCAATGATTCATCGATTAACCTCACCATCTATTTTGAAGGTTGCTGAGTACCTAAATGATGGGTTTAGATAATATGTTGCTACATGAATAGGCTGATGCAATTGTTTATTTCATTTATTATCAATTATTTTTCACACAGGCACATAATCTCTCTTTTTTTCATTAAAATTATTTCTAGTGGCTTCTTTTTTCCTATCCATGGCTTCATAAAAGTAGCCCATAGATGGTTTCTCCTCGTTGTCAGCCAATCTCAAAACCTTTACTAAAGGACATGTAATCCTCAACAGTCTAGCACATGCATTCCAAAATGTACTCCTAAAGACTATCTCTCAAAAATCTCATTCAGCTTTCTATTTCTTCTGTTCTGAGGTAACTTTGCAAATTGTTGCCACTCATCTGAGGAGAACATTCTCTTCAATGCTTGCTTCTGTCTCACACTACTCTGTACAAATAAGAAGTTTGTTGCAAACTGAGTTGTAGCTGTTCAAAGAAGCTCTATACCTTTTGTATATCTCTTCATCATACACAAAACAAATACATGGTTGTAAATGAATTTTATAATATCTTGGCAACACTCAGTTGATGCCTTTATTTCATCCATCTCACTAATGTCCTCAAGGATGAGATCTAAACAATGAGCTGCACATGGTGTCCAGTAGAAAGTTCCATAAATATCAGCTAACTCCTTCTCAACTGCTTTGTAGTTAGTTGCATTATCTGTAATCAATTGGATTGCATTCTCTAGCCCAACCTCTTTTATAACCTTATCAAATTCTTGTCGTAGAATATCCGTAGTGTGACTATCCTCTTACATATCCAAAGATCTCAAAAATATAAGTCATTTAGGACAGTAGAAAAGAAAGTTTAGTAAGGTCCTTCCTAGCCTATCTGTCTATCCATCTGCCATGATAGTGTAATTTGTCTCCTTCCACGACTCTCTCAATGTCGAACAATATTCTTGCACTTCAATGACAGTCTTATTTAAGATCTTTCCTCTCAACTTCTGATAGGAGGGTATATTGTATCCTAAACCGATGTTAGCAATTGTATCTGCCATTGCTTGAAAATGAAAACTGTTTGTTGCATTGAATGGAATGCATGCATCATAAAACCATTTACCCACTATAAGGTCTGCCTGATCAATCAACTGTTCTAAAGCCATAACAACAAGAATTTCAAGTTGAGCACCAGGTGTAGTAGTAGGAGAAAAAAATGAATGTATGCTAGAAGAAGCTCTTTATCTACTCCTTCCTAAACTTCCTCTTCTACTACCTTCGAAGTCTTCAGTAACCTTCTTTCCCCTACTAGGTGCTTGTGAACTGCTACTACCAATCTCTGTTCTAGCATTTAAAGGCAAATTATCAGTGAATCTAAATCCAACAGTATAATCTTTTTCAAACATCTCCAAATCATCCTTTTGTTGTCTCTTTTCTTGTATACTCTCAATCATTTACAGACATTACCATTTAATACCTTCTGACAAACTTTTAACTCTGCCTGTGCAAGGAGCAACTTCTTTCCTAGTCCCTGCTAGGTGGTGTTTCAACCTTGAAATTCTACCACTAACCATCCTCTCACAAAATAAACATCTAATATTTAATCTATAAACTTCAATTGGTGTACCCCACTGCCATGCCGGATCATCAGAACGAGAATGAGAGTCTCTAACACTCCTTCCTACCATCTCAATTGAGTACTTTAATTCAATAAAAAACTTGAAAATAAAAGAACTTCGTAAATCCCCAATTGTCAAATAACACTCAAATAGAGTGTCTCCTACTTCATGAATGCAATAAAAATCATATCCACACACTTAATAACTTCATATTTTATCATTAAAAAAAAACAAATAAATAAAAAAAATAATAAACAAAAAGAAGAAGAAGAAAAACACTAAAAATATACCTAAATCTGAGATTGGAGGCTTGCACGGACACCGTAGAGCACATTTTTGGAGCCTTGAACACCAAGGAAGCAAAGAACGATTCTTAAAGAGCTTGGGGAGGTCTGAAGAGAGAGAGAAAACCACAAAAATGTGGGTTTCGGTTCGGCCAGGGACCCTTTATAAGGATCCTTAAGGTATCGAGCGATACGGCCCGTATCACACGATATGGCCCGTATCACATGATACGGTGCGATAACATGGCAATTACAATATACTATGCTGTATCGTATCGTGGTAGCCCACGATGCGATACGTACAATACGGTGCGATACGGATAACACTGATTTCTGACATAAACCCACCAAAACATTTCATTCATTGAGTTTTGCCTTTTCATTTCCTACACGGTGAGTGCTTCCTCCTTATCACGCTACATACACCAGGCTGTAGCTCACATTCTTCCTTTCATAACTAGCGCCATACCTAGCAGAACGTCGTACTTCCCTCCAATGTCCTAACCATCTATGGACAAGACCTAATGGTAGATGGACATTTAACTTAGTAGAAGGGATCAAGTCAAAGGCAACCTCGTCATGATCAACAAGTACAAAATGCTTGTCATTAAAACTTTAGAGTTACAAGCTCAACCTTGTCACGAACAATGAAGAACATGTTTCACACCCACTGCACTATCAAGAACAAGGTTTGTAATTTCATCATAGACAACGAAAACTACTACACAAATGTAGCTTCAACTGAGCTTGTACGAAAACTTGGATTGATTGTTTGGGATCATCCTCATCCCTATAAGATTCATTGGTTAAACATTGAAATCGAGATGAAGTACTATGTGATGTAGTTTTCATGGAAATGGGTCACATACTACTTGGGCGGCCATGCTTGGGCAGCCATGGGAGTTCGACCGAAGTACTACTTATGATGGGTTTCACAATAGCTATTTTTTTGAGAAAAACGAAAAGAAGTTTGAGAACACTAATCATAATTCTAACCTAAATCTTGTTGTTCTTGAGAAAGAAAAAAAGGATGATATCGTTTCTCTTAGTCTAGAACAAAATTCCAAGAAAGAAAGTTGTACACTAGAAGATACTCGATCTTCTTACATCAATCTAATTGATAAAATTATTGCATTGAATCCACCAAATGAGAAACTATAGACTGTCGCTAATCCTAAAACCAACAATGATCCTTTTAAGGTGAATTCGACCTCTTGTTCCCAAGTAAGTCGTCTCAGTTCGAGTTCAGTGATGACATTCATCCAAGCAAAGACCTTGTTGCCAAGCAAGCAATTCATGCAGATTTTCCTTGATTAAGCCTCAATAATCAAGAATACTGTGTCGCACCAATCGATTGTACAACAAGAGTAATGATATATTTGAAGTACCTACTGTAACTTTTTGCCTGCAAGTCAAGATGAGATAGTTTATTCATAATCTTTACCATGAAGGAAAGGTCATGACAAAGTTGGCTACGAAAGATATCATGGTCATGACAAAGTTGGCCATGAAAGATATCATGACCATGACAAAGTTGGCCACAAAAGATATCATCATTGTTTTGCAAGATATGTTATACTCAATCATACTATTTCATATCTCTATACTTGATTGTTGAAGGCCTAATGAATTCGCTCAAGATGAATGTGTCAAAGTTTTATCATTGCAATGGAAATTGAAGCTCCAAGAGTAACCTCATCATTTTATGTACATGGGATCTAGGGTAGAATATTTTTACTTCTTAAGTCATAGTTTTCTCTAGTTTAGCCATAATAGGTATTTGCTTATGTTGTATCTTCTGGTAGTTAAGTATACTAGGTCTTGAGTCATGTAAGTATCTTTGTAGGAAAACCTTATAATGAATAATGGCAAGAACTCTCTCCAAGCAACTTAAGAGAGATCACCTTGACATGAAAATTGAAGATCACCAACTCTTAGATTTGAAGTCAATTCCTCGCTCACCTAATGGGGATCTTGAGCCACAATGCAAGGAAATAGTACCAGACCACAAAGATTGATGTACCCAACCCAGAAGCAAAGTTTGGATCATAGACCCTACCAGTAACCCCAACCATCCAACTCCATTATTCATTAATGGAGATTCACTGGAATTAACTCCCCACCAATTTGTTGACTGATATTTTACTTAAAAATCACAATAGAATTAAGTGAGTTAATTGGAGCTTATCACCAAGAGATGCTTCATTAATGTAGTATGCATTTCCTAAGTAACTATTTGCTTTGAGAATCTGCGAGTATTAGTGGTTGAGCTTATCACGAGGAGATGCTTCATTAATGTAGCATGTATTTCCTAGGTAATCATTTGCTTTTAGAATCTGCAAGTATTAGTAGTTGTGTGAACTTAGAAGCCTGTTCTAAGCCTATATATATATATATATATATATATATATATATATATATATATATATATATATATATATATATATATATATATGTGAAATGAACAAAAAACAAGTTTTGTGGCTATTTCTTCTCTACGATTGATGTAAGAGAGTCTGAACTTATCTATGTCAGTTTGTGTGACTGAGTTAATGGCATGATATTCGCACTCAACCCTCTTATCAATCAAACCTCTTTCTGATTGTGGCAAGTCCTTTTCTCTCTTTCCCTGCAATCTCCTTAAAGCACATCACCTCTGAGAGACCGCCTGATGATCTAATGGTGATTTCTCTCTTTCCCTACCAGTCGCTTTGTCCTTGGTTGAAACCTTGACTATGCCATTGGCATCGATGTCAAAAGTCACCTCTATCTGAGGCATCCCACGAGGAGCCGGAGGAATTCCAGTGAGTTCGAGCTCTCCCAAAAGCTTGGCCATTTCGCGCCCACCCTGCAGAACGTTGACACCAACCTGAGTCTGGTTGTCTGCAGCTGTGGAGAAAACTTGGCTCTTCTTGGTGGGTATGGTGGTGCTCCTGTTAGTGAGACGAGTGAAGATGCTGCCGAGTGTCTCGATACCAAGCGACAATGGCGTGACATCAAGAAGAAGAAGCTCCTTCACATCGCCTCCGAGAATGCCTCCTTGTATGGCTGCGCCCATGGCCACAGCCTCATCAGGATTGACACCTTTGCTCGGCGTCTTTCCAAAGATCTCCGTAACAATTTCCTGCACCTTCGGAACCCTGGTCATGCCTCCAACAAGCAGAACCTCATCAACATCTTTGACCGATATTCCTGCATCTTTCAAACAATTCTTGCATGGGTTTCTAGTTCTTTCGATCAAATGGTTCACCAGTGTCTCGAACTTTGACCGTGTTAGTGTGATGTTCAAATGCTTTGCGCCTGATGCATCTGCAATAATGAAAGGAAGATTTACCTCTGTCTGGGTTGTCGAAGATAGCTCCACCTTCTCCGCTGCTTCCCTCAGCCTTTGCAAGGTCTGTCTTTGGATAGGTCTATGTTTTCTGCTTTCTTGAACCCCCCCACCATATACTCCAAAAGAGCATTATCAAAGTCCTCGCCACCCAAGAACGTGTCACCATTAGTGGCCTTAACCTGGAAGAGCATGAATATCCATTCATAGTAAGAATCTTTACCCCTAAATGGGCCAATAAACATGCATGCACGAAATCATTTCGGCAAAAGAAAATGGAGTAACAAAGTATTGGTAATCTCAAAAGCTCCATTGGAGTTTTTGCTGCCGAAACACAATTCAGAAAACTGACCTCAAAAACTCCATTGGAGATCTCGATGATAGAGATTTAAGGTTCCTCCTCCAAGATCGAAAACTGCAATAAGACCTTCCTTGTTGAGACCATAAGAAAGTGCAGCAGCAATGGGCTCGTTTATGATCCTAAGCACATCAAGCCCTGCAACTCTCCCAGCATTTTTTGTTGCTTGCCTTTGAGCATCATTGAAATAGGCTGGGACTGTAATGACCGCCTTCGAAACTGACTTGCCAAGATAGGCTTCAGCAGTTTCCTTCATCTTAGTAAGAACAAATGCACCTATTTGGCTTGGAGAATATTGCTGACCATTAATTTCCACCCACGCATCTACATTAGGAGCCCTCACAATTTTGGGACTAGGTGCATTTGTTGGAACAATATACTACCAAGTTTGCATTTTTTTCCTAAGCACATCAAGCCCTCACAATTTTGTTGGAGTCGTCCGAGCGCCTTCCGCATTCTCAATCACCTTAGCGTTCTGCACAAGAACAATATACTACCAAGTTTGCATTTTTTTCCCTACACAACGCAGGGCTAGAGAGAGAGAGAGAGAGAGAGAGAGAGAGAGGAAGACGAAGAAATTTTAGCACAAAAGTTTGCAAGACCCCCACCTTTCCCTCCATAACGGATACGCATGAATTGGTTGTTCCCAAGTCAATACCTATAACATCAGCCCCAGCTGCCTTCGAGCTGTAATGAAATGAAAACTACAGATCAAGAAATTTACTCATAAAAGAAGATGCGTGAGATCTAGTTAACCAGTTATACCTGAAAGCTCTAAAAGCGGATTCCCTTCCCTTGCCTAACAAGGCAGTACCTTGTACAGCGCATCTCTGACCTAGCAATGGTGCACCTTGTGTTGTCTTAAGATAACCAGAAGCCTGTCAAAGCTAACAAGATTGTATTCAAGATCAAGATCGGGAATTGCCAAAATCACAAGACGAGTTTCACTGTCAAAAGCAAATGACGGGCAGAACTAGCACTAACCTATTTAAGTTGAAAGAGTGTCAGTCCGGTTAGCACTAAAGAAAGGAGAAACTAATTTTCTAGTGGAGTTCATGCACTCCAATACGAGTATCCTGACATGCACGATGAAGAAGATACATCGTTGGTTAATGATTTGACTCATGGACTCTTTTCCATCCTGAAATTCAAATTAATGAACCGGCACCCATAATTCAACCAACTACCTATTCACAAGTTGTAATTATACCGTTGAATTTTGCATCTTTGAATGCAAACCAAGTATTCGAGAAGGCTAGATGTCCCTTTTAAGTTCTGAAGATTGGATCAAGGACATCAAAGGGACACAATGAATGCATGCTTCACATAATATTTGACAATCTGACTTGTTCTTCTGCCAAGCAAACGTAGAATCTGTTCTCTCGGAATCCCCCAAATCAAGAAAATCAAATGCCCACCTAAACAACCTTTTCCTCCCCTCTACCTTTTAAAACAAAAACAAGCGAAAGAAGAAAGACAGCACGAATCCAAAGAAGTCGAACAAACAGGGAAACCAGCACCTGTTAATATACAAACAACAACTACAACAACAACTAAGCCTTTTCCCATACTAGAGGGGTCGGCTACATGGATTCTTTGTTTCCATAGAACGCTATTGTACACAATAAGCTAGATCATTCTTTATTGTTTCTTTCCAACACTTTTGTTGTCATCCTCTAGCTCTTTTAATACTTTCCAACATTAGTTTTTCATACCTTCTTACAGCTTCTTCTTTTGATCTTCTTTCTATATGTTCAAACCATCTTAAACGATATTATCTCATTTTATCCTCTATTGGTGCCACTCCTAATTTGTTTCTAATAACCTCATTTTGTATACGGTCTTTTATTGTATGATCACTCATCCATCTCAACATCTTCATTTCTGTCACAAACATCTTTTGTACATGTTGATGATTAATTGCCCAACACTCAAAACCATAAAACATGGCAGGCCTAATTGCTGCTCTATAATATTTATCTTTTAACTTTAATGGTATCTTCTTATCACAAAGAATACCTGATACTCCTCTCCATTTTAACCAACCAACATTAATTCTATGCGTAACATCTCCATCAATTCTTCCATCACTCTGAAAAATTGACCCTAGGTATTTAAAACTTTCCTTTTGGGGGATGCAATGTGTGCCAATTTTAGTTTCTATGTAATGATCAAACTTACATTGCATATATTCTGTCTTTGTTCTACTAAGTCGGAGGACTTTGCTTTCTAATGTTTCTCTCCATAGTTTTAATTTTCTATTAACTTTTTCCTTACTGCAAATAACATACACCAAGGTATTTCATCTTGAATATGTTTTGTTAACTCATCAATCACCATTATAAATAAGTATAGACTTAAAGTTGATCCTTGATGTAACCCAATATTAACTTCAAAGAAGTCTATCATTCCTTCATGAGTCCTCACACATGTTTTTGCACCATCATACATGTCTCTTATAAGGTTAATGTATGTCAATGGGATACATCTTTTTTCTAAAGTTCTCCAAAGAACCTCCCTCGGTACCCTATCATAAGCTTTTTCTAGATTAATAAATATCATGTGAACGTCTTTCTTTTTTGCTCTAAAATGTTCCATAAGACGTCTTAAAAGGTGAATCGCTTCAACAGTCGATCTGCCTGACATGAATCTAAATTGGTTCTTTGTTGTACTTGATACTTGTCTTAACCTACGTTCGATAATTCTTTCCCACAATTTCATAGTATGACTCATTAACTTGATACCTCGATAATTCACACAGTTTTGAATGTCTCCCTTGTTCTTATATATGGGTATAAGTGTACTTGCTCTCTATTCCTCTCACATCTTTTGGTTTTTTCATATTTCATTAAATAGTCTTGTGAGCCAAGTGATTCCTATTTCTCCTAGTATTTTCCAAACTTCTATAGGAATATTATCTGGTCCTACCGATTTACCACCCTTCATATGTTTAAGAGCCTCTTTGACTTCATTCTTTTGAATACGTCGGTAGAAATTGTGGTTTATATACTTTTCTGATTCGGCTAACTCTCCTAAGCTAATATTAACATCTTTATTTTCATTAAAAAGCTTATAAAAATAGTTTTTCCATCTATTTCTTATATCATCATTTGCCACTAGAATTTTTTCATCCTCGTCTTTGATGCATCTAACATAATTAAGATCTTTAGTTTCCTTATCTCTAGCCCTAGCTATCCTAAAAATATCTCTTTCATCCTCTTTTGAGTTGAGTTTTTTATATAAATCCTCTCAATTTTTAGCTTTTGTTTCACTCATGGCCTTTTTCGCTTCCTTCTTTGCTTTCTTATAAGCCTATAAAGTTTCACTAGTTTTCTTAGCATAATGTAATTTATAACATGCCCTCTTTGCCTTGATTTTATTTTACACTACTTCACTCCACCACCAAGCTTCTTTTTGTGCCGGTACACCTCCCTTAGATACACCTAACACATCTTTCGCCACTTTCCTAATATGTATAGCCATATTGTTTCATATATCACACGGTGTACCAACATAATTCCAAACATCTCCTTGAAGGACTTTCTGTTTAAATATATCTTCTTTCTCGCTTTTGAGGTTCCACCGTTTAGTCCGAATAGCTCGATGCACTCTTTTCTTCTTTGTCCATTTTTTTATTTGTAAATACATAACTAAAAGTCAATGTTGGGTAGTTAAGCTTTTTCTTGGAATTACCTTGCAATCTTTACAACACGCTCTATCTTTCTTTCTACAAATAAAGTAATCAATTTGTGTTTGTGATAAGCTACTCTTATAAGTAATTAAATGTTCATCTCATTTTTTGAAGATTGTATTGACTATAAAGAGATCAAATGCCATAGCAAAATTTAAAATCTCCCTACCTTCCTCATTTATATCCCCAAAACCAAAGTTTCCATGAATCCCTTGATATCCTATTGCCTCTTTACCGACATGTCCATTTAAGTCTCCTCCTAAACAAATCATCTCCCTTTGTGGAATCTTTTGAATCACCTTATGTAACTCTTCCCAAAAAGTTGTCTTTATACTATCTTCTGGTCCTACTTGGGGTGCGTAAGTGTAAAATTTTCTGAAAACACTCCCATTCTGGAAAGCAGACTTGTTTTAAAAAACCTTTTGCTTTAAAATGAGAATTTTAAATCTTTAAAATAAAGATTTTAAAAGTTTCAAATTCAAGCTAAAAGGATAAGGCCTAGAAGATTTGAGCGAATCAAGTGAAGATCTAGGCAATGGTTGGAGCCCGCTTTAAGCCAAGATCGAGTTCGCGAAGGTCAAGACGTAGAGCAAGGGAGTAGATCAGGTGGAATCAAGGCACATCTTCATCTAAGATCAAGTTAAATGGATAGCCTCACCAAACCTAACCCAGCCAAATTCGACTAAGTCTTAGACGTGATTTGCTTGAATTAAACATGAAGCCTAACCTAGTGTGTATCGAATGCCTTAACTTGACCAAACTGAATTTTCCTAGCCTTGTCCACCCTACATCATTGGGTTAAACATCAAATAACACTCCTACCTAACCTTGCTTAAAGGGGATGAGCCAACAAGGAAAGCAACGTCAATTTGAAGAACAAGTTCAATCAGTTGCAGTTAGAGATGTCTAGGACCTAGCCAACCATGACTAGGTGTGCATGATTGGAGCCAACAACCAACCCATTCACCAAGGGGACCACTCCTCCACGTGAATTTGGAGCCCCTTGGGGTTGGGTTGGGTTGGATCTTGGATCATCCGCCCCAAGGAAGGGCCTAGAAAGGCCCCCCCTTGGCCTATAAATTGAGGCCAAGGGAGGGGTGTGATTCCCATCTTGAGAGAGTTGAAGCGAGGTTGTACTTTGGGGGTTTTGGGGAGTTGCATCTTGGGAAGTTGTGGGCTGCTAGGGAAGGGCTTAGAGAGGAAAGAGAGTGTAGGAATTAGGCCAAGTGTTGGTTTGAGTTTGAGTGAGAAAACAAGAGTGAAAAGAGGGAAGCTGAGGGTCGTGCACCACCATTTGGAGCTGTTCCTTGGATAATCTGTGTAAGTATCATTCTTCCTTGATTCATCTCCATCTCTTCTTCATATTGAATTCAAAAGGGGTTGTAGTAATCGAGCTTTGTCTCCCCCACTATGTAATAAGAAGTAGATGTGCTGAAAATTCCCTTTTCTTGCTTATGCACTCTATATGTTTGTGATCTTGATTCTACCTCTCTATATATTATAAACACTCTATATCTTCTAATCCCCTCTATGCTTAAGCTAATAGATATATTTTCATTCCTTTCCCATCAACAATTTAATTTAGGACATTGTGTTGCATTTTAATTCGTGTGAGTTTTGCATCATGTATGTTATAAAAACCAGAAAATCTGATTTCAATATCACTGCATATGTTGATTGCTTTATTTTTTATTACAAACTGCTGCTTCAATCCCTCTAAAATTTTGCACACTATATCTATACACACAAGCCCACTTGTAATAAAATTTGCAAGAATTTTAGGGCCGTGTAACCACGTATTAAAAACTGTGCAAGATCAAGAGAATTTCTGAAAATTTTCTGTCAACTCTATTTTCCTGCAATAGAGCCTGGGTATTCGTCCAATAACTCTGTCTGCATGTGTCCAAAATCAGTGATTCTTAGTTCTTTGGAAAGCTGACATTCATAGATTTTCAACATATTGAGTGCACTAAATTTGGAGCTCTGACTGTTGACATATAGACCTATCTTTGGGTCTCTATATTTCTGTGACAGAACAGTTTCGGGTGTCTGAGGAGAGACATTTTGTCGATTTAATTTTGTACCATCCCAATCCCAAATTCAAAATCAAAAAGTGTCTTAGAATCTTCACATTCCAGGCTCCGTCTTATAAATTTTTCATGAATTGTGGAGGTCTTTAAGTCACTCAAAAAAATTCAGGAAAAATCTCTGAAAATAGAACTAATTTCTATTTTTCAGAACTTATTGATTTTAAACTTGAAAACCAAGTGTACTAGTCTATTCTTATCAACACCCTATTTTCACGTGAATTTGAAATATCACCTTCATATTTGAAATCCTTAAAGCGTTTAGGCTGATTCTTGAGCATCGGTTCAAAAAAGCCTAAAGCGAAAAGTTCTCGCTTAGCCACAATCGCAAAGTTAGATTAACAATTTTGCTAGTTTTTGAAAACTAGCTAGCACGCTCGCGCACGAAGTAATGTTGAAAAATTTTCTTCAAGTCTCTACATAGGCTTGGAGTGAAATTTTTACATCTACAGAATTGGCACGCCCGGTGGGACTCGAGTCTTTAGGATTTCAAGTCTAGGTGATTTTTCAAACTCAAACCTTTTAAAATTTTGGTGTTAATACCTCTCTTGTGCACAGTTTTTACACATCTCAAGCAATTCAAACATGTCTAGTTCAGAAGGATCATGTGAAGTGTCAAGCTGGGCTTTGTGCTGATCAAGTCGATTTTCGAAAAGGATTTCAAAAGAGATTTTGAAAAGGGATGTGTTTGCCTCCCTAAAAAGGGAACTAATGAGAGAAATGGAAGAAAAGATCGCTGCCATAAGCCAAGAGGCTGAGGCAGTACAGTCTTGCTCATCTCATGGCAAGAAACCCAAGGCTCATAAAAAATCAAATCACTCAAGGGAACCCAAAGCGACCTCTATATTAGAGGAGGAACGAGAACCTGAATCCTTAACCATGAAAGATAGAAAGGCTTTGCATTAATTGTTGAAAGGCCAAACCAAGGAGAAAAGGTCATACGCACTATCAGATTTTCTATCATTCGATTATCAAACCGATAGTGATGATGACATACCGAATTTCCATCGGTATGACGGAAGTGGGGATCCTAGTTCCCACCTTCAACTCTTTTCTTGAAGGGCTTATAAAAAGAAGAAGGATTCCTCGAAATGGATTTATTGGTTCTCCCTCTCCCTCAAGAGAAATACTTCTAAATGGTTGGCTTCATACGACTTGAGCCAATTCGCCACCTTCGAGGAATTGGCGAATTGTTTCATGTAACGCTTTTTCCACAACACTGAAGTCACACCTACCTTGAACACCTTGAGGGATATGAAACAAGCACCTAACTAGGATGCACACGCATTCATCGTTAGATGAAGGTCGATCCTGGGGCAAGTAAGGGAGCCCATCTCTGAAGGATGTGCTGTGATGCTTGAAAATTTTAAAAACGATTTAAAAGCTCTTCTATCCCTTCATGAGATTTTGAATTTCCAAAAGCTTATAAAAAGGGCTTCGCTCTTCGAATCTAACTTGAAAAAAGAAGTTTACGAAGATTTTGAAAGGGGAGAAATTTTCAAAAAAATTATTTCGAAAAACAAGGGGCATATGGGCCACCCATATCGGACAATGAGGCAAAACCCCAAAAGATTACAAATGTCCGTATGAAACCAACCTCGGTCGGACATTCCAAAAATTCTGAACGAAAGCATGTGAGGAAACCTCAAAGGAATTTCAAAAGAAGAGAATTCACACAATTAGGACAACCAATCACGGAAGTCCTAGACCTCCTTTTAGCCTAAGGATTGGTCACTCTCCCTACTCTTCCCGAAGGGACATCCCCCAAGGAAAATTTTTTGAATCAATTTTGCAAGTATCATAGGCTCAAAGGCCATGATACAAATAAATGTTTTATACTTTTAAATAAAATCGAAGACTTGATTGAGCAAGGAAGGCTCCACGTCATGGAAGAACCAGAGCCCTCCTAAGCAGTCTTAAAGGAACCTTTCTCAAATTATGCAAGAATAAGCGGGAAAGGAAAAGAGTTATGTCTTCTCCCACTCAAGGCTCATGGAATGGAACATGCATTGCATACGATACACGCTACTTGCCACACACCACCTTCTATCATAATAAAAAAACCAAGCAAGTAGTGATCCAGGGAGCACTTAGAGTCCCGCCCCCGGCTAGAGCCTTAGTAGAAATTCGTGGTACTCTGAAGCATCAAAATAGAGCTAAGATAAGAGCGAGCCTTAGGAAAGGTGTGGGTGAGGTGAGCAGGTTCGAAAGGATCTATCAACCCACACATTTAGCTAAAAATACTAGCAAGGAAGTGATCGTTTTACCTGGCCCTTCAAAAGCATACATCCCTAATGCATCTCATGGCATGGACAAAGGTAAAAATATGGTTTTAATCCCTTATAATTTGAAATTTCATCTTTCAAAACTTCTCATAAACATGTTTATCCTAAAGTTGATTCAAACTTCACCTAGACATAGACGAGTTTTAGAAGGAATCTTAGAAAGGGCCAAGGTTAACCCATCCATCACTCCCGAGTCCTTATCCTTTTTCGTTTCCCCAATATGCGCCAAGGCCCCATCATGTTCACGGAGGATGAATTGGAGAGACCACATATAGCCCATAACCAAGTCTTGCATATAGAGGTGGTTTTGAATCACCACACTCTAGACAAGTGCTTGGTCGATTGGTGAGGAGGTCTAAACATCCTTTCGCTTCATGTGACCTTTAAGTAGGAGTCACCATGTCTAGGCTCTAACCTAGTTCCATCGTTATCACTAGATAGAATTGCCTATGGAAGTAGAGAATATTTAACACATAGGGTTGTTTCATGTTTTGGACATAAACTCCCATTATAACCTATTGCTAGGAAGACCTTGGATTCATAGTCTTTGGGCCGTTCCTTCGACCTTTCACAAGTGTGTGAAAATCCCATGGGACAACTAAGTAATAGTGATTCTTGGAGAAGATCATCCCCAACTTAAGGGAATTCGAAATTTCCGTTGCATATCAAGTCACCCGTCCAATAAAGAGGTTGTGGAGAGGCCTCATCCATTCCTAGTTAGCTACCCCATAGGAGACCCTCATCAGGGGGTCGTCCACCTCCTAGGGAAACCCAAAACCATGGAGTCACCCTCCCCTAGGACCATCCATCTTCTAGGAAAGTCTAAGCCACTTCCAACTTCCCAACGTATAGAACCTAGGGTTGTGTGTGTTATAGGAAAACCTAAGCCATCCTTAGCTCCTATCCCCAAGATCTCATCCAAACCAGGTCGTGTATACATCCATGATATGGACGACACCATATTCCAAGGCCATTCACTTTATAAATTTTTTTCAAAACTTAAGAAGCCTTGGAATATGATGTTGAACATAGGATATGCACCTTACCAAGGTTTAGGAGCCCAAAACCAAGGTAGGATAGAGCCCATCCTACCCACACCAAACCCAAATCAACATGGATTGGACTACACCCCATCCATACCCCCTGAGCCACCACCTAAGACCACTTGGGTCAAGGGTGCCCTAGAACCCACTAACACCGAAACCTATGGCTTAGACCTCTTATTTAGAGTCTAATTCATGGTATTTTCTTTCTAGGTTTGATGGAAGATCCCTCTTTAGACAAAAATCCAAAAAATTATATATTTGGAAAACCCAAAAAAAATTGGAAAAATTTCAAAATTCAAAAACATTTGAAAAACCTGAAAATTCTAAAAAGAAAGTTGTTTATGTTTATTCTCCTAGCCTTTGTTTGGAAAAAGCCAAAAAAATTGAAAAATCTAAAAATCTAAAAAAGAAAGTCTTTTATATTCATTATTCTAGCATTTGCTGTGAAAAAGACAAAAAAACTAAAATTTTTGAAAATTCCAAAAACATTGACCATGTACATTGCCCATTTTCGAGTTCTTCTAAGCTTGTATATATTTTCAAACCAAAATCATCCAAGCTTGTCATTCACAACCCCACTCTCTTGCCTAACACTTTCCTAGAAATTAAAGTGCTTGAGAATGATCAAAGCGAGGAGGAAGGTCCCCTCATCTATGAGAAAGATCAAGCCTCTGAGCTTCCCGAATTTTATAAAATCCTTGACTTGAAAAAACCTTCAAATTTCATAGGAGTGAATTTTGTAGAAATCAATTTAGGGAGTGAGTCTAACCCAAAATGTGTCAAAATAGGTGCATATTTGCATGAGCATGAAAAAGCATCATTCATTGTATTTTTGAAATCTTATGTAGATGTATTTGCATGGACCTATGAAGACATGCTGGGTCTAGACCCTAAAATCGTGGAACATCAACTACCCTTAGAACTCAATGCAAAACCGGTGAAGCAAAAGCTTAGAAAAATTTATCCCGATGTTCACTCCCAAGTGAAAGAGGGTTTAGAAGATCTTTTAAAAGCCGGATTTATAAAACCCATTGCTTATTCCGAATGACTTTCAAATATTGTTGTGGTTCAAAAATCCAAAGGAAAATTCGAATTTGCATTGATTTTAGAAATCTGAACAAAGTCACTCCAAAAGATAATTTTCCTTTTCCAAACATTGATTTGATAGTGGATAGCACTGCAAATCATGAAATGTTTTCTTTTATGAATGGCTATTCGGGGTATAATCAAATCAAGTTAGCACCAAAATATCAGGCAAAAACTGCTTTTACTATACCTTGGGACACATATTGTTACACGGTCATGCCATTTGGTTTGAAAAATATCGGTGCCACATACCAAAGAGCCATGACCACCATTTTCCATGATCAAATCCATGAGCTGTTGGAAGTATATGTGGATGATCTTTTGGTAAAATCAAAAACCCGATACACACACATTGAATCTTTACAAAAGGTTTTCGAAAGACTTAGGCTTTATAAAGTGAAGCTAAACCCTCAAAAATGTGTTTTTGGAGTAGAATCGGGTAAACTCTTAGGGTTCATGGTAAGTCAAAGGAGCATAGAAGTCGACCCCTCTAAGTATCGAGCCATCATAGACATGCCTCCACCCTCCAACTTGACCCAAATCTGAAGCCTCCAAGGTTGACTCCAAGCCATTAGGAGATTTATCTCCAATCTAGCAACAAGATGTGAACCTTTCAATAGGCTTTTGAGAAAAGGGGTTAAATTTGAATGGGATGCCGATTGCCAAAAAGCTTTTGAAAAACTTATTGATATTAAAAACTTTTTAGAAAATGAAGGATTTTTCAAATTTGCTTCTTCTAAGGAAAAAGCTTTTATCCGAAAAATTTTAACTTGATATGTGATTTTGGGAGGGGTTCTCTACAAAAAGAGTTTTACTAGTATCTTGTTGAGGTGTGTGGGCCTTGATGAGGCTAGGACCATAATGCATGAATTCCACGGTGGAGAATGTGGAGGTCATGTCAATGCAAATATGATGGTCATGAAGATACTTAGGACCGGTTATTTTTGGTCCACCCTTAAGCAAGATTGCCATGATCATGTTAGAAAATGTTATCAATGTCAAGTGCATGAACATGCCATTCATATCCCATCGTCCACCTTACATTCCATTGTAAGCCCATGGCCCTTCACCATGTGGGCATTTGGCATCATAGGACCAATCTCCCCAATTGCATCGAATGAACATAGGTTCATCTTAGGAGCACCGAATATTTTTCTAAATGGGTTGAAGCTACCTCCTTGGGTAATGTCCAAGGACAACATGTGGTGGCATTCATTAAGAAAAATATTTTGGCTCGATTTGGAGTTCTAAGAGACCTAGTGTCTGATAATGACACACCTTTCAAGAATGAGAAGATGGAAAAGTTATGTAATACCTATGGCATAACTCAACACTTTTCATCGCCTTACTACCCTCAAGGCAACGGCCAAGCCGAAGCCACAAACAAAACCCTCATAAGCATCATTGAGAAAACCTTAAAGAAGGGTAGGACATGGCATGAGAAGCTTGATGAAGCCTTATGGGCTTATAAAACTTCCATCCAAACACCCACAAATGTCACACCATTTGAATTAGTTTGTGGTACAAATGTTATCCTCCCCATTCATACCAAATTGTATTCATTTCATACATCACTTGCACTCGACCTTCCCATAGAGACTTTACAACATGTTAGAATGACTGAGCTTGATCTATTAGATGAGAAGAAGCTCCTTGCCATGAATCATGCACATGCATACCGGCAAAGGATAGCCCGACATTATGAAAAGCATACGAAGGCTTACCACTTCAAAGTGGGAGACCTTGTATTGAAAATCATCTACCATCGTGGCCCGCATCCACTTGGAA
This sequence comes from Brasenia schreberi, assembly GCA_036023115.1. NCBI lineage: Eukaryota > Viridiplantae > Streptophyta > Magnoliopsida > Nymphaeales > Cabombaceae > Brasenia > Brasenia schreberi. The sequence continues at coordinate 6,860,068 of JAYKKT010000069.1, read as the reverse complement.
AGTGGCGGCCCAAGTGGGATGGTCCCTATGTTGTAAGGGGAAGAACCACGAATAATGCATATTGGTTGATTGATGTTGAGGGTAGAAATTTAGTAGACCCTATAAATGCCCAATACTTGAAAAAATATTATGTATAGGGTTTATGTTAAATTCTTTTCAAAAGATTTTAAAATGAGTCTCCTTTGAACTTCTTGAAAGAAGGATCAAGATTGATTGTATGGCCCTGAATGAGGGAGTTGATGCTTTATGAAAAGTAGAGTTTTCAAAATCATGTGGTAACATTTCAAAAATCCTTGGCTTACAAAATGAAGCCTTTTTCAAAATAGCAAAATATTTTCAAATGGTAGATGCTATTAGGAAATAGGATGATCTTAGTTGAATCAAGTAGCCAAAGGGATAAGTTTTCCCCCCATTTTACTTCTCTTCCAAAAAGGAAAATTGGCAAAATCAAAAGAAAAAAAAAATACAAAAACTCCTCCATAAAGAGGTCTTCCTTCAAATAGAAAGAGAGAATACAAAAATTCCTTCGAAAGAGGTCTTCTCTTTGAATGAAAAAAAAGAAAGAAAGAGGGAATACAAAAAAAAAATTCCAAAAAGAAAGAAAAAAGAGGTCCTTCCTGTTGACAGAAAACAAAAAGCCAAAGCTCAAAAAAGAGTAATTTTTCATTTCTTTGCCTTAAACCACAGGACGCTTCAGAAGGGACCGTGGTGACTCTTTCCCAAATCCCCACAACTTATCCCAATGGAAAAAGGTTTATCCATGAAAATCCTAAAGTAGGAATAAAATCTATTTATTTGGATTTCATTTTGTTTGAGAATTAAACTTTGTTATGTGGGAAATGGAATTTTGAAATATTTTTTCAAAATTTTCTATAAAACCTCTGCTAAGTAGTGGGCATTGAAACCCAAATGAGGGGAAATATGAAAAATTAGAAGTCTTTTTTATAGAAACTAAAAGGTGTTCCCTTTTGAAAACAAATTTTGAAAACCCGAAATGTCAAACGACATGGGATTGTCTTACTTGAGGCAGCCGACCTTCATAGGTTTCTCCTCTAGCTCATCCATTTCATAAAAGAGTTTCTAAACCTCACAATTCATTTGCATCACACACCCCATACATGCATACATCCAAAGTCGACCATGCATGATTAAGTTTAGGACGAGCACTCAGTGTGAGTCAAGTCCCCTTTGAATAAAAATCCCCTCTTTTATGATTCAAGAAAAGGGTTATATGGAATAAAGGACGATTTATATTTCAGAGATAATTTAGAAAGTAAATAAAAAATGGTATTTTATTCTTTACCATTATCCAAATGAATTTGGATTAATACCAAAGAGGGGCATCTGTAAATACCCTAAATAAAATTTTCTGAAAACACTCCCATTCTCGGAAGCAGTCTTGCTTTAAAAAACCTTTTGCTTTAAAATGAAAATTTTAAATCTTTAAAATAAATATTTTAAAGGTTTCAAATTGAAGCTAAAAGGATAAGGTCCAGAAGATTTAAGTGAATCAAGCGAAGATCTAGGCAACAATTGAAGCCCACTTTAAGCTAGGATCGAGTTCGCGAAGGTCAAGTCATGGAGTAAGAGAGTAGATCAGGTCAAATCAAGGCACGTCTTCATCCAAGATCAAGTTAAATGGATAGCCTCACCAAACCTAACCCAGCCAAATTCGACTAAGTCCTAGACGTGATTTGCTTGAATTAAATATGAAGCCTAACCTAGTGTGTATCGAATGCCTTAACTTACCAAACTGAATTTTCCTAGCCTTGTTCACCCTACATCATTGGGCTAAACATCAAATAACACTCCCACCTAGTCAACCATGGCTAGGTGTGCATAATTGGAGCCAACAACCAACCCACATGGGCTGGTCCATATTTCACCAAGGGGACCACTCCTCCACGTGAATTTGGAGCCCCTTGGGGTTGAGTTGGATCTTGGATCATCCGCCCCAAGGAAGGGCCTAGAAAGGCCCCCTCTTGGCCTATAAATTGAGGCCAAGGGAGGGGCGTGATTCCCATCTTGAGAGAGTTGAAGTGAGGCTGTACTTTGGGGGTTTTGGGGAGCTAAGGGCTTTGCAGTGCTACATCTTGGAAAGTTGTGGGCTGCTAGGAAAGGGCTTAGAGAGGGAAGAGAGTGTAGGAATTAGGCCAAGTGTTGATTTGAGTTTGAGTGAGAAAAAAATAGTGAAAAGAGGGAAGCTGAGGGTCGTGCACCCCATTTGGAGCCGTTCCTTGGGTAATCCGTGTAAGTATCATTCTTCCTTGATTCATCTCCATCTCTTCTTCATATTGAATTCAAAAGGGGTTGTAGTAATCGAGCTTTGTCTCCCCATGATGTAATAAGAAGTAGATGTGCTCAAATTTCTCTTTTCTTGCTTATGCACTCTATATGTTTGTGTTCTTGATTCTACCTCTCTATATGTTATAAACACTCTATATCTTCTAATCCCCTCTATGCTTAAGCTAATAGATATATTTTCATTCATTTTCCTTCAGCAATTTAATTTAGGACATTGTGTTGTTGTATTTTAATTCGTGTGAGTTTTGCATCACGTATGTTATAAAAACCAAAAAGTCTGATTTCAGTACACTGCATATGTTGATTGCTTTATTTTTTATTGCCAAAATACTGCTTCAATTACTCTAAAATTTTGCACACTATATCTACACACACAAGCCCACTTGTAATAAAATTTACAAGAATTTTAGGGTCGTGCAACCATGTATTAAAAGCTGTGCAAGATCAAGAGAATTTCTGAAAATTTTCTGTCAACTCTATTTTTCTACAATAGAGCCTTGGTATTTATCTAATAACACTGTCTGCATGTATCCAAAATTAGTGATTCTTAGTTTTTTGGAAAGCTAACATTCATAGATTTTCAACAAGACTAAGTGCACTAATTTTGGAGATCTGAGCGTTGACATACAGACCTATCTTTGGGTCTCTATATTTCTGTGACAAAACAGTTTCGGTGTGTCTGAGCAGAGACACTTTATCGATTTAATTCTCTATCATCCCAATCCCAAATTCAAAATAAAAAAGTGTCTTAGAATCTCCACATTCCAGGTCTGTTTTGTAAATTTTTTATGAATTGTGGAGGTATCTAAGTCACTCAAAAAAATTCTAGAAAAATCTCTGAAAATTGAACTAATTTCTGTTTTTCAAAACTTGTTGATTTTAAACTTGAAAACCAAGTGTACTAGTCTATTCTTGTCAACACCCTATGTTCACGTGAATTTGAAACATCACCTTCATATTTGGAATCCTTAAAGCGCTTAGGTTGAGCCTTGAGTATCGGTTCAAGAAAGTCTAAAGTGAAAAGATCCCACTTGACCACAATCACCAAGTTAGATTAACAATTTTGCTAGTTTTTGAAAACTAGCTAACACGCTCGCGCACGAAGTAGTGTTGAAAAGTTTTCTTCAAGTCTCTACATAGGCTTGAAGTGAAATTTTTATATCTACAGTAAGCACAAACTATATTCAAAACATCTACTCGTAACATTAATTTCAATGTCATGATTCAGTCACCATATCGTTGTATGTCTACTACACTATCCTTTAAATCTTTATTTATGATAATACCAACTCCGTTTCAAGCATTTTCTTTACCTGAGTACCATAATTTAAAACTTGTATCCTCTATCTCCTTTGCTTTTTCTCCAACCCATTTTGTCTCTTGTAAACATAGAATATGAATCTTTCTCTGAATCATAGTATCTACCACCTCCATTAGCTTACCAGATAATGTTTCGATTTTCTAAGAACTAATATGAATCTTATTATCTAGGACTAGCTTCCTTACCCCCCGCATCCGTCCATATTCAAAATGCGGAGACCCACTATGAAAATTATTCACTACATTCGGGCGGCAATGTAGTGAATATCTAGTAACAAATTTTAACGCATTGTGTTGTTTGAAATGTTCATGTAAATCTCTTCAAGGAGTCCATTCTAAAGATTGAAATTCCTAATCAGTAAAGGAACATTATCAACGCTTTTCTTCAAGAAATTATCAAAATGGACGCTGAACAAAACCCATTCTCATTCCTCAATAATGTCTGGCTACAGGAATAAACGGTGAATCGCCTACGTTAAACACTATGGCTTTTCCAGTACTCAGTTTGATCAAACCAAGCCTTCGCCAACCAGTTATACATACATACATATATATAGTTGAGAAAAGAGTACATCTTATTGAAGAAAAACATTCATATTTTTCCTAAATTTCAATCTTTGATATGCACCATGATCGTCCTATAAGAAATGTTTGGGACACCTATAGTCCTAACAATGATGGGAAAACATCGCTCTTTACCTTCGTCAAAGTCCATACACAACAATATACAAAAATCACCAAACGAAACTATCACTTGAACAAAGAAAATACTCCCATGGAGTCCGAAGCTTCACTATCCTGGAGCCAACATACACACATAGACACACAGATATATATATATATATATATATATATATATATATATATATATAGAGAGAGAGAGAGAGAGAGAGAGAGAGAGAGAGTGAAACCTGAGAGTCCGGTACAAGTGAGCCTAGAGGAGGAACTGTTGGTGCTTTCGGCGACCTTTGATTATTGAACTCTTGGTTGTCTTCCCGACATCCTCTGCAACCCGATGTATCCTCGCTCAGGTACGCAGCAACAATGGTGAGTCACTTTGTACAAGTGAGTCAAGGCTAAAACATATGTAATGATGTTCATTTGGTTAATTTAGTGAATTGAGAAAATAGTCAAGGGAAAATCATATGTACTTAGGGTTGTCATAGATGTTAATCTCATACTGAACTAATCTTGTATGTTAATAGACAGTGGTTTCCGCTCACAAGATGAATGTTATTATTGTGAAAACTTGGGCCATTTCTATAGTTGGTGTGACACCATGAGACACAATGTTTGGCACTGTATATATATTATTGTGAAAAGAGAGTGTAGAATGTGTTGGCTACGATCATGAAAACATGTTGGTACATTCGAATTATGTTGGCTGAGTGAGAGCCATCTTATATTTTTCTTACTGACAAGGAGCTTTTTTCAATATATATCATGCTAGAAATAATTTTATGTTCTTGGTTGCATGTCATTGTTCTCATCTTAATTTAGCTATATTCTTTGAGTTTTAGAATAAAAGAGAAGATTAGCAGCTAGACAATACTTGGGTTCATATAATTAGAACTCAGCACGACCAAGAGGCACTGAATGGTCTTTTCTTCCTTCCCCAGAGATAAGGTCCTGCTCGCCGTTTGCTTGCTGGGTTTCTTCAGGGTCACCGGGTGCTTCACTCACCCTCCCAGGGGAACACCTTCACTATAAAGTTCTCTTTTGCTTGAAACAAAGCAAAATTAATATTCTTGAAGTTACTTAATTTTGTTGTATATGGAGCGCAATGAAATACACCAAAATCTGTTTGCTATATAAAATCTCCCTATACATCCCCATATCCATCAGTTGGAGGGGACCTGCTGAGTGCCCTCTCTCTCTCTCATGTTGAGAGAAGTCTGACTAATTTGCTCTTCTTATTTTTCACAAAGAGGACAGGAACATGCAAGTTTAAAGAAAAGAATTGGAATAGACGAGTTGGAGAACTGTTGCTTGAAATGTAGCATGTTGTTTAGGAAATATCACGTGCAGCAAACTTTTCTTACTGCTATTGTTATTTGATCGCATCTTGTCCACCATTAATCAGTTCATGAGGACTGCATGTCGCCCTCGTGTTTGTGAAGTCATGTCTGTACATAAAATGGTCAATTGTCTGTGAAATTTTCAGAAAAGGTAGCCGTTCTTGGAAATTGCTCACAATTTTTTGACTACATGCTTCATTTTTCTTATTATTTGACTCAAAAAATTGATATGTTAGAAGTAACATGTTTGCATAAAAGGAGTAGAACTGTTCGAATTTTGGATGACAAGTTTACCAAGGACTAACTGATCAGCTCATATTCTTGTGCTCAACCTAAAATGTCACTACCCAAAATCCAGCGATAGTTGGATCTACGACGGCAATGAGTCCAAGTTCGGATGATGATGTTGGCGTGCCTATGCCTCCCGAATGGAACACCGACGGAATCTTCGATTGCCACAAGACAATTGGAAGACTATATTGCTGTGTGGACATAAGTCATGTGATAAGCATTGCCGTTAATAGCCTCAATCTTCATCAAGTGCAGGGGACATTCAAACTTGAATTGTTCGAATTTGGAGAAATCCAAAACAAAAGCAGGGAATAGTAGAAGGAACTGTATGGATGTAATTGCAATCTCTTTCTCAATGAAATGTTGAATTTGGATCTCTCTCTCTTCCTCAATCTGATTGAAGGTTGCTGCTCATTTCTTGGATCATTGGCTGAATCGATGACTACGAATACTTTTGACAGTTACGTTAAGTTATGGTAATATGGTGTTGACTACTTCGTGACCCATTAAACAGAAAGAGCTAATCAGGTTTGATCGGCAAGCCGGGGTGACAGGCAAATACCTCGTCAGATATGCATGCCAGAGATAGAGAATTCGCTAAAATCAACTTAGGTTTCTTTTTTGAGTCGACCACCTAGCAAAGAGAGAGTGTTGGCTGCCAGGTTCATGTTCCCAATGTCCCACGGTCAAAGACATTTCATTCTCTTCTTTTTTATGACTCTTAGCCCTCGCGGTATTGAAGACCCCGAATGAGAATCATTCATCGCACGATCGGGCTCCTCGGAGTGAAGGAGTGGATGACACTTCCGTATAGAGAGATGAAAATGAAAACCCAGCGAATCCACTGCCTGACACATTTCACTCTCTTTTTGATGACTCTCAGCCCTCGTGCAGACCCGGAAAGAGAATTATTAATGATATGATGGGGCTTCTCAAAGGGGAAGGAGTGGATGGTGCTTCCTCAAAGACAACAACAAGATCTAAGCCTTTTCTCATATTAGAAGGGGTCACCTACATAGATTCTTTGTTTCCACAAAGCCCTATCAAGCGTCATATTAGCAGTTAACTCATAATAAGCTAGATTATTCTTTATTGTTTCTTTCCAACACTTTTGTGATCGTCCTCTACTTCTTTTAATACTTTCATAATCTAGTTTTTCATACCTTCTTAGAGGTTATTCTTTTGATCTTCTTTTTATGTGTCCAAACCACCTTAAACAATATTCTCTCATTTTATCCTCTATCGGATGGTAATTCCGCAGAGAGATGAAAATGGAAACCTGGGGAACCCACCATCAAAGGCATTTCACTCTTTTTTTTAAACCACTTAGAGCCCTAACACGAATAAGAATCATTAATGGCATGATAGCGCTTCCGCAAAGAGAGAAAGAGGGATGAAAATGAAAACCTAGGGAACCCACCATCAAAGCCATTCCATTCTATCTTTTCTGACGAATCTGAGCTCTCACTGTGTTAAAGACCCCAAATGACATTCGTTAATGGCACAATGGGGCTTCTGAAAGGGGAAGGAGTGGATGGTGCTTTAGTAGACAAAGATTGATGAAAATGGAAACCTAGGGAACCCACCATCAAAGGCATTCAACTCTCTTCTTTTTGATGACTCTGAGCCCTCATGGTATTGAACACCTTAAACAATATTCGTTAGTTATATGATGGGGCTTCTCAATGGGGAAGAATGGATTGTGCTTCCTTAAAAAGAGAGATGAAAATGGAAACCTAAGGAACCCACCGTCAAAGGCATTCTACTGTCACTTGTTTTATGACTCAAAGCCCTCACAATATTGAAGAACCCAAACAAGAATCGTTAATGGCATGATGGGGCTTCTCGAAGGAAAAGGAGTGGATAACACTTCCACGAAGAGAGAGAGATGAAAATGGAAACTAAAAGACATTACACTCCCTTCTTTTTGATGGCATTCAGTCCTCACGGTGTTGAAGACCTCAAATGAAAATCATTAATGGTGCCATCTCTCTGTCTTTCTTTGCCAAAGCACCACCCACTCCTTCTCCTTTGAGAAGTCCATAGTGCCATTAATGATTCTCGTTCGGGATCTTCAATACAGTGAGGGAAAAGGAGAGTGAAATGCCTTTCACGATGGATTCACTAGTTTTCCATTTTCATCAATCTATGTCTATGAAAGGACTATCCACTCCTTTTCCTTTTGGAAGCCCTATCGTGCCATTAATGATTCTCGTTCGAAGCCCCTTCAATATGGCAAAAGCTCAAAGTCGTTAAAAGGAAGAGAGTGGAATGCCCTTGACGGTGGGTTCCCTAGGTTTCCATTTTCATCTCTCTTTCTCTATGTCAAAGCATCATCCACTGCTTCCCTTTCTAGAAGCCCATCGTGTCATTAACGATTCTCGTTCGAGGTCATCAATGCAGTGAGGGCTCAAGGTAATAAAAAAAGAGAGTGGAATATCTTTCTCACACTGAAGCACACTCATGCAATATAGATAAGAAGACCGTTCCAATCACACCTAGTAAAACCATCACATATGTAATCTTTTGAAAGCATTAACAAACATATAATAGTTTCATGTATAAAATAGTAAAACTATCTCTAGCATATAGTAAAACTATCTCTGGCATGTATCTATGTAGACACCGAAAATTTTCACTTCTAGGTTCTTAGGCCTGAAATGAACCTTTTTCGTATCTAAGTCACTTTTAAAAGACGTGTCAGCTAGCTTACTCAAACTAGCGAAGTATGTTTTGAAATATCTAACTTTTTAAGGCAATTATGGGCAAGCGGGATCTTTCCGTTGCAAACCTTCTTGAACTGATGCTCAAGGGTCAGTTTGTACGCTTAGAGACTTCATTTTACAACAAGTTAACTTCAAAATTTTACTTTGAATGAATAAGTGTTTAAAACTTCTTTGAAATCATGCACTTTGGCGAGTTTTACTTTATGAGGGTTGGGCGACCCTAAGTCTTTGAATTTTATCTACTTAGGCTTGATGTGTGTGCATCAAAGTGGCCTAAGATTAGCGTGTTTGCACGAAGTATTCGGGGTTTATTTGAATGCAAGTATGCGCACTATCTCGATTTTGGCGGATATGCAATGCAACTCACACAACTTGAATGTAAAACCCGAAATTTAAAGACATAGCTGAAGAGAAAACCCAAATTGAATGCAACTCACACGACTTGAATGTAAATTGCAGAAATTTAAATATATTTATATCTTAAGAGCGAAAAGGCTCAATGTGTGCATGAGTGTTGTGTATATATTGAAAGACAACTCACGTAGCTGAACCTTAAAACGCAGCTGAAAGGAAGATATAGATATAAGAGTGGAAAGGCTCAATGTGTGCATGTGTGTTATGTATAAATGTAAAGACAACTCACATAGCTGAACCTTAAAAACCTGGAATGTAAAATGTACACAGCTGAACAGGGAAAACTCACGCAGCTGAAAATATATAGATATGACTATATCTTAGTGGTTGCCAAGGCCAAAATGGTACGTGAGTGCTTGAGCAAGTGCTCGGGTGTTCCTTGGGTGCGAGTGTGTAATTGAAATGACAAACTCACACGACTGAAAATTAACAACCCGAATGAAATTACAGCGTATATGGCTCTTACTAGAGTCTTTGGAGTAAGAGCGAAAGCTCAATTGTGTACGTGGGTGCTTGGTGTACGAGATAAGAGATGAAGCTCAAGTGCACGTGTGTGTCTCGTGTACGAGATAAGAGCTAAGGCTCAAGTGCACGTATGTGTCTCGTGTGTCAAGCATCAATATTACATTCCGGGGAGAGACAACGCTTCGTTATTACAACCCCGTATCAAGAATTGAATGGAATGGAAAAGTAACTCGATATATATCTCAAAGACTTACACTTTTCCAGGTTTTTGATGCGGGATTTGTACAAGATGCGAGTCCACCTTCTTCGTATTGAGCCCGGGTCACTTGAGAGTGGAATCGGAGAGCTTGGGAGCACTTGGAGACTTAGGAGCAGCAAGGTATGGTTTTTAAGACACGAGTTTAGGGCCTTGGATGGGGCTGGTTTTGTTTCAGGGTGACTCGAGCCAAGGGTAGCTCGAGTGGGTTTGGTTTTGGGGTTCGGCCAACACTTGGTGGCCGGTTTGGTTTGTGTGACTCGAGCAGGGTGGCTCGAGTGGGCTTGGTTTAAAGGGGACTTGGGGCTGGTTAAGGCAAGTATGGCCTAAGGTAGGTTGTCTTGGGCACGGGTTGGCTAAGGCCAGTCATAGCCTAAGTTCGGTGGCTTGTATGCGACACGGCCTGCACCAGCAGGCCGTGGGTTTATGGTGGTAAAAGGGGATGACACGGCCAGCACTTGGCCGTGTGTGTTTGGTCTTGAAGAAAGGGGGACGGCCAGCCTTGGCCGTGTGGTGTTTAGTGGGAAATGGCCTGCCTAAAGGCATTCCTGGTGTTGGGTAAAATGAGGGAAGCACGACCAACCTGGGCCATGTGGTTTAAGGGGAGATGGCCTACCGAATGGCAGGCCTGGTTTTAGGTAAAGGGGGGGGAAGCACGGCCTAGCTTGGCCGTGTGGTTTAGGTAGGCAGCCTGCCTAAAGGCAGGCCTGGTCTTTGGCGAAGAAAGGGAACACGGTCTGCACTAGCAGGCCGTGTGGTTTTAGGGCTAGCTCGGCCAAGTCTGGCCGAGCTTAGATAGTGGTGGTTCAAGTGGAGTTCGGCCAGCACCTGGCTGAACTTGGTTTGTTTAGGGTAGAGCTCGGCCAGGTCTGGCCGAACTAGGTTATTTAGGGTAGAGCTCGACTAGGTCTGGCCGAACTAGGTGGTGGTTTAGATGGAGTTTGGGCAGCACCTGGCCGAACTTGGTCTGTTTTAATGGAGGATGGGAGTGTTTAGGGTGGTTTAGGTTGGGTGGTTTAGAGAGGTTAGGGAAGAGAGTGGTTTAGGTTTAGGGTCTAGGTACTAACCGTGGTTTTGCAGCCAAGTCCCAAGCAGCCTCCACGCAGCCAAGCTCCCTCCGTTTATAGCTCCACCCTCCTTGAAGACGAAGCCCTTTGATTGGTGCAGCCCAGGCCACAATGGCCCAATCCCACACTCACAAGGCAACAAGCCTAAGGCCACTATGGCCCACTCTCTCTCCTCCCCATCTTTTTCACGTGAAGAGGCTCCTCCTTTGAAATTCACGTCCACTCTTAGGGACTCCCTCACTCCTATTTATAGGCAAATGAGGTGGGTCTTGGATTTGGGTCTGGGTACCCGGATCCGATCCAAACACTATTTCGATCTGGATCACGGATCTCGGATATTTTGAGATCCAGATCTAGTTCAAATATTTATTTGGGTTTGGATCTTAGATTTCGGATATTTTGAGATCTAGATCCAATCCAAATACTATTTGGATCTGGATCTGGATATTTTGGATCCGGATCCAATCCAAAATTTTCTTCTGCTCCTTTGTTTTCAGTCCTTTTTGGTGCTTTTCACAGTCGATTTTGAGCAGGCTCCGATTCATCGATGACCCAACTTCGGCCTGAGTCTTCCCCAAGTCCTTCTTCCAACTGGTGCTCTGTTTTTCAGGACTTTTTTGGCATCTATTTCGATCTGCCATTTTGGTTTCTGCCCGATTCCTAGTGCTATCGATCTCAGATTGCCGCACGGATTCCGTTCTTCATTCTGACGGGACGTGTCTTGGACTTCTGTTGACTTCATCAGGTTTTTTATTTCTTTGTACATTTTGGAGCTGCTTCCCAAATTATGTTTTTGTCCTTTTGTAGGGCTTTTCTTCGAACGGGCTCTCCTTTCTTTTGTTTTTAAGCTTGAGATGGCTTCTGAAGTTCTAAGATTGAATTCTTCTTCTTGCCTGGGCCTTCCTTTTGTCTTTTGAACCTGTTTTGATATTTAAAAACAGGATTATTGTTTTGGCTTCGAAAAAGCTTTTTGTGTTTTTGAGAGTTTTTGAAATTTGGAAAATTTGGGGTGTTTACAATCTCAAAAGGGTACACATCCACCTACATGTCACCTTTATAGGATCGAAAACACATAATGCATGTCCCCTTAGATCACCTTGATTTAGTTCCTAAATCATGATAAAACATAATATTAATATTTTACATTCGAATACAAACTCAATGATTCAAATTGCATCGAAATCAGATTTCAAATGGTCACGAAAATGGTCCAAAACATAATATGGATTTGTTTGAGTAAGTTAGGATCCAATTATGGATCTGCATCCAGTTTTTATAAATTTGCTATGGATTTATCCAAAACCTTGACTTCCAAGAACACGTAATCCGGATACCATAGTGTTTGATATGGTCGCATGACATGCCCTGCCTTGAAAAGTCAATGTCACCCATTTTTGAGGTCAAGATCTATCACTTCTAGTGGCAGCAAGCGGCCTTTCGTTTGATTTTATTGTTGAAAAAAATCAAAACAGAAGGAAAAACCTTATTTTACTTTAAATCTGATGAATCTTACCATTTTCCGGCTAGCTCGACTTGTAGAACTTTTTTCCCTTCTTTCCTATTCCTTTCTCTCTCCCCCTCTCTCTCTCTCCTTCTCGCCTTCTCCCCATCTTCCCTGCTGCTCATTGCAGTGGCTCTTGTCCAAGCCACGGAGCCGTGATCATGGCTCCCTGGCAGGAGACCCAGGCCAAGTCCCATGCAGGTTTGGATCGAGTGCCGCATGGGCTTGGGTCAGGCCCAATTTGGCCTGATCCAACCCAGCATCACATAAGCACTTCATCAGGTTGGTTTAAGTTCAATTTAAATCAATTTGAATGAGGCCATACACTGTATTTTTTCAAGTGAAAATGACTTTTAAAATGCAAGAAATTAAGTGACTTTTAGTCACTCGAATAACAAAGGTTTAAGGGTTTAAATATGATCTTTTTGAACTATTAAACCCAGTGTTGTCTGACGCGTATCGTATCGCGTATCATTGGGTTCCACGATACGGATGTATTGTATTGCCCGTATCATACTTTAATATTAAAATAATACAAAAAATTAATTAAAAAATTAATAAAAATTAGTAAAAATCTGAAAATAATCAAGAAAAATTTGGAAACAACTCGAAAAAACTAGTAATTGCTTTAAATTCATATAATGCAAAGTTTAGTACAAATTGAGCATTCAACATTGAACAATTGCATCCAAATTTACATATTTTGAAGCAAAAAAATGAAATACATTTACATTTTACAAATTGTAATAAGGATCATCAACTAAATAATCTTATCTTCTCCTTGCTGAAGATCCTCGTCATCATCAGCACCTTCTACTTGAAAATCAAATTCTTCATCTCCTTGATACTGTTGTTGCGCTCCTTCCAAATTAATCCATGCAATGTCTTCTTCAGTTAGGAGGGCATTTTTTTCACTGTCTTCTATAATCCAATCTTCTAATATGTCAAAATATCCAAACTTATTGGATCAAATTGGCTTTCTTGTCTATTTACTTTTTTTAATTACCTACAACAAACAAAGATAAACAATTAGTAAATAATATTAACAATTGAATTTAAACAATTTATTGAATTGAACATTTAAGTAATACAACATTACTTTTCACAAAGGCGCATGTTACAACGAATAAAAACTAAATCATTTAGTCTCTTATATTCCAACCTGTTGCGCTTCTTTATATGGATGTATTCAAAGACACTCTAATTCCTTTCACAACCCGTTGCACTAAAGGTTTGGCTCAGAACTCTCACTGCAAAATTCCTAAGGTTGAGACAATCAGTTCCAAACCTATTCTCCCAATCATCTGTAGAAAAAGACAAACATTAGAGACATAATCCACAATAATATAAGATGTATTAATTTAAGAAACTTAAATATGAAGATAAACAATTTACTTGGATGCATCGTAGTGCGGTTGCGAATTGCTACAGGAAAACCTTTCAAGTGAAGAGCATTATCATAAATCTCCATCTCTTGATGTATAGCATCTGTTATGCTCTCATCAGGGACTAATCTATCAATACAATCAATGATTCATTGATTAACCTCACCATCCATTTTGAAGGTTGTTGAGTACCTGAATGATGGGTTTAGATAATATGCTGCTGCATGAATAGGCTGATGCAATTGTTTATTCCATCTATTATCAATTATTTTCCATACGGACACATAATCTCTCTTTTTTTCATTAAAATTATTTCTGATGGCTTCTTTTTTCCTATCCATAATCTCCATCTCTTGATGTATAGCATCTGTTATGCTCTCATCAGGGACTAATCTATCAATACAATCAATGATTCATTGATTAACCTCACCATCCATTTTGAAGTTTGTTGAGTACCTGAATGATGGGTTTAGATAATATGCTGCTGCATGAATAGGCTGATGCAATTGTTTATTCCATCTATTATCAATTATTTTCCATACGGACACATAATCTCTCTTTTTTTCATTAAAATTATTTCTGATGGCTTCTTTTTTCCTATCCATGGCTTCATAAAGGTAACCCATAGATGGTTTCTCTTCGTTATCAAACAATCTCAAAACCTTTACTAAAGGACATGTAATCCTCAACAGTCTAACACATGCATTCCAAAATGTACTCTTAAAGATTGTCTCAGAAATCTCATTCAGCTTTCTATTTCTTTTGTTTTGGGCAACTTTGCAAATTGTTGCCACTCATTTGAGGAGAACATTCTCTTCAATGCTTGCTTCTGTCTCACACTACTCTGTACAAATAAGAAGTTTGTTGCAAACCGAGTTGTAGCTGTTCAAAGAAGCTCTGTACCTTTTGTATATGTCTTCATCATATACAAAACAAATACATGGTTGTAAATGAATTTTGTAATATCTTGGCAACACTCAGTTGATGCCTTTATTTCATCCATCTCACTAATGTCCTCAAGGATAAGATCTAAACAATGAGCTACACATGATGTCCAGTAGAAAGTTCCATAAATATCAGCTAACTCCTTCCCAACTGCTTTGTAGTTAGCTGCATTATCTGTAATCAATTGGACTATATTCTCTAGCCCAACCTCTTTTATAACCTTATCAAATTCTTATCGTAGAATATCCGTAGTGTGCCTCTCCTCTAACATATCCAAAGATCTCAGAAACATAAGTCATTTAAGATAATAGACAAGAAAGTTTAACAAGGTCCTTCCTCGCCTATCTGTCCATACATCTGCCATGATAGTGCAATCTGTCTCCTTCCATGACTCTTTCAATGTCGAATACTATTCTTACACTTTAATGACGGTCTTATCTAAGATCTTTCCTCTCAACTTCTGATAGGAGGGCATCTTGTATCCTAGACCAATGTTAACAATTACATCTGCCATTTCTTGAAAATGAAAACTATTTGCTGCATTGAATGAAATGCATGCATCATAAAACTATCTGCCCACTGCAAGGTTTGCCTGATTATGTAACTGTTCTAAAACTATAGCAGCACGAATTCCAAGTTGAGCACTAGGTGTAGTAGGAGTTGGAAAAATGAATGTATGCTAGAAGAAACTCTTTCTCTACTCCTTCCCGAACTTCCTCTTCTACCACCTCTAAAGTCTTCAACAACTCTCTTTCTCCTATTAGGTGCTCGTGAACTGCTACTATCAATCTCTATTATAACATCTGAAGGCAAACTATCAGTGAATCCAAATCCAATAGCATCATCATATTCTTCAAACATCTCCAAATCATCTTTTTATTGTCTCCTTTCGTGTATACTCTAAATCATCTGCAGACATTGCCATTTAATACCTTCTGGCAAACTTCTAACTCTGCTTGTGCATGGAGCAACTTCTTTCCTAGTCCCTGCTAGTTGGTGTTTCAATCTTAAAATTCCACTACTAACCATCCTCTCACAAAATAAATATCTGATCTTTAATCTAGAACCCTCAACTAGTGTACCCCACTGCCATGCCAGATCATCAGAATGAGAATGGGAGTCTCTAACACCCCTTCCTTCCATCTCATTTGAGTACTTTAATTCAATAAAAACCTGAAAATAAAAGCACTTCGTAAATCCCCAATCGTCAAATAACACTCAAATAGAGTGTCTCCCACTTCATGAATGCAATAAAAATCATATCCACACACTTAATAACTTCATATTTTGTCATTCAAAAAAAGAAAAATACAAGTAAACAAAGAAAACAACATATAAAAAAAAAGAAAAATACTAAAAATATACCTAAATCCGAGATAGGAGGTTTGCACAGATACCGTAGAGCACGTTTTTGGAGCCTTGAATACCAAGGAGGCAAAGAACGGTTCTTAGGGAGCTTGGGGAGGTATGAAGAGAGAAAAGAAACCCACAAAAATATCAGTTTCGGTTCGGTCAAGGACCTTTATAAGGGTCCCTGAGCGTATCGTGCGATACAACTCGTATCACACGATACGGTGTGATACGATTCGATAACCTTTAAATCACGATACACTTCGGTGTATCGTATCGTGGTGGTACCATATCACACGATACAGTGTGATACGGATAACACTGGTTAAACCTTATAAGACGGTATTGGAGGAGGATGATAGTGGATTCCAATGAAATCGAGATTTACCTTACAAAAGTAAGCTAGCTCATACTGGAAAATTGTAGTGTAGGTGAAAATTATACACTCACACTCATATATGTGTGAGTGAGAGAGAGAGGTACATACACCACACCTTGACTATTAACATATGCAAACAAGGAAAAGAGAATAATAACCTCTTATAATAAGGTTATATTTTCTTTAAAAAGAAAAAAATTACCACCAACCCAATCGGTAGGCCTCTTTTATGTAAAATGATAAATATTTTTCCTCTTATAGTAAGGTAAGCTTTTTCAAATTAAACCTTAATATGTAATGACCAAAAATATTTTTAATTATAAAGCTGAAGTTAAAGATAAAATATAACAAAGACAAAAACAAAGAACAATTATGCTCACATTTATGTCTTTCCTTTAAGTCTATGTTTCCTTTTTCTTTTCTTCCTCTTTTCTATACTTTTCTTTTATTCTTTATCTTTCTTTTTTTTTATTCTTCAAATTTTCTCTTTTTCTCTTTTTATTTTTTAATTTTTAATTTCTTCTTTTCAGCATTCTCCTCTTTCCTTATATTTCTTTTCCTTTTACATTTACATCTAAACCTATAAAAAGGAGATGCAGAAATTAAAATATGTAGAAAATCTTATCTCATCACACACTATAACATTTACTTATGGTATTCAAATACGTCTACATTCCAAAGTTACTAAACATTAATGTGATGTCAACAACTTAAAAAAATGAGCTTGAGAACAAACAAGTAACGATACATTCCTCAGATTGTGCTCAGCGAAACTCACAATTATGCCTACAAAAGAAATATCTTATGATAAGACAACGCATCAGATACAATACCGCAATTGACACCAAGATTAGGACGAAATGAAAGTCTTCCAGTAGTTGGAAAGGGATCGGCAACCTGCATCAAAAAAAGAACAAGATGCACCCAGGATTTCTATTCAAATTAATATAAACATAAAAAATTCTCAACCACAATAAGAGCAAACTTACAACAGAATAAAATGGTTATCGTCATTATAACACATATTAACCTAATATAAGTAGCTTAAACTTAAATACTTCACCAAGTTGGTTTAAGTTCCATGCAAATCAATTTGAATGAGGCCATACACAGTAATTTTCAAGTGAAATGACTTTGAAAAGCAAGAAATTAAACAATGGTTCCGGAATTTAAGTATGATTTTTTTGAACTGTTAAACATCATAAGACGGTATACATTGGAAGAGGATGATAGTGGATTCCAATGAAATCGACATTTACCTTACAAAAGTCAGCCAGCTCATACTGAAAATGGTAGCGGAGGTGAAATTATAAGCGAGAGAGGCACACACACCTCGAATGGGAAGGAGCGCTTCCTTCAAAGAGCCACTCTATTCTTCTCGACAACTCTGAGCCCTCGTGGTGTCGAAGACTCCGACCAAGAATCATTAATGACAAACTTCTCGAAGTGGAAGGAGTGGATGGTGTTTCCCCAAAGTGAGATGAAAATGGAAACTTAAGGAACCCACCGTCAAAATCATTGTACTCTTTTTTTTTGACAACTCTCAGCTCTCACCGTGTTAATGACCCTGAACGAGATTCATTAATGGTACGATGGGAGTTTTCGAAGGGAAAGGAGTGGATGATGCTTAACATATAGAGAGATGAAAATAGAAACCTAGGAAACCCATTGTCAAGGACATTCTACTCTCTTTTTGTAATGACTCTGAGTCCCCGTGGCGTTGAAGATCCTGAATGAGGATCGTTAATGGCATGACGGGGCTTCTCGAAAGAAAAGGAGTGGAAGACTCTTTGACATAGAGAGAGAAGAAAGTGGAATCCTCGGGAACCCACCATCAAAGGCATTTCACTCTCTTCTTTTTTACAACTATGAGCCCTCGTGGTGTAGAAAACCCCAAACGAGAATCATTAATGGTAAAATAGAGCTTCTCGAAGGGGATGAAATGGATGGGGCCTCTGCAAACACAAAGATATGAAAATGAAATCCTAAGAAAACCAATGTTAAAGGCATTCCACTCTCTTCCTTTTTATGACTCTACGCCCTCGGATGTTGAAGACCTTGAACAAAAATCATTATTGACATGATGGAGCTTTTCGAAGGAGGAGTTTGTTACAAGCAAAAATCCCGTGGCGTGCGTACCCATGCACATCCTTCATCTGGTAGCTTTAGAGGGCACAATCACTAGGAGATGCTCATGCGAAGGCGTACTCACTATGCTCACGGGGTTGAGCATAAACCCCTCTTGGTTCAAGTGTTCAGTGCTTGGTGGTGTGTGTGCTATTTTGTACATGTATGAGCTTTCTGAAATATAGCTCATGTCTATGTGGCGTGAGTTGTACTTGGGTGATGTGCATGAGTGTGTCATGCGCTCGAGTCATGTGACATGCGTGGCATTTTGTAAATGTACAAGCCTAGAAAAAGGTAGCTCGTGTATGTGCCTATGTGGTACACGGGTGTGTGAGTGTCACTCATGTCACTAGGGAGTGAGTTCAGTCCCTTGTAAGCCCGGGTTTGTGTTTGTAAGCTTGGGTAAGTCGGGCCTTGAAACAAGGCTAGGTAGTGCCTTGAGTCAGTCACGTAGTGGGCTAGGTGGAGCTTGTGGTGCGTGCGCCCCCGTGCCACCCGCCTGAGCCCATGGGGCGCGCGCCCGCACCGCCCATCCGAAAAGTCACAACACGCACCAGGTGAGGTTGGTGTGGCAGGACGGTTACACTAGGGTGCTACTGTTACAGCATCCCCAATCGGGTGCCTTCATTGCAGGGCAGTTATAGGTTGGAAGCTGAAGAACCATGGACGGTTTCATGTGGAGGCGTTTGGGACAGTCACAGTGGCAGGTGAGGGGTCACCGTGCGCTGGAGTCCTAGAGACGGTTGCTGCGGAAGTTGAAGGGGCGCTTGTGGTAGGCGCCTGTGACAAGAACTGACGCTGGGAAGCCAAACCGTCATCACCCCCCTAGGAGCTAAAGGGGCGCTGCAGGGAGACGAAGGGGCGCATGCAGGGAGCGCAGGCACCACCCCCTGTGCCAGCCGGTTCAGACGTTACGAGCAGGGCAGCCGAACCAACTGGAGAGTTGAAGGGCCAGTCGAGAACATGTATAAAAGGTCGTGCAAGCCTTGTGGGAGGGGCTGGTTCCCGGACCTATGGCTGGTTCCAGAACATGTGGCTAGTTCCCTGATGTGTGTGGTTCACCTGTGAGAGACAGTCTTGTGCATTCACCATGAGGCTGGGCGAGAGGTGTCTCTACTAGGTCCTTGGGAAGGACCTTAACTAGCTAGGGTGAGTGTGTGTGTTCAAGACCGTGTGGGTGTGTACAGAACACATGTGCATGTACTGGATCAGTTATATCAAGGTTGGCGTGAAATGCAGTGGTGATCTTGCTTCCCTTCACATGCTCTCTTGTGCTTGACCATAGGCGAGCGTAGGTGTGTGTGTGAGATGTGCACCAATGAAGGGGAGGTTCCACTAGGCACTTAGCATGTGGCTAAACATTAGACGTACAGCAGCCCCGTGCACGCCAAAGGAGAGGCTCAAAGGATCACGGAGGTGATTCTTGCCATCATAGGTAGGTTTTTTTCGGTTTAAAAAATTGATCAATGACAATTGGTATCAGAGCTTAATCGCTCGATTCCACACCTTTGATCTGATAAATCGATTAAATATGTACTTGAAATCGAATCGTAAGTGGACAGAAAATTCTGTTGGAAAATTATTTCTACAGATTTTCTAATTCGATTGTGGACAGACTAAGTTGATTGAAACAAAGGAAAAACTGTTTTAATTCAATGAGATTCTATGAAAGTATCCGAGAATTGCAACCAAAGTGGACTGAAAAACCAGAAATTCAAAACTAAACTTCTGATGTAATCCGTGAAGGACTGAACGTTTTTAGTGAAATCTTGGACTAACGAATTGATTCTTAGTTACCAAACATCAAGAAAAGATTCAAGCGCACACGAGATAGCCGTGCATTTTCGGAAATTTGGAGAAATTTCGCCGAAAAACCAATTGCCGACGATTGATGCAGCCTGTTATAGAAAATCCTGATATGGATTTTGGCGGTTTTGCATAGTACTTTGACAGGGCAAAATAGGTCAGAATTGGCGAAAAGTTGGTGTGCACACTATCTGTATATCAGAAAAGTTCAGGGTGGTTTTGAATTTCAAATTCTGTGTCTGTAAGGGTTCCGTTTTGAGTCTGTAAGTCGATGAAAAATCAGTTATGCCAAAAGTGCAGTTTCTACAAAATTTTCAGCTTTGAGTATGTAATGTCTTCTGTTCGAGTCAGTTCAGTTTCAGTTGGTTGTAATTGAGTCTAAGCAGTGGCTGGATGGGGAAGACGAGGAGGGAAGCAGTGGAGGATACTGGTCCTTCCCACATATCAACAACTGGTGAGTTATTGTTGTGAATTCTGCAAAAAATGAATTTGTTGTAGGACGCTCAGGTTCAGATGTTGCAGAACCAGGAGTTGATGAAGCGGACCCAATTGCAATTGGAGTTTTAGGTGGACAGAATACGGAGGCAATCAATCCATCCTTCCACAAACACGGATGACGTTCGACGAGAGGGACAGGTTTTGGTCCAGCCCGTGTATACGCTGAACAGGCACGCGGATCTTTGTCTTTTATTTCTGCATTTCCAAATACACATGCGACGAATGTGAGAGAGTGGAGTGCTATCATTGCAAACAAAGAACAGGAATAGGTCGTTCCAAAGGCCATAACATCGATATATATGAGCCGTATAGGTGGTGGTGAATGGGGAGTTAGTGCGAGTTGCGGTGGCATTCGCACGCTGGTGCATGCGAGGGACAGGAAGGGACCTACCTTGGCGCGAGGAGTTGCAAACTCACGACGGATGGATGAAGTGTCATCTGGACGTCGCATAGTAGACCTAGGGTGGGTAGCTAGTAGGCGTGTACATGTGAACAGAAAATGGGCAAGTGACCCAAAGGAGAGGAAAAGATGAGACAGGAGCCGACCTAGGAATGGGTCGAAGAGGAGTTGCTGGTGGTGCTGTGGGTGCACATATCAGAACACCTATGGTGGCTGTAGGGAGCACAAGTGCTCGAGAATTCAGGTAAGGATGAGGTGTCCTCAAAGTGGTCGAAGGTCCCGAGGTGTCTCTCGAGTCATGAAGAGTGGTGCGAGGGGTTGTTTGAGGTCCAAGCATGCTAGGTACATCCCAAAGGGCGCGTGGAGGTGCATGGGGGTGGTCCTGAGTCATGACAGTGGCGACAGGTCAGTGTGCCAACACTAGTGCTAGTGCGAGCTATAGAGACAAGGGCGGATGTCTAGCACTACACCTAGGTCAGGCAGCAGGGGGTGGATGACTAGCACTATGCTAGGGTCAGGCCGCAGGGGCGGGTGACCAACACCACGCCAAGGTCGTGCTGTAGAGGGCAGGTGACCAACACCGTGCCAGAGTCATGCTGTAGGGGGCGGGTGACCAGCACCACACCAAGGTCGTGCTATAGAGGACAGGTGGCCAGCACCAGGTCGGAGAGCCAAAGAGGTTTGTTTCTAGAGATGCTATCTAGGAGGAGTGTGTACATGTCGGAAGCCAGGAGAGATGGAGGAGCAGATGGTCGGGGAAGTGAGGAGTGCTCAGTCGGGGGAGTGCCTAGGGCGAGGCACACGCTCACGAGACCTCAAGGGTGAGGTCCTCTTGGCCGAGAGAGAATTGTTATAGGCAAAAATCTTGTGGTGTGCGTACCCACGCGCATCCTTCATCTGGCGGCTTCAGAGGGCACAAGCACAAGGAGATTTTCGGGCGAAGGCATACTCACTATGCTCACGGGGGTTGAGCATAAACCCCTCTTGGCTTAAGTGTTCAGTGCTTGGTGGCGTGTGTGGTGTTTTGTACATGTACGAGCCTTGTGAAATGTAGCTCGTGTTTGTGTTGCATGAGTTGTACTTGGGTGATGTGCATGAGTGTGTCATGTGCTCGAGTCATGTGGCATGCATGGCATTCTCTATATGCATGAGCCTAGAAAAAGGTAGGTGTGGCACCCATCCGAAGCGTCATCGCACGTGCTATGTGAGGTTGGTGTGGCAGGATAGTTACACCAGGGGTGCTGTTGTTACAACAGCCCCAGTCGGGTGCCTTCATTGTAGGGCGGTTACAGGTTGAAAGCTGAAGATCCATGGACGGTTTCACGTGGAGGTGCCTGGGACAGTCACAGCGGCAAGTGAGGGGTCACCGTGCGCTGGAGCCCTAGAGATGGTTGTTGCGGAAGATGAAGGTACGCTTGTGATAGGAACTGACGCTGGGAAGCCGAATCGTCACCACCCCTCTAGGAGCTGAAGGGACGCTGTAGGGAGACGAAGGGGCATGTGTAGGGAGCGCAGGCGCCACCCCCTGTGCCAGCCGATTCAAACGTTACGTGCAGGGCAGCCGAACCGGTTGGGGAGTTGAAGGGTCAGCCAAGAACATGTATAAAAGGCCATGCTAGCCTTGTGGGAGGGGCTACTTCCCAGACATAAGCTGGTTCCCGAACATGTGGCTGGTTCCCCGACATGTGTGGTTCACCTGTGAGAGAGAGTCATGTGCATTCACCGTAAGGCTGGGCAAGAGGTGTCTCTGCTAGGTCCTTGGGAAGGACCTTAACTAGCTAGGGTGAGTGTGTGTGTTGAAGACCGTGTGGGTGTTAAAGATTTTCCAGACAGAATTATAACTTAGATCTCCAAAATCAACTTCTTGACGAAAATGTGGATATTTCACAAACTGGCGTTGCCTTTTGGTTGCTTGAACATCCTGGGTGTGCTTTACAGGAAGTTGGCTGCAAATCGTAGTAGGCATGCATAGCTGACAGTAATTTGCAGTAAATTATGGGTACTCAGTAAAGCGCGTTGATTTTTCCTGTGAGGTCTACCAAGAGACGCTCACGCAGCATTAACATCTTGGAACACTCAGAATGGTGCAGTGACAGCTACATATGAAACTGTCATTGTACTTTCGGAAATATCACATCTTTCTCCGAATACAAAGGAATGTTTAAATGTTGTGCCCATATCTAGATGCAATAACAAATGAAGCCAGGATTAGTGAAAAAACACCTTTGCTCATTTGCAGATCTCTCCATTAAACTCGATTCTTAGTGTGGAAATCACATTACCCTAGTACTAGGAACAAGCGGAAAGAGTCCGACTGGCCTTAAATGTAGCTAAGCTACTTGCCAAAACCATGGGATGCCAACAACACTCGTGCCTACCCGTTTTTCCATCCTCTCCTACGTTTGGTACGATAAATCTGATTTGAGCTTGGTGCTCAGTGCTACAACAATTAATTACTATGTTATTAAAATAGGAGGATAAGGCCACTGCACAAGAGAGCATGTCAAGCGAAGCAAGATCACCACTGCATTTGGGGCTACTTTATGAGATAAAGTAGGAGGATACAAGAAAAATCAAACAAAAACTACGTCTCTGTCTTGTTATCTAACTGTTTACTGAGAATTCTGTGCACTGAATATTCATTTTAGTACACAGGCACACGGAGAGAGAGAGAGAGAGATGAATACGATTTGATGCGATCAAAAATGTGTAACCACATAAGAGACATCGCGTGAGTGATGAAAATGGAAACCTAAGAAACCTACTGTCAAAGCATTCCATTCTCTTCTTTTTGACAACTTTGAGCCCTCGTGGTATTGAAGAGACCGAATGAGAATCATTAATGGCACTTTCATAGAGAGAGATGAAAATGAAAGGGAATCCACCATCAAAGGCATTCCACTGTGTTCTTTTTGATGACTCTAAGCCCTCGGATGTTGAAGACCTTGAACAAGAACCATTGCTGGTATGATGGGACTTCTCCAACGAGGAGTTGATGGCGCTTTCAGAGAGATGAAAATGGAAACTTAGGAAACCTACCGTCAAAGACATTTCACTCTCTTCTTTTTGACAACTATGAGTCTTTGTGGTATTGAACACCCCCAATGAGAATCGTTAATGGCACGATGGAGCTTCTCGAAGGATAAGGAGTGTATGGCTCTTCGAAGAGAGTTGAAAACAGAAACCTACGGAACCGATCATCAAAGGCATTCCACTCTCTTCTTTTTTATGACCCCGAGTAGTCACAGTATTAAAAAGCCCGAACTAGAATCGTTAATGGCGTGATGAGACTTCTCGAAGGGGAAGGAGTGGATGAAGTTTTAATAGAGAGAGTGATGACATTAGAAACCTAGGAAGCCCACCATGAAAATGAAAGGCATTCCACCGTGTTGTTTTTGACGACTGTGAGCCCACAAACCGTACTACTGTTTTTTGTTGGGTTTAACGACGTCTGTGTCATTAAAGCGATCACAGCAAACACCCCTCCTCACTAAAAGGGACAAATAAATAATGCACCGAACTGAACTGCTTGGAATGAAATCACCGAACCAAATTAACCCCTTTTTTCCTTGTATTTTTTATTTTCATTTCTTGTTTTTATCATTTCTTTTATTCTTTTTCTATTCTTTTTTTGGATCACCAAAAGGATCAATTCTCGATTTGATGCACTGGGTTGATTTAACTTGTAATGTGTTGTTCCACGTTTAACTGATATCGTGTGGGTTTGGTTCGATATTGACACATGCACTTAACACAATGCATATTAATAATTTTTCCGGTGCTAATTTCTCTATTATAGGCTTATTTTTCTACCACAGTGAATTTATTTAAAAAAATGTCTTGGGAAATACCAATAGTTTGTTGGAAACAAAGTCATGTTTAAGAAATTACGACAAACAATTGAGGATCTTAAATGCGTATTGTTGCTGGTCATTGCACTAAGCATTATATAGAGTTGTTGGCGCCTTGATGCTTTGATCAAACCTGATAAGGCAAACTTTTTTTTTGTAACTTTTTTTGGGAATTGGAAAATTAGATGTTGCCAGAAGTAAGAGTAGCTTAGGTTGACAGCATACTTCTAGAAAAAAAAAACAGTTTCAGAGGTTGAAACCCGTTACTCATAAAAATACTTGACATCAGTAGGTATCACTTCAAAATAATATGCACAAATATAAGAGAGAGAGGAATAATATGAATCAATATATCATATTAACTTTGATTTCCTAAAAGTATTAGTCTTCATATATTACATTAACATGATAATAAATATAATATATATTTTTTAAACTAAAGAACATGCTGTTGCATATATAGTCTATTATGTGTTCATATTCACTTTTTTTGTCATCATTGATATTTTGCATATATAGTCGTTCATGATAACATCACCTTTGGGAAGCAGTTGTAAGACCAAAGTGTAATATGACAATGACGATTGGGCGTGAAATTATTGATATGGGTAACAGATATATGTGACATTATGTAAGGTCGAGCGTAGTCATAAAAGGAAGAGATATCAAATAAGGCTTTTAGGGTAAAAGTTGGTATAAAGGCAGTTGAAGATAAAATTAGAGTCCCCCTTAAGATGACTTGGGATATGGAGAAACATCCGGGTGAAGATCCAGTGCCGTGGTGTGATGAGTTGGATGATCTGCATTAACAAAGAGGCATGGAAGTTCTCAAAAGAAATGTTGTAATACTGTATCAGACCCCGTATGGCACCGGACACCCATACATATGTATCATACCATATTGTATGATATGCTAAGATAATGGTCATTTAATTTTTTTAATTCACATGGAATGTAAGCAATTTTAAAAATCATAAAAAAAATCTACAATGTGCATCACCCAAGAGACAATGGATTCAACACCAAAGAAACCAAATCACATGCATATATCACAGTCGGGACTCATTTTGAAACTTAGGATTGATTACTATTGATGAACGTAGAATACAAATGAGATGTTTAGAGAGAATGGAGTTTTTCTTGAAGAGAGGAAGGGATAGAAATGCAGGAGAAACCAAAGAAGTTGTCCTAAAAAGGGTTTAAACACACTCAATCTTTCTTAAAAATACAATTTTTGAAACTTGTGTTGTATCTATGATTCAATATCCATATTATGATGTATCATATGATACGCCCCGATATAATACAATAATGGTGTTCTGTAGTTGAGGTACTCAAATCGTATTGTTATAACATTGCTGAAAAGTATTAGGAGACAATAAAACATGATCTTAATATCTTGGAGTTGAATTCAGAAAGATGTATTACAAAGAAGCTATGATCCATGTAGCAGACCCCTGGTTGAGTGAGAAAAGGTGTAGTTTAGGTTTTTGTGCTTATTTATAATGTGGAAAATGTAGCAAGGGTTATGTGATGATAGGTCCACGAAGTTCATCTCGGTTATATCTATGTGAGGATGACTTTGGAGCCACGACAACCCATGAGGAGTATTGCGGCGTTGGTGTAACTGCATATTGCACATGCGACGCTTCATCAACTTTATTCAAAGGTCAATTACTTGTGGGGATTGAGATGGTGACACTTAAACTTAATTAACGATGGTTAGACCTAATTAAGTCTATGTGATTTTAATTATATTTAGTTCATGTTAAGTATCTATAAATACTTATGTGATATATGTTTAATTGAACTATTGGATATTTTTTAGTACTATATTAATGGTTGGAAGAATCTCACGTCCTTTTTTATATAGATAGTAGCTCATGAACCTTAGTTCAAAGAGCTTAGGGAGGACATGGATGACTATGACTTTATATGTGCATGTATACATGCATCAGGCTAGGTCGGGCTTGAGCATTGTCATTAGTTTTGGTATTCTTTTGCACAAAAGAGTTTTGATCTAACGGTCAAATGAGTCTCTCTACGAAAAGACATGGAGCAGTTACGAAGTGCGACTCTTGGAGTGACCTGAGATCTATTAGTTTTATTATAAAACCTTATTAGGGCTCCCTAATCAATGTAGTTAACATAAATCCCTTCTCTCTCATTTCTTGCTTTCCTAGATCTACATGCTTCTACATTTGTTGTGATTGCCTGTACTCTCTAACCGGCTAGACGACTATAGCGTGGTCAATGGTGGCTTGAATTTTGATACATGCTCTTGCACACGGTGATTATTTTATCATTAGAGAAAGACATTAATATCCATACTTACCTAATAACAAAGGGCTAATTTCTCTAAAGCAAGTGACTCGATCAAATAAGAAACTTACAAATTTTCAATTGGCTTTATTTGGTCCTTGCATTGTTTGCTTATGGATTACTTTTGATCTTTGGTTTTTGTTGGTGTCGGCATATTATTATTTGTTGCATATTACGTGTTTATGAATGTAGTCCTACGGTTTTAGGTCAACATTCTTAGAGAAATCATAATTGTATATAATATGTCTTCATGTACTACTCTTCAACTTAAGGTAGTCATGAGTTTGATATAAAAAAAGTTTGTTGGTCTCCACTTTAAATGTTAGCAACAATGTACAAAAATCAAGTTAACTATGTTAAGGTTCCATGCATTCATTAAATGAGATTGTCCCCAACTTATGCTTTTGATACCAAAAGCTAAAATAAATCACTGAATAGAAAGACAATTTGTGTCATTATTATATTTTGTCAATACCATCGAATATTTTATTCAATATATATAATTGTTTTGCTTTCATGATAACAAAAGATTTATTGGCTATTTTAGACCGAAAATATATTACTTAGGGCCTCAGCTTTAAAAAGTTTTTTATGACCAAGTTTTTGAAATATCAAATAGTAGAAGAGAAATGTGTGACTAAATATGCAAATGAGTTTCATTTTTTGTGCCATGAACTTAAAAAAAAAGGAAGAGCATAAAAGTAAAAAATAGTTATACCTGTTGATTGCACCTCTAAAGAAAGAAACAACATAATAATCCTAAGAAAATGTAAGTAAAGTATAAACTAGAAGCTAAGATATAGAACCCAAAAATAAGTTGTACTAGATTTATAGTTAGGTTAAACATTGAACTAGAGACTGTGCTTCCAAAAAACCAAGAAACATGCAACCACTCATAAAGCTATGATCCTATGATAAATCCAAAATTCTATATATTTATGAGCACAATGCTTGATTGTAAACATCTGGGTGCAAGGTTAGTTAGCTCAATATTAATTGAGCTTATTCACGAGCTCAGTCAAGGTCGAAAGAGAAAAAGAAGCGTAACGGCCAAGCTCAAGCGTAAGGATCGAAGCTCAAATGAGCTTGAGTTCTAGCTTGACATTTCTTAAACGAGTTAAGTCGAGCTTCCCTAGACTCGAGATTTACACCCCTGTAGCTGCTCGAGGTGCTGAATGATAAAATCTCCCAATTGCGCCGTCAACGTGTGATTCCCCTAGGAAGTTTTGAAAAGAAAACAAGCGGAAACAAGAAAACGGTGGGCGACCGGCGTGCTTATCCGGCTATTTGGTGAAGACTTTGTTGATCAGATCTACTCTCTCTCTCTCTCTGGATCTCATCCGTCTAAGGCAATGTCGTCAATCGCAACCATAGACTTCCCTCACGTAGCCAATCCCGCACTCCTCCGGAAACCGTACATCGCCAGTAAGGCTCTTCTTCATCCACCGCTCCCCGTCGGAAAAGGGCGTGCGAGAGGCGAAGGCGTAGTGGCGAAGGCGGTGGTGAGGTACAAGGGAACGAAGATGAGGGAGAAGCACCTCTCGGAGACGATCGAGCAGAAAGTAATGGAGGCGACGGAGGTCTGCGAGGGCGACGCCCGATCCGACGAGTGCCGGGTGGCGTGGGACGAGGTGGAGGAGGTAAGCCAAGCGAAGGCCGATCTCCGCCGGAAGTTACAGAAGGAAGACCCTCTCGAGCCCTACTGCGCGGAGAACCCCGAGGCCGACGAGTGCCGGATCTATGAAGACTGAGCCTTCCCGTCGCAATCGCGTTTGGATTTCTCCATTTTGGGGCTCTTTTAGAGATGGATCTAACTAATGTCAGTAAGTTTCACATCTGTGCTGGTTGAAAGTAATGGTGACTTTTTGAGGCATCTGTTGCTTCGTGAAGAAGAGGAAGAAGAAAAGGAAGGAGATCAGTGTATGCAAATATGTCGATCCTCATCCTTGCTTGTAATTTCTCTCACTTGTGAGATCTGCTTTTCCATGGAAATAAATTCCGAAGTACGGTTAGGCTGTTAGAGCGATGGCGTTTGTCTTCCTCTTTTCCTCTCCAGGAATTCTGATTTTGAGATTCAGACACGCAAAACTGACTGCTGTTGGCGCGCCGATGTTAGCGCGCCTACATCATAAACGTGAAACTTTTAGCTGCTCGTGACTCAAATTCTTGTTCGTGTTTGGCTCGTTAGCTCGTTTGAGCTCAGGCAACCGCCTTGACCCGAACCAGTAGGTTCCACAAACCGACATAAGTTGGGTCACGTCCGGAACATACCTGATATGGGGTCGGAGGTGACCCTAATGCAGGAAAATTAACCCAAAAAGAACTGGTCGGATTTGGGTTGACCTGCTTGGTTGCAACCTGACCTATCGACCCGATTCGCCACCCCTAATAACACCAACCCAATATGAGAATATTCCTCACATTTATGAGAAACACCCACCCCAACTTAGCTAATTAAAGTTAAATAATTTCTTACATTCTTTATTACTTATGTTAGTTACATTATTATTCTGTATTGAGGGTTGAAATGTCAACATTATTATTGTGTATTCTTTATGGAAAAACCTCTTTCCTTTATTGGCTTTAATTAGGGCTGGCAAATCTCTCAAGGATGAGGTTCGGGTCAGCCCCACTTGGTCAGTTTATTACTTCTAAGTGTAGTTTCTTTATTCTGCGAAATCTTCTATTTAGAAGATAATGTTACATGTACATCATCCAAAACAAGGATACAACAACTACTAAGCCTTTTCTCATACTAGACGGGGTCGACTACATAGATTCTTTGTTTTCACATAGCAGTATCATGTGTCATGTTAGCAGTTAACTCACAATAAGCTAGATTATTCTTTATTATTTCTTTCCAACACTTTTGTGGTCGTCCTCTATCTCTTTTAATACTTTCAAAATCTAGTTTTTCTTATCTTCTTAAAGGTTCTTCTTTTGATGTTCTTTCTATATGTCAAAACCACCTTAAACGATATTCTCTCATTTTATCCTTATTGGCACCACAATTTATTTCTAAAAACCTCATTATGTATACGGTCTTTTCTTGTATGACCACTCATTTATCTCAACATATACATCTTTTGTATATGTTGATGATTAACTGCCCAACACTCATAATCATAAAACATGACAAGTCTAATTGTTGCTCTATAATATTTACCTTTTAACTTTAATGATATCTTTTTATCACAAAAAATACTTGATGCTCTTCTCCATTTTAACCAACTAGCATTAATTCTATATGTAACATCTCCATCAATTCTTCCATCACTGTGAAAAATTGACCCTAGGTATTTAAAACTTTATTTTGGAGGATACAATGTGTGCCAATTTTAATTTTTATGTCCTTTGAAGTAACCAAATGATCAAACTTAAATTACATATATTCTTTCTTTGTTCTACTAAGTCGGAAGCCTTTACTTTCTAATGTTTCTCTCCATAGTTCCAATTTTCTATTAACTTTTTCCTTAGACTCCACTAACACGATGTCATATTCAAATAACATACACCAAAGTACTTTATCTTGAGTATGTTTTATTAACTCATCAATCACCATTATAAATAAGTATGGACTTAAAGTTGATCCTTGATGTAACCCAATATTAACTTCAAAGAAGTCTATCATTCCTTCATGAGTTCTCACACATGTTTTTGTACCATCGTACATGTCTCTTATATGTCAATGGGAGACCTCTTTTTTCCAAGGTTCTCCAAAGAACCTCCCTCGATACCCTATCGTAAGATTTTTCTAGATCAATAAATATCATGTGAAGATATTTCTTTTTTGCTCTAAAATATTTCATAAGACTTCTCAAAAGGTGAATCGATTCAATAGTAGATCTGTCTAGCATGAATCCAAATTGGTTCTTTGTTGTACTCGATAGTTGTGTTAACCTATGTTCGATAATTCTTTCCCAGAATTTCATACTATGACTCATTAACTTGATTCCCCAATAATTCATACAATTCTGAATGTCTCCCTTATTCTTATATATGGGTATAAGTGTACTCGCTCTCCATTCCTTGGGCATCTTTTGGTTTCTTCATATTTTATTAAATAGTTTTGTGAGCCAAGTGATTCCTGTTTCTCCTAAGATTTTCCAAACTTTTATAGTAATATTGTTTGGTCCTACCGATTTACCACCCTTTATATGTTTAAGAGCCTCTTTGACTTCATTCTTTTAAATGCATCGATAGAAATTGTGGTTTATATACTTTTCTGATTTGACTAACTCTCCTAAGCTAATACTAATATTTTTATTTTCATTAAAAAGCTTATAAAAATAGTTTTTCCATCTATTTCTTATATCATCATTTGCCGCTAAAAAATTTTCATCATCGTCTTTGATGTATCTAAGAGAATTAAGATCTTTAGTTTTCTTATCTTTAGCCATAGCTATCCTAAAAATATCTCTTTCACCTTCTTTTGAGTTGAGTTTTTTATATAAATCCTTCCAAATTTTAGCTTTCTCTTCACTAATGTTTTTTTCGCTTCTTTCTTTGCTTTCTTATAAGCCTCTAAAGTTTCACTAGTTTTCTTAGCATAATGTAATTTGTAACATACCCTCTTTACCTTATTTTATTTTGCACTACTTCACTCCACCACCAAGCTTTTCTTTGTGTTGGTACACCTCCCTTAGATTCACCTAATACATCTTTCACCACTTTCCTAATATATATAGTCATATTATTCCACATATTATAAGGTATACCAACGTAATTACAAGCATCTCCTTGAACGACTTTCTATTTAAATATATATTCTTTGTCACTTTTGAGGTTCCACCATTTAGTCTGAATAACTCGATGCACTCTTTTCTTCTTTGTTTATTTTTTTATTTGTAAATCTATAACTAAAAGTCGATGTTGGGTGGTTAAGCTTTCTCCTAGAATTACGTTGCAATCTTTACAACACACTCTATCTTTTTGTGTTTATTATAAGCTACTCTTATAAGTAATTAATTGTTCATCTCTTTTTTTTTAAGATTGTATTGACTATAAAAAGATCAAATGCCATAGCAAAATTTAAAATCTCCTTACCTTCCTCACTTATATCTCCAAAACCAAAGTTTCCATGAATACTTGATATCCTAATGCCTCTTTACTGACATGTCCATTTAAGTCTCCTCTTAAACAAATCATCTACCTTTGTGGAATTCTTTGAATCACCTTATCTAACTCTTACCAAAAAACTATCTTTATACTATCTTCTAGTCGTAATTCGGGTACGTAAGTACAAACTATATTAAAAAACCTTCGCTCTTAAGACTAATTTCAACATCATGATTCAATCACCATATCGTTGTATGTATACTATACTATCCTTTAAATCTTATTTATGATAATACCAACTTCGTTTCGAGCCTTTTCCTTACGAGTACCATAATTCAAAACCGGTATCCTCAATCTCCTTTGCTTTTTCTCCAACCCACTTTCTCTCTTGTAAATATAAAATATGAATCTTTCTCCGAATCATAGTATCTACTATCTTCATTTAGCTTACCAAACAATGTTTCAATATTCCAAGAACCAATACGAATCTTATTATCTAGGACTAGCTTCCTTATTATCCGCATCCGTTTATGCTGAAAATACGGAGACCCTCTCTATAATTTATTCACTACATTCGGGTGACAATGTAGTGAACTAACTTCTTTATCCACACCCGTCCATGATGTGGAAACCCTCTCTGCAATTGATTCACTACATCCGAGCAAAAATATAGTGGTCCTTGCTTACTTTTTACTGCATTCAGGCTATGTAGTGTGTCGCTAGGCGGGAATGCCCAAAAAGTAATGCTTATAATTTATATAATCTATGGTATAAAAATCTGACAAAGTTTTACGCTTGTTGTCGGAAGCCTAACACAACCCTCCTCCTTTATATGAGCTTGGGACCGACCATATAAAAAAATATTATTAAAGATAGCTTAAAGCAAAATTGACTAAAAAAAGGATTTGAATGAGAAAAAAATTCAAATATATTAAGTAGTGAAATTACGCAGAATATATTACAGGTTGTAGCTGAACAATTCACACAATTCGCACCTATTCTACTCAGAATACCTTATTACAAACACTCTCTCTTCCCCTTGTCTCTGTCTCCATCTCCATCGCACTTTCTTTCCCTTCTCTCTTTGCTCTTCCCACCGTCTTCCTACTCTTTCTCTTGCTCACTAGGGCGCACGTCTCCAGCCACCATCATTACCACCACTACTCCCCACCCCTTCTTCTCTCCTCTTCCTTTCCCTTCTCCCCTCTCCTCTCTTCTTCTTCCTTTTCCCGTTCAGTTTCAAAACTCAGACATGCCATAGTGCGTCTGCTCATAATACCAAACATGCCCCAAACACCCTAGCTGGCATTTTCTGTCGGAGAATCGTTGAAGTCGACTGAAGCTTTCTCCTTTGTCTGTTGTCGAAGTCCGATGACTTTCGCTCCCCGTCCAATCTCCCAGATAAATCTACAGCGGAAATGAAGTTCGGGTGTTTAAGGTTTCCTCACATCGGCCTTTCTCAGAGAGACAGTATTTGGTATTGTGTATCGTGTATATTTTCTTTATATGCACTGCTCTATTTATAGAGCAATGCCTGCTCCATGTCTCTTAGCTTTTCATGTTGGGTTTCTCTCATCCGGAGTAACTATATTTGGACTGTTATCGAAAAATCTGGTAATGGTCCGACGGTTACAAGCCTCATCTGTAACTCCTGCCACAATAATGATCTAAATGGCAAGTCCAACCGTTACTAGGATGAGTTGCAGAGAATGACTACCATAACATCTCCCACTTGGCCATTCGAGCCAAGTATACTGACATACTGATTTTTCTCCCACTTTTCTAGGGTTTACCTAGTAATGTTAATTCTTGATTGTTGCTGCAATCAATACTTGTTGTGTGGTTATTTCTCTATACAACAACATGCCGTTGTGTGGTTATTTCCCTACACAACAATCAAACATACCTCAAACTCATGTTTGTAACATGTTTTGAGAAAAGTTCCTCTGTTATGCCTTTAGTCAAGGGGTCTACCAACATATCATTTGTTGGCATGTATGAGATGATATTTCCTTTCTCATAACCATATCATGAACATAGTGGTATTTCACCATTATATGCTTGCTTTTTGAGCAATCAACTCTACTCTTAATAAGAGTAATTGCTGCATTGTTATCACAGTAAATGATAATCGGTTCGTCGGTTATTTTCAACTTCAAATCACGTATGAAGCGACTTATCCAGATAACACTCGTTGTAGCTATACAACAAGCTACATACTTAGCTTCCTGTGTATGCAATGCTACACAACTCTGTTTCTTACATGCCAAAAAAACAACACCACCTCCAAATAAGAATATTTGACCCGAGCTTGATTTGTTGTCATCTTTACTCCTAACAAAGTCAACATCTGAGTATCCTACCACTTTCAGTTCATCTGCTTGAAAACACAGTTTCAAGTCTCTTGTTCCTTTCAGATATCTTAAAATCCTTTTTACAACTATCCAATGTTGTCATCCAGGATTACTTTGATATCTACTTACAAGACCAACAATAAAGTTGATATCAGGTCTTGTACACAACATAACATACATCAAGTTACCCACAGCTTGTGCATAAGGAACATTAGGCTTATCGTCTTCTTCACTGGGACAATCAACCTTACTAATTTTAACCTCTTTTGCAACAGATGTATCAGCAAACTTGCATTCACCAATTTTGAACTTCTTGAAGATATAGTCAATATATCTCTCCTGACTTAGGCATAAGAGTCTAGATTCTTTATCTCGAGAGATCTTTATTCCCAGAATATAGGATGCTTCTCCCATATTCTTTATTCCAAACTTGGAGTTCAACCATGACTTGGTTTTGACAATCATCTCATTGTCATTTCCAGTCAACAATATGTCATCTACATATAATGATAGGATGACAAAGTGGCTCCCACTATTCCAAACATATACACAGTGATCAAGTTTATTAGCGACAAACCCAAATTCTATAATGACATTTTGAAAAATCAAATATCATTGGCGAGGTGACTGTTTCAGGCCATATAGAGATTTTCTCAATCTATATACTTTATCTTCTTCGCCTTCAACCACAAATTCTTCGGGTTGCTGCATGTATATGATTTCATCTAAATCTTCGTTTAGAAATGCTATCTTTACATCTAACCATTGTAAATCCAAATCATAGTATGTAAATATTGTCAGGATTATTCGTATGAATTAAATTTTGTAATTGGAGAATATGTCGACTCCGCCCATGTAAGGGATCACCCTTGCATTGCCGGTCCCAAGCCCGGATAAAGGAGGAGGGTTGTGTTAGGCTTTCGACAGCCAACGTAAAACTTCGTCGGATTTCTACAACATGGATTACAAAAATTATGAGCATTGCTTTGGGGTGTCCTCGCCTAGCGACGTGCTGCAGAGCCCGAATGCAGTAAGAAGTAAGCAAGGGCCACTACATTTTCGCCCGAATGTAGTGAATCAATTGCAGAGAGGGTTCCCACATCATGGACGGGTGTGGGTAAAGAAGTTAGTCCCGCTACATTGCCGCCAGAATGTAGTGAAAAATTTTTAGAGAGGGTCTCCGCATTTTGATTATGGACGGATGCGGGGGGTAAGGAAGCTAGTCCTAGAAAATAAGATTCGTATTGGTTCTTGGAATATCGGAACATTATTGGGTAAGCTAATGGAGGTGGTAGATACTATGATTCGGAGAAAGATTCATATTCTATGTTTACAAGAGACAAAATGGGTTGGAGAAAAAGCAAAGGAGATAGAGGATACAGGTTTTAAATTATGGTACTCAGGTAAAGAAAAGGCCCAAAACGGAGTTGGTATTATCATAAATAAAGATTTAAAGGAGAGTGTAGTTATCATTTGCAAATCTTGTTTGGCTGGATGAGATTCCGTCCAATGGTTAAGTTGAAACAATCAAAAATTTGTTACGTTGCATGCATTCATTTGGGAACATTTTATTTTACAAAACTAGTTTCTCTTTTCAGTAATCAATTTAGTTGTGGTAACGTTCTTTTGTCTAAACTAGTAGACCAAATCTTATCCCGTGTTTTTTTATCAAGGGTAGTTCATGGTTAAGGCTACCCATGCAACGGCCTTAGCCCTCCAAATTTTAAACCCATTATAGTATCGATTTCTTTTTAGACACTTGGAATATGTCATAATTAGGCCTTGAATTGTGGGGCCAAAGTTATAGGCCACAAATTTTGGCACTATTAAAATATTAGGCCCTAAGTTTAAAATTTCACTTTAGGCACAAGCCTAGGTTTAGATCATTCTTTATTTTTTCACTCATACACTTTTGTTGTCTTTCTTTTTTCTTTAATATTTTACATTAGTTTCTTACACCTTCTTAGTGAAGCTTTCTTTGATTATATTTTCACATTCCAAATGATATTAAACAATATTATGTCAATTTATTATATAGTGGTATCACTCCCAATTTGTCTTTGATAACGTTATTGGTGGTATGGTCTTTTCTTGTTTATTCACACATCCATCTTAACATGTTCATCTTTGTCCTGAACAACTTTAATATTGAGGGTAAAATGGTAGCTCTTAACTCAAAACATTAGGAAATTTGTTCCTCGTATCAAATCAAATTTCTTTAATAAGAACCACTAGATGCAATCTTATCCCAATGTTTTAGATGTGGAACTTTTTGAGATGCTTTTTTTAGATAAACATCAAGAAGAAGATGAGAGGAAATATGAAAAA
Source organism: Brasenia schreberi (assembly GCA_036023115.1). NCBI lineage: Eukaryota > Viridiplantae > Streptophyta > Magnoliopsida > Nymphaeales > Cabombaceae > Brasenia > Brasenia schreberi. The sequence continues at coordinate 6,822,903 of JAYKKT010000069.1, read as the reverse complement.
TTTGATAATTACATCACATTAATAGTAGAATAATCTTAGATTACTATTCTCAAATCTTGATTGATTGGATGAGATTCCATCCAATGGTTAAGTTGAAACAATCAACGATTTGTTAAGTTGCATGCGTGCATTTAGAGAACCTTTTATTTTACAAAAATAGTTTCTCTTTTCAGTAATCAATTTAGTTGTGGTAACATTCTTTTATTTGAACCAGTATATTGAGTCTTATCTAGTGGTTTTGATCAAGGGTAGCTCATGGTTAAGGCCACCATGGCAACCGCTTTAGCCATCCAAATTTGATACCAGTATAATACCAATTTTGAGACTGCCAAAACTTTTTTGACACTTATAATGTATCATATTTAGGCCCCGAATTGTGGAGCCATAGTTATAGGCGACTCCACATAGTGTGGGAAAAGGCTTGATTATTGTTGTTGTTGTAATCTTAGGCCCTGAGTTCAAAAAGATTTGATTTAGTTCCATCCCGAGTTTAGACATGGGAGTAAGTGCAACTGAGAGCATCCTACTAACTACAAAGATGTACCAATAACCTCTTTGTGCCTCTGGATCCAAATACTAATGAGTAATTCATGTTGGTTTTACCATTTTAGATAGGTTGAATGGAATCTTATATTCAAGCCTCTACTACATGATCTTCTTCGAGATTTTCTATATCTTCATAATTTTTTTGGTAATAATGGGAGACAAAAGACAAAAATTTGACTTGAGTCAGCCTTCCAGCCATTTCTTGTGATTTATTACAAGGAAAAGATGCCAATGAGATGTTTGCGTTTCAAAGATATGCTTGTGTGACTTTTGACCAAGATAACTTAAAGGACTATTAATTAATACTTAACATTATTCTTAATGATTTGGTGGGAATTAGTATGATTTCGATGACTTGGTCTTGTTTTGTGAGTAAAAGCAAACTTAGCCAAGTAACTTCTTTGAAAACCATTTTGTTTATAAATATAAAATTGACTTGATCCAAATGAAGAAAATAGTTTAAATTTTTTACCGTCAAACCCAATTCTAGGTCAATGGAAGGCTATGTCAGATAGATTGTTAATGTCGAGCATAAAAAATGATAACAGTGTGGCAAAGTAAAATCTTCATGATCAATTGATTAAAACAATTAGTGAAAATAAGAGAAATTAAAGCTCAAAATACCTTGGAAGCAAGGATGACATAATCTGGAAGGTCTTATCTCAAACCACCTATGTGGCTTTATATAAAGGAAGTGGGAGGAGGTCAAAGGAGGAAATCAATCAACGAATTGAATAAATCAATTTATCATTTGCTACTTCATTTATTTTAATTTTCTTTCCAAACTTAGAATCATCTTTCTTAGTAGCTTCCATTTGATAAGATCTTCTTTCTGAAAGGATAATTTTTTCCTTTCCTTTTTCCTTTCTACAACTCTTTTCATTCTTGGCATGTATTACTCGAGTAGGGATTACTTTCTTGAAACCTTATAAATTCTCTATGACTCTTCTCAAGATCTCGAGGAATTGACTCAATTACTTGCCCAAGGATTTCCAAGAGCCTACAAAATCAGTTGAGCGTAATAAATACAGCTCTGAGGATGGAGATCTGTGATCTCTAGAACACTCACACGTCTTATACATAAATTCCACAAATATAAGTATTAGAGCAGGATTAATGCCAGGTAATGCGAGCACAGTTCTTCGCACACTATTTCACACTGCATTTCTTTGCAAATTTAGTAATTGTTCAATCCCATCATTTGTTGATGCATGCCAACTTGATTGAGCAAATAATAAGTGGTGGCGTATGTTAGCAATAATCCTTCAAATTCATTATACACTCCTAATCTTAAGAAGATAATGTTGATCCACAACAATGTAGCTCTAATCTCAAATGATCATAACAAATAGACATCAACATTGAATACTAGACAGTTTACCTTCTATCAAAGAACATATTGATTCTCAATTGTCTTGTAGCAATATACCTAACTTAAAACAACTGAGTCGAACCCTTTCATAGTGGTTCAACTCTTTCATGTTAGAGAGACACCTATCACTCCAACTCACGAGGGAGATGATGTTGGTGATGGTTGCTAATTAGATAACAACATCATAAAAAAGGAGTGGTTGGTAGAATGCTAGAGTTAGATAGCCAAGGTGACAACCACCTTATGTCGGGCAACAAAGTGTTCCAATGTGAATACCAACATTTGGGGATCTTTACAAGGATTCTAGCTCCTCTTGAAATGACCTCTATATTCGACTCCTAATCATTACTATAGGTATATGAACATGTCTTAGAGTGCACCTGATGCAACAAGAAACGTCAATCACCTCTCAACTTTGCGCTAGGCTACCTTAAGTATGCTACCAAGGCAACAAGGAGCTCATCCAATGCCTCAAACTTTCATTCGGCCACTAACGATATTTGACTCAAAAAGCATAATGGAGCACAATTACTAGAACTTATCTCCCACATATAAATATTTGGCATCACCTATAGATACCGAAAAGTATGTTGGGGGCACACTCTCTCTCTTACTCAAACTATTCTCCTACTCCATCAATGGGTTCCACCAGCAAATGGCTACCCACAAATATTGTCCCCTGAAGGCAAACCTCAAGACTCCTTTGTATCAACCAACCTCTCTCGTTAATCATAACTAGCTGATTTCATTCGCCCAACAATTCTGTCTTCGAGTCGAGAGTCAACAAACTTACTCTCCAACAAATGAAATTCAACAACCATATCTTGATCCCCATGATGCACCCCTCAGTAAAAAATGGATCATTGAGGTAGTATGAGATGCTCTTGTTATAGAACTTTAATTACCTAGTACAAAAGTAGATGGACAACCCTACCCTGAGTAGGTGGATATGCTTTCCCCAATCCCCAAAGGCTTAAGGTGCAATGCCTTTGGGACAAGAAGGAAAGTGTCCCTTGAACATCTTCCCCGATTCATTTTTGAATGCAAAAAACTCAAGAAAAGTGAATATCATAAGTTGTCTTCTTCTCGGCCAGGAGTGTGAATAATATACTATTGAAGCTGATAATATTCAAACATTGTAAGAAATGCAAAAGGCCTTCCTCAAAAGATACAACAAAATAAGGTATTAATGAATGCCTAACAATTTAATGAATCTATGATGGAAACCTAATAAATCAATCAAAGTTTTCTTCAAAACCTTTTATGATATGATTACTCATTATCAAATGCAAATTTCCAATGCACAATACGTTGGTTTGAAAAAGAATACCTTTGACAAAAGAATAAGAAATGGTTGGTTGGTCATTATTATCCAAACCTTATCCAGTTAGCAAACCATGTCATTGAGGTCAAGTACATTATAGATGCTCTTGATGCCTAAAAACTTGGAGAGGAGGGCATTCCAAACAATTTAAAAACAACCATATACTTACAACCAAGCGAATTGGAGGCCCTTCATATATTTGCGTAGTTACGGAACCTCCCAAAGGAAAGGAGAATCTTTGAGCAACAAAGATCATTTTTTTGGGTATATTTAAAGATGATGAAATCTTTGGTATCATCTCAAAGATCAGCATATATGAAAGAGGCAAAGGCTTACATCAAATTTTGTAATATGATTTGCAAGGTAATCAATGATGCTAAAGTTAGTTGATAAAGAGCTCAATACAAACGTCAATCCTTTTCTCCTATTTTGGTAGATCTCATCGATGCTTGCCCTAGCTCATCTCTTTGCATGGTGTTGTGTATTTTTACGATATAGGAAGTGAGGGACTATTATATGCTTTCCAAAAAAAACCGGCTATCAGAAAATCTATATGCCCAAGCACAATCAAGTACACTAGAGTTGAATTGGTTGGGTTCAAACTTCTTATATCAACCCTCAATTTGAGAAAGAAGATACTCAAAGATGGCTTTGGCTCACGACAAGTCTTACATGAGCATCTATCAAAGAGAGGGTGATCTAGACACATGCCAAAAGAAAGGCCTAGATGATGCCTCACAAATCAGACTCGTACCTACCCCCACTATGAAGTGACCAACCACTTTAGGATCAATATAGAGGTTGTTGCACCCTTAATTCCGCATATATTAAGGTGATCACCGACCTTATCCCAGACCCTCGAGTAGATGTGACGGTGACTAACCCAATCGAGAGATACCGATTATATTTGAGGGACTCTCGGTAGAGGCTAAAGGTCAATTCTAGAACAATACGTGGATTGCTGAAATACACATTCCTTATGGGGTAGTCATGCTAAGGATATCAATAACCAAGGGTTGTCCACACTAGCATCACATACTCAGACAAACACTAGAGTTTGGATATAGATGGAGGCTAGGTAGGTGTCCATATTAGGGACCTTTTAACGGTCAACTACCCAAGATTGATCTTGCAGTTGTTTTGAGTTGCTTTCCACTCATACACCAACAAGAAGGATGAGAGAAATCCAAAGGAAGATAATTAAATCATGTTAACGATAGAAAACACCTAGATTACCATTTCTTAAATCAACTAGTTGGGGGAGACTTTATCCAATAATAGGTAAGATGAAATAATCAAAGATTTGTTACCTTACAGTTCAAAACCAAAAGTATAACTAGAACCGGTAGTTCAAAACCAAAACCCAAACTGATTTGGTACCGGTGTACTCAACAAAAAGTGGTTTATGGATTATCAATCAATAAGGACAACAGTGGGTTGTGGACAAATATAAAATATATCTGCATTGTACCTGATCTTCTATCCGAATCTCCCCACCTATATCAGCCCCATCAATTGCTAAGGGAGAAGTACCATTCTTGTTTTTGAGGGAACCCCAACCAATGTTGGGACACCCTTAAATTTTACATAATATCAATTACATTACATAAACTATGGACTATGTACATATTAAACAAATCATACACACGTGTATGTATTTATGCGTGGTTGTGTGTTTATGTAGGTTTACATCTATATTTATAGAGCTCGGGTTGGGTTTGGCTATGGTATGGGTTGTTGTAACAAGTCCAAGATATTTAGGTTCTTTTGAGCCCGCGCCTATACTTAGGCACGAAGCAGTACCTGCTCCGCCAAGATCCGATTCCTTTTACTCCTCACATGTAGAGCTAATTATTGTCGTCCTTTGAGCAGGAAGTGTCAGGAGCTGATAAAAGAAATTCTAATCATTCTATATCAACGAGAAGGGGAGTGTAAAACAAGATATGATGCTTTCTATTCGGGGGTTGTTATCTATACACTCTTTTTACTATCCACACACCCAATTTTCATAAATACCTAAAATACCCATAGTTGTATTTCTCTCTCCTCTCAAAACAAATTTCAATCTCCTCTTTTTTCCTCCAATGACTGATTTTCATTGATTATTAAGTGCTACATGATTATATACAACCAATCATCATTGATTAGTTAGTTATGAACCTAGATGAAATCAAACAAATCAAGAAACAACAAGAATGGGGAAAAAAATTAAAAAAGACGATCAATTCACCTATTGTCTTAAGTTTTCTCAATTTTGAAAGGTTGGTTTTTACTAAGATCATTGTATTTTTGTTGCTTTACTTGAAATCTTCTCATTATTAAAACATTTAAAGAAGATGTTCGATTTTGGGTGAAACCGGAGTTGTCGTCAGAATCGCGACCCAGTCGCATCCCTTCTTAGGTAGAGACGTGGTTTTGCACATTTCTTTACTTACTGGAGACACGGTTCAGTCATGTCTCCTTCCTTAAGAGAGATTCAACATACGCACGTTGCCAATAAGGAAGGTGATGTGACACAACCGAATGCCTTTAGCTTCGTTGTTTTTTTCTTGATATTTGTTAGTTTTTTGACAAAATAACAAACTTGAATGAAAGTATTTATGATGAAAGTAATTCCAAGAAGACACTTATTGAATTCACTAAGGATTGTGACAGTAGTTTCATTGCACAGGATGACGGTAGTTTCATTGCACATGATGATGTATTTGGAGATTGGTTGGCATATGTAGTAGAGGATGAACTTGCTAACTGTGAGGGTGATGGTTTAGACTATTTACATGTGTTTGTAACTGATGATATATTTAGGAGTTATAATGAATTTATTCACTATGTAACACTAATAAAGAGGAAGCATAATATTATTACGGTTATTATATGTTCGCTCACCAAAAGTGTAATAAGTAAGCTATGACTTGGTTGTGAAAGGAGTAATAAGTATAGGAAAGATAAAAATATTGATGTTGAAAGTACTAGATGGGCGTGTACCAAGAAGGTTGATTGCCCCTTCTTATTAAGATAACAAGTGAAGTGGATGAATATTGGAAGTCACATGTAGTGAATGTGATGCATAATCACCCTTTAGGATTATATCTCGAGGGATATACTTTTGTAGGTAGATTGAGTAGATCTATGAACAGAATAACAAAAGACCTCACACAAAGTCATTGCAAACTAAAACATATTCTCACGCATTTGAAGTGGGTGGACGTCGATAATGTGAGTACAGTAAGGCATATTTATGAAACTCAGGAAGGAAAGTGTGGTTGTTGAAATATTTTATAACAACTACTACACGATTTATACATTAACTATTATCATACATGGTATCATAAGGTTCCTAACACAGATATTGTTAGTGACATTGTATTTGTCAATCCTCATTCCTTGCATCTACTTCATGCATTTTCATGAGTATTGGAATTTGACAATATATATAAGACAAACATATAAGTGTCTTACTATTTTGACATAATGTTTATCCTATATTATTGTCATTAACATTTATATAATTTTAATGTTTTATGTAGGTATAAGATATCTTTTTGAGTTCACGTCAATATCTAAGAACTTTTTTGTAGCCTTTGCTTTTATGAGTGTAGAAAAAGATGAGAATTATGTTTGGGTATTGAGGTGTGTGAGAGAGTTATGTACTCCAAAGAAAAAGCAACATGTTATCCATATTGATTGTGATCTAGTTTTAGTTAATGCCATTCAAAAAAAATTCCAAATACGAAACACTTCTTGTGTAGATGACATATAGCAAAAAAGTATTGAGGCTTTTATTGTAAAGTTGACAATGAATAAAGAGATGAGTTTGGCAGAACTTGAGGAAGGTAATCAACTCACATGTGACTTTTCTAGATACAATCACTCATGTGTGTCATTGTCAATTTACTTCATCCATGCGGCATGCTATATATCCGTCCACCTACATCACCACCTACCTTCTCCTACCACTCAATCTCTCTCTAATTATATGGGTGGCGGTTAAAGTGGTAATAGGTCACTCTATTATCGGTTCTTAAATCTAGACTAGTTGGGAGAGATTTCGTCCAACAACAGGTAAGCGAAAGTAATTAAAGATTTGTTACCTTGAGTGGGTGGATTTAGAGAACTTTTTATCTTACAAAAAAGGTTTTCTCTTTCGTTTGCGTAATCAACTCAGTTGTCATGATACTCCCATTTCATCTATGGTGTGCTTATTATTGACATTAGGCAGCTTCTTCGAAGGGCCTGCGCCGCAACTGTCACTCATGTATCGATGGAAACTTTCTGACTTTTTGTCAACATTGGAGCAAATTGTAGGGATCAAAATTTCTCTCCGCCTCCACCTCTGCATGGGGGCGGGTTCTCAAGGGAAAAAACATGCCCTACTAAAGACCAGAAAGCGGGGCAGGGCTGGGTAGGGTTTAAAATAAACCTGCCCCATCCCGATATATACACACAAATAAATAAATATATATATATATATATATATATATATATATATATATGTGTGTGTGTGTGTGTGTGTTCTTATTTATTTATACAAAATATGTGTTTATCATGTATGTATATGTTATAGACGTAGATATAGATATATACATACATACATATATAATACTAAGTACATATTTTACATGAATATATATCATATAAATATAAGTATGTGTATGTATATATAATCACTTTTAATTGCATAATTTGGAATACCATAAAGTAAGTTTTACATTTTATATAAAGTATACAATATTAGTTGATTTTTTAAATTACTTTTTATGGGTTGAAGCAAGGGAGGATAGGTCAGATTATACGAGATCAGAGTGGGTATAGGTAGGGTGAAAATCCACCCTTCCCCACCCCCTTGTCATCCCTAAAAAATTCTACTCTTGATTTGATGGTAGAGGAGACCCCTCCGATTGAGTTAGGCCCATCTTTTTTTGGAGATGATGTAGGCATTGGACCCGCATGTTAGTCAATCTTCTGTTTTCTATGGGACTCAAAAGATATGGGAGTTTTTGAGAAACTTTTTGGAGAAGAACATCAAGAACACGACCAAAGAAAATATGAAAAAATCGATAATTAGATCACATTAACAATGGGGTAATCTTAGATTACCATTCACAAATCTTGATTGGTTGGATGAGATTCCATCCAACGGTTAAGTTGAAACAATCAAAGATTTGTTACATTGCATACATGCATTTAGAGAACTTTTTATATTACAAAAATAGTTTCTTTTTTATAAGACATTCTCTTTGAAAGGATAATTTTTTTCCTTCTTTTCTACACCCCCTTTTCCTACTTTCTCTTCTTAGGATCCGAGAATTAACTAAGATACTGGTCCAAGGATTTCCAGGGGCCTATAAAATCACCAGAGCCTTAAGAAACCCTTGTAAGGATGGAGGTCTACATCCTTTGGCATGCTAAATGCATCCTATACATAAATTCCACATAAACAGTTTACTTGAACAAGTTTTAGTTTTAGGTTCGAGTGTCCTTTTCAAGTGCAAACTTAGTTAAAATTCTATTTGTACCGCCTTATCTGGAGTGTTTTGATGTGGTTACAATCTTTGGACTTCAATCATGATCATGAACTCTAAACTTTTCTCCTACCAAATTCAAGAATCTAGGCGAATATCCCAAACTTGGCCATATTTATATGGACCACTTGGTTTAATGTGCTAAATAAAGCATGTGCATAGCACAAAGAGCAATAGCTCACCAAGCTAGGGAGTTAAGTCTAGTCATAAGTTGAAGGTCATGAGTTCAATAGCTAGGGTATGCATCAAGCTATGACCTCTCTATTGTACCAAAAGAAAAAGAAACATTAGCTAGAGATATATTGTGATGTATGGATCGGGTTATGGATCTGATCCATTTACATTTGAGCATTGATTGAAGCTTGTTGGCATCCATATTTGTTGCACAATGAGATAGAGCTCGTGAGTGGTCCATATTCAAAAGAGTTTAAACAGTATAATCTTGGATCATGGGTATTGGATGCTGGAGTGGCCACAAGCATGGCTACAACCTCATGGACCACTAGGTCACCTAGTATGAAAAGTTATGCATGCTAAGTATTATGGGTGAAACACATGCAAAGTGTCTTTCTTGATGTCTCTTCTAGACTATCCATGGAGAATCGTACAAACAGGAGTAACAAAAGAGGCAAGAATTGATTTAAGAAGAAGAGGGATCTAACATATGGTATACCCCAAGTTAGACATATTTAGTTCCAAAGTGTAACTGGTGGTTCGAAACCGCCAGTTCCAATTCTCCAAATATAAGGAACCAGAATTGAACTCCGGCTTCCCTTGGAGTGTATGAGCCTTAGTTGTGCAGCCTCTACTCACCTTCACCGCAACTACCTATGGCCTAGTTGGTGCTTTCTGGTAGCTACTCCTTCCTTTCATCAGGGTAGCCCAAAACCCATGATATGATATATGGTCGGTCTACAACTAAGGTCTTTTATGTTAGTGTGCTTACTTTTTGTGTTAGAGGGCTTTAGTGGCTCTTCCACAGCTACCACGGGGTGGGTGTAAACTCCCACATGGCGGTAGAGGTAAGGGTTGGCATGCAATTTGAAGCAGAATCAAAATAGGAGATCGGCGATGGAACCAGTGTCAAGTTTTGGGTGGACGACTGGCTACATGGCGTACTCCTGTTCGAACTGGAATTTGAAACCAAACTTCCCCTAAGGAGGTGGAACGATTCAGGTGAGATCTAACTTTCTATTCACTCGTGGGATCTGGGCAGTCCGGGAGGCCCCCTAGAACTTTCCTTCTCCCCCCTCTTTGTATCGCGGAATCAGATCTCTTTCGGAATGCTGATCTACCTCATTGCTCTCCAACCTAAGGACAAGAACTGTGTTCAAGTTTCGGTTTGAATTCAAAACCATTGAAAACTAGGAAAAATTTGAAATTTTCAAGAAAAAGGCAGCTTCAACGATTTAGCTGGTTTGTGGCCTGACTTGGTTCTGGTTGAAACTAGACATGTCTACCTACAATCAGTGGCAGATATAGAAGTTCCTTTACAGTGGAGCGAATTGCTTACAAAATCCTTTGGGGGTGGGGGTGTACCATTTTATGGAGCGCAAATTGCATGGCCGGTTGTGGTTTCTTGTCTTGGTTTTCAATTTTGATGGGCGGATGCGGCACCTTCGCTCAATCTCTCTCTCTCTCTCTCTCATACACACTCACGTGCACCCAAGGGAAAATGTCTTGTATTTTATATGTAGTGCTTAGTTCATTTTTTGCTACATAGGCTGAATTTTATAAGATAAAAGAGTCCAACATTTTTAAATTCTTGTAAAATCAGATGTACTTATAAAAAAAACACAGCGTTAACTCACCAGGCATGCCTTTTTGGATCAACGTGCTTGTTGTTTCTACAAAAGCTAGACTTATACACATGCATGCACACAAACACAGTATATATACAGAGAGAGAGAGAGAGAGAGAGGGGTACATAAAGAGAGTGGGATTCTATACGACATTACTTCATCATTCGTGTCATCAATTAGTAAGCTTGGCACATAAGCCAATGGCACTTTCCACAAAGCTAAACAACACAACGATAGCAGCCAAGGGCCTTCGCCTCGCCAAGCGAGATTCATTAGACTATAAGCACCTTAAATTAAAAGCTTGGCTTGTTTTACAAGGCAAAACTCTCTCCTAATGCTTCCATAAGACCAAGGTAGCACTCGAGGCTTGACCCACCTCAGACAGCTCTTACCTTGCTTGTAGATTGCAAGTTCGATTCCTGGTGGACACCCGGCTTCGGATTCTACAAAAAAAAAAAGACTAAAAGGTAAGGTAATCCTAATTCAAAGTCGATTATGCATGACTGCCAATTGTATTTCCCCCCTTCTTTTTAGCCAAAACCCACACAAAAGTTGAAAAACAATCTAAAGAAATGTAGAGCTTATGGTTGAACGCGTGAGCATAGCACATTTGTTCTTCATCCGCCCTAAACTGTTCAAATGGCTCTTTGCTTCGTCTAAACAAATTTTTTTAATCCGCCACTAAACGGCAGGATCTGCACAGACAATTTCAAACTCTAACTGTTTGACAAAGATATGAAAACTGTAGGTTAAAAAGGTAAAAAAAAATTTAATAGATAAACAAGTACATCCAAATAATTTGTTTTTCACTTTTTACTTCTTTAATATAAACGGATTACATTTCCTACGAGAACAAAAGAATTTTAGTATAATATATATGTAATTTCCTTTTCTCTTTTTCATACTATTTTGAAACGTTCGTATTTCCATATCAAGGGCTTAAGATTTGAAAGAATATCATTCAAGAAACCTTATTACTTTTATCATAATATTCTGTATATATACTAACATACAAACACACGTCTAGTATTTCTACATGCAAAACACAGTAAAAAACAAACGTTGAAAAGTGTGTCCTCTAAGACCCAGAATTTTTGAGTTATTATCTTAGTATCTAACTTTGTTATCTCTAAAATCTTTAAATCTTGCGATTCTTTTACCTATATTTTCCTTCATCTTTACTTTTAAGTCATTTAGGCTTTTAATATTAGGCCTCAAATATTTTTTACATTACGATTTGAGACCCCAAAGTTGTCACCAATTTTGTTGTTATTATTATTAAGATTATATTACTATTACTACCATTATAATATATATTTGTAAAAACTTTAATACTAATCAGTTCCTTTCTTGAAACTTATGACTTTAAATTAAATGATTATAGAATTTGATATAGAACTAATAAAGTCTTATTTGAAATCAAAATTGTTTCAATAAAAGTTGACAGGTTTGACCATATTATAGTATCAATTATAAAGTCTTTTTAAATAAGCATATTATAAAACTCTAATTAAAAATTTTGCATTTCGAAAGGTTAATAGGATTTAATTTAAATATTTTTTAAATTTTAAAACTTGTAAAATAAAAAAACTCATTTCAATATTTCGCTTTAGGCCTCTACTTTATTTATTGAACCACCCCTGTTTTTAATTTCTTTTCCTGACTCGTACCTATTTACATATGCACACGTACAGGGGTTTGCATGCGCCAAAAAGATCCCAACGGTTAATTGTTCATGTTTATCCTCTAGTTACTTATTACTTTTTCTTTTCTTGTTTCCGAAAATTTGCACTCCTCTTAGGAGAGAGAGAGAGGGAGAGAGGTTATCTCTCCCTCTATGTTCTCGTAGTTCACTTCTGGCCGTCACTATATGGTGAATCGCCGGAGAACTAGCGTAATCCGCATTCTCAAAAGTTGATATGGTGACTGTGATCGCGTACGTACGCCCTTGCCGTCCTGCCGTTGGATCTGATTTGGCGCGTATTGGACGAGTTAGTGTTGTCTCTTGTTCCAGATGAGTTCTTTGGGATCTCGACCGGCATCTTTTGTTTGTTTTTGTTCCATCTCGTTGAACCATAGATAGGTTTCCTAGTTTTTCTGGACTTCTCGCTTCGTTCTCAGATCTTTTCCTCCGTTTTTGGAGTTCAGAGGAGATGATGATAGAGTTTCCCGAGAAAATCGCATTGTCGTTGATTTTAAAGCTACAAGGGAATCCAATGAGTGGGGCTTGGAGTTCTTATGTCTGGGAGCGTCGTCGTAGTTGAGAAGGAGGAGTTACCGGACGATTCGTACGTTTACGTCGATATAAACAAGGTAAGGATCGGGGAGAAATTAGTAGGAGAAACATGGGGAAGGATATGGAATTGAATGGTTTCTTAGAGACGGTCGAGATCGTCTGCATTGCGGGAGATAGTGTTGAACCGAATTCAGATGATCAAGGGGTCGAGGTGAAAGAGATCAAGTCTCTGGTCTGCAGAAGTGGCGTTTCAGAATCTAATGGAGAAGGTGCTGAACCGAAATTTGATGATATAATTGACGTATGGAAGGGGATTGAACCTTCTATAACTGTTAATCAGATTTCTGAGAACGGCGATTTGGTTTCTAATTATCGAGTGCTTGAGATGGCGGCGGAGTCCCCTTCTGAACCAAATGCTGTCTGTCGACCTCGATCCTGTTGTGCAGCTGGATGGGGTGGAGAATGACTCTCCCGTGCTGCGAATCATAACACGGAATCCAATGATGAAAAGACAGATTTGAGTTCTGTTGAGAGTACAGGGATTGAATCTCCTGTATTCGTGAACTATGGTTTTGAATTGAATAATGAGGCTGTGGAGTTGAACTCAGATGAAGGAAAGGAGGTGGAATTTCCTGCACCCGCTGATAATAGTCTGAAATCAAACGGTGTTGGAGACGTGGATGGTGATGCCATGTGGAAGCAAGGAGAAGACGAAACCTCTCCTTTCTGTCATCCATGATATGGGTAGTGAACCTGGTTCAGATGAGACTGCTAAGGAAGTTCCTGAAATTGAAACTCTGGAGTCGGTGATTTGGACGCTGATGGACAAACTGTGGTTGAGAAGATGTTCAAAGGGAGAGGTTAAGATCATGCTACAATAGGGTATAATGTGACAGAAATTAAATCTGCAGATTCTGTTAATGAAACTCAGCAATTACTTGCAAAGGCTGATGTCCAAAGTGTTGAGCCTGGGTATCTTGATTCTGATGGTCAGGTGGATGAGATGGAGGAGACTGAATCTCCTCTTTTTGTCAACCATGGTGGAGATGGAGATCCTGTTTCAGATGAGACAGTTAATGACGTTCCAGAAATTGATTTTTTGGAGTCTGAGAATACATTTGAGCAACTGCATGCAGAGGGTGATGTCCAGAATCCTGAGGATGGACATGCCTTCAGATGCTACGGTGAATGAAGTGCCAGAAAGTGAATCAGGTAAGTCTTTTGGGAAAACTCCACAATTGCATGCAGAGCTTGATTCCCAGAATCCGGAGATTTGCAAGAACCAGTTGAAGGTTACTGAGTCTGTCGTAGTGGATGATGATCTTTTGCATTCCCACTATGAACACAGATTTGAGTGCCGATGATGGTATGACCAAGTTAAAGGAGAGTAATCCTACGGCATGCTCGATTGGTGCTTCAGAAGCAGAGGCCAGAAATAGAGAGTTGGTTATGGATCAGGTGATCTGTAACTTGGAGAGAGCCATGGGTGATTCTGATACTGTGCAAGCTGAGAATGGAACCAGACTTAATGATGGTAGAACAACGCTCATGAGATTGGACAAATACTAATTCAGTTATGCATTTTCAGACGTCACCATGAGACTCTTTGGGATAATGGCATCCGACCATTTCCAACAACAAAAAGCCAATTGACAAAGCCACAGAGACAAACTATAAAATTTGAAAATGATCTAAGACTGGAAAAAGCGAAAAACAGTGAACAACCTTGTAACTGCCGGTGGCTGCATGATAGTTTAGCAAAAGCCACTCAGACACAAATGACACCGTTTGAAAATTATCTAAGACAGGAAAAAGAGAAAGAATGAAGAAGCTTGTAATGGCCGGTGGCTGCACGAGAGAGAGAGAGAGAGATTTAAAAACTAATATTGCTATCCTGCAGAGATGTTTCCAATGACAATATAAACACAATCTCATATGCATCAGATAGCACCATAAGCATCAGTATGTTTCTTTCCTGAAACAATTAATCGCATCCAAAAGCCCAAGCAACAGCTATTTGTGTAAGACTATCCTTATAATGTCAACATTTTTCGTTTGATCGCCAAAGAGGAGAAAGCAGTATATTTCTTTCCTAAAACAGTTAATGGCATCCAAAAGACCAAGCAACAACTATTTGTGTAAGACTAACTTTATAATGTCGACATTTTCCCTTTGATTGTCAAAGAGGATAAATCAGTATATTTCTTTCCTAAAACAATTAATGGCATCCAAAAGCCCAATCAACAACAATTTGTGTAAGACTAACTTTATAATATCAACATTTTCTCTCCCCTTGTTCTGGTTATCAAGTTTCATCCATAGGCCTGCTGCCGCTACAGGTGAAAACTTCTTACATGCCTAATCTGATGAATGGTGAATATAGTTCCATCAGAAACAAGTTCCAAATGAGCAAACTTGTAAGAGCTAATTTCATGGTTTTGGAATTTATCAAGATCCATCTAATTTCAATGAGGATGTGACCCCAAGAAAGCCCTATGATAAGCACTGCCAGAAGAGATGGAAGTGGTAGTGGAAAGTATTTGTGAATATGTAGCATTACAGGAAAGTAAATAGGAGATACAGGTGCTTATAAATGGTCCCTTTCTAGAGGAAAGGAAGAAGAGGGAGAGACCTTTTTCTTTAACCGATTTTTCTTGGAAAGGGAACACATAATAATGGAGAGAAAACTTCTTAAGAATTTTTTGCGAACTTCAGTAACTTGAAAGGTCATGCTCGTTTCACTGAAGGGACTCAGCATTCTCGGAGGTAATAATAAGTTATTTAGAGTGTCACATAATGAATTGATAGAGCTAAATATCTTTGTTCCTTGTATATGATCAACTTTCTCTTCAGATGGCTCATGAGTATTCGGACGCCAAAGACCGGGCAGCACTTGAACAACACTGTACCAATCAGGTATATATCTCTCCCCTCTATTTATTCTAGCTTACAGTTTTCTTGCTTCTTTCTCATGTCTCCAAAATAACTTTGAAAACTTAAAATTGATCCAGGTGAAAGAGAAAATGGAACTATGGAACAAGGATGGTGCATTTCGAATAGACTGTATCAGAAACAATGAGATGAGCACACTGAAAAAGTTGGGGACTCTTGATGGAAGACAACTGGGAAGACCAGTGTGCCTTAATTGCCAGTGGTGGAAAAGGATGCTGCATTGTCTGTTTCAACTCCAGAATTGTCAGGAGCAGGCAAGTCTCTTTCAGAAACAAAAGCTGAAGAAAATACTCGAAAGCAAACAAGAAAAGCCCAGAATCAAGGCCAAGAAGCTGAGCAAATTGACAGTTAGAGAAAGCACACCATCATTCTCTGGTAAGAAAGAGGAGACAAAGCCATTTGAGGAGGAACTTCAACGGCCGAGAGAAGAAGAGCAGCGAAAGGAAGAAGCGGCCAGATTGAAAGAGAAGCACCGGCAGGGGCAAATTGCCAAAGCCAAGGAGGCCGAGGAGCGAAAGCAACGCAGAGCTAAGAAGTCTAAGTCAAGGGCTGAATCGAGAGCTCTGAAGGAAGCCAAAGAAAAGGAGAAGGTAGTTCATTCAAACCCTAGTTGCAGCAGTTATTCTTTTAGCTTCTTTTCTTGTCTGTTTCCGGTATGCAAGCTGAGTTTAGGTTGATCCTCCCAGATGCACGTACCCTGGACATCAAACTCCTGACCAAATTGCTTAGGAGTCCACCCCTAGCCGGATCTATGCTTCCATGGCTTGGCTAATTGCAGCATTTCTATATCTGAAATACCATGGACATTGCCGTTACAATATAAATTCAAGTAAACAAATTGCCAGATCTAAGTGAAGGATCTCATGGGCATGATCTTAGTGGGAAGGACTCGCAATCAAAGGTGATTCTACCATACCACATGAGAATTGGCTTCATGGATATGAAGTTGATGAAGCATATGATCAATTTATTATATTAGGCAGCAACATAAGAATAACCATATGTTGAAATTTATGAATTATATTATCGTTTATATAAATCATATGATTCCGATGAATTATATGTTACATATAGAATTAATGTTGGTTGGTTAAAATGGAGAGGAGCATCAGGTATTCTTTATGATAAGAAGATACCATTAAAATTATAAGGTAAATATTATAGAGCAGCAATTAGGCCTGCCATGTTTTATGGTTCTTAGTGTTGGGCAGTTAATCATCAACATGTACAAAAGATGTATGTGACGGAAATGAAGATGTTGAGATAGATGAATGGTCATACAAGAAAAGACCGTATACATAATGAGGTTATTAGAAATAAATTAGGAGTGGCACCAATAGAGGATAAAATGAGAGAACATCGTTTAAGATGGTTTGGACATATAGAAAGAAGATCAAAAGAAGAACATGTAAGAAGGTTAGAAAAACTAAATTTGGAAAGTATTAAAAGAGGTAGAGGACGACCACAAAAGTGTTGGAAAGAAACAATAAATTATTGGGAGTTAACTGCTAACATGGCACACGATAGGGATCTCTGGAAACAAAGAATCCAAGTAGCCGACCCCGTCTAGTATGGGAAAAGGCTTAGTTGTTGTTGTATAATGATTGTTTTCTATACAGCAGATGCAGTATAATGCACCCTTACAAATTTGAGAAGGTATTGAAAAAGAAATCAGAGCATGCAAATGATTATTATGCTATGATTTAATAAGGACTTCCAAACAGTACGAATAGCTTTTATATATATATATATAAAGCGGCTTATACTGGATGGGTATTTAGAAAGCAAAATATTGGGCTTACTGCAATAAATGAGCTAGGACCTGTCATTTTACAATGAGTACAATCCTCTCTCTATATATCTATCTATCTATCTATATATGTATATACATATATATATATAGAGAGAGAGAGAGAGAGAGTTGCAGCATAGTACTTAATATGGTAATCGTAAAATAATTATCTTCATTTCATTTTACATTGTAAACATTAATACTACGCTACAAACCCATAGGTGTGTTGGCTTTTAATTCAAACTCCTCTTAGTTCATGTTTTAGTTTCCGAACTAACCAAAAACGATCTCACTATATATTATGGTGGCCCTTTCTAGGACAAATTATTTTACGATATTACAATAAGAAAGATCCTGATTTAATGAGCTATCTGCCACATGGTCAACCATATATTTATACACTACAAGGTAACACTTTATCATACCGAAACTTAATGAACCATGACTTGGAACTGGACCAGCTTTAATCGATTACTTGGTTTGGTTCAGTGTTTTAACTCGTACGTTTGAATTGGTTCTTCTCTCTCTCTCTCTCTCTCTCTCTCTCTCTCTCTCTCTCTCTCTCTCTCTCTCTCTCTCTCTCTAAAAGAAGAAAGAAAAAAGGAGAAAGAGAAAGGGTTCTAACATAAGAGACCCTTACTCCCTTAGGAAGGAATTGTTGTTTGCGATTCATGAGGATATAAGTTAATGTTTAGGAAAATGTCATATCATCGATATTTTGGTTATGATATGATGGTAAATATGAAGCCGCTCGTCAACGATCACTCACCATTGGTTATCGACAGGAACATAATAGATGCCTGTATACTTCAGGCTCCGATTGTGGGGTACGCACCTTGATTTACAATACTTTGCTTCTTAGCTAACCATAGTTAAAGATTGTTAAGCCCTATGCTACAAAAATTTTGGTTAATAAAAGAGAAATTACCTGTACACTTGAATTGAAATATGAGCGAAAAGGGTTTTATTCCTATTGATTTTGGGTCTAATTGGATTTGGATCTAATAAGGATTTGATTCTAATTGGATTACAGACTTAATGAGTTATGGACTTAATATGGATTTCTACGTGGATATTTTGAAATTTATGCCAAGAATATGTGCCTAAGATGCAAACGGCTATGCTAGCTTATGCTGAAAATTTCAGAAAAATATGAAATGAAGAGAAAACTAATGCTGAAAGATAACTCTATGTGCTGAAATAAATTAATGTTGATTGTAACTATTGCAAGGCACTAATCTAATACATATGTTATAATTATCTATATGATGCTGAAAAATGTTTCTATGTATGCAATAATGTATATGCTGAAATCAGTTTTGTATGATATTTAAATGTACATATGCTGAAACTAGTCTATGTTGAAGAGTTTTATCTATATATAAGTAATGCTATAATATGATATATCTAATTAGGAAAGCAAAAGACTAATGCAGCTAATTATGTATATGTATACTATATGTACGAAATTGATGTTAAGTAAGAATAAGAATGCAAGGCAATTAAGAACTAAAGGATGAAACTATGAAAAGAAGATGAAGATGGTGCAGTTCCAAGTAACTATAGGTTGACTGTTGTGAGATAAAAAAAAAAAATCAAAGCTTAAGAGCTAAGATGCAAGCACTTTAAACTAATTATGAGGCCAAAAGCAAACAAGAATCGGGCAATACGAGGATGCATGATCTAGAACTAATTATTATGCATAATCCAGATGTCAAGAGTTCAAGTGTAAGAAAATATGATTCTAAGGAACTAAGATGCCAAGATTTAAAGAACTACGAAGCAAATAGGATTATGATGTGACTATGATGATGATGATGATTACTTAATGAAATGTAAAAGCAAACGAGGATTGCTATTAATTGATGGGACTTTGTGAAACAAAAATTCGTTGTCAAAAGGATGCGGGAACTGTCAATACTGAACTACCTAAAAATTCATGACATGTTAGCCATGAATTTTTAGATGTTAGATTTTTGTTGCTTTGCTTTGTGAGCCTTTGGCAAAGCAGCAAAGCACTTGCTCTGCAAGTTCTTTATTGAGACAAGCTAACGATATTTTAGTGCTTTGACGCTAGTAACTGACACTATATAAACAGGTCTCCATAGAGTGGATCGACTATATATGCTGGGTTTAATGTTTATCTGCGCGCAATGAAGAGGGTACTCTCGTGAGTGGATCTAGTGGAGACAGCACGAGGCCTGTAGCCTAGAGGTTGATTAGCGCACATGGCTACTAATTAACGACGATATCAGGGGTTCAAATCCCTCCTAACACCCTCACATATGGTTAAATGTTCACGCTCCGCAATATCAAGACCCCAAGTTATATGTTGAATATTGTACAAAAAGAACATATTTTGTTGTTTTTCAATCAATTGAGAAAAGATAAAAAATAAATGAAGAATTTGATATTTAAAGTCTGGATCGTCACCGGCATACAGTAGCTACATGGCATTTTAGGCCAAAATCATAAGGGCATGTCAAATGATGACATTGAGCGACTAGTTTAAGAATTATACAGAAACCAAATGAAAGAAGGTTGGATCACCACATTCATCTTCAGTATCGATACAAATTATTTTATCTCAAGACTGACGTGGTATACGTAACCTTCGGGAAGGAGGAGAAAGCTAGAAACGGAAGCATATAAAAAGCCAAAGGGCTATGCAAGTTGGCTTGAACTAAGATTACATTCAAGACATCGCTATGCGACCAGATGAGCGGAGTTTTTTTCTTTTTTTCTTCATTTAACCACATGAAAAAAAAATTGATATAAAAAGATCTAAATTCATGTACAAGATATATAAATTTGGATTTCCCTATATCCTGTCCAAGAAAGTTTAGACTAAATATATTACTCGAAAAGCGACTAAAGCTATTGCAGTCTGTTGGTGGACCACAAATGGTTTGAATTAGATTGTGAGTGATCAGTGATCATAAAGCTTTAAATAATTCAATCCCTTCCTAAAATTATCTCCGTTTAGGGCACTTTTCTTCTTTGAGAGCCCACTTGTGCTGAATGAATAGCAAAAGGTTTGTCTGAATTTTGAAATGCTTTTCTACTTAAAAGCTCCCTCTCTCTCTCAATACCTCCGGTATCGAACTTCATCAACTTCAACTTGTAAGTGGAAACCCTAGCCAGGTGAGTTATTGCTTGTGCTTATTTGTTGTTCTTATTAGTAACCAAGCCAACCTTCACATGAAGTTACAATGAACAGAGAAGCAGCAACTGATCACTCATTTATAGTGAAACTTCTTGGAATTGAATTTGTTGTTTTTATTAGTAACCAAGCCAACCTTCACATGTAGGTACAATGAACAGAGAAGCAGCAACTGATCACTCATGTTTAATGTCAAACTTCTTGGCACTATATATTTGAGAACCTCTATAAATGGTCTCCATATAGTGACTGTTGTTTCATAACAGTTGCGAACCTAGATCAATTCGGACGGTCAGGTAAAGTTCAGGTGGATGAAATTAAGGTGAGACGGTCCATATAGTTTTTTCATAAATTTTCTGTTGTTGCCATAACTTTTCGGATTTTTTGGTTGACACCACCGCCTCACCTTCCATAGGAAATAGGCCCCCGCTGTACTATAAAAAAATAAGAACATAGATTGGAAATGCATCAATGTGGACAAAGTTATCAATAGAATGAGACATTAACTCTTCGTAATACAGCATTAGTAGAGCAATCAACACCGAATCAATAGGGATGCAAATGTCACTTGTTCAAAGTATTGCAGCATATATTCTTAAATAAAACTTCTTCACGTCAGGACTATATACAAAAAATATCACATTAATCTTCCCATATCACAAAACGAATCCACAATTCAACAAATCTCTGTGTGTGTGAGAGAGAGAGGAGGGAGGGGGCAGGGAGAATTCAGGTGGTTCTGAATATATAAGTACTACAAGAAAACTAAATTTAGAAGCCTGCAGGGGATCCGGACCTATTATTCTTCTCTTTCATATTAAAATATAGATTTTTTTAAGGAGATGAGCAGACCAAAGTGTGTGCAAAAGATACATCTATCCCTTCCCCTGTCCGCTTTCATAGTGTTCATTTATTATCAATAAACATTAGCAATCATTTCTCCTTTTTCATGTTTTCCTATTTTTTTTGCTGCTTATAGTTTAAATGGCGGGCCAATCTGGGGTTAAGGTTAGATTAACTCGAGAGACAAACTGAAAAGGCAATTTCAAGATTAAAGGGCTATAACAAAACATAAAAAACGTTATTAGTTTAGGAGACTTCTAAAATTGTTTATATTGTGTCCGACTTGTAAGGTTTTGTGTTCAATTAATCCCCATGCTCTACCTCTTGTGCATGTCCCCTTCAATTCCTTTTAGTTTTCTTCTTGTGACTGTATTCTACAGGTAAAGTGTTCCACCACACACACGTGTATATATATACATATTATTTGCAAAATTTCTTAAAAAGAAAAACTCAGCTTGTTATGAAAATTAAGAACAATTGGAATTCACACTAATTAAGACCAGATGAAATGGAGAACACTTCAATCAACTGCAACAAATAACGGTTATGTCACCACCAGCGAGTTAGCAATATAGTAGAGACACTCCCATAGGTGCGTATGAGGAATATGCCAGCATAAGCCCTTGGTTAGGGTTCTAGCCTTGAGTTCGTTCCAACCCATCCAAAGGCAATAGAGTTGTGAATCAAAGGAATTTTTCACACATTAAGAATATCAAAACAACCTCTATAGGCATAGTTGTTGTAAGCTCAAATAGCCTATGGTTTAAACGGCAGACTATAACTTATGTACGTGTATTTGTATGTGCGCATTTTTGTTTCCTTGTTTCCAAAGGAGACGGGTGCTTTTGCATGCGCATGTTTGATTTCCCTCTATCATTCCCACTCATTCAAAATTGTCAAAGATTACGAAAATCTCATTGAAAATGAGTGGCTACAAGCCAAAGGCTAAATCTAATTCATATGGAATACATTCCCTTCACCTTTCACTGAGGAGAAAAGGTTCGGTCTTCTTTAAAGTTTAGTGACAAAAGGAAGATATCACAGAAATGTGTTGCATGCTTGTATTGTTAATTGTAAGTTGAGCCCCCCACCATCCGAAATTTGGAAAATCAACTAAAGAAAAGCTATAACACAAGGTTTGAAGGCTTAAGCCGAGAGCTACCATATATACTTTGCCCAACCCTAAAAAGAAATTGTAGATCTGACACTGCATAAACATGCTTTCTTTATTGATCTATCACTTGAATACACCAATTCGTCTCTTAGTGGAGGCCTATGTTGCATGGATATGGGTGCGATACCAGTACCTGGTATGGGTATGGTACCAGTACTTGCTACAATATGGTACTAGTACCTGGTATGGTATAGTGCACTACCAATACCAGTACTCGGTATGGTATGGTACGGTATCGGTACCAGTATCTAGTATGGGTACAGGGTACACGAATTTCATAAAATCTAAGGTATGGGTATACCACTATTAAAATATATAAACTTTTAATATAAATTATATATAATTAAATTTATATTAAATTAAATATGGTAATTCGTAATTGACAACTACAAAGATTAAAAAAATAAATTTAAGTAATTGCATCATATCAAATCAAGAATACTAAACAATCAGCAAATATATCAAATCTCATCCATTTAGAATAGGAAGAAATAGATTGCAATACATTATCAAAATGAAAAACCACACATAAACACAAGCATACTAATTTTTAGAATACACGTTATGAAAATAGGGAACCACAAGATGCAAACATATACAAGACAAACATGCTAGTTTTTTTTACACTAGTTGCCCAACCTTGGCGACCACCAAGAGATCACAAAATCGTGAACAAATCTCAAAAGAAGATTTAGACCAATGATAGCTATTGATGTTCTTATGGAAGCAAATTAGGGTGAAAACAAGTCTCGATGTCTCCTTAAAGCATTTTAGTAAACATTTTAGTTTACAAATTCACAACAATTAAAAAACAAGAATATCCTTCTCATTGAAAAGGTTTGAACGCCTCAAGAATTTCATAAACATATCATCAAGCATTTCATCAAACAATATCTCACTAAACGATTGAAAAAAGCATATATACCAAAACTAATACAACAATTAGCAAAGAGAGAGGGTTTGCACGCTTGTCTATTTGCTATTGTCCGCCGCTAGTTAAGTTGTGATCATTCGAGCCAACGTCATTCGTCACACTCACTCGTAGTCACCAGCGGTGATGGACTAGACAGAGTAGACAACGGAAAGAGGGTACAGCCACAGGTAAGTTACCCAATTCTTTTAAATTTTATATTTAGATCGGTTGCAAAAATACATATAACTTGATCCAATACGTACCCAATACGAGTATGTGATGTACCCAAATTTGATACGCATCTACACATATTGGTATGTGTTTTGGAGTATCGATACATACCCAGCATACCGATATGCATTCCTATACCTGATATGTACTAGATATAGGTATGTCACCCATTTGGGCGTATCCATGCAACGTAGCTGGAGGCCAATCTGATATCCCTTGTAAAAGAAGATATCCTTTTTTTGTGAAAAGTGAGAAGATCATGAAACCGCTAGTACATACAATGGATGTGTGTGTGTGCACACATGCTCATGTGTTATAGAAATCTATAGTGTGCGTAAGTGAATCAGGGCTAGACCTCAAAATCCACCAAGATCGGGTTTGTTAAGGCAGGTTTTTTTATAGTAGGAATCACTGAGAACTCTGGGATGAAGGATCTCCCATATGTGGTTCTTTGCATATATATTACTTTCTTTGCTCCCTATATATGCAAATGGGTGCGCTCGCACACTATATATATATATATATATATATATAGAGAGAGAGAGAGAGAGAGATTCATGTTTAATTCAGTATGGTACTCAATTTACTTTTTGCATGGTTACATTGCATCAACCTTCAACCGCATGCCGCCCACCTCCACCACTCATTGACCAAAACTGTCTTCCATCAATCAAAACCATCATTGTCATTACCAAAACTACCTAAAAAGCCTAAATAACCTTGTAATTTTTTAGGTCATTTTGTTGGTGGTGAACGTGGTTTTGACTAGTGAAAGGTGATTTTCAACTGTGTAAGATTAGTGAAAGATGGTTAAAGGAGGTGGCGTGCTTAAAGTGGTGGAACCATGTGAAAGGAAGTATTGAGGACCATGTTCAATTGAGCAGGGATCATTGCCTCTCTCTCTCTCTCATATATATATATATATATATATTACAAGAAAGAAGAGATGTGCCTATAAGCATTTATCTCTACAAGGGTCAACCCTAGTTCTTGGGAGTGCATCACTTTTGTAGAGTATAGGCATACTTACATGCATCTCCTTTACAATAGGAGACATGTGCCTGCGTGCATCTCGTTATATTGTATTATATTAATTTTTATATTATCTTTATAATATATTATATTAATCTTTTTCTTATCCTTACTTATTATGTTATGCATAATTAGGATATGGTGCATAGGTGATGACTAGAATGCCATAATGTTATTGCATCTTGAGATTGTATAATGCAATATCCTATAGACAACAACTTTGAATACTTCAAAGAGCTTCACTTAGATACAAATCATCTTGGATCGAATCTGATATAGAGAAATCATGATGTCAATTGTTTAGATGCTCATTAAACTAATCCTTTAGAGATATCATCGTAGTTTAGAGGATGATGTTGAAGCAGGCCCTTCCAATTATCATGATAAGTTAGATGCTCACATGATATAATTGTGATAACGAACTCCTTGATATTTAAGAGTTTCTCCCTACTAGGTCTCATCACTTATAAAACCTAGCAAGATAAGGTAACAATAACTTTATTTAAATTATTATTTCATACATAAATAGAATATACTTAAGAATGATTTCAACTAACTATATAATATACATATGCATAGTTTGAGAAAAGTGGTGACTGCTCACATGGCGCAGTGTTTCAAGAAGGTAAACCTTGAGAAAAGATCCTGATATCATGCGAGAAAATTGGATCAATATTATACAACATAGTGGGTTGTGGGAGTCGGCAGCTTTACATTAGTGTATAAGGTAATAGACCATATCTTAGTAAGTGCTTTTATCAAATATTGGCAACCAGACAATAATAACTTTCATATGTCATAGGGTGAGATTATTGTCATCCTTCACAACATTGAGGGGGTGACTTTTGAGGTCAAAGATAACAACATGAAGGAAGATATTTTAGCAAACATATTGGAGATGACTTTTGTTGAGGTGATGCAACAGATTAAATTGGGGCAATTAAGTTTTATTTATTTTGAGCATAGTATAAGACAAAATACTTGCACCTAAAAAGAGGATTGTGTTATTCGTGTTGTACCAAGTCAAGTATATCACATATCAAGATAAGTCGAGAGACGGAATATCTGTTACCATTGTACAACTATTTGCTTACAATAGTTGGAGCATTGGTAGATATGCTTGAGGTGCAACAACATTAACTTATATGTATAGGTACAATAATTCAATAGTCATACTATTTTATTGGAGGTAATAATTTACCATTATGTTTAAGTTAATGTACTTTCTTTTCATAATACATTAAATAAAGATTTATTGTATTATAAGCATGGATTTATAAGTATTTTTTAGCCTATAAAGTTTTGATGGGCAGCTACGAGCAACATATGGATGGAAGTGTCATTTATAAGCATTTGCATACTATTTGGATTCTTTCTTATTATTAACAATTAGGTTTTATGATGTAGATCAAGTACTTGGTCATAAATATTGAATCTTTATTTCATATTTATTTAACAAAGAAAGGGAGGTTATACAGTTGACAACAATGTATTTCTTTTATGCCACTAGATTAAGTGAGTGGTAGTGATACTTTTCTAAGAACTATTTAAATAATAACTCATATAAGTTCTTGTGGTACTATAGATCTATTCATTGTTTAGACGTCATGGAATTGTATATGCTTGATCTGCATTATTCGACTATTCGTCCATCTACAAATGATCTAGTTGCTCGAATAAGACTTTCTTTTGTACATAGTCATGAGAAGCCATATGCATAATACAATATGACCCACATGATAGAACTTTTGAGACACAAAGCTTACATTATTTCTAGCGTCCAAACTTTAACATCCAAGCATCATATCCACATGAGTGCAACAACTTCTACATAGATAGGTTTGTTGTTGGGATGCATCAGTATTTGTTGAAAGATTCAATATGTCAATATAACTAGGTTTGTCCTCCTATACATAGGCACCAATAGACACAACTTGCTCAGAATTAGCTTGCTGGTTCAAACCGGATCCAGAATAGGAACCATCTGGTTCAGTTATGGTTCAACGTTTTTAGAAACCACAATGGAATCATAACTGAAACTAATCAAAAACACCACCTCCCCTCTTATGAGACACGACAACCTCTACCAAGAGGTTGTCATGAGACATACATTTTATTATTATTATATATAATATTACATTTTTAAAATTTTAAAACTTTATTTATTAGTTTTGAGTAGTTCCAAAATTGCCCCAGAATTGACGGTTCTCATAATCATAGTTATGGTTCAAGGTTCTAGGTAAACATGAATATGACATGTCTAGGTAAATTAATATTTATTTTTTCATTTATGATTGTCTATATTATAGTTTTTGTATTTGTTTATATTATCCATCATTGAATGATAATAACAAAATTATTCTAAAATAATGTTTGCAATGTCTTATGGTCGTAATTAACATAGTGGCATCTATGATGCAATGATTGAAACATTTGTTAAGTCCATTGTTGATAGAGGGTGCTACCATGGAAATGTTTGACCAATACTACTCACGAGTCTATAGCTTGACAATTTCTAACCATACAGTGGTTGATGATGTTCATATTTTTATGCATTAGAGCATATATATAAATTTACTTAAATTTAACCATTTAAGGAGGACAATTGTATGATATTTATAACACATGACATTTTTTGTATGATCATTTTGCTTATTTTGTAATTTAAATACATTTTGAATAGTGAAGACCTAAAACAAATGAAATGTTTTCATTAATATTTTTCAATACAAATAAAAAAAAATATTATTATACATAGACTAATCAATAAGATTGTAAACAATGTAATAAGCTATCCTCTCAAATTGCAACTACTCCAATGCATGCGCAAAATGACAAATCCTAATTATAATGCTTTCATCATGGTGTTGTGCCCAAGATAGATGGCATTGAAGTTTTACATACAAGTGAAAAGAATTGAAGCATAATTTAAATGGTAATATATATAGACATGAAAAGAATAGGAGTGAAAGGAGTAACTAACAGCCAAAGAGTTAAGAAAATTATTATCTCAAAAGAATATCTTTTTGATTCATAAAAGCACATGCATCACACATCTTATACGAGAGGATAGTCGTGATTTGGTATTAAGCAAAGGAATGCATAACATGAACCGTTCTCCCAATATGCAATATGATGGTGAATGACACTAGAGAATAGTGTTCTAAAGATGGAACCCATGTTTGGCATCGACATCCACTTACCAAGTGTGCATGAATCATTTGCCCAATGTGTAATATGATGGAAAAAGATAATGAGGCTATCCTTTCTTATGAAAACTTCAGAATACATGTCATAACTCCATAAAACATTTCTTACAAATTTTGGTCAATATGTCTCCCTCATTTGTTGATGCTATTGATGACTTGATACCCAAATTTCTCATTTCTTACAACATCCACCATCTGGTGACATATATGGTAAGTTTAATCTTTTGGATGCCTATTGGGCATATGGTGATTTACAAAACCGATGCACTAAATCTAAAATGGGATTCACACTGCCTGATGAAGAAGAAATTTCACGTCTTAGAGACCCCTCATGTCCAAGACCACAACCAGTGCTAGGTGTAAGCTTAGCCTGAGTAATACTCCTCTTGGCATACTCTCATGTGGACAACTCTCTCTTGATCGATCTTTTATATAGTCGACCTATGGAATAATAAAGTGGTAGCTCCTCCAACTTTATGAACCCAAGATGCTAAGAACCATACAATAATTGACTTGTGTGCCCATTGATCTAAAATTGGATGGCTTTTTAATTGTTGAGCCAATTCATCTAGTTGATCTACCTCACTTAGTTTGACATCATCAAGGTTTTTGATAAATGGATCAATTGATGATCGTTTATCAGTTGACCATCCTCAAAGAGAATGTTAATCTCATAAGCACATGTTAACCCATGTGAATGTTGCTTACACATCCACAAGTTATTGAATTGAAACCTATTATTTCTTCATGATTCATTTCTTTTTTAGACATCTGTGTGACATGACACTCTTTTCTCTAAATACGGAATCAACTCAAAAAGTAATATTTACGGTAATTTCTACTTATGGCCCTAGACTCCTCAAATAACTTCTTTATTTCTATAATTTATATCTCAACCTACCTACGCACTCTTAACATGCACACCAAAAAATAAGTATTATGATATTTAAATATTATATATATAAACACACCCAAAACATTAGCAATGTGCAAATACACTAACAATGAACAATGTATACCTATTCGTTGAATAAGTATCGTAGTTGTGGATTGATCATTATATTCTAAGACTATCTTTTCTTTTAGGGACCCAACTATTGTTCTTTAACATATGAAAATATAACACGAAAATTCTTCTACTTTACATCCATGATAGCTATCTACTCTTTGTAAATATGCTCATTTGCCGACTCAATATCTTTTTCCAAATTAATCTAAATAGAGTGAAGAACTTTTCTTTTCTGTTAACCAAATAATATGTCATTCAATGTTTTTCATAATGTAATATCTTCATAAAATATGTGTTAACAACAACAACAACAACTAAGCCTTTTCCCACACTAGACCGGGTCGGCTACATGGATTCTTTGTTTCCGCAGATCCCTATCGTGTGCCATGTTAGCAGTTAACTCACAATAAGCTAGATCATTCTTTATTGTTTCTTTCCAAGACTTTTGTGGTCGTCCTCTATCTCTTTTAATACTTTCCAAATTTAGTTTTTCTAACCTTCTTACAGGTTCTTCTTTTGATCTTCTTTCTATATGTCCAAACCATCTTAAACGATACTCATTTTATCCTCTATTGGTGACACTCCTAATTTGTTTCTAATAACCTCATTATGTGACAAGAGAACTGGCGAGCCTAGTTTCACCAGAAAAATAAAACTGGGTAGCCTATATTCAAAGTTCTAGTAAAAACTTTTTGATCTTTTCTGTTCCTTAATTGTACATATGTTGCACAAGAATAGATGAGCCTCCATGGGTAAAAGTACTCGCATTGCCATTTTACTCTCTGTGAGCAGTGGTGCACAACTCGAAAATGGTGCATTCAGCCTTCAGGTGTTCGGGCTAATTGTATCTTCTTATCACAAAGAATACCTGATAATCCTCTCCATTTTAACCAACCATCATTAATTCTATGCGTAACATCTCCATCAATTCTTCCATCACTATGAAAAATTGACCCTAGGTATTTAAAACTTTCCTTTTGGGGGATGCAATGTGTATCAATTTTAAGTTTTATGTCCTCCGAAGTAACCAAATGATCAAACTTACATTCCATATATTCTGTCTTTGTTCTACGAAGTCAGAGGCCTTTGCTTTCTAATGTTTCTCTCCATAGTTCCAATTTTCTATTAACTTTTTCCTTAGACTCCTCCACTAATACAATGTCATCTGCAAATAACATACACCAAGGTACTTCATCTTGAATATGTTTTGTTAACTCATCCATCACCATTATAAATAAGTATGGACTTAAAGTTGATCCTTGATATAACCCAATATTAACTTCAAAGAAGTATGTCGTTCCTTCATGAGTCCTCACACATGTTTTTGCACCATCATAGATGTCTCTTATAAGGTTAATATATATCAATGGGATACCTATTTTTTCCGAATTCACCTAGTTCTTGGCTTTATTTGATTCTGGTTGGAACCACTAGGCCAATTCCAAACCGGCCATGTATACCTTGGCCATGAAGGTGCTCCCTTCTCCCGGATTACTATTAACTCCCCCATAGAATGTCCTAAAATGCTTCTAATAGTGCCCATATTCTTTGCCATTTGCTTGGTTCATATTCTATGTTCCTAGCCCTCTCTATGTAAATAGCATAGCCCATCTGTGGTTATTCTATTATCTTACAATCTCCCCTTTGTGGGAAACACATCTATGCTAACTTGCTACAAGAACATATGCATTTTTGATGGGATTTTCAAACTCAATTTTCTCCACCACGTACTAAGGCTAGCAAGTTCCAGCTCATATCCTTGCATATTAGCCTCCATTTTGTCATTTATTTGTCATTTCACGACTCAACATACACAACTTTTTTTTTTTTAAATCTCCTTTTGAATCAATACTAGTAGATACTATCTTCATGCTCACCTTGTAGCATTAGGATGCTTGGTATTGGATATGCATCTTCTTCACACAAGATCCTCCTAACCACCTCTTGCTTCCATTGACACTCTTTATTTATCATTTGAGACACTATTTGAAGCTCATCCACCATGAGGCTTTGGTTACAATAATGGATTGTGAGTCCCTTGGTAATAGGCATCATTTTAAATGTCTACCTTCACCCATTCTCTAATTACAACCTTTATATAGTATTTGCTCCCCTCTAATATGTTCCTAACATATCTTTAGAATTCTCGCCAACCATCTAGACCTAGAACCTTAGTAGGCACCATCTTATTTATCGCCTCCACTTTCATCTCCATAAAAGGGCACAAAAAGTTGTTTGTTCATTCGTTAGGCTCACCTTGACTCATTCAAGAGTCTCATCTATACTATCCAACCTTGTCAATTTGAATAAGTTTTTGAAATACTTTTTTCCTACTTCCTCAATTTTGTCCCAACCTATGACCCATTTTTCTTCATCATTTTAAATAGTTTTTATTATGTTTCTCCTTTGTCTTAAGGAAGTATATCCATGGAAGGATCATGTATTTAGATCCCCCTTCTTGGTATACTTTATTGATCTTTAAAACCAAGTAGTATCCTCAATTTGTAACCATTTCATGAGATCCTTCTTTAGCTCATGTAGTTTTCCAACATTTTCCTCTTGGTGGCGCTTCTTGAAGCATTTGAATCTCACTTAGTAACTTACAATCTAACATCTTACATGTCCAAAACAAAAATGATTCTAGCAGCTTCGTTCATTCTAAGCTCAATTTTCTTAATACTAAGTATAATAATCATACATCCTCATTCAATTCTTTTCACCCTTCCATGTTAATCTAATGGTAATCATTGTTTTCTAAACACATCTTCTCAAATCAAAATTGCACCATATATGCCTTTGTTGCTACTAGTTCTCTCCTCCACCTACAACAACAACTACAACAACTAAGCCTTTTCCCATACTAGACGGGGTCGGCTACATGGATTCTTTGTTTCCACGGATCCCTATCTTGTGTCATGTTAGCAGTTAACTCCCAATAAGCTAGATCGTTCTTTATTACTTCTTTCCAACACTTTTGTGGTTGTCCTCTACTTCTTTTAATATTTTCCAAATTTAGTTTTTCTAACCTTCTTACAGGTTCTTCTTTTGATCTTCTTTCTATATGTCCAAACCATCTTAAACGATGTTCTCTCATTTTATCCTCTATTGGTGTCACTCCTACTTTGTTTCCAATAACCTCATTATGTATACGGTCTTTTCTTGTATGACCACTCATCCATCTCAACATCTTCATTTCTGTCACAAACATCTTTTGTACATATTGATGATTAACTGCCCAACACTCAGAACCATAAAATATGGCAGGCCTAATTGCTGCTCTATAATATTTACCTTTTAATTTTAATGGTATCTTCTTATCACAAAGAATACCTGATGCTCCTCTCTATTTTAACCAACCAGCATTAATTCTATGCGTAATATCTCCATCAATTCTTCCATCACTCTGAAAAATTGACCCTAGGTATTTAAAACTTTCCTTCTGAGGAATGCAATATGTGCCTATTTTAATTTCTATGTCCTCTGAAGTAACCAAATGATCAAACTTACATTCCATATATTCTATCTTTATTCTACTAAGTCGGAGGCCTTTGCTTTCTAATGTTTCACTCCATAGTTCCAATTTTCTATTAACTTTTTCCTTAGACTTCTCCACTAATACAATGTCATCT
This sequence comes from Brasenia schreberi, assembly GCA_036023115.1. Classification (NCBI taxonomy): domain Eukaryota; kingdom Viridiplantae; phylum Streptophyta; class Magnoliopsida; order Nymphaeales; family Cabombaceae; genus Brasenia; species Brasenia schreberi. The sequence continues at coordinate 6,790,154 of JAYKKT010000069.1, read as the reverse complement.
GCAAATAACATACACCAAGGTACTTCATCTTGAATATGTTTTGTTAACTCATCCATCACCATTATAAATAAGTATGGACTTAAAGTTGATCCTTGATGTAACCCAATATTAACTTCAAAGAAGTCTGTCGTTTCTTCATGAGTCCTCACACATGTTTTTGCACCATCATACATGTCTCTTATAAGGTTAATATATGTCAATGGGATACCTCTTTTTTCCAAAGTTCTCCAAAGAACCTCCCTCGGTATCCTATCATAAGCTTTTTCTAGATCAATAAATATCATGTGAAGGTCTTTCTTTTTTGCTCTAAAATGTCCTATAAGACGTCTCAAAAGGTGAATCGCTTCAATAGTAGATTTGCCTGGCATGAATCCAAATTGGTTCTTTGTTGTACTTGATACTTGTCTTAACCTACATTCGATAATTCTTTCCCATAATTTCATAGTATGGCTCATTAACTTGATACATCGATAATTCACACAATTTTGAATGTCTCCTTTGTTCTTATATATGGGTATAAGTGTACTTGCTCTCCATTCCTCGGGCATCTTTTGGTTTTTCTATATTTCATTAAATAGTCTTGTGAGCCAAGTGATTCCTATTTCTCCTAGTATTTTCCAAACTTCTATAGGAATATTATCTGATCCTACCGATTTACCACCCTTCATATGTTTAAGAGCCTCTTTGACTTCATTCTTTTGAATACGTCGGTACAAATTGTGGTTTATATACTTTTATGATTTGGCTAACTCTCCTAAGCTAATACAAATATCTTTATTTTCATTAAAAAGATTATAAAAATAGTTTTTTCATCTATTTCTTATATCATCATTTGCCACTAGAATTTTTTCATCCTCGTCTTTTATGCATCTAACATAATTAAGATCTTTAGTTTTCTTATTTCTAGCCCTAGCTATCCTAAAAATATCTCTTTCACCCTCTTTTGAGTTGAGTTTTTTATATAAGTCCTCCCAAATCTTAGCTTTTGCTTCACTAACGGTATTTTTTGCTTCCTTTTTTGCTTTCTTATAAGCTTCTAAAGTTTCACTAGTTGTCTTAGCATAATGTAATTTGTAACATGCTCTCTTTGCCTTGATTTTATTTTGTACTACTTCACTCCACCACCAAGCTTCTTTTTGTGCCGGTACACCTCCCTTAGATACACCTAACACATCTTTCGCAACTTTCCTAATATGTATAGCCATATTGTTCCATATATCATAGGGTGTGCCAACATAATTCCAAACATCTCCTTGCAAGACTTTCTATTTAAATATATCTTCTTTCTTGCTTTTGAGGTTCCACCATTTAGTCTGAATAGCTCGATGCACTCTTTTCTTCTTTGTCCACTTTTTTATTTGTAAATCCATAACTAAAAGTCAATGTTGGGTGGTTAAGCTTTCTCCTGGAATTACCTTACAATCTTTACAACACGCTCTATCTTTTTTTCCTACAAATAAAGTAATCAATTTGTGTTTGTGATAAGCCACTCTTATAAGTAATTAAATGTTCATCTCGTTTTTTGAAGATTGTATTGACTATAAAGAGATCAAATGCCATAGCAAAATTTAAAATATCCCAACCTTCCTCATTTATATCCCCAAAACCAAAGTTTTCATGAATCCCTTGATATCCTAATGCCTCTTTACCGACATGTCCATTTAAATCTCCTCCTAAACAAATCATCTCCCTTTGTGGAATATTTTGAAACACCTTATCTAACTCTTCCCAAAAAATTGTCTTTATACTATCTTCTAGTCCTACTTGGGGTGTGTAAGCACAAACTATATTCAAAACCTCTGCTCCTAACACTAATTTCAACGTTATGATTCAGTCACCATATCGTTGTATGTCTACTACACTCTCCTTTAAATCTTTATTTATGATAATACCAACTCCGTTTCGAGTCTTTTCTTTACCTGAGTACCATAAATTAAAACTTGTATCCTCTATCTTCTTTGCTTTTTCTCCAACCCATTTTGTCTCTTGTAAGCATAGAATATGAATCTTTCTCTGAATCATAGTATCTACCACCTCCATTAGTTTACCAAATAATGTTCCGATATTTCAAGAACCAATACGAATCTTATTATTTAGGACTAGCTTCCTTACCCCCTGCATCCGTCCATAATCAAAATGCGGAAACCCTCTCTGAAAATTTTTCACTACATTCGGGTGGCAATGTAGCGGGACTAACTTCTTTACCCACACTTGTTCATGATGTGGGAACCCTCTCTGCAATTGATTCACTACATTCGGGCAAAAATGTAGTGGCCCTTGCTTACTTCTTACTGCATTCGAGCTCTTTGAAACACCTTATCTAACTCTTCCCAAAAAGTTGTCTTTATACTATCTTCTAGTCCTATTTGGGGTGTGTAAGCATAAACTATATTGAAAACCTCTGCTCCTAACACTAATTTCAACGTCATGATTCCGTCACCATTTCGTTGTATTTCTACTACACTATCCTTTAAATCTTTATTTATGATAATACCAACTCCATTTTGAGCCTTTTCTTTACCTGAGTACCATAATTTAAAACCTTTATCCTCTATCTCCTTTGCTTTTTTTACAACCCATTTTGTCTCTTGTAAACATAGAATATGAATCTTTCTCTGAATCATAATATCTACCATCTCCATTAGTTTATCGGATAGTGTTCTGATATTCCAAGAACCAATATGAATCTTATTATCTAGGACTAGCTTCCTTATCCCCCGCATCCGTCCATAATCAAAATGCGGAAACCCTCTCTGAAAATTTTTCACTACATTCGGGTGGCAATGTAGCGGGACTAACTTCTTTAACCACACTCGTTCATGATGTGGGAACCCTCTCTGCAATTGATTCACTACATTCGGGCGAAAATGTAGTGGCCCTTGCTTACTTCTTACTGCATTCGAGCTCTACAGCACATCGCTAGGTGGGGATGCTCCAAAGCAATGCTCATAATCTTTTTAATCCATGTTATAAAAATCCGATGAAGTTTTACGTTGGTTGTCGAAAGCCTAACACAACCCTCCTCCTTTATCCGGGCTTGGGACAGGCAATGCAAGGGTAATCCTTAGTAATCCTTACTAGTTCTCTCCTCCACCACTATTCTCAAAATGATAAGAACTTGATCAAAAAAGGAGACACCAAATGAGTTACTTGTGCTTATTTCCAATTATCTATCCAGCCCATATTAGCAAAAAAATATCCAGCCAAGTTTAGACATTATGTGCACCTTTTCTACCACTAAACTAGGTGCACTTATAACCCTAGAAGCACATCATGTTGTCTCAAAGTCTATGATAGCATCTCAAAATCTTGCAATCTTTTTCAATACCTCTCTCCTCCCCTATTTTTTGAGATATCTAGTATTTCTACTTAAAACCCACGGCCTACTAGAATTAGCATTTAATCATCTTACCAAGTACCAAAATTGCATTGTTTTTGCTATAATAGGGTTTCCGTAATCATCTCCTTTGCCATTGTTCACCTTAACATAAATCAAGAAATGCTCATACTAGTTACTAATATTAGCCTCATCTTTCCATAGTATATGCAAACCACCTCTGTGCCCCATTCTACTAACTTCCAAGTGAATCTTAAAGCCCAACTTCCTTTTGAAACACTCCAATTTATTTCAATATGGCCCACAACATCAAGATTTTCTCATCTCAAAACAAGGCACACTATAGGAATTGCCAAGGGGGTCTCGAGCCCTTGGCAGTTCCATAATAACGACATCATTGCTCTTGACTATCAATTAAACAATATTTTCTTGATAACCATGAACTTTCACCTTCTTACACATACACATCAACGGTTGTAGTATCTTTGTCTATCTAATTTAGTCTTCTACATTGTGCAATCAAATCTTAAGTTATCTTGCTCAAGATAGCTTCCCCAACCAGTGAGTTCTTATTTCGGACGAAACCTCAATACTCAACCAAAAGTTTATAGATTGAGCTAGATGTTAAGATATCTTCCATGTAACTCCCTACCATCTCCTACCCAAGTTTTGTATCTACCTCTTATTGGCCCAACTACCATCGTTGATCCTACCTCCTAATTTCTATATCAAAATAAAACCAAAAAAGATATAGGAGAAGAGAAAGAGAATCGACAAGGATTATATGAAGGCAAAATTGATGAACCTCACAAAGCAATAGAAACTCTTAATAGAACATTTATTCATCATCTATCGTGGCTCCTTTCCCCACTTTAAGAAAGAGGAAAAACCCCTCACTCCTTTGCGTTAAAGAGTTTTCTGCCTTCGAACCCCAAGAGTCTTCCCTCCAATTTCACTAGTTAGTAATGAGAGGAACCCAAATCTTGGATGACATGAAGCTCACCCCACCAAAATGCTAATCTTCCATCCCAAACACAATTTTCACAAGCTACCAGCTTGGGTATATTCTCCCAGTACTTGATAAGACTCACGCCCCATGAATCGAAACCCCTGGGAACATTGAGGGTTTCTCTCTAGAAAACAATTTATCTAAGTTAGCAAGACAAGCTTTTAGGATTAAAATGTAGTTATCTCCTCAATTGGTTAACCTTGGTGGGTTCAACCTTAATAGTTTGTTAGATTTGGGATTTCAATCAATTTGATTTGTGATTTATAAGTCAATGTTTAATACATTCCAATTTGTGAAGCATGATGCACTTAATTTTGTGTTGGCACATTGGAGATACAATGAAAAGCACATGATTCTCGTGAAAGCTACAAGACCTCCAAGTTTTATCTTGGATCCGATTCAGGTTTCCAGTCTAGTTGAATTACCTCCTTATGAAGATCATATATGAGACACCTTTGTTGCTAAATATCTATTGGCATGATCGATTGAAGAAGCTATCCACACTTCAAAAGATCTTTAAGGTAACAAAAAGGAAAATAAAAGAACTATATAATGTTTGTCCTCAACAATAAAAGAATAAAATATACTAGGAAATGCTATTGAATAGGTAACAATATTGAACAAACATAACAGACAACCACAATGATTTACAAAATAGAATAAGATTCATTTTTTGATAACCAATTAACTTGAAATGTAAAAACAATGGTTCTACTATTTTTCTTTCTCCGAAACAATTGGTTACACTGAGTTGGTTCCAACATACTTGGATCTTGGATAGGGGTTGACAAATAGAGCTAATGGGCCGAGTTCAAGTCAGGTCACTTCAGATCTTGGTCAAAAGCAAGCTAAACATGCCCGACCCATTTTTATTCATGTCATTTTTTATAACCCAAACTTGGCCTAGTTGGGTTGGATAGTCCAAGTCAACTTGATTGTGACTCCAAGATGTGTGCATGTGTGTATGTGTGTGTATCTTTGGAATTGGTATTTGGTCAATCATGCATCATCAATGCACTAGTGCACCAAATCTGGACCATCATATTAAATAGATCGGATATTAACTTCAAAAAAAACTTTTGATTTTTAAATTTGAACTTTAACTATTGAATCTCTTTGATATGATGGTGGAGATTTGGTGCACCAATGCATTGTTAATGTATGATGTACCAAAGTTACGTTCTATAAATACTTACATACATGTGTATATATAATGAATTATATACTTTCATATCCTTATAAATTTCAATTGTTTGGCCAAAGATTGATGGTTGAGATCAAAAGTCATAAAGAGTTCATAAGAGAAGGGAAAATTAGCCTTTTCTATCCACGCAATTGAACAAAGTGCATCAAATTTATGGGAAAGTGAGAAAGACTAGTGATCTTAGAGGAAGAAGGGGTGACTATTCATTGTGGTGACGGGGTTTTGAAGTCACTGCCATTTGCTAGTTTTGATCGAGAAGGAAATTGCTCTAGTGGTAGAGGTTGGTTCCTATCTATAATGACTAGTGGGAGAAGAACTGAGACATGAACTGTAACATACTAAAACAAGTTATTCTAGATATGATGAGAGAGACAACTCTAAGGTGCACCAAATTCAAGTTACCTTTCATTTATAAAAAAGATGATATCTCTAATACACTTAGAGATTGCTCCACAAGTCTATTAGATTAACAAATTGTAGGAAGAAATCGTAGAGCTATATGGATAAACAAATAGTATATAACAAATAGAAACATGTTGACATCAACAAAAGTCACAAATTCATGAAAATCCATAAGCAAAACAAGCAAAGCAAAACAAAATGATTAATCAACTTATCTGATTGAGTCACTCTTAAGGACTTGCCTTAGAGAAATAAGTGTCTTGCTATCAAGTATGCACAAGTATCAATGTCTTTCTCTCAAGATAAAATGATCACTATAATGGGAGCAAGTACCTGAATTCTACCCTTGTTCAACCATGCCTCAGTCGCCTAACTGGTCAGAGAGTAGAAGCAATCACTGCAAGGGAGAAAATGTGGAGGAAAGAGGAAAATGAGAGAGAGAGTGCATAGAGAGTTTCAGTTAATTGCTCTGATTAAGGGGCTCTCAGGCTTTATAGAAAAGCTAGTGGATCTCGGATCCGACTCCAACAATCGCAGCTCTTTGGGTCTGCCCCACATCCACGTCTCTTCATGAAGGGATCCATTTGATTGTTAGATCAAAACTTTTTGTATAAAAAGAATACCAAAAAAAGTTTCCAAACTCAAGCTTGAGCTCAGCCCAAGGCACGCGTGCACGTAGGTGTGGAGTCTTCCATGTCCTCACCATACTCTTTGAGCTAAGGTTCATAAGCTACTATCTATATAAAAGGGCACATGGGATTCTTCCAACCATCAATATTATACTAAAGAATGCCCAATGGTATTCACATGCACAAGTCCCTCATTCACATGTGACTTTTACTCTTTAGACTTTCACCTTAATCAAAAATATATCAAATAAGTATTTGGGAATACTTAACTTGAACTAAAATACAATTAATGTCACATGAGTTTAATTAATCCAAGCATCATTAATTAGTCATTAAGTATAACAATCCCCCACAAAGTCTAAAGTGTAAGGTGCCCTACTAAATCAGTATCATATTATGCTTTCAGTAATGGCACATTTTGATTTAAATTGTTACATAAGTTATTCAATATTATCATTATAGGAACTAGGCTAATATATGTCTTGAATATGAACCTTAAGTATAAAGGTGATTATTGGTAATAACATAATAAAGGATATGGCAATGATCTTTAGGGTTGATACATTAATAGTCATGCATCCATATCCATTATCATGATTGATTTTTGGGAACAACTCAATTCTCCTATTATAGCCTTATAATATCAACCACTTAGTTGGTCATATCAATAGCATCCTATCCTAAAACTTGATTTCATTAAGAGGAAAAAACTCTTATTAACTTGCAGTCATGACACTTTAGGTTTACATGGAATAGATACTTAAAGTATCACTTTATCATTAAGTGTCATCCTATTCACCCATCAACTTATTATTATCACATTGAACCTACTTTGTGAGATCTTTACTTAGTTAGGTTGAATTCTCATTGCTTACAAAATAACTCGTAGATTTTAGTCTCATCCCTAAACTAGATTTCTCAACTAGGACAAATGTTAGACCCTTAGTCAAAGGATTGATTGTATTATCTTTGAATCCAACAAAATTTACAACCATAACCCATCAGACACAAGTATCCTTACAGACATAAGTTTAACTTAGATGTATCTCTTTTACTTTTGATTGTACTTAAAAATATTACTTTTAGCAATAATAGTCATATTAGTACAATACATTGAAATCACAAGAAGCTCATAGTTTTGCTTGTATCTTCATTGGTAAACTAGACATAAGTCTCTTAAGTCATTCTACTTTCATTCCAATTTCATTTAAAACATATAGTTTTGTCTCAAAGGTAGAATGATACAATTTAGTATATTCCTTGGATTTTCAGATAACTATGCTACCACCCAAGAGAAACACATATCCTGAGACCATATTACTCCCAGAGTTCTTGACAATCCAGCTTGCATCACAGTATCCTTAAAGAACAGAAGGATGTTTCCCATAATACAGTCCAAGAGAAATGGTTTTCTTCAATTACCGAAATACTCAGTCTAGAGCTTCCCAATGGGTTCTATTAGGGCAATTAGTATATCTACTCAACTTACACATAAACAAAACAATATTCGACTGTATAAAATTGGTTAGATACATCAAACTTTCGTTGATCTGAGAGTAACTTAACTTAGACATAAGAATGTCACTCTCGTTCTTATATAAGGCCTTTGAGAAAACATATGGAGTCTTAACAAGTCTATATTTTGTAGATTTAAGTCTCTAAAATTTTCTCAACATAATGAGACAAAGAGGTTACTATATCATCAGTAGACCTTATAATTTTATGCCCAAAAATCATATGAGTAAGACCCATATCTTTCATCTCAAATTTACTAAACAAGAATGTTTTTGTCTCAATAATAATTTTCATATCTTAACCAAACAATAAGATATCATCTATGTATAAGTACACAATGATGAATGCATCAATGGTAAACTTTCATTAGACATACTATTCAAATTCATTAGAAATGAAACCAAAATATGATACGACACAATCAAACTTTTTATGTTATTATTTAGGGGTTTGTTTTAAACTATATAATAATTTAACAAGTTTACACATTTTTTATTCATTCTTAGGGAGCCACCAAACCCTCTAATTGTTTCATATAAATTTTTACATAGAGATTATGATGCAAGAAAGCAGTTTTTTATATCTATTTGATAGATTTTGAGATTATATACGGATGCTAGTGTTATAAGCACTCGAATTGTGGTCATACAAGAAATGAGAAAATAGGTATCAAAATAGTCTATTCATTCATTTTGTGTAAACCCCTTATCAATTAACATAACCTTATACTTATTGATTATCCCATATATATTCAATTTCTTCTTGAGGATCAATTTACAACCCATTGTAAAACAACTGGGAGGTAAATCAACCAATTCCTAGGTATCATTCAAGAGAATTGATTGAATTTCACCATTAATAACTTCATTCTAAAATTTAACCTCGAGTAAGGTAATATCTTGATAGAAGGTAATACGACAATCCTCAACATTGAAGATAACAGTCACTTCCAAAGTCTTTGGATGTCCTAGCCCATTTACTCCTTAGTTTAGTTATTTCCTCAAAAGTCATCTTTTGATCTAGAAATAATATAATCAGGATCACAACTCACATTAATCATCATTTTCACATGATCGATACAAGAACCAATAGTAAGGTTAGAATCTCTAGAAGACACACTTTGGAGAATACCAGTTTTTATGAAAAATATATTCTTAAAGAATGTAGCATCATAAACCTCCACAATCATATTGATATCTATGCTAGATACATTAGATCTAATAATCAAGAATTTGTACACATAATTAGTCTCCACGTAACCCAAAAATATGACATTCAGAGTTTTAGGTCCCAATTTTTTTCTCTTGTATTCATGGATAAGTATTTTTGCAAGATACCCTCGCACTTCGAGATATTTGAGGCTAGTCTTTTAACCATTTCAAAGTTCAAAATGACTACATTCCTTATACTTATGGGAAACTTTATTCAAAATATGGCAAGTCATATTCAAAGCACATAGTTTTGTTTTTAAGCAAGTAAACATAATAATATCTACTATAATTATCAATAAATATAATAAAATATCTTTTGTTATCCCTAGTTGTCATTTCATTGAACTCACAGATGTTAATATACACTAAATCGAATATTTCAGATTTTTTATCATTTTATAGAAAGGTCTCCTAGGTTACTTTGTGTTTTCTATCTATGAAAGTCTTAGCAATAAGATTCAAATTCATCATATGTTTCATGGAATCAAAACTAACATGACTTAACATTTCATACTATACATCAAATGATTCAACAGTAAAAGCAACAGAAGAAGAAGAATAAGAGGTTTTATTATCATTAAATTTATAGTAGAATGAATTACAAATTCTACATGAATTTTAAACAAATCCTCTACATCATACAAATTGCTCTTTCCAAAGAAGCATAGAGTACTAAGTCATATAATTACGAGTTTATTATATTTGTAATTTAATTTTAAACCCTCACTAATTAAAATTGGACCACTTAGGGTATTCTGATGAATCATAAGAATATATCTATTTCTCTAAAGAGTTTGAATAATACTCGAAGGAAACTTCAAATCTACACATTCTTTCCCCTTAATTTCAATAGTTGAATGATCCCCTAAGGTCAGGGTTCTGCAACAAACAACTTGGTAAGACACAAACAGAGATCTGTCAGGACAAACGTGCATATTTGTTCTTATGTCTACAATTCAGTAATGTGGCTCATAAATAGAAAGGATATGGGCTTAAGATAAAGATACTTGTCACTGGCTACAGGTGTAGTGGTTCCCATGTTCACCATAGCTCCCTTAGTGGTTGTAGGTTTCTTAGCTTTCTTGCTTGGACACTCCCTAGCCCAATATCCAACCTAACCACAAATCCAACACCATTTATTTTTGAGTTTTTTTTCAATCTTAGCTTTTGGTTTATACTTTGTCTATTTTATCGTAGGATCATTAGGTTATTTTTTTCGACCATCAGGTTGCGTTTAGAAGTGTTATCAATAGGCATAGACATTTTCTGGTTTCTATGATCTTCCTTTATTATTGTGTCTATCATGAGATCATCTAAGGTCATCTTACCCTTTTATGCTTGAGATCTAGACCAAAGTCCTCCCAAGACTTAATGAACTTATCATTAATAAACATAATAATAAATTTATCAAGAAGCTCTAGCTCTGTTTCTTTAAGACCATGGCATAGAAATTGAAACTTGTGTATCTGCTCAGTCATATATTTCTCCTCCATCAAGTAGAATTTCAAAAACTTTATCACATAATACTTTTCAAAATTGAGGTATTGAGTATTGTATTTCTAATCCAAGACAAACCACATATCTTTCGTTGTTGTAGAAGGAGAAGAACTCTCTCTATATGTCGAATAAAACATTCGACAGTACTGACAAAATATAGTAATGGCACAAAGTGTCATTCTCCTTCTACAAGGTGATTTTATCTGAGTTTCTAGAATTAGAATCATCAGGTTGAAGGCAATCTAACTTAATAAATGTAAGCAATCCTAACATAGTCAATCAGATTTTCATACATTGTTCCTAATGTTTAAAGGTTGGACCAACAAACTTTTCCAGTATCAAGGTCATGTCAACCTTAGGTTGCAAAGTAGGAGCTGAAGACATGTCTATAGTTATTGATTTCTCTAAGATTGTTGAAGAAATTATAGGGCAACATACATAAAGAAAAAGTATTCAACAAACAAAAATATGCCTACATCAACAAAAGCCGCAAAACCATGGAAATCCATAGGCAAATAGAGAATGGAATAAGCAAAGCAAAATAAAATCAGTAATCAACTTATTTGATAGAGTCGCTCTCACAAACTTGCCTTAGAGAAATCAATGACCTGCTATAAGATATGCATGGGTACCAATGTCTTTCTCCAAAGATAAAATGATCACTCCAACAAGAGCATATATCTTGATTCTAGCTGCCTTCAACTATGCCTTAACTACCTAATCAATCGGAGAGCATAAGCGGTTACTAGATGACAAAAAACATAGAGGGTAGAAGAAGACAAAAGAGAGTGAGTGCTCTCATTAGGGGACCCTAATCAAGCTTTATAGAAAAGCTAGTGGATCTCTGATCCAGCTCCAACAGTCACACCTCTCTGGATCCTCCCCACGCCCGCGTCTCTTCATGAAGGGATCCATTTGACAGTTACATCAAAACTTTTAATGTAAAAAGAATACTAAAGACAATTCTCAAACTTAAGTCTAGTCCAACGCACGTGTGTGGTCTTCCATGTCCTCTAAGTTTTTTGAACTATGATTTATGAGCTACCGTGTATATAAAAAGGACATGTAAGATTCTTCCGACCATCAATATAGTACTAAAGAAGGTCCAATGGTATTCATATGCACAAATCCCTCACTCACATGTGATTTTTCATATTTTTGGACTTTCACCTTAATCAAAAATATATCAAATAAGCATTTGAGGATACTTAACATAAACTAAATACAATTAATGCTACATGAGTTTAATTAACCACATCATCATTAATTAGTCATTAAGTCTAACACAAATCACAATAATGATCTGTCAATCTGGATTACGGGCTCCCCCAAATAGCATCTGGAATAAAACCAAGGGGCCTTATGTTGAAAAAATTGGGGAGAGGCTCTATCAACTCTATTTCAATAAAGAAAAAACAATAAAGAAAATTTTGGTAGGAACAAAATGTTCTGACCGAGGTACCTTAATCTTGACATGTATGCAAATATTTGGAGTAGGATTGTCAATAGGTCCAAAATTGAGAGCGGGTGCATGCAGAGATGTCAATATGGGCCTGTCGGTCTTGCCCCGCCCCAACCCTTGAGGGCCGAGGAGAATGTGGGCAGGGCCAAGTGGACCGCTGTTTAGATGGGCCTCTAAAGTGCTGGCCCAGTCTATATATATATATATAGTTTTTCAATTAAATGTATATATATATATATTATATGTATATATAGTTTTTTCAATTACATGTATATATGTATGTGTATGTATATGTGTAGTTTTTTCCATTTTATATATATACATATACACACATACATATATAAATATTTTTTTTATTACATAAATGTGTATATATATGTAGTACATATATGTATATATGTATGCATATATATAGTTTTTTATTACATGTGTATTATGTCTTGTTGAAGTCTAAACTGTGATTGGATTTGGATTTTAAGCAGATTTAGATCAGGTTTTATAGACCTGATCTAATGTCTAATGGGCCTATGATCCAACGAGCCAGTCCGGCCCAGCCCACGTCTGCCTCCTGGATCATTCGGCATTGCTTCAAATATAGGCTAGAAATCTTTGGCCCAGCCCTATATTTTTTCAGAGTCGAATCAGGCCCCTATTTGACATCTCTAGGTGCATGGACACTTGAGTCTCCCCTTCCCTTCGCCCCTGCCCATATAAGTTGAAGAGTTACCACCTCTTAATCTTGCTAGAATTGATTGCTTTTCCATGACGGTGTACTCGATGACCTGGACCTGATCCGGGTGCCTTAATCTTGACATGTATGCGAACATTTGAAGTCGGATTGTCGGTAGATCCAAAATTCGCACCCCGACTTGGTGGATGACTATCTGTTTAAATGCACCAAGATGAACCGAGCCACGTCTAAGAATAGTGATCAAAAGGAGAAAGTTGGCAACCCTTAATCCGGCGTGTTATCTGCCTTTTTGCGGATCTTTTAAACTGGTATGCTTCTTCGCATTCTTGTCATATCATGTCAATATTACCATCATACGATTACCTCAATGCTTGTAAATCTTCACTTGAACGTCCACACAGCTTTGAAGAAAGCGGCAAACCTGTCCGTCTCGCCAACTTCCTCTTTCTCATTCTTGCGTTTCGCACCCACGATAAACTCTCACATGCCACGGAGGGGAGGCAGAAATATGCGGCACGAGCTGTCCCTCTCTCTCTTACCACCGGGTGACGATGAACAGCACCAGCGGCGTGAACGACGCCTATTTATATAAGCAAATGTAAACCGCCTTTTTTCTCTCTCCTTAACGCCGTTAATTTCTTCGTTGGTCTTTTATTTAGCTTTCCATTTTGTTTTTGCGCTTTGTTTGAGAGGAATTCATGGGATTCTTTATAGTGTCGTATACAAAAAGTTCATATATATACACATATATTTATACATAACCTGATATACGCATAGATATAACATGCTTGATACTATACATGTATGGTATATATGTATTATGTATGTTATATATAAATATATGTATATATTTAATAGCAAATAATAAATGTGATTTTTATAATTACAAGCATGCATAAATATAGCACAGGCATGGGGTAGTAAACACAGGAGATTCAGCTTGTGAGTTGACCCTTTAGCTAGGTGAACTACTGCCCCTAATAGGCTTGACATCGTTTGTTTGTTTGTTTTTTTGCCTTTTACGATTAACTCTTACTTTAATATTTTTAATTTTATAACATTATTTGTATTATTAAAATATATAAACCGTTCATATTCATCGGGTGGAGAGGTACCCCGTAAGGCACTAGTATGTGGTAGCAGTTTAGATGCAAGCAATTTACCAACACAGTTACTGTTGAAATGTGCGGCCAAAACTATGACCTTTTAAACCAATTTTGGATTTGCTGTCCCAAATTTCTAGTTTCCTGCGAACGTGCTCACCTTCTTACAGTAGTCGGTAATCTCTCTCTATAGTTCCTGTGAGCCTGCTCACCTCCTCACAGTAACTAATAAGGTTTCTCTCTTTGGTTCCTTGGAGGATACTCACAATAACCAGTAAGTTCTCTGTGTGTATTTTTTCTTATTTGTTATTTTCTTTCTCATGCGGATGGAGAAGCTAACGAAAGATATCATGTGTATACATCTTTCTCCCTCTCCCTCTCCCTCTCCACTTAGTCTTATATTCATCGAGACTTGTTCACTACATGCAAACCCATATTCTCTCTAGCTCTGTATAATGTCACAATGGCATGCTCTCTGCCTTTGTTGCCTTTGTGTATGAGAGGAGTAGATGAGTTGGAATGAGGTGGGAAGAACGCCTTTTAAGAGAGACATTGAATAAGTTCCCTTAATGTTATTAGAAGTATATTTTAACTCTTCTTGTTCTTTGCATCTTTTTATTCGTGTTTAATACAAACCAGTATGAGATTACTTTTTGAGTATTAGGGAGAAATATCCAAGTTGGCAAATTAGGATGTATAGTATAGATATCCATCAGAGGGAGAATCTAACATTGTTTGAATTAAGGGTGCATTGAAATACAAGTTTGAGAGATTAAGTATTAAGGCATTTCCATGCAAAGCTCCTCTGATACTTATGTTATTAGGGTATATTTTCAGCTTTTGTATTTGGTATTTATTTTGAGAGATGGGTTATGTACATGGATTTAATTTACACGAGAAGAAAATCTTTGTGAGAAGGAGATTGTTTGTCGGAACTTTAAACTAGTCTCACTTAATTGTGAGAAGCTGCTCTTGGTTATATTTATTTTGTTCAGTTTTCTCTTTAATATTGATAAACATGTGCATTTAGATAGTACGTATGGTTGCTTTGTTTCTATCAGGTGTTTCTCTCTTATTCTTTACCCCTTTCTCCATGTAGTGGAGTATGTTCAGTTTTCTCTTGAAGATGTTTTGTAAATGTCAACTACCTTTGAAGTGCAAAGTCTTTATAGCAAAAACTATGAAACACCCTAACAAAATATTCTATTGATGTCCTAATTTGTTAAGTTATTGTTGGCTTTTATATATACCTTGTTTAAGTATATTAATCATTTTTACATGTCCTGGATATATATATGACAATGGTGGTTGTAACTACTTTAAATGGTATCATCAAGCACAAGATGGATCTTCTTTAAATTATGCAAATGAGTTGGAGTTGGCTCATGAAGATATTACAATGCTTAGAAGAGAACTGGAGACAACGAAAGTTGAAAAGGAAGTTTTGCTCAACACATTAATGGAGACTTCAAAAATGGCTTTGAAAGTACCACATGAAATGTTGAAAAAAATATAAAAATTTTGAAAATGTAGGAAGAATTTAAATGTAAATTATGTGTATCATTTGATTATTGTATTGTTTATGTAAACATGTTTAAGGCTTATAAATGTTAACATTAGATTGTTATGATGCTTGGTTATTCAATATCATTATAGATGAGTGAATAATTGACAAAACTATTCAAAAGTAGTCCCGCTTCTCTATTTATTTTGATTGTATGGTTGTTGTATCAAGCCCTCTTGTACCTCCTTGTCACTTCTAGGGGATTGCCCTCTTGACATTATGAAAAGCTTCAAAGAGATTTCCTTCCAATCATACACAATGCAAATCTAGCACATGATGCTTGAAAATATGTGATATTATGATCATGTAGCGAGGGGACCCTAACAAAATGAGAACAAAATAACATTGTTTAAAACCATGAAATCGCATTATTTCAATGGAGAGGATGAAGCAAGGCATGCAATCACGTGTAAGAAAACAACATAGCAATTAAAACTATATACAATTGCTTCAACATTTCTTTCGTCTAAACCTATGAAACTAGACTTATCTCAAGTGTGGTTTCACTCAATCACAATGTAAGGACACAACATTACAATGTTTATAATGGGAGTTGGCATATAATTAAAATAACAATGGGGTTGTTTAAAATTATAATAACGATCATTTAAAAAATTATAAACTACAATCAAAATGTAGCAACATTTTATCCATGTCCCATTCTTGTACATTATCGACAATGAGAGGATGTCACCATTTGATCAATAGATCATCGAAAGCCTTGATAGAGTTCTCATCTCCTATAGGCCTTGATAAAATAACATAACATTACTTCAATAGCATTTCTTCATTCAAACCCATGAAAGTGGCCATTTGAAAGCAAGGCTCTTCTTCACCGGCCTTTTTTCCTATAGCAAATCTATGCAAAAAGAACATGATGTCATATGTAGATAATAAATAAGCAATGAACATGTTGTCATCTACATATAATAGATGAGTGATGCATGAAGCCAAGCATGCATGCTGTAGCGAGCGGTGTAAGGAAACAACATAGTAATTAAAACTACATAGCATTGTTTCAATAGCATTTCTTCATCCAAATCCATGAAACTAGACCAATCTAAAGTGTGGTAGCAATTTCGTCCGTGTGAGGAAACAATATTACAATGTTTATAATGGGAGTTGGCATACAACTAAAATAATAATAGAGTTGTTTAAAATTATAATAATGATCATTTAGGAAAACATTACAAACTGCAATCAAAAAGTGGCAAGAGTTTTTATCCATCTCTCATTCTTGTGCATCATCAACAATAAGAGGATGTCACCATTTGATCAATGGGTCATTGAAAGCCTTGATAGAGTTCTCATCTCATGCCTTTCTTCCTACAACATGTCTCTTTAAAAAAACATGATGTCATTTGATAATACATGAAAGTAGAAATTTGAAACCAAGCCAAAAGTAAGCATAAAATAGTTAATTCAGTCAATCATTGTCTAAGGAAACAACATTATAGTTTTTATAATAGGAGTTGGCATAAAATTAAACATAGAAAAAGTATCTTTACAAATTTTGCATGCTACTTGAATCACCATTTGATCAGATTTATCTTTTTTCAGCCATATGTAATGTAGAAAAAATACCTTTAATAATTTTATTTTTCAAATGAATATAGAAGTTGAATTTTGTTCCGAACACTGCTAATGATATTCATGTAACTTTTCATCAACATCTAAAATACCAATGAAGAATAATAAGATAGGATAAAAGTAAAATTGATTGTATAAATATATCAAAGAATAACATATTAACCACATTTTTGCAATTCCTTTTATCATGACATGTACCGCCACAAGTATTGCATTTCCTAGGTGGCTTAATGACAACCACATATGTGGAAACATTGTTGTGGTAAGGCATGCAATAGCAATATTTATAATTATTGAATGTGAAAAAGATAACATAAATTATTGAATTGAAAAACTTCATATTTTTTATGTTGTAAGAGCATGCATGTGACTCATGACCGAAGTGTTTTACATGTTTTGCAACTCCTACTATGTTTTGTTGCATTAATGCCTGATTTGATATATTTACTGCTTCTTTTGTGCGAACTGGATCACAATCTTGTAAAACAACTCCATAACTCTTATTATAATCAATAGAGTATGCCACAATATTATATGCACTTGATAAGAAATTATCCCCAATATTATCACATGCAACTTCATTTTCATTAGTTTTTGTGGCGCTTGACTCATCTAACTCATCATTCATTCTCTTTAATTGTATGCATAATCTATCAATAGCATCTACTGCATTACGATAAGCCTTGTCATATCTTAATATTTCTTTTAAGCATTTATGAACTTTAAAAAAGAAGACATGCTTCTTTTGATGGATAGAGATTTTCTATTGGAATGATGTATTTATAATACCAAAAGAATTTGCTATACATTTTTGCTCATCTAGTCCACCTTTTAAAAATATAATGCTATGGTAATCGATTAACTCTCCCAATCCTAAATAAAGCTAACATGTGACAACAAATAATACATGCAAAATGCTACAAACAACAAGAACAAGTAGATAGTTATTGCTTTCACACTATATATAAGATATATAGTTTTTCTCCACCATTTGGTTAGTAATGAAATACTTTGTAACTTCTAATGCTTTTATCACTAGAATCTAGGATAACATCACAAATTTTCAAATTCTTTTTAAAACTTCTCAAAAATTGATGGTATAAATATATCTCTGATAAGAAGTAACAAGGGGTTATCTACATAATAAGATTGAACCCCATTCTTCATTCGATAGTCAAACTTTTTTCCTTATTATGCCTTCTATCAAGCGTCCATTCAAATCTTTCTACAAAAGGACATAATGGAGTGCTTACCAAACTATTTTTTAAACATTTGGTCCATGCTCTCACTCTATTGGGTTAAAAACATTCCCATCATAAATGTGTTAGGTGAGTAATGATAAGACTACGAAACGTGATCAGCCCAAAGATCATTCATCCAACTATTTTCAAGAAATTCAAGAAATAATAGTCACCTCTTATTGCCTATCTTTAAATTTTCTTTGCTTTCCAATAAATAAAACCATACAAACCATTTAATATTAAATAGTGAATGTGTTAAACTTTACATGTTATGGAGCATTTTGCATGATATGCCAAAGACAACAATGATGACTTCTGTTTGAAAATACTTCTCTTATCATTGCTTTTAGGGTAGGATCTTCATCTGTGATTATTACAATTGGATGTTTATTACCCATTGCAATCAACCATTCATTAAATAACCAAACAAATGACTTTTTTTCATCACCAAGTACAGCACATCCAAATATAATTAACTAATTATAATAATTTGTACTATTAAATGGAGCAAAAGGCTTTTTAAACCCTTCCTTGTTGCACACAAATAGCACTCAGTATAGTACACCTCTCTTTTTTCTCAAAGTATGCTTTTGTATTCCAAAGCCCCATACTTAGCATATAAATTGTAAAACCTATATGCATCCTCATAACTACCAAATTACATGCCAATAGAGTATATGGTATAGTGGAATAGTAGGAGTTTGCATTTCACTACTTCTTTCCTTTGCATATGCTCTATTGAGACTTTAAGTGTTGGACATTTACTCATTTCTTGCTTTTCTTCTCGGATATTATCACACACATTTTTTTCCTCACTACTTGTTCCCAATTCTATTAGTTCAACATTCATGTCATTACCAGATTCACTTACAAAGTGGCCATTTACAAACATTTCAACTAAAGCAATTAAGTTCATATCCAACCTTCTTGTAAATTGGTAATTGATGAACCTTGACCAACATCTATAATTTTGTACATGTATTTAGCAAAACATATTAATAAAGTATATTATATCAAAAAAGATTAGACTAGTGGTGTCTGTGGCAATACAAGATATGACTTACAACTGTGAGGAGATTAGCATAGATCCACATAATGATAAGTGTAAATATAACAGCAAACCTATGGAGAACTAGTTTTTCTAACTTTAGCACATGAGGTATGTCTCACAAAATGAGCCTAAACCGAAGCAAGTTCACCCATAGAAAGACGGGAAAGAAAAAATTAAAGATTTGGCAAAGGATGTTTTCATCTAAAATCACATCATACGTTAATTTGTCAACTTAGATATTTCTCCCTAAAATATCAGATAATGATAGTAAAATCATATTTTCACGTATCAATGAGATAGAAAAAGGAAACCAACAACCTTCAATATCAACAAGTAATCTCATATTGTATTGGACTTAGAATGGTTGGGATGAGCACAATAGGTTAAAAATGAAACAAGAAAGATAATAGAGTAATCTCATATATCTCAACATTGCAGAGTAGAAAATAATCCCTTAACTCCTTCTTGAAAGCATCATAGGTTTTCAACTCGCAATCATCGTTTTCAATATCTTCAAACTTCCCACGCCACCAAAGGAAAGCATCGACATCAAGAAAAGTTGAGACCGTTGCAATTTTTGTTCCTCATTATCAAGATTTCAGACCCTTCACCTTCAGTGCGGGGGGTCTTGGTTTTCCCACCAAAATTTTGCTTCCGTTTGACCTTCGTCAAACGAGTCAAAAGAGAGTCTTCGACGGTCTCAAGACTATCTACACAATCTTATAGGAATGTCTCACCGTCAAACAACTCCGCATCTAGTCTATCGTTATCGTCCGCAGCCTGTGCCAACGATTTTTTGTTTAACTATTTTTTGTTGCACATCTTAGGAAATTTGGGAGAGAGAATAGACAAACTGGTTTAACCATTTTTTGGTCGCACATTTCAACGGTCCACATGTAACATTGTCTTTTATATCTTTTTAGTACTTGTGACTTTTAAATAACACCCATGTTTTATAAGAAATAACTATTCTAATACACATGCATATACATAAAGTTGTCAACACTCGATACTTCTTATCCTCAAATCCTGTTTGACCATTTTAAACGCCTGCAAACATCTTCCACTACTTCCATTATTTTTTCATCGGACAAAATAATTCTTGACCAGTTAAAACCATTAGTGTCACTATGGTAACATCTAGAAAAATATGTGGTTTTATGGTTCTTTTAGGTAGTTATGGTGATGACGGCAAAGGTTTTGTTCGGTAGACGGCGGATCTATGTTGAGGTAAGGTAATACGGCCACTCTACTTGAGATTTGAAAATTTAATAAAATCTTTAATACAAGTAAATCTATGGCTACTAAAAATACTTCACCTTAAATAGTGGAACTGACTGTTTGCGATTGATGGCGATGTTAGAGAATCACAAGAGAGTTGTGGACTTGTGGTGAAAACTGCACATATTTAAACATGATTAAGTATTCAATAAGAGACTACGTTGTGCGTCTTTTTCTTTTTCTCTCTATCTTTCTTTTATATATACTATATAGATTCTCTCTCTCCAACGGCGTTAACTGTTTATTGCAGTTTCTTGGTGATGTTTAACTACCCTCGTCCTGAAAAACCATGAGTCACTTTCTCGGTCTGAAAAGGAAGTCCACGAGGGACCTCGTGGCGACAATAGTAGATGCGGGAAGCTTTGTCCGTGGAGGAGGAAAATTATCGTCACTTCGTTAGGATTGACCCGTTATCTTCATCCTATTATTTTCTCTTTTTTCCTTTACTTTCAGACCCTGTATGTCTTTTTTCTTCTCATTCCATTCCCAAGTCTCACCCTTCGCTCCTTGGAAGAGGGGAGGCCGGAAAGGATCGAGGCTTGAGTTTTCCGGTGATGGCATCTCCTTAAAGTCGGGTAAAACTATAAAGGCCCATTCTAAACTTTTTTATGCTCTCCCATACACCGAAGAAACAGGCTATTATTCCATTATTGGCTTTTTCCTTTATGGCGATTCTCCTAGTTTCCTTCTATTTAAGCGTCTAAAAAGTTGGTGCCTCTTGACTCCCCTGCTTTCTCATCTCCTGTAACTCCCGCTATCTTTACAGCCTCTAACTAGAGAAGGCATATCATCTTCTCTCCTGATTTGCTGCCATAGTGTCTATTACAGCAAACTGGCTATAGAGAACGAGGAGAGAATAGGTACTCAACACCAGAAAAAAATAATGGTAAGCCTTTTAGAATGAATTGATTCTTCAGCGAATGCTTTGTCATTGGATATTTCGCGCAAGATCGATCAATGGAGACTTAGAATCCATGTAGGCGATCCATTAGTTTGGGAGAAGGCTTGGCTTTGGTTGTTTTGGTTCTCTGTGTATGCTTTTCCATTGTATGTTTGGGGTTGTGATTGATCTACTATCTTTTTAAGTTTCGTGTGGTTGGTGATGATTGAGATACTGTAAATAGGTCGGCCCCCGATGATAAGGATGGCGAGTGAGGATCTAGGGCCGCCATGGCTGGTGCCTATGCTGAGGACGAGCTTCTTCGTGCCTTGCAGAATTCATGCAGATTCGAGCAATATGTACTGCCTTGATTGTATGGGTGAGGCTCTTTGCTCGTACTGTCTTGCCAATCATAAAGACCATCACATTGTTCAGGTTATTCCTTTTGTAAATTTTCTATTTTTTATTGAATTGTTCTTTACAATTTTGCTTTTGGTTGTGCTTTGAATTGATGGGAGTTTGTGAAAGCAGATCAGGAGATCTTCCTACCATAATGTGATTCGGATCTCGGAGGTTCAGAAGATTCTTGACATCAGTGGACTGCAGACATACATCATTAACAGTGCCAGGATCCTCTTTCTCAATGAGAGGCCCCAACCCAGACAAGGAAAAGGCGTGACAAATACATGTGAAATCTGTGGCAGGAGTCTCCTCGACTCTTTCAGGTTCTGTTCCCTCGGATGCAAGGTCAGGCTCAAGGATCTCTCTCTCTCTCTCTCTCTCTCTCTCTCTCTCTCTCTCTCTCTCTCTCTCTCTCTCTCTCTCTCTCTCTCTCTCTCTCTCTCACACACACACACACACACAGCTATTTTCTGTTACAGTATTGAGTCTCTTTGTTTGTTCTGAATTGGTGTTGCCTGACTCCTAGTACCAGGAATTTGGATGAGTTTTCCTTTTCCTCTTCCAGATGATACGCTTTCCTCTTTCACTACCATCTTTAAGGGTTTGTTGTGATTTTTCTAAAACTCAATGTGGTTGATTTCTGTTGAGTGGAATAATTCAATGCCCAACCCCTCTATCAGCTTGTTCTAATGGGTATTCTTTAGTAAGGAAGAACTTTGAGATTATTTAATTTTTTCAATCCCTATGTAAATTCTTTCCACTAAAAAGCTTTCAGGAGATGACTTACTTTTGTCACCGCTGTGCGATTTCTGTTGAATCTATCCATGTACCGTGATCAAGCTTCAAATGCTGCCATATTTGCTTGTTTTGTCCCTTTGCTGTCCAAATTTTCATTTCTTAGTCTTCCTTCGAGTGGGTAGTTGTTCGATTGAGAATGCCTTAAGCTTCACATAGAAGTAGTGCTGTTCTGTTTGATGTAATGTGTTTCGGATCTGGTCCGTTGGTTCACCAGTGGTTTCCTCAGTTCTTATCACTTTCATTGTAATCTTATAACAGCTTGAAGGGATCAAGAGGGACCCGGAACTCACATTTGCCCTCAAGCAGAAGCAGGGTAGAGAAGGAGCAGGGGGATCCGAATCGGAGGACTCGCCCACACGAAAGAAGATGAAGCGTGCAGTCCTGTTTAATCATTTCATGGACAAGAAAAGGGAGGTTTTATCCTTGAATTTGATGCGAGCAGCAGATAAGTATTCGAGTTCCAGTGATGAGACCGGAAATACTACTGGCAGAGGCATTTCGCCAAAAACCCCACCCATCATAAACTACAGAACGGTGAGGAGAAAGGGAATTCCTCACAGGGCTGCATTCTGAAAGAAGGATCTGCAACTCAAATTGCAAAAGCAGAAATAGAAATAAGGAGAAGGCTATCTATATATGTGAATATGCAACTTTGTAATTACAGCTGAATAGTGTGATCAGAAACATAATAGGATAGGCATGTTGAGAGCAAAAAGCTCTCTCTAGTCTTGTAAATAGATGGCAGGGCGCAGTAGTCGGCCATATATATGTATGTATATATATGTATATGTATGTATATATGTATATATACATATATGTATGTATATATATATACATACATATATATATACATACATACATATATATATACATACATATATATATATATACATATATATATATATATGTATATATATATATATATATATATATATATATATATATATATATATATATATATATATATATATATATATATATATATATATATACACATATGCATATATATGTCATTATTTTGAAAAACATATATATTATTTTATTTTAGGAAAGGAGTTGGTATTCTCCTGCATAACTAAAGTCTCATATGATATATCTGCAAGTTACGGTTTGTAGTTGAAATACTTCAGTGAGCTTTTTGACAGTCTCATACAAATATAGTTTTGTGTAGTTCTCAGTGAAATGAAGTCTTGTACTGATACTGGGTAATGATTATGAATGACATAAGAAAAATGTTTTAGGTAATCCCGTTCTGCATTTGTTCTACCTACTTTTGCTCGTCTTCCCCTCCATTTTATGCTTGTTTAATAGTTCTATGCCTGTTATATATATATATAGAGAGAGAGAGAGAGTGCAAAAATTCAACGCATGCGCGGCGATAATCTACCTGGACTATGTTAGCTATCACAGTTAATATTTGCTCTCTCTCTCTCTCTCTCTGAGTGTGTGTGTGTGCTTGCTTTAGAGAGGAAGAGTGGCAAGACAACAAAATTTAAAGCATGGGGGACGATACTCTCTCTGTCTCATAGAGATGGAAAAGATTTGGAGTTGCTTGCTTTGTTTGTCAATCCTTATAGTCCTTAAAGCAAAATTTAATTGTCATTTTTGCTCTCTCTACATCTTTGACCATAAAATTCTGGTGGTGTCTTAATGGCCAATATTGTAAGATCATTCGTGGCGCATATTCTAATCTTTGAGGTCATAATTTATATAAATCGCATGGCAACTGAAGCAATTAAATGCTATTTGCTGAAAATGCTTAAATCGCATCTTGTGGATCATCCAAGCCGACCTCTCACATCGAACAGCAGCTTAGTCCGCAAGGAAATGCCTTGGAAAGAGATGGGTGGCCTCTGATGCTCCGCTCGACATTGGAGACGTGAGGAATCCGCAAGTGATCCACCTCCTCTCTTTTTTTATTTAATCCTGTCAAATTCAAAAATAGGAAAAAGAAATTCTTTCTTATCGTAAAGGAGGCTCATGTGGTCATCTCTCCACATTTCATCTCTTCACCAATGATAGGCCGACACGCCTCTATAATATCAACATCAGCTTTGCTTAATTGATTGAAGAAAAATGTTAAAAGAAAAAAGATATATATTATTGATAAAACTTTAGAAGAAAAGTGTATTTTTTTAAGAAAAAAGAGGTTCATGCACACCCCCACATATACCTCAGCTCAGTTCTGACTTCTAAGTTATCTCGATTCAAACATTGAACCGAGCCAACCAATTCAAACCCCACATGATATCCATCATCTAAAGTCCCGCCTTATTTTCTTTATTATCCAGCTTTTGGTTTTATCTTTTGTGTTATTCTTTGTTTGGTTCTCCTTCGCTATGAAAAAGAATCAAAATTCGGTTATCGAGTTCAATTTATTAATCAACAATTTAATTCCGTTTCTTTCTCAAATATCAATACAAGAGTATCTAGTGGTTACTCTTTCCGAGTTGGCTATCGAGGAAGTCATGCCTTCTCAGTTCTTTGGAGTTGAAATCATTTCTCTCACTTCTGAATCCCACTTGGCTGTGGGATGAAAGTGAACTTTTAACTTTGATAAGCCATGTCCTTCTACACTGTTCACAGGAATGGACCGCTGGGTAACGACGTTACCACGTTTGAAATTAAGTGACAACTGCACAATCCACAATGACTGATTTGATAAAAAGAATATAAGGGACCAATTGGATTTTCGTCAAACCGCGAAAGTATTCATGAAAAGCTTCCGATTTAAGCTCTGTGGAAACAAAGAATACATGTTGTTGTTTTTCCCTTTTAATCAAAAATTTGAAACATCACATAGATATTACCAAAATACACAATAAAAAATCTATGTATCACGTAGCTAGAGGGTCAACTCACAAGTAAAAGGTCATGAGTTCAATAAGGACGGGTTCACGCCTCTGTTGTACCAAAAAAGACAAAACCTAAGTCTTTCTCCATCCACTGTCAAACGCTGATCTTTTTGTTAATAATTTAGATTATTTGCTCTCATGAATTGGATAAAGGATCTGGATACATTACTACCATTTAGTTCTGTTGCTTCTTGATGTTGAATGTAAATATTAGATATCTAAATTAAATTTGTAAGATCGAATAAGGAACCAGATGTTAGTTAGCATATGTACCATATTATTTTTTATGGCCAAGCCATTCAGATCATTTAGGGTGAACGTCCGTGTACATAAAATCGGTTGACTGCACACACCCACAAAGAAAAATGGTTCATGCAATTTTTTAAAGGTTAAATATTGATAATTTGTTACTAATGTCATACGACATGACACGACACGACGGCAAGTTCTGACGTATTCTCCCTTTTGGTAGTGTGAAAGTACTTCCTCCAAAAGTGACTGACCGTGTTAGTACTTGAAGATACTGCCAAAAAGGATACAGCCAGACGAATCCATGTAGATACTCTTTGCAGACGAGATACGGAGGCTGACAGTTAGCTTCCCAAGTCGTAAATTGAAATACTGAAGTAATGTCAAACTTTTTTTTTCTTTTTTGTCCTTTAAAAGGGTCAAAGGTGTCTTATTTCTTCGAAGGATTTCAATAGGCTTGAAACTTGGATGCATGAACAGCTACATAAATTGTAAAACACACACACACACACATATATATATATGTACATGGGTGAATGAATGTATGAAAAGTCATTCACTTATTTATGCCTGCAAGCACGTAGTTTGTAAAATTGTGCAGACATACATGTAATCATTTGTCATGCTTCATATATACACTAATCTTGGGATTAATCTCTTTGTATATGCATTAATCCCATATTAAATTCTCATGAACAGTAAGGCGAGAGAGAGAGAGAGTTTTGCTATGGAAACAATTGGGGAGGGGTATTTATTGAAGAAGTATAAACACAAAAAAATTAAAGGTGAAAAAAGGCATCGAGATCCGTTGGGTTTGGCTCCGGTTCTAGTTTGGAACTACTGGTTCTTGGAGCAGTTCCAGTTATGGTTATGGTTCGGGTTCTCTGATAGGTAGAACTGGAGTCATACCATAGGCCCCGGCCCCCAGTGGTACCAGTTATGGTGCCGCTTTTATTCCAGTTCGCACTGCCAGTTCGGGTTGAAACCGTCCGTGTTGACATTCACCTCGTTACAAGACTGCCATCGTTCCGCTTTTCCTACAGATCAGACCCCTTAACTCCTCCAATTGGCCATCAGTATTTAATTCTTACACTGGATGATGCTTCGCCATGAAGTTTGTGTAAGTCATGCTTCACCAAAGTGTCATGATTTTATTGATTTATTTTTCTTTTTCTTCTTTTTTTTGTTTAATATTATTTTAACATGCATGACCACCATGCAATGACTTGCAGGAATGCTAACAAGTCAAGTCGGACCCTGACAAATATTATCCAATTAACATCCATTACATGCATGGTTATCAAAGGTTCATATGGAGCATTAGCTCTCTCAGAGCTATCACATGCAGTAGCACTCTCATAGCTTATTTGGTTAGAGTGAACGTAGTTTCGTTTTTACTTTTTTGAACGCTAGAGCGTTTTGCCGTTGAGCTAATGCTCTTGCTACTATTTTGTTTTCATTTTCTGCATATCCATTATTATTTTTCCATTTCTTAATTTTTGGAGATTTATCATGTCTCGTCTCATTTTCCTCTATTCTTCCATTTGTGTGCAACATAGGTGCACAAACCTAGACTTAGATGGATCTGACTCATTGACACCCTTGATCTACATGAAAAGTGTTATTCATGTCTGCAAAATAAATATTGATATTGTCATAAATTGGGCCAGATTTGAATCCAGACCCAAACCCAGATCCATCCAAGTTGCAGCGCAATAACACATGAAGCGTTACCAAGGAGGCGGGGTGCTAGGGTTGGCCATTAAGGTAGCATGAATGGTTGAGGTACGTCAACGGTGTCAGTTTGGTTGAGAAATGGTTCCTATTTGTTGGATTTTACCCTTTCCTAGAAGCCTATTTTTCATTTTCTTTTTTGGTTGAAACACCATTGCAGCCGACTGTTCTTAAGCTTGACTGGAAGGTGAGAGCCATGTGGACGGTCGGGGACCACTATCATCCCTCATCGATACGGGAGAACTGCGAAATCATGGTCGAATATATATACATATACATGACTATTTTAAATATATATACATATACATATATATATATATATATAATATTGAGTAACCTATAATTTGAATATCATTCGCATCAATAAAATAGTTAGTAATCAAGTGTATCTAAATCAAGGAAAAATACTTTTAACATGACTCCATCAAGAAATATATAACCCCCTAGCTTACGGTGTAGCAAGATTCAATCCCCACTACTATTGGTCCACTCTTGTCTCAACCAAATCCTTCAATTTTAATCTCTAAATAATTTCAAAATAAGAACAATATTAAAATTTATTCAATTATGAATCCGACGTAATAAATAAGATCCAAATCATACACTAAATGACCTTGAAACAACCCAAAAAGCCTAACATCGATTCAAATAGGCAATCCTTGATATAAACATATAACCTTGATCTAGTTCTAATCCAACTTTCTATTTTGTATCATTGTGTCAACATGATGCCTACCAAATCCTTCAATTTTAATCTCTAAATTATTCTAAAATAAGAATAATATTAAATTTTATTCAATTATGAACCTAGCATAATAAATAAGTTCAAATCAAACATTGAACGACCCTAAAACAACCATAAAGCCTAACATGGATTCAAGTAGACAGTCCTGGATATAAACATATAACCTTGATCTAGTTCTAATCCAATTTTCATATTACAATAGGTATTTTGTATTATTGTGTCAACACGATACCTACCTTGAACCAGAATATGACTAAAGGGGTTCTCTGTTCACTTCTGCACCTAACCCAAAAACATGTTTTGGATCCTACCTGACCCAAACTCAAACATTTCCTACACAAAACAGGACACAAGCTCCTACTTGACATGATATTTTAGACTAACCACGGGTTGACACAGTCTTGGAGGATGCAATAAACATCAATGTGTCTGACACAATATGACATGTACCCCTTACGCCTAAACCCTAACTTAAAAACCAGTAGATTTTAGTGGTGGTTTTGCTATTTTTTTACATCAATGAGGACTAGCGACAATTCCCTACTGTATGTTAGCCTCGTGCCATGCATCGAAAACTAGAATACAAACAAAAGGAAACAAAAAGCATTTTGAGCATGGAGAACTCTAGCAAATCCGTGCATTATCTCATTGATTTTGAAAGTAATTGGGTTTGGATTCAATCATCATCAACAAATCCATAAAAAAACCTTGATCTAGAGCAAATCCATTGTTGAACAACGGCAATTTTGCTGCTAGAAACATATTGAACCCTAACCGAGTTCTTTCCCACAAAAATCCAACGGCAGCAGCCATTTTTTGGTCAATTGACCAGTCACATCAGCCCCTCATTCGACCTCAATACCCTAATCTAAACCTAAATCGATGGACAACAACAACTATTTCACCAAAAAAAACAAAGTCAATTGGAAGAAAAACAAAAGATTATAAAAAAACACCTTTTCCCAACCTTTCTTTGGATGTCGTCGCTCACTTGAAGCCAGTCAACATTATAAAACCATGAAGATTCAATTTGGACATCAAAATCATTTGTGAAACACCCTTAAAGTCGCCAACATCGTGGTCGGCAATGGTTTCACCACCCTCCTTAGTTCTTCGATGATGCCATGTTCTAGCATTACTGTTCCCAAACCCTTATTTGGATATGGATTCAAGTCCGCATCATGGTTTGACCAATAATACGACAACTGGATGGACAAAGAATGTTATTCATAGACAGTCTCCTATATCTCGTTCTTCATGTTATTATAAGAAGGTAGATTTGATGACAGTAAAGGAGGTATGGGTGCTACATGCATGATTGAAATTTGTTTCACACAAATTACATTTTTGTCGATAATATCATTGATATAATTTCTCTCTTTCATTGCAAATTGATTTACAATTGTGTTTTTAGAGGTACTACATCACATGACAAGTACAAATTGTCATGGTATCATGAATGTGCTCATTGATGTTGCGGAGATCAAGTTGTTTGCGGGTTAGGTCATCGTCAACACATCTCTCTTCCCCTACTAAGGCCGATCAATGCATATAGCTGAGAGATATGTATATAGAGTAGAGTATGACACATGGAACAAGTTTTAGATGACAGTTCTTACATATCTTGGATCCATTGTAGTACTTTGGCATCACAACAACCTACTTATATGATTGTAATGATCATACATGGATTGGTATATCACTCACACTCAATGATTTTTACTCGTAGACTCAGTTTATTACAAACAACCACTCTCAACTAAGCAGTTACCCTGCAGCATTGGACCTAGCACAGGTAAAATACTGCTTTTATTATATTGTTAATAAGGTTGATCAAATAAAGATGTTAATCTAAAGTTAATTGTTATTTATAGTGTTTCACGGAGGTTGGAGGGATGATACATTTGATACACTGATTGAGCAAGGTGCATAATTGATACCTAGGAGCGTCTGAAGCACTAGCTGATGAAACAACACTGCTGTCCAACAGATATATCTATAATACCCTTAATATTGCATGCCTTTGTATGTCTGTAGAATGTATGGTTTTCAGGCTATCTATTCTGAGAACATTGGGCTCCATCTAGACTGATTGATACACTAAGAGCACTTCTTTATGCTTGTATGCTCTATATCTTCTCATTCATCAGATAACTTTAACTTTTATGTATTTTGTTGCATTTTCCTTAACTTTGCTCATGTAAGGGATCACACTAGCTAGTCTCAAGCCCGGATAAAGGAGGGTTACGTTAGGCTTCCGATAGCCAGCATAGAACTTTTTCGGACTTATGTATCATGAATTCTAGAAATTATGATAGGGTTATGTGGAAACAAAGAATCTATGTAGCCGACCCCATCTAGTAAATTTTTCCAAGAAAAATGTTTAATTTGTTCTAACTGTTCCTGGCCAGGGCTTCGCCAAGGACAATATTTATAAGCTTGCTTTATACTTTGAGTTTAGTTTGATTGCGGAACATGAATTCAAGCGAAATTCTTACCGAGCTTATCTTTGCTTCTCATAAGAAGCTTAACTCATTCCCCACGCTTACATTTTGCACTTTAGGAAGATTCTTCACCCACTAACACGTTCTATATTTGCGTTATCATGTGACAATACTTTCAAGATGTCGTTCTTGAGACCATATGTTCCTTATGAAAGTTATATAGTATATAGACCAATGATTGTCTTATTTTCTAATTTATTTGTTAGTAATTTATTTGCAAGCTAATCATATTTAATTCTTTTCTCTGCTTCCTTTCTTTTGAAATTGAATAGTGGCTGAGGACACTGCTATCACATTGAACGAGGGCTGTGATAGGCAAAGAAAGACACATATACCATCAAACATCCAGAGCCACTTCTGCATTTTGCTCTTTGCATGGAGGGACATTCTGACCCTGCAGTTCCATCCTAATTCCTAGTTTACTTTCATGAATACTTTGATATTGAACTTTTGTAGTTCTAAGTGCGTACATTTCATTCTGTATCTTGCAATTAGAGGATAATTAATTGTGGTTAATTGATGCAGATGTGTGTCTACACAGCAAAGAGGATGATACTTCAAGAGCTTGATATAGCAAAAGGAAGTGCATATCCAAGCAAGCATAAGAATACGGAAGGAGACGGAGATAGTTATTTCCAAGACTATTGATCGTTATGCCAGGGATGCTTCTTCTATGTGATCCATGACTCTTTTGATGGCTTTGGGCGACCTCTACAAAGACCCGAGGTGGCTTTCTTCTCGATCCTGGTATGCAGCAGCAATAACAGCACCTGCTTCCTTCTTCTGAGCAGCG
This sequence comes from Brasenia schreberi, assembly GCA_036023115.1. Taxonomy (NCBI): domain Eukaryota; kingdom Viridiplantae; phylum Streptophyta; class Magnoliopsida; order Nymphaeales; family Cabombaceae; genus Brasenia; species Brasenia schreberi. Next base: position 6,758,407 of record JAYKKT010000069.1, on the reverse strand, counting down.
GAATCACACAAACAGGTAATGGTGTTTTGAGTTTTTCGGTTTCCACACTGCAGATTTTTCAAAAGGGTTTCTTTTTATTTTTCAGCTCCTTCCCTCTCGGGTTTCCTAGCTAGGCTTTCTATTTGGAGCCTCATCCAGTCGGTTATGGTGCTAATCTGTAATTGACTGACTGTTATAGATCAGCACCATAGGTAACAACTGGATGGCCAATCGAGTCATTCCTATGATAAGGTTGTCAAGAATGGCCACCTTTACGTTACATCTCCCACTTGATCATTCGAACCAAGTAAACTAACATATTGATTTTCCTCTCACTTTTATGGGGTTTTCCTAGTAATGTCATTTCATGATTATTATTGTAATCATCACCTATTATGTGGTTTTTTACCTACACAACAATCAAACATATCTCAAACCCATGTTTATAACATATTTTGAGAAAAGATCCTCTAATATGCCTTTAGTGAAAGGGTCTACCAATATATCATGAGTTGCATATATGAGATAGATATTTCATTTCTCATAACCATATCATGAACATAGTGGTATTTAACCATTATATGCTTGCTTTTAGAGTTGTCAGCACCACTCTTGATTATAGTGATTGTTGCATTGTTGTCATAGTAAATGACAACTGGCTCATCGGCAATTTTCAGCTTCAAATCTCGTATGAAGTGACTTATCCAAATGGCATTTTTTGTAGCCATACAGCAAGCTAGATACTCAGCTTCTTGTGTGTAAAATGCTATACAACCTTATTTCTTACATGCCCAAGAAATAGTTCCACCTCCAAATAAGAATATTTGTCTCGAGGTTGATTTGCTGTCATTTTTGCTCCCAACAAAGTCAGCATCTAAGAATCCTACCACTTTCAGTTCATTTACTTGAAAACACAACTTCGTCTTTTATTCCTTTAAGATATCCTAAAATCCTTTTTATAGCTATCCAATGATGTCATCCAGTATTACCTTGATATTTACTCATAAGACCAATAGCGAAGTTGATATCAGGTCTTGTACACAGCATAACATACATGAAGCTACCCACAGCTTGTACATAAGGAACGTTAGGCTTATCATCTCCTTCATCGAGACAATCGGTCTTACTCAATTTGACCTCTTTTGCAACAGGTGTAATAGCAAACTTGCATTTATCCATTTTGAACTTCTTGAGGATATAGTCAATATATCTCTCATGACTTAGGCATAAGAGTTTAGATTCATTCTCTATCTCGAGAAACCTTTATACCCAGAATATAGGATGCTTCTCCCGTGTCCTTCATTTCGAACCTTTAGTTTAATCATGACTTGGTTTTGACAATCATCTCATTGTCATTCCTAGTCAACAATATGTCATCTACATATAATGATAAGATGACAAAATGTCTCCCACTATTCCAAATATATACACAATGATCAAGCTCATTAGCCACAAACCAAAGTTCAATAATGGTATTTTGAAAAGTCAAATATCATTGGTGAGGTAAATGTTTTAGGTCATATATGAATTTTCCCAATTGGTATACTTTATCTTCTTGGCCTTCAACTATATATTCTTCGGGCTACCGCATATATACGATTTCATTTAAATCTCCATTTAGAAAAGCAGTCTTTACATCTAACTAATGTAAGTCTAAATCATAATATATAGATATCGCAAGGATTATTCTTATAGATGCAAATTTCGCAACAGCAAAATATGTCTCAATATAATTTATTCTCTTCTTTTATGAAAAACTCTTTACAACTAACCTCATTTTAAACTTCTTGATTGAACCATCGACCTTATATTTCTTTTTCAAAACTCATTTATAGTCTATGGCTTTCCTTTCTTTTGGTAAATCAGCTAGTTCTCAAACTTGATTTTTCTCAATGGATTCAATTTTTTCATCCATGACTTTCTCATAGTTTGTTGCTTTCGATGAGTTTATAGTCTATTGATAAGCCAAATTATTAGTCAACTCATCTAAATCTACTGAATTACACACTTTTTCTGTAAGATAAGTATGATAATCCTTTAAGTAAAATGGTTTGGCCCTAGGGCTTTTATTTCCACTTAAAGTTTTGGTTGTTTGAAGAAGATCTTCTATGGGTTCAAATGATGATTGATCTAGATCTACTCAATCGTCAACATACTCATCATTATTTTCTAAGATGTCATTCTTTGTATCTTTTAAGAATTCAACATCTCCGCTCTCTATCAGTCTATGGTCCTTATGATAAAACTCATATCCCTTTGAGCTTTTAGGATATCCGATGAACATATATCTCAAGTACCTATTGTCTAGTTTATCTCTAGACTGACCAAGTATCTTCACATGAACAATACATCCCCACCTCCTAAGATAACCTAGGTTGAATTTTCTTGCAAACCACATCTCATATGGTGTAGTGAATACTGTTTTACAAGGTACTCTATTGAGTATGTACATCGTTATACTTACTGCTTCTCCCCAAAATATCCTTCGTAGAGAGGCGTCTGTTAACATTAACTTTGTCATGTCTAGTAAGGTCCTCTATATCTTTAAGCTACACCATTTTGTTGAGGTATTTTGGGTATTTTATTTTACTTAAAATACCAAAGTCTTTACAGAATTCAAAAAATTCTACAAAGGTATATTCTCCTCCTCTATTTGATCTTAAGACTTTGATTGAATGCCTTAGTTAATTTTCAACTTCCTACTTATATTTTTTAAATGCTTCAAGTGCCTCATATTTATATGCTAGGAGATATATACATATATATATCTCGAGTAAACATCGATAAAGCTTATAAAATAAATATTTCCTCGATGTGACCTTACTCTAAAGGGTTTATATAAATTAGTGTGAATGACTTCTAATAAGGTTATTGCCCTTGTTATCTGTTTGGGAAAAAACTTTTCTTGTCATTTTTTCTTCTATAAAAGCTTCACACTTGCTGAAAGTATTTTCCTCAAATCTTGGCAATAAGACAAAGTTGGATAATTTCTTCAACTTTTCCAAACTTATATACCCTAGGCATTTATGCGGTACATTCACATCAATATTAAAGGCACAATCAATATAAGCAAAAAAGCTTTCATTTTTATTAACTTTTAACTTAAATAATCTATGTTCTGCATCAAATTCTCTAGAAAAAAATACTCTCTCATGTTTCCCCACATTCACTTTATTGGGAATAAACCTGATCTCGGAACCTTTCTTCACTAAGACAGGGACTGAAACCAAATTACGCCTTATAGATGGCATAATCAATACATCAGTTACTACAATTGTTGTGCCTCATACAAAAATTCTAAATGACCCAGTAATCAGAACATCTGATAAAGTATTATTTCTCATGTACACCCGATGTTTTCCTGGTTTGTACTCCTTTAGATCCATTGCCTCATCCTTGTTCTTTGAGATGTGTTTGGTTGCTCCTAAGTCAATCCATCAACTAGTTACCGGGTGGTCCATATAGAGACATTCTGATATTACGCAGATTATATCTTGCTTCTCTGATTATTTACGTTGTAGATTGTTTCCTCAACTCTTCTTATTGTGGTAATCCTTCTTTTAATATCTCATTTTTTCACAGCTGAAACACTTGACCTGAGAAGCGGTTTCTTTCGTTTCCTTAAAAGATTAACCTTCATTTTTATTATTTTTGTCAAACTTTTTGTTAGTTTATTTCTTCTTTGGTTGAGTTTGGAGTTAGGCCCTATCTCATCTTCCACTACTAGCAATTTCTGTCTTTTATTTTTATTCATATGTTCTTACTCAATTTCTAATTTTAGGGGCAATTCTGAAAGGTTGATTTCAGACCCTAGTCTAAGGGCAGTAGTGATCATATTCCATGACTGGGGAAGACTGTTCAGTATAGTGGATATCTGCATCGGTTTCGAGATGACTGATTTTGTCACAACTAAATCTTTTTGCCATTACCAGCATATGGTTCACATGTTGCACTACATTACCTCATTTTTTCATTTTATAGTAGTTTTACTTTTGTAGCAATAATTGAATATATAGTTTGGCAGTTGTATCATATTTAGCTATTATAGAGTCAAACAACTATTTTGTGGTCTTGAATTATTTGAAGATCCTAATCAAGTCATCCTTCATGTATGTCAACATGACCATTCTCGCTATTGTATCATCTTTAAGAAATGTTTTATACATCTCTTTGTTGTTCTATGGCGTCACATGGTGGTGGACGTATTGTTTCCATCAAAAGGTACTCTACACCTTCAAGTGTTAAAGCCAATGGTATTTTTCTTTTTTATGTTTGAAAGTTTAGACCGTTTAATTTTTATATCTTTGCCAGTTTCGATACACATATTCTAGAGTTCATTTTCATGTGTTTGGCAAATTTAACAAATAGATAGTCTAGAAGGAAAACATTTACTAAGTAATAAACCACAGATAGCAGAAATCTTATTAACATAATACACAATATCCAAATATTGAACTCTAAATAACTCATGGTACTTAAAACTAGTTTTATGCAAGTTTTAAGCATCATTTTGAGTTTTTAATATCCTAATTCTATTGTAGAATCAAAATGAGATAATTCTATAATTTTCCCAAAAAATCCTGCCTCTCATAATTTCCCAAAATACCATGGGTAAAATTATAATTTCTAAAAAGACCAAGGATAGAACAGTAAAATTGGTATTTGGTTTTTTTAAGAAATTTGTCACTGATCAGGGGTAAATTTGTAATTTTGCCCTTTAGTCTAAATATGTAATTTTTATAAAAGATAGAGGCAGCTTTGTCTTTTGATACAATGGAAGTGCTGTAAAAAAATTCTAAGTAAGGGCAGGAAAGTACTTCAGTCTCCCAGATTTTCATAATTTTTATAAACAGTCAGTGGGCAAAACAATCTTTTCTTTCGTCTGAGGGTAAAATTATCTTTTTATTTGAAAATATCTAAATATTTTGGTAATTTTAGCCTGTGAAAGTTTGTAATATTCAAAAACCAATCAAGGCAAAATGAACTTTTCAGTCCGATACCCGAGGCAGTTTTCTAGAAACCGCCAGTTTCCGCCAACGATTTTCTAAAATTGGTGAACGGTTTCTCAGCTTGCATAAAAGAGAGAGAACCTTCGAGAGGAAGAGAGAGAGAGAGAGAGAGAGAGAGAGAAATGTGGGAGGGGGAGCCTCCGTGACGGCCTTCTAGTCAGGGCTCCGCCTCTGTTTTTCCCGACGGCCTTTTGGTCGAGGTCTTTTCTGTGTTTTCCTGACGGCCTTTTGGTTGAGCTCTCTTTTGTATTTTCCTGACGGCCTTCTAGATAGGACTCTCTTCTATGTTTTTCTAATGGCCTTCTTGTGGGAGCTCTATTCTATGCTTTCTTTCGCTTGGGTGGGCTTTTGTCTTTGCATAGGCTAGCTTTCTATCTTGACTTGGGCCGATTGTTCGCCTTTTTTCTATCTCGACCTGGGTCGGCTTTATGTCTTGCCATAAGAGGGAGTTTTCTTCCCTCTCTTCTATTTTTTTTATTAAGCGTACTTCTATATTTTACAAATTGTGGAACGAACCAGCCCTCATACCACTGATGGCTTTGGACGACCTCTGCAAAGACCTGAGGTGGCTTTCTTCCTCGATCTTGGTACGCAACAGCAATAACATAATCTACTTCCTTCTTCTGACCAGCAGAATCACGTGAACAGGTAAGGTTGTTTTGAGTTTTCCAGTTTCCACACAATCAGTTTTCCAAAGAAGGTTTCTTTATGTCTTCTGTTTTTCACAATGTATTTTTTCTGTGCGATGCTCTATATGCTCTGTATTTATATAGCAGCACCAGCTTCTTCCCTCCCAGGTTTCTTGGCTGGGCTTTCCATTTGGAGCCTCATCCAATTGGTTATGATGGTAATCCGTAACCGACATACTGATACAGATCAGCACCGTAACTTACACCATAAGTAACGGCTGGATGGTCAAGCCAGATATACCTATGATAAGGTTGCCGATAATGGCCACCTTTATGCTACATCTCTAACCAGCAAGAACAAAGCAATGCAAAAATGCTTTAATGGCAAGCCTCCCAAAAAATTTTTCCAGTTTTCACCATGCAATTCTGTATTCCTTCCGGTACATAATTCATAGAAATACAGCAAAAGTATGACGCAGGGTGCATGGAAAACCCCCGCTGCGTAATCCCGGCATGAGCATGGTCCATCTCTTAGATTGTTGATATTGGTGCAAAATCAGTCAAGCCTTGTACTCGAGTCGACAATCTCTCTTATTCCTTTACTCTTATTGGACTGATTCCTGCCACTGGCTTATAGGGGTGAGGCCGATTTGTTGGAGAGGCAAAATAACTCAACTGTTTGTATTCGACGACCAGTCTGTTTCAAGAGACTAGCTTTGTTTTCATGTATAACTCTTTTCAGGTCGTGAAATTGCGTATAATGTACATTATGTAACTGTTTTTTGGCTGATATATATTACCTGAGTGTCTTTCAATTCTCCCAGTCATTTCGCATGTTCCATTGAATATCTGTATGAATGCCCTTTGTTGAGAACTACAACAAAAGAAATGCACAATTTTTCTTTATCTAAGATCAAAGAAGCGGCTTCCCAAAACTTAGAACACAACTCTGAGGTTAGAATCCTCACCTGTCAGTGCCTATGCAGGGTGGATTCTCATACATGGTAAAGAGGGGCGTCGGAAGTGCCTGTACCGTAAAACAGAGCGAACCCCCTTGAACAGTATTACATAGTGCACAACCACAGATTAATAATTAGAAGATTCCAAACTCGGTTCAATTCACCAAAAAAATCTCATACGGTCCCACCATCTTAAGGAATGCCGCGGTAATGCCATTTATGAAACAAATATGGGCCTATCGGATGGCCTCCGACATGAAAAACACCACCAATGGTGGTTGCTGATCCTGGAGAACCACCTAATTCTTCCAAAACTGCGGAGAGGCGGAGCACATATTCTTCTGCCTTACTTGGGCTGGTGGAAATGACCGTAGACCTCAACTTCAACCGATTGTACTCACAGATGTAAGCATGGCAATCATGGTCAAAGAATGTATTCTTTATATTGGTTTCATAGCATAAAATCCAACAAAGTTAAAGTTTTGTGCTTGCTATTGAAGGCTAACATAAGCATGTCCTCCTTTCATAAGCCTATAATCACGATGGTTTTCTCTGTTGTTTGAACAGTTCACAAGTTGGCGATTGGAGATTTAATAACTATTGATAAATGAAGGGAACATAAATAACAGGTCAACACAACCATCGTTAAAAACAAACATCGTTAAATGAAGAGAAAAGGAGTTGATTCGAGGAGAACTGCAGAAGCACATATCTCATAGAGTTGTGAATCTCATCCAAGTTGGATTCAGCGGGAGAAACAACATCAGGGTTTTAGCATAGCAATCGAGAGAATCAGTCATAAGCATTGTCAATTTGTAGTTCCTGTAAGGAATATGCTGCCCTTCTGTAAACGTAGTGTTATTTTCAGCAATAATGAGAGGAGAGTTTGACTTGAACTTTCTCTGTTTTGCTTTACCTGCTTAGTAGTTCGGAATTGATACACGCAGACTGCTTTTACTATACATAACCGCGGTGTTCTGTTTACCTGATTCCCGCCGATTGCGAGCTTCCGGTTGTCTGCCATCGAGCCCTTCAAGGTATGCCTCAAGAGAAAGTGAAGGTAAGTGTGTTTCTGGTTTGAAGTTTCCTCACTGCAGAATCTTCTAGGGAAAGACTTTCACACGTTTTGAATGTTTTTCTCAATATATATATATATATATATATAAATTGTATGCACTGCTCTATAAATATAGAGCAGTACGTGCTCCACCTCTCTCAGTTATCCTGCTGGGCTTCTCTCATCTGGAGCATCCTCATCCGGATTGTTACTGTGTTTTTTGGTAACGGTCCGGCTGTTATGATTATCATATCTCCAACTCAAGATACGGTAATGGTCTGGATGACCAGTCCAACCCTTACCATGTTGGGTTGCTGAGAATGGCCACAACCTAACATCTCTCACTTTCCCATTCGACCCAAGTGTATTGACATACCGGTTTTCCTCCCACTTTTGCAGGGTTTACCTAGTAATGTCCTTTCATGATTTTTGGTACAATCACTATCCGTTGTGTAGTTATTTCCCTACACAACAATCAAACATACCTCAAACCCATGTTTGTAACATGTTTTAAGAAAAGTTCCTCTGTTATGCCTTTAGTCAAGGGGTCTGCCAACATATCATTTGTTGGCATGTATGAGATGGATATTTCCATTCTCATAACCATATCATGAACATAGTAGTATTTAACCATTATATGCTTGCTTTTTGAGCAATCAACTCCACTCTTGATAAAAGTAATTGCTGCATTGTTATCACAGTAAATGACAATTGGCTCATCGGTTATTTCCAACTTCAAATTACGTATGAAGCGGCTAATTCATACAGCACTTGTTATAGCCATACAACAAGCCACATACTTCGCTTCCTATGTATGTAATGCTATACAGTCATGTTTCTTACATGCCCAAGAAACAACACCACCTTCAAATAAGAATATTTGACCTGAAGTTAATTTGTTATCATCTTTGCTTCCAGCAAAGTCAGTATCTGAGTATCCTACCACTTTCAGTTCATCTGCTTGAAAACACAGTTTCAAGTCTCTTGTTCCTTTTAGATATTTTAAAATCTCTTTTACAGTTATCCAGTGTTGTCGTCAAGGATTACTTTGATATCTACTTACAAGACCAACAGTAAAGCTGATATCACGTATTGTACACAATATAGCATACATAAAGCTACCCACAGCTTGTGCATAAGGAACGTTATGTTATCATCTCTTTCACCGAGACAATCAGCCTTACTTCATTTAACCCTTTTTGCAATAGGTGTAACAACAGATTTGCATTCACCCATTTTGAACTTCTTAAGGATATAGTCAATATATCTCTCTTGACTCAAGCATAAGAGTCTAGATTCTCTATCTCGAGAAATCTTTATACCTAGGATGTAGGATGCTTCTCCTATATCCTTCATTATGAACTTTGAGTTTAACCATTACTTGGTTTTGACAACATCTCATTGTCATTCCAATCAACAATATGTCATCTACATATAATCATAAAATGACAAAGTAGCTCCCACTATTCCAGACATATACATAGTGATCAAGCTTATTAGCAACAAACTCAAGTTCTATAATGACATTTTGGAAGGTCAAATACCATTGGCGAGGTGATTATTTGATGCCATATAGGGATTTTTTCAACCTATATACTTTATCTTCTTGGCCTTCAACTATAAATCCTTTAGGTTGCTGTATGTATATGATTTCATCAAAATCTCTATTTAGAAATGTTGTCTTTACATTTAACTGATGTAAGTCCAAATCATAATAGCAGATATTGCTAGGATTATTCTTATGGATGCAAATTTCGCAACTAAAAAATATGTCTCAACATAATTTATCCTCTCTTTTTGTGAAAAACCCTTTGTAACCAACTTCGCTTTAAACTTATCGATTGAACCATCAGCCAATTCCTAGACTTAGTTTTTCTCAATGGATCCAATTTCCTCATCCATAGCTTTCCCCTAGTCTGATGCTTTCGATTAGTTCATAGCTTGTTGATAAGTCAAGTTATCAGTCAATTCATCTAAATCCTCTGAATTACACACTTCTTCTGCAAGATAAGTGTGATAATCCTTTAAGTAGGACGGAGTGGCCATAGGCCTTTTATGTCTACTTAAAGTTTTGATTATTTAAGAAGGATCTTCTATAGGTTCAAATGATGATTGATCTTAGTCTACTACATCATTAGTGCATTCATCATTGTTTTCCAAGATGTTATTCTTAGTATCTTCTAAGAATTCAATATCTCTGCTTCTATCAGTCTGTGGTCCCTATGATAAAATTGATTTCCCTTTGAACCTTTTCGATATCCAATAAATATATATCTTAAGGACCTATTGTCTAGCTTGTCTCTAGACTAATCAAGGATCTTTACATGTGCTATAGATCCCCACCTCCTGAGATGACCTAGGTTAGGTTTTCTTCCAAACCACATCTCATATGATGTAGTGAATACAGCTTTACATAGTACTCTATTGAGTATGAAAACCATTGTACTTACTGCTTCTTCCCAAAATATCCTTGGTAGAGAGGCATAAATTAACATTAACCTTGTCATATTCAACAAGGTTCTATTATATCTCTCAGCTACACCATTTTGTTGAGGTGTCATGGGTATTGTATTTTGCTTTGCAATACCAAAGTCTTTACAGAATTCAAGAAATTATGCAGAGGACTTTGATTGAATGCCCTAGTTGATTTTTCACTTCCTGCTTATATTCTTTAAAAGCTTCTAGTGCCTCAAATTTATGTGTCAAAAGATATAAATATATATATCTAGCGTAATCATTGACAAAGGTTATAAAATAAATATTTTCATGATGTGACCTTACTCTAAATGGTCCACATAAATATGTGTGAATGATTTTCAACAGGGTTGTTGCCCTTGTTGTTTCTTTAGAAAAAATTTTATTGTCATTTTTTCTTGAATACAAGTTTTGCACTTATTGAAAATATTTTCCTCAAATCCAAGCAATAAGTCAAACTTGGATAATTTCCTCAACTTTTCAGACTTATATGCCCAAGGTGTTTATGCCACACATTCACATCAACATTAAAGGCACAATCAATATAAGCAGAAGAACTTCTAATTTCATTATCATTTAATTTAAACAATTCATGCTCTACATCAAACTCCCCAAATAATAATATTCTCCCATATTTTCTCACAGTCACCTTTCTAAGAATAAACTTAACCTCAAAACCTTTCTTTACTAAAGCAAGGACCAAGACCAGATTGTGCCTTATAGATGGCATAATTAATACATCAGTCAGTACAATTGGTTTGCCTTGTACAAATATTCTAAAGGACCTAGTACCCAAAACATCTGAGAAAATGTTGTTTCCCATGTACACTTGATGTTCGCTTGGTTTGTATTCCTTTACATTCATTGCCCCTTTCTTAGTCTTTGAGATGTGTTTGGTAGCTCCGGAGTCGATCCATCAATATGTCACCAGGCGGTTCATGTACAAACATTCTAATATCACGCAGATTATATCCAAATTCTTTAGCTGTCTGCGTTGTGGGTTATTTCCTCCATTTTCCGGTTGTTGCAATCCCTCTTATAGTGTCTCATCTTTTCATAGTTGAAACACTTGACCCGAAAAGCGGTTTCCTATGATTTCTTAAAATTTTGACCACCCTTTTTGTTCTTTTTGTCAAACCTTTTGTTTGGTTTATTTTTCCTTTAGTTGGTTTTAGAGCTAGATGCAATCTCATCTTGTACTACTAGCAATTTTTTTTCTTGTTCTTATTCATGTATTCTTCCTCTATTACTAGTTTCAGAGGTAACTCAAAAAGGTTAATTTCTGGCCCTAACCTAAGGACAGTGGTAACCATGTTTCATGATGGGGTAGACTCTTAAGAATTGTTGATTGACTTTTCCACAGCTAGGTCCCTAGCCATTACTAACATATGATTTATATGTTCTACTACTTTGTCTCCTCTCATTTGAAAGGAGTTGTACTTCTGTAATAGAAACTGTACATGTAGTTTGGCAGTTGTGTCATACTTAGTTGTTATTGAATCAAACAACTCTTTTGTGGTCTCATATTCTTCGAAGACCCTATTTAAGTCATCTTCCATGTATGTCAACATGATTGTCCTTACTATTGTCTCATCTTTCAGAAATGCTTTATACATTTCTATCTGTTTCTCAATTGCATCTGGTGGTGGCAGACACACAATTTCCTTGAATACATACTCAACACCTTCAAGTGTTAGAGCAAGTGGGATTCTCCTCTTCCATGTTTAGAAATTCAGACCATTTAGTTTTTCAGTTTTTGACAATTTCGACACACATATTCTTGAATTCATTTTTATATTTTTGACAATTATAACAATTAGACGGTCTAAAAAAGAAACAAATAATAAGCAATAAACACACATAGCAGTAATCTTATTAGAACGATGCATAATATCAGAAAAATGAGCTAAAAATAACACATAAGCAACCAGAGATAAATTTGGAATTTTTCCAAAAAATTTTACCTTTAACATTTTTTCAAAAAATACCAAGGGTAAAACTATAATTTTGACAATCTATCCACTTTTGTAATTTTTTGAAAAGGCCAAGGACAGACCAGTAAAATTACTCTTCATATTTCTGTAAAATTCGTAACTGATCAGGATTAAATCTGTAATTTTAACTTCAGTTCGAATCTGAAATTTTTTAAAAGTATAGGGACAACCTGTCTTTTGACACAATGGCAGTAATGTAATAATTTAAACTGAGAATGGCAATAATGTAAAACAACAGCCTAATATTTCATAATTTTCACAAACCGCCAGAGGATAAAACAAACTTTTTGCTTAATAAGGGCAGAACACTCTTTTTACCCAAAAATATCTTGATATTTTCATAATTTTGTCCAAGGGTAATTTAGTAATATATGAAAACCAACCGAGGCAAAACGGACTTTTTAGTCTGATGCCCGAGGCAGTTTCTAGGAAATTACTGGTTTCAGCCCACGGTTTTCTAAAACCACTTGGCGTTTTTTGATGAGTAAAATCCGTGAAGAGAGAGAGAGTGTGTGACAGTGTAAGAGAGGGAGAGAGGGAGAGACAGGCGGAGACTTGCTTCACTCCTTGGCCTGTGGCCCTCTGTGGCGGTCGATGGCCTTTTTATTTCTTTGCCAGTGGCTGACTTTTGTTCAGTTTTCTCCTTTTGGCCTTTGACCGACTGTGGTTTTGTTTCGGCCTTTCGACCTGCGGCCGACCGTGACTCTGTTTCGGCCTTTCGACCTGCGATCGACTTTGGTTTGGCCTGCGGCCGCCGTGGTTCCGTTTCAGCCTTTCGGCCCTCCCTCTACGACTTTTTGCCACATATGTTCCTCTTTCTTCTCTTCTCTCTTTTCTTCCACCTCTCTCTCTCTCTCTCTTTCAACAGTTTTTGACAGTTTTTCTCAATATATATATCTAAATTGTATGCACTGCTCTGTATTTATAGAGCACTGCATGCTCCACCTCTCCTGGTTATCCTACTTGGCTTCTCTCATCCGGAGCATCCTTATCCGAATTGTTACCGTGTTTTTCGGTAACAGTCTGGCTGTTATAGCTATCCTATCTCCAACTCAAGATACGATAACGGTCTAGATGGCCAGTCCAGTCGTTACCGTTCTGGGTTGCCGGGAATGGCTACAACCTAACAATAACTCAAATTTCTTGATTTTTCAAAATAGTCCTGCAAATTTTCGATATTTATAAAACTACTCTTCCAATAGAAAATGGGACAGTCTCTCTCCTCTCATGTCATTGAGCATGTAGCTCCTATTTTCATCCATTTCGCCGGCTAATCTTCTCTTTCTACCTCATTTTAGTGATGTAGGAGGAGATCTACATGATTTTTACAAAAAAAATAAATTGAAATATGTTTTTTATCGATTTTGAAAGAACCAAAAACAAAAGAGAAAAAAGAAAAGGTTTCGTGATTTTCAAAGCCGATTTGAAGCAGATTCATCAATTTATTGAGTTATGTTATTGATTTGGCATTATTCTATAGATTTTCATTTATTTTTTAAGATTCGTTAACGATTTTAGGTATCAATTTTTTCGGCATTGCGTGTTTGGGAGACGCACTTGGCTCTCATCTCCCTCAAGTGGGAGATGTTGCTTAGGTGCGTCTCCCACTTTGAGTGCAATCTTATTAAAAAAAATTAATATAAAGATATGGCTAATAGGACATGAGTACGAAGGTGTAACATCATCGCTTCATCTAGGAGACGCAATGCGACCACTTATGGAGGACGTCCATGTAGGCAACAACGAGGAGAAGATGAAGTCGGCCCTTTAAGTTACGAAGATGATACATCATCCTCAAAAACGGAAATTGATATTATAGACAGTGAGGATGAGTGATGTCCTAATCTGCTAAGATTACTCCCAAGCTTTGAAGGTCATATTGTATATAAGATTTGGGACGAAAAGGTATTTTAAAACTTTAGTGAAAGTTTATATAAATACTCTATATATACGTACTAATATCAATACTCTTTATTCTAATGTATGGGTTACACTTTGGGTAGAGCCTGACTAGTAAAGAACATAGATGTGAGGTGATAGCTGTTTGATTGAACTTGTAGACCGTGGTGGATTGATTGGACAGGCGGACTTATTCTACGAGGTGATAAATCATGAATTGCTAACTGCTTTTTATCGAGTGTTGGCAACCATACACAAACACCTTCCATATGCTATGGGGTGAGATTACTATCACATTTCATGATGTACACGAGTTACTTGGTCTTCCAATGGGGGAAACTAGTTGCCCCTTAATAAAGGAGATGATGGTTAGAAGCATGGATGAAATTAAAGGTGATATGTTGGAGATGGGTATTGATGAATTCATCTGTGAGATCGAGTTCGGGCTATTAAGTTTGAAGAGCTCCAAACTAATTTCGTAAATAGGAGAGCGAGTAATGAAAATAAAACCCTATATTATTTATCCTATCAATTGGGATGTACCTCATATCGGGATAAGTCTAGAGATACGGTTCACATAAAACCCTATGTTAATTATTATATGAGTTAGGATGTACCTTGTATAAGATATTTTGAATGTTATATATTTGTATATTATATTTGGATGTTATATATGCTTACGTGTTATTTTGTGCAATGTAGATTGAATTGCAAGTATATAGTTTTGCAAAATACTCAGATTGTAATACATAAAAGTTATTGAGATATCAAAGATGCATTCGTTGCATAGATGTTGTAGAATTACATGCTAGATTGCATAGTTCATCATTTTCCTCGACGTCAAGGCATCCTATAGCAATGATAAGAACTTTCGCTACAAAGAGGCATGTGAAGTTACATGCATATAAGGTACAATATGAGTCACGCGATATGACATAGGAAGTTCAACACTCACATTGTTTTGATTGAGCATTTTGGAGTTCCAGTAGTGTATCATATGAGTGTGATGAGTTATACATTGACTGGTGCATTCAAAGGATGCATCGATTTATTTTGTAAATTTTAGCACTCAATTATGTGATGCTCAACCTACTCTAGTTAGGCAACATGATGCATCGTTTTATACACAAGTAAACAAATGACTGCAATTCTATTAGAGTTTTTCACTTTTTGTTTTTCTAAAACTTTCTTATGCTTAGTTTCTTATACAATTGTGTGAGTGTGATACGGGACACACTAGCAAGAGCTTCAATGCATTCAAAGCTTATGCCACAACCGTTGTGAGATGATCCATTATTGTTAGGCCTCTTAGAGACGTATAAGCAATGCCATGAAAGAATTCATCGGTTGATACTTGATGATGATGATGGTGATGACTAGTGAATTCAAAACATTATATATGTCATACTCGATTATTTGGGTTGTATTTGGATGTTATTTTGTAAAATTAGAATATTTTATATAGTGTACTTGATTGTAATGAAAGATAATTGTGTTTTTTGCTATATACGTAATTGCAATGAAATATTGTTCTCAATCAATTAATATAATATATGATTATTCCCAATAATAAATAATAGTTGGCAATAACATGAGACAAATGGACAATAGTTGACACTTAGTCATCGTCCATGATATCATATACAAGATCTTTTTTGGTCCTCTCAATTGTCCATATAAGTCAATACGTTCTTGAATCGTAGATGGTCAACTTTCAACACTTTCATCACAGTGATGCTGCCATGATGGGAATATAGGAAGCATTAGAGAGTCATCTGTCATGTTCATCTACAAAAAAAGTAAATAATCTTTAAATTATCATAATAACATAATATATCATGAAAAATATTATGATGACCACTAGAAAATATCGTGCAACATGATGATAGCATATGTATAGCACATCCTTGACAATAGATTGTTGAATGTGTAACACTAGTGGCAGAAATTCGTCAATCCTATCGTAAAAAAGAGTATCAATGCTACGTTCAACCAAGTAGCGATAATTGAACTCATATCTAGTATTATCATCCAATACTAACTAAAGCATGACATATCTCTCATTTAAGTAATATGTTAAATAGCATCATCTTCTACAAAAACACATGTATATATGTGATGCTTATGTGCCACCTCTTTCAAGCACTCTCTTCGAGCTTCACACTACTATTCATCTCTTTGTCCTACATGGACATCAATAACTCTATACCCATAATTTTTATCTCTACAAGTTTCATGCTAGTATTGTCATCTCGTAAGTGGGTTTAAAGTCAAGTTGCTTAGAAATATTTTTCTCAATAAAAAAGAGAGGAGCGCAACTCTCCAAAGAGGATCGGCCCATCCCAAGAGAGGCATCATGTCCTCAACCATATATACACCAATCTCTTCCTCTGCACGAGGAGACCTTGCTTGCATGCCCTGTAGCTGATAAGTCTTACCTATTAGATTGGTTAGATGGTCTCTCTTTAGGATAATGAATTGATAGTTCATGTAAGTTATTGTACTCAAGGCCCAATTATTTATTTAGCATCTTAACCAATTTCTCGTGTTGTGGATAATTTTATAACTTTCTCCAAACAATCTTCATAGATGCTTCTTCATTCTCTTCTTGACTGACAGTAAATATGTTATCCTCCTCCATGTCTAGTTTCTTCAAAAATATATTAATATTTGATAATTCTATTGAAAAAATATATTTAAGTAGAAGGTTGAGCTCGTAGGCACAAGGTATACCATATGAATATTACAAATTATGCCGACTTGTTCTTATATCTGAACTTACAATCTCCGCACGATTATACTCTTTTAGAATAAGTTCAAGAGTGTGTCATGATACTCTTATTTGAAGGTTCGCAACAAGCTCTTATATCATATCAACAAAATGCATAGTTAGAGTTCTTGATTTCTCAAATGACTTCTTCAATTTTGTACTCTATAATTTTATCAATAAATGTAATTATTTTCACATTGTGTCAAAATTGTTAGTTGATGTACTAATGAACTTCTTCAACCTTTTATGAGTATTTTCTATCCTAAGAAATATGAATATATAATTATTATGTATTTGAAGAATAGTAAATACATTGAAAATCAAATTCTCATATTCGTATAAGTACCGTAATGAATTACTTTATTTGTCTATGTCGAGATAATTCTATACTTGTATGGGTCAAACTATTGCTCTTTTACATAAAAGAGTAAAGTGGAAAAATATCTCACTTTAATTCAATTACCTCCATTGCATCTTGGTAACTACTCTCATCTAATGTAGTACAAGCGTCAAATGCACTATTCCTTGTCAACTTTAAGTCTTAATGTTTTTACTATATGTCATCTACACAAAAAGTGTTTTGTATCTAGAAAAATATTTGAATGGAATTAACAAAAGCTAAATCACGATAATTGCAGATAACACGTGTCATTTTGTTTGAAGTAAATAACTCTCGCACATACCTCAACACTCAAACATAAATCTCTTTATTTTCTGTGCTCATAAAAGCAAAGGCTATGGACAAATTTTTGGAAGTAATGTGAACCCAATAACCTAAAGGAAATTCATTTTATATCTAAAGAAAATATTAAAAATATATAAATATTAATGGGAGTTATATAGGATAAACATTATACCAAAATGGTACGACACATCTTTTTTTATATGTACTATCGAATTCCAATACCCATGAAAATGCATAAAGTAGGTGCATGGAATGAGGATAGGCAAATACAATGTCCCTTACAGTATCCATATTAAGAACTTTATGATGTTATGTATGATAATTGTTAATGTCTAGATCGTGTAGTAGTTGTTGTAAAATACTTCGAGAATCATGATCTTACTTCCTAATTTTCATCTTTGCGTTATAAATATGTCTTAGCGTACTCACATTGTTTATGTTCACCCACTTCAAATGCATCAGAATATTCTTTGGTTTGTAATGGCTTTGTACGAGGCTTTTTGTTATTTTGTACTTAGAGTTACTCAATCTCCTTACCAAAGCATGTTCCTTGAAATATAATCCTAAAAGATAGTTATGCGTCTCATTCACTATATGCAACTTTCAAAAAGCTCCACTCCACTCTCTCCTCTTAATAAGAAGGGACAACCAACCTTCTTAGTGCCCGTTCATCTAATACTTTTAACATCAATATTTTTATCTTTCCTATACTTGTCACTCCTTCACAACCAAGTCATACCTACTTATTACACATTTGTTCTTTGAACGAATAATAACAATAACAATGTTATGTTTCCTCCTTACTAGTCTAACATAGTTAATAAGTTCATTATGACTCTTGAACATATCATCAGTTGTAAACAACAAATTCATCATCTACTTCTTCTGCCAACCAATCACCATATATATCGTCCACTACAATGAAACCATTGTCACAATCCTTACTCATTATATGATAAGTATTATACTCAGCTAACGTCTTTTATGAATTGCTTTTATCATAAAAACTTTTGTTCGAGTTGTATGTCATTCTACTAAAAAACTAAGAAATATCAAGCAAAAAATAGCAAAAAAATACAAACTATTTGGTTGAAGCAGATCCGGCATAGGCGTGTCACCATTAAGGAAGGTGACGGGGTTTTAATGCGTCTCCCTAAAGTAAAGAGGCACGGATGAGCTGCATCTTCCTTAAGAAAGGAGACATGATAGAACTGTCTTCCTCAAGTAAAGCGATACAGATGAGCCATGTCCCTCCTTACGGATGTATCGCGTTTTCTTCCATCATTTCAACGATGACTCTGGTTTCACCCAAAATTGAAAATCTTCTTCAATTGTTTTAAAAATCAAAAGATTTCAAGTAAAGCAACGAAAATAAAATGATCTTAGTAAAAACCAACCTTACAAAATCGTGAACACTTGAGACAATGGACAGATCGTTTGTCTCTTCAATTTTCTTTTTTCATTTTTATTGTTTCTTAATTCATTTACAACTATATTTGTAACTAACTAATCTATAATAATTGATTGTAAATAATTATATAACACTTAACCATCAATGAAAATCAGATAAAAATAGGTCTCGGGAAGAGAAAAAAGAGTTGTTGAATTTTAGTGTAGAGAGAAAAGAAAATTTCAACTAAAAATATTCTAAGCATTTACACAATTATGTAAATAGTAAAAGTAGTGTGTAGATAACATCACCCATACTTGTTTCATCATTACATTTCGGCTTTCACGGGGGGAAAGTATTTATTACGGTGGTTGTCATTATCAAACATTTATTTGATAGACTGCGTTCCCTACCCCACGTTACTCTCGATCCGTTTCGGAAAGTTGGACTATGCAGATACTGACGCTGTGGTACTATGGCTATTTTAATGCTGTAGTATTATGGCTATTTTAAGGCCGATTTGCTTGCAGAACAGGTCCATTAGAGAGGCCCTGCCCATTCTCAACGTCGAGAGGACCTGAACGAGCGAGGACGCCGGAGAAACACGCCGGAAAAGGTACTTTTGTTTTGATACGCTTTTTCGTTTTTAAGTTCGACTTCGATTTTCCAGCGAAGTAATCGCCGTCGCCCGACAATCTAGGTTTAGGTTGGAAGCATTTGGCTCAAGGAAGAGGTTAGAGGAGTTAATGGTTGTATTCGGCCTCGAATCCGCCGGAAAATGACGTGGATTCGCCGGATTTCCGCAGAAAATAACCGAAGATGGCTACGTTTTGTTTTCCGACGAAAGTTGGTGCCGTCCTGCATCGAATCTGGGTTGGATCAAGGGGTTTTGGATGACGTTAGTGTTAGTACCCCGATTCGACCTGAAAACCGTCTCTAGCCGCCGGATTTCGCCCTTTTCTGGAGTGGTTCTGTTTGTTTCTCTTTCCGTTCTGTTTTCTCTGGCAAAACGCCGCAATCCACGGCCATTCATGTTGGAGGAGGGAATCCAGGCGGACGGCGAGGAACCGTCGCTTGTGGAGTTATTGCTGGAAAACGGCAAAATCGCCGTTGAAATCTGCCATTGTTTCTGTTAAGGTGAAGTCATGTCCTAAGAGAGAGTGTCGTGTCGTAATTTGGTGACGTGTCATGTCTGATTTAGTACTTATCGTGTCTAAAACTTGTGTCTGGTTAAAGTTATATTTTGTTTTATATTAGGAGCAGGTTGGGACTAGGTTTGAATGTATGAAAAGGTTCCTAGGATAAGTACATAACTGAACACAATCTTCAGATTGTTTTATATTAGAAGCACTTCCATCATTGTAAGAAGGATGATGAATCAGATTCTTTGTAATTGACACATGAGAAAATGTACCCACCCTTAGCTGAACTGCAATCTTCAGCAACTATCTCAAGTCTATTGGCCATTTTCGCCAAAATTTACACGAAGTGAACTGACATAAACAGATAAAAAAACAAGTGTTGGATAATACAAGAAAATACAGGAACTGAGAATGAAAACTTGGTGATATTACATGCTTCATCCTTTGAGTGCACAGTATGGTGGTTAAAGTCGAGTAAAGCAAACATAACTTCAAGCATTTGGTGGTGCACTCCACAATTAACCGTCCAGCCAACAAGTTGGTAATGTTAGTAGCATCGGAATCCCAATTCAAGAATTCTTGAGAAAGAAATTTGAGATACTTGGTTGATGTAATGTATATTCACACTCTTAATGCATTACAGGAACTTTTCAAAGTTTGCCTAGGACCTGCCTTCACGCTGTTCAGCTATTGAACAGTTGTTGTCATGTCGTAATTGATCTCTTCAAGTATCCCATCAATCCCACGTTTTGGAATTGTATTTTAAGGATATGCTAGTGTGTCGCATCTCGAGTCGGAACATTGGGCATCATTTTTTATTTTGATTTCAATTGAAAATAAAATTAATATATCAAATATACAGTAAAAATATATATTAAATCAATGGCATACCTCTAAAAATCACTAAAATCCGCTTCGAGTCTGTTTCATTCTTCTTCCTTCTCTTTTTTTAGATATGAATACATTCTAATAAATATCCTTGCTACGAGGCATTGCACAAGTGTACATTAGTTCCCAAGCTCTTTATCAAGCACCTTCTGGAGAGATTCATAAGATTTAATTGAACAAGCATTTAGTTCGACTAAAAGTTCCTGATAAATCTCGAGTGGGGGATGCCAAGGCACTAGAATTATCCACAACTAATCAAGATCTCATATCCAGAACTTTTTGGATATGGTAATGTAAAATCATATCTACTTGCTTCCCATTTTATTTTTTTCTTGACAATTTTGACTTGAATTCAAATATCCGGGTTTATCATAAACCAAGAAAGGTTAAGTCGATGAGCAAATAGGTCACAGGCCAACCCATAGAACGCCTTTTTGAGAAGAAACATGGGATCTGTTTTTGAACAAGTTTAGTTAGATATGATTTTTGAATATCAATATCAGAACCGAATCCGCCCTCTTTTAAAGCCGTTGGGTAGGTAAAATCCCTTTCACTTAACGCTCAAGCCGCCGTCGGATGCACTCCCTCAATTTGAATAGTCTGAATAAACCGAGAGTTTCCCGCTCTCTCTGTCTCTCTCTCATCCCTTCTCTCTCATACAAATTGCCGGGAGAGCTTCAATCGCGATTTTTCTTAACATCTTTCGCTCCCTCTGTCGCTCGCTTGCACGATTCTCATCTCTCTCTGTCGCTCGTCTCCTCCCCTTTGGGTCGGCTACCCTCGACCGTCCGTCACCTTCTTCGGCATTCACCGATAAGAGAAGTGCTTTCCTCGCTCGCTCGCACGATTGTGCTACGTTCGTCTCCTCGCCTTTGGGTCGGCTGCCCTCGTCCGTCCGTCACCTTCATCAGCATTCACCAATAAAAGAAAGGCTTTCCTCGCTCGCTCGCTCGATTGTACTACGTTCGTCTCTTCCCCTTTGGGTCGGCTGCCCTCTACCATCCGTCACCTTCATCGGCATTCACCGATAAGAGAAAGGCTTTCCTCGCTCTTTCGCACCGATAAGAGAAGTTCTTCTTGCTCTTTCCCTACGTTCGTCTCCTCCCCTTTGGGTCGGCTGTTCTTGACCGTTCGTCGCCTTCACGCATTCACCGATAAGGAAAGGGTAAAGTTCTTCATGCTCTTTCCTCGCTCGCCCTTACTATTCTTCTGTGTCTACGTTTCATGCCGCAATTTCTTGCTCATTCTCGTGCATGCTTAAAGCTTCAACTAAGGTTGTCCATCAGTAATCAATAGATTTTGATTGCTGATGATATGGCTTGTGTTACTGTTTTACTTTTTTCTTTTAATATTTTCATCCATGGCTTATCGGATCTTTTGCAATAGGTCAACCGAAAAATGGAAGAATTCGCAGTGACAGTTGCTAAAGCTACTATAGGAACCTCTGTACAGGAGGTTTTAAATTTCTTATTAAATGCAACGGTGAAGGTTATACACTTCAAAAATCAGATTTCATTAATGCAGCGCTTCCTCTTTTCTTTGTGTGAGATGTAATTCTGATTCTTTGGAGAAGCTCCAATTGTGACAGAAACATTACTACAAGGTTTAAAATTGTATGACGATTTTTCCAGGGGTTATATGATGCCTCCACCATTATACCTTTTCCTTTCTTGAATGAACCATTTTATGTAAGTACAATCATGTTAGCAAAACTCTACGGTCTGGAATAATTCAAATGTCTTGCCACATCATACTCACCGTGTACGAAAAGTTGAAACACTGGCTGATCCAGTTGCCACCATATGAAGTTTACGTACGACGCCTAATTTTAAGGCCAGCCAGGGGCTTATCTCACCTGGCAAGTTCCAAGGTGTGTTGTAATCAATCTGTGCTACCTCTCCTCTTTGGTGGTCCGCCTTCAGCACGTGCATTTGCATCTGCTTGCCGCTCTCCTCTGCCATTGTTCAATCTCCGCTGTACTTGCCAGTTAGGTAACTTTCTCTTTCCTCTTCTTATTCCATTTCCTTCCCCTACCGGCTCTAACCATCTTATCTTCTTTTTCCATTTTTGGGTAGATTTGCGATGGTTTTCGCTTCAGATTGTTGCATGCCTATTTATTTTTTGACCAATTGATCGCACATGGTATTTCCTAGAGATTGGATTTATATGGCTGTTCTTGAACCTGTCCTATTCATGAGTTTGTGTTTCTACTAATTCGAATTTTGGCATTTGAAATTAACCAGATACTGCTGTGTGACATAGAGCTTGCCACGTATAAAGAAGCTGGTTTTCATGTCTTCTATCAAAATGTTGTTGTTGCAGCTAAATGATTTCATGTGGTGTATTTGTTGCCTACCTGCTAGTGGTTCATCGTTTCCTCTTTCCTTGAATAAGTTTACAAAATGTATGCATTTTGTGCCTACATCATCTCTGTTTAATATGCAGGAGAACACGGAAAGACTTAGGTGCCATCCGAAGTCCAGCTTGCAATTGCAAGATCTGTTTCAAAGAAGACATGCCCATGCAATCATTGTTGGCCTTGTAGTATCGTTAACTCTTAATATCTGCATACGTGAATGTTGGGGTAGGAGTTGGTTTGGTGGTGTTCGAGCAATTTGGAGATGTCAATGGTCTTGTTTCCGTGCAAGAGACTTTTTTCGTCTCTGCTAGTTGGTAAATTGGATTCATAACTCATCCTTGTTTGAGAAACTTACCGTTAATTGTGTTGGAGTAATGGGACACAATGACTTGGCTAGCTCATCATGTTAGAGACTGTTTTCCATCTGATTACCAACAAGATTGCAGAATCACTTTTTTTATGAGCTTTAATATAACACCTAGAATCTTATGCATTGATGTTTATTTGTGTTTCTCTTTGGGCAAGGTTGGCATTATTATTAATGCAGGTGCTTCTCTTTACAAGTCTTCCTTCATGCAACAAGAATGAAAAAGCTGTTAAGTGACTTAATTATTATCTCTCCCATGTGTGCCTCTGACCTTATTAGGTAACATTTGGTTGAATATTTCTTCAAGGAGACCACTTCTGGTGGTAGGTATTTGAATAGCATTGCAGAAATTGCCTAGATAAAGAATGCCATGCGACGTCTCATGTAAAAGTGATAACATTTCTGCAAGGGGGAGATGCGTAGGGTGTTGCATGGCTGGATGTTCAAGGTAACAACAAGCTTAGCCATTTCAAATATGAATAGCATCTCAACCATCAGAAGATCTGATTTTTGGACTTTTACATTATTTAGTCTACGATGTTCTGCTGTTTCTGCCGAAACACAACCATAGCAAGCTCAAAGAACCGGTTCCCCTGAAACATCTTATATTGGTAATTGTAACTGAATTATTCAAACTTAGTCATGTTTTCATTGCTATTTGGTGATAGGCCACGTCTTTGTTTTTGAATCAGGTTTATTCTACTTCCTTCCCAGTGGCAATGCTATCCATATATTTTCTTTTGCGTTCCTGGTGACATAATTACCTTCCATTTATGATATTGACTCTTGATCTTGAATCCTCTAATTTTGCCTATTTTATATCTTGAGAACATTTGAAGTACTGGAACACAAATTTTCCGAAGATGTAGTTCTTGTTGTGTTTTCCATTTCAATAACAAGGCATTAAAGGTTCCTTGTGTCTTACAGTTCTGTCAGCCTATTATTAGGTGAGGAGAAACTTTCATCCGTAAGTTCTTCTCAGCCAATTACTGGCTACTTCAGATAACACAGGAAGCCAGTCATTTGCAAACTCATACTTTTCTTGAATGCAATCTTTAGCAATTTATGCTCCTATCTCTGCTATTTGGCACGGCTAAATCCTCATGGAAGACTTAACCGTGATCCAGTTACTGAAAGCCCGCAATGGATGTGCTGGTGCTTGTCGGCTATAGCTGGTGTTCCTTAAGCCCTTTCCCTTTTCTATTGATTCATTTACTGAAAGACGTGCACAACATACAACGAGAGCAGGTGTCTATGCAGTGCGTCTGTTTATTCAAAAGTCCTTGTGACTAATGTGGCTTATTTGATTATTCTGGAAATTGATTTAAAGAGTAGTACTTTGCACTAGTAATTTTGCAATAAGAGCCAATAGGATATTATTTTGAGCCGCAGTTGGTTGTTGGAGCTATTCTGTTTCACCAAGTTTTACTATTTGGCTTCATCATCATCAGTTTTGCACCGTGCATGTCCAGCTCGCTGTAATTTGGTTATGATGATTCAGAGTCATTCTTTTTGGCTGTAATGAGTCCGATTCACCACATTGTCAGTGAAAGGAAATTGAGGAAAAACTTCTTTTGATGCATACTGTATGTTCATAGGGTTCACTGTTGGATTCACAAGTAACGAATAGTTTGGGCCTCATTTCAGGTGCTTGTCTATTTGATTTTGCTGCCCTTGCCGTTGGGCTCTATGCTTACTAGACTTGGTAATTGCCTGGCAATTTTCAGTTTCATCATGATCGTGGTAGATTTGAAATTCTTTAAGGATATGTGAATGCAGTTTTCTTTTCTTATACGCCCTCAAGTTTCACTAGTATTCTTGGCATAATGCAATTTATACAATGCATTTTTTGCCTTCATTTTATCTTTCACCACTTCACTCCTTCACAAGTTTTTCTTATAGATTTGCCTAACATATCTTTTATCATATCCTTAATATGTATAGGCATATTGTTTTACATATGAGAAGGTGTGCCTACATAATTCCACCATCTAGTCTGCTCTATGTACTTTATTCTTCTTTGTCTTCTCTTTTATGTGTAAATTCATCACTAAAAGTTGATGTTGAGCAGTGAAGCTTTTTCTATAATTACCTTACAAACTTTACGATACGATCTATCTTTTTTCCTGCAAATAAAATAATCAATTTGTGCTTGTGACAAGCCACTCTTATAAGTAATTAAATGTTCATCTCAATTTTTGAAAATTCTATAAAGAGAGCAAAATTTAAAATCTCCCTACCCTCATTTATATCCCGAAAACCATAGTTTCCATGAATACCTTGATATCCTAATACATATTTACCAACATAGTATTAGAATCTTTGTAAAACTTCATGGATCACCCTTGCATTGTCGGTCCCAAGCCCGGATAAAAGAGGAGGGTTCTGTTAGGCTTCCGACAGCCAGCGTAAAACTTCGTCGGATTTCTACAACATGGATTACAAAAATTATGAGCATTGCTTTGGGGCGTCCCCGCCTAGCGACGTGTTGCAGAGCCCGAATGCAGTAAGAAGTAAGCAAGGGCCACTACATTTTCGCCCGAATGTAGTGAATTAATTGCAAAGAGGGTTCCCACATCATGGATGGGTGTGGGTAAAGAAGTTAGTCCCGCTACATTGCCGCCCGAATGTAGTGAAAAATTTTCAGAGAGGGTCTTCGCATTTTGATTATGGACGGATGCGGGGGGTAAGGAAGCTAGTCCTAGATAATAAGATTCGTATTGGTTCTTGGAATATCGGAACATTATCGGGTAAGCTAATGGAGGTGGTAGATACTATGATTCGGAGAAAGATTCATATTCTATGTTTATAAGAGACAAAATGGGTTGGAGAAAAAGCAAAGGAGATAGAGGATACAGGTTTTAAATTATGGTACTCAGGTAAAGAAAAGGCTCGAAACGGAGTTGGTATTATCATAAATAAAGATTTAAAGGAGAGTGTAGTAGACATACAACGATATGGTAACCGAATCATGACATTGAAATTAGTGTTAGGAGCAGAGGTTTTGAATATAGTTTGTGCTTACGCACCCCAAGTAGGACTAGAAGATAGTATGAAGACAGTTTTTTGGGAAGAGTTAGATAAGGTGTTTCAAAAGATTCCACAAAGGGAGATGATTTGTTTAGGAGGAGATTTAAATGGACATGTCGGTAAAGAGGCATTAGGATATCAAGGGATTCATGGAAACTTTGGTTATGGGGATATAAACGAGGAAGGTAGGGAGATTTTAAATTTTGCTATGTCATTTGATCTCTTTATAGTCAATACAATCTTCAAAAAACGAGATGAACATTTAATTACTTATAAGAGTGGCTTATCACAAACACAAATTGATTATTTTATTTATAGAAAAAAAGATAGAGCGTGTTGTAAAGATTGTAAGGTAATTCCAGGAGAAAGCTTAACCACCCAACATCGACTTTTAGTTATGGATTTACAAATAAAAAAATGGACAAAGAAGAAAAGAGTGCATCGAGCTATTCGGACCAGTGTTGTCTGACGCGTATCGTATCGTGTATCGCTGGGCTCCACGATACGGGCGTATCGTATCGTATCGTATTGTATCGTATCGTATCGTACTTTAATATTAAAATAATGTAAAAATAATTAAAAATTAATAAAAAATCGAAAAAAATCAAGAAAAAATCAGGAAAAATCTGATAATTGCTTTAAATTCATATAATGTAAGTTTAGTACAGATTGAGCATTCAACATTGAACAATTGCATCCAAATTTATATATTTTGAATCCAAAAAATAAAATACAGACATAGTTTACACTTTACAGTACACTACAGTTACATATAATGTTACATTTTACAAATTGTAATCAGGATCATCAACTAAATAATCTTCATCTTCTCCTTGTTGCAGATCCTCATCATCATCAGCCACGCCCACACCTTCTTCTTCAAAATCAAATTCTTCATCTCCATAATGTTGTTGCGCTCCTTCCAAATTAATCCAGGCAACGTCTTCTTCTGTTAGGAGGGCATTTTCTTCAGTGTCTTCCATAACCCAATCTTCTAATATATCAAAATTATCCAAACTTATTGGATCGAACTGACTTTCTTCTCTATTTACTTTTTTTAATTGCCTACGACACAAACAAAGATAAACAATTAGTAAGTAATATTAACAATTGAAAATTGAAGTTAAATAATATCGAATTGAAAATTTAAAAGTAATACAACATTACCTTTCACGAAGGCGCATGTTACAACGAATATAAACCAAATCATTAAGCCTTTTGTGTTCCAACCTGTTGCGCTTTTTTGTATGGATGTGTTCAAAAACACTCCAATTTCTTTCACAACCTGTTGCACTACAGGTTTGGCTTAAGACTCTAATTGCAAAATCTCTAAGGTTTGGACAATCACTTCCAAACCTATTCCACCAAACATCTGTAAAAAAAATATAAACATTAGAGACATAATAATCCACAGTAATGTAAGATGCAACTTAAATATGAAAATAAACAATGTACCTGGACGCATCGTAGAGCGATTGCGAATTGCAACAGGCAAACCCATCAAGTGAAGAGCATTATCATATATCTCCATTTCTCGATGTATCGCATCTACTATGCTCTCATCAGGGACTAATCTGTCGATGCATTCAATGATTCCTCGATTAACCTCACCGTCCCTTTTGAAGGTTGCTGAGTACCTCAATGATGGGTTTAGATAGTAGGCTGCTGCATGAATAGGCTGATGCAATTGTTTATTCCATCTACTATCAATTATTTTCCACACGGGCACATAATCTCTTTTTTTTCCATTAAAGTTATTTCTGATTGCTTCTTTTGCCCTGTCCATGGATTCATAAAGGTAGCCCATAGATGGTTTCTCCTCGCTGTCAGCCAATCTCAAAACTTTCACTAAAGGACAAGTAATTTTCAATAATCTGATACATGCATTCCAAAATGAACTTCTAAAAACTGTTTCTGCAATCTCATTTAACTTTCTGTTCCTTCTGTTTTGTGGCAACTCTGCAAATTGTTGCCACTCATCTGAGGAGAACATTCTCTTTAAAGCTTGCTTCTGTCTCACAATACTCTGTACAGATAAGAAGTTTGTTGCAAACCGAGTTGCAGCTGTGCGAAGAAGCTCTGCACCTTCTGTGTATCTCCTCATCATACATAAAACAAATGCATGGTTGTAAATAAATTTTGTAATATCTTGGCAACACTCAGTTGCTGCCTTTATTTCATCCATCTCACCGATGTCCTCGAGGATGAGATCTAAACAATGGGCTGCACATGGTGTCCAGTAGAAAGTCCCATAAATATCAGCTAACTCCTTTCCGGCTGCTTTGTAGTTAGCTGCATTATCTGTAATCAATTGAACTACATTTTCTAGCCCAACCTCTTGTATAACCTTATCAAATTCCTCTCGTAGGATCTCTGCAGTGTGCCTCTCCTCTGACATATCTAGAGATCTCAAAAACATGAGTCCTTTAGGACAATATACAAGAAAGTTTAGCAATGTCCTTCCTCGCTTATCGGTCCATCCATCTGCCATGATAGTGCATCCTGTTTCCTTCCACGATTGTCTCAAAGTCGAACAGTATTGCTGCACTTCAATCACGGTCTGATCTAATATCTTCCCTCTCAACTTCTGATAAGAGGGCATCCTGTATCCTGGACCAATGTTAGCAATTGCATCTGCCATTGCTTGAAAATGAAAACTGTTTGCTGCATTAAATGGAATGCATGTATCATAAAACCATCTGCCCACTGCAAGGTCTGCTTGATCGTGCAGTTGTTCTGAAGCCATAGCAGCACGAATTCCTGGCTGAGCACCAGGTGTAGTGGAAGGAGGAAAGAACGAATGTATGCTAGAAGAAGAAGCTCTTCCTCTACTCCTTCCTGAACTTCCTCTTCTGCCACCTCCAAAGTCTTCAGATGCAACCCTCTTTCCTCTGCTAGGTGCTCGCGAACTGCTACTACCAATATCTGTTCTAGCATCTGAAGGCAAACTATCAGTGAATCCAACTCCAGTGGCAGTAGCATCATCAGCTTCTTCACACATCTGGAAATCATCCTTTTGTTGTCTCCTTTCCTGTATGCTCTCAATCATCTGCAAGCATTGCCATTTAATACCTTCTGGCACACTTCTAACTCTGCCTGTGCATGGAGCAACTTCTTTCTTGGTTCCTGCTAGGTGGTGTTTCAACCTTGAAATTCCACCACTAACCACCTTTTCACAAAATAAACATCTGATTTTTAACCTTGAACCCTCAACTGGTATACCCCACTGCCATGCCGGATCATCAGACTTTGAATGAGAGTCTCTACCACCCCTTCCTGCCATCTCAATGGAGTACTTTAATTCAAAAAAAAACCTGAAAATAAAAGCACTTCGTAAATCCCCCAATCTTCAAATAACACTCAAATTGAGTGTCTCCCACTTCATGAATGCAATAAAAATCGTATACACACACTTAATAACTTCATATTTTGTCATTCAAAAAAAAAAACCCGAAATAACACAAAAAACAATAAATATAAAGGAAAAAAAGGAAAAAAACATTAAAAATATACCTAAATCCGAGTTTGGAGGCTTGGACGGACATCGTAGGGCACGATTTTAGAGCTTTGAACACCAAGGAGGCGAAAACCGACTCTTAGGGAGCTTGAAGAACTCAAAAGAGAGAGGAAACCCGCGAAAAATCGCGGGTTTCCCTCGGCCCGGGACCCTTTATAAGGGTCCCAGGGCGTATCGCCCGTATCGTACGATACGGGCGATACGCACCGTATCGTGCGATACGGGCCGTATCGCACGATACGGTGCGATACGCCCGCACCTGCGATACGGGGGCCCGTATCGTATCGTGGTGGCCCACGATACGATACGTATCGCACCGTATCGTACGATACGGTGCGATACGGACAACACTGATTCGGACTAAATGGTGGAACCTCAAAAGTGAGAAAAAAGATATATTTAAACAAAAAGTCCTTCAAGGAGATGTTTGGAATTATGTTGGCACACCCTGTGATATGTGGAACAATATGGCTATACATATTAGGAAAGTGACGAAAGATGTGTTAGGGTATCTAAGGGAGGTGTACTGGCACAAAAAGAAGCTTAGTGGTGGAGTGAAGTAGTACAAAACGAAATCAAGGCAAAGAGGGCATGTTACAAATTACATTATGCTAAGAAAACTAGTGAAACTTTAGAAGCTTATAAGAAAGCAAAGAAGGAAGCAAAAAAGGCCGTTAGTGAAGCAAAAGCTAAGATTTGGGAGGACTTATATAAAAAACTCAACTCAAAAGAGGGTGAAAGAGACATTTTTAGGATAGCTAGGGCTAGAGATAAGAAAACTAAAGATCTTAATTATGTTAGATGCATAAAAGACGAGGATGAAAAAATTCTAGTGGCAAATGATGATATACGAAATAGATGGAAAAACTATTTTTATAATCTTTTTAATGAAAATAAAGATTTTAGTATTAGTTTAGGAGATTTAGCCAAGTCAGAAAAGTATATAAACCACAATTTCTACCGACGTATTCAAAAGAATGAAGTCAAAGAGGCTCTTAAACATATGAAGAGTGGTAAATCGATAGGACCAGATAATATTCCTATAGAAGTTTGGAAAATACTAGGAGAAATAGGAATCACTTGGCTCACGAGACTATTTAATGAAATATGGAAAAACCAAAATATGCCCGAGGAATGGAGAGCAAGTACACTTATACCCGTATATAAGAACAAGGGAGAGCAAGTACACTTATGGAACATTTTAGAGCAAAAAAGAAAGACCTTCACATGATATTTATTGATCTAGAAAAAGCTTATGATAGGGTACCGAGGGAGATTCTTTGGAGAACTTTGGAAAAAATAGGTATCCCATTGACATATATTAACCTTATAAGAGACATGTATGATGGTGCAAAAACATGTGTGAGGACTCATGAAGGAACGATAGACTTCTTTGAAGTTAATATTGGGTTACATCAAGGATCAACTTTAAGTCCATACTTATTTATAATGGTGATGGATGAGTTAACAAAACATATTCAAGATGAAGTACCTTGGTGTATGTTATTTGCAGATGACATTGTATTAGTGGAGGAGTCTAAGGAAAAAGTTAATAGAAAATTGGAACTATGGAGAGAAACATTAGAAAACAAAGGCCTCCGACTTAGTAGAACAAAGACAGAATATATGGAATGTAAGTTTGATTATTTGGCTACTTCAGAGGACATAGAAATTAAAATTGGCACACATTGCATTCCTCAAAAGGAAAGTTTTAAATACCTAGGGTCAATTTTTCAAAGTGATGGAAGAATTGATGGAGATGTTACACATAGAATTAATGCTGGTTGGTTAAAATGGAGAGGGGCATCAGGTATTCTTTCTGATAAGAAGATACCATTAAAATTAAAAGGTAAATATTATAGAGCAGCAATTAGGCCTGCCATGTTTTATGGTTCTGAGTGTTGGGCAGTTAATCATCAACATGTACAAAAGATGTTTGTGACAGAAATGAAGATGTTGAGATGGATGAGTGGTCATACAAGAAAAGACCGTATACATAATGAGGTTATTAGAAACAAATTAGGAGTGGCACCAATAGAGGATAAAATGAGAGAACATTGTTTAAGATGGTTTGGACATATAGAAAGAAGATTAAAAGAAGAACCTGTAAGAAGGTTAGAAAAACTAAATTTGAAAAGTATTAAAAGAGGTAGAGGACGACCACAAAAGTGTTGGAAAGAAACAATAAAGAATGATCTAGCTTATTGGGAGTTAACTGCTAACATGGCACATGATAGGGATCTGTGGAAACAAAGAATCCATGGGAAAAAGGCTTAGTTGTTGTTGTTGTTGTTGTAGTAGTATTAGAATCTTTGTGGAATTCTTTGAATTACCTTATCTAACTCCTCTCAAAAAGCCTTCTTTATACTATCTTTTAATCTTACTTAAGATGCATAAGCACAAACTATATTCGAAGCCTCTAATTATAACACTAATTTTATCATTATAATTTGGTCGTCATATCATTGAACGTCTACTCCAATCTTTTAAATCCTTATTTATAATACCAACTCAATATCGAACCTTTTCTTTTCTTGAGTGTCATAATTTAAAACTTCTATTCTTAATCTCTTTTGTTTTTCTCCAACTCACTTTGTCTCTTGTAAACATAAAATGTAAATATTTTTCCGGATCATAGTATCTATCACCTCGGTTAATATTTTGATATTACTAAGTATCAATATGAATCTTATTATTTAGAAATATCTTTCTTACCTTTCGTACCCGTTCATGCTTAAAATATAGAGACCCTCATTGTAACTTGTTTACTACATTTAGGTGATAATGTAGAGGGACTAACTTTTCTACGCACCCATTTATAATGTTTGAATCCTCTCTTAAATTGATTCACTATATTCGGGCGAAAATGTAGAGGTCTTTATTTACTTTTCATTGGATTTGGGTTAAGTAGTGCATTGCTAAGAAGGAATGCCCCAACGTAATGCTCATAATTTGTATAATCAATAATAGATAAGTCCGACAAAGTTAGCTGTAAGAAGCCTAATGCAACCTTCCTCTTTATCCGGGGTCAATGCAAGTGTGATTCTTTATATGGGTGGAGTTAATCACCAATTTGTGAGAGAGAAAGAAATGATAAGATAATTTGGATATGGTTCAACCTTTATCACCATCAAAGTCATAGCTTACATCCGACGAGCATCCATATACGTGTATGTGTGTGGCAGTGGGAGAAAGAAACTGGAAATGTAGGGTTTGTTGGCATCTGTTAAAAACACAAAGTTCAAGATCAATTAATATATGAGTCATATCTGCTGATCACAAAAATTCAAGCACCTTTTCCGTTTTTGGCCCCATCAACACTGAAGACCATAAACTAAAGACGGCGAACTGACCAAGTGGCTCAAAAGAACCATCTTCTCTTATCCTCAGCACCCTTTAGAAAGGAAAACTACACTTCCAGTACATTCACTTAAACCAGAAGAGACAAACTGTGATCGCATGCAGAGCCAATAGGATGTTCTTTTGAGCTGCAATTGCTTGTTGGAGCTATTCTGTTTCATCAAGTTTTACCCTTCGGCTTCATTTTTGTCAGTTTTGCACCGTGCATTCCCATTAATCAGTTGGATTATGATCTGTCCAGCTCGTTGTACTTTGGTTACGATGATTCAGAGTTATTTTTTTTGGCTGTAATGAATGCGATTCACGAGTCTCAGTGAAAGGAAATTGAGGAAAATCGTCCTACTTATTTTGATGCATGCTGTTCATATGTATGTTCGTAGAGTTTACTGTTGGATCCACGAGTAGCAAACAGCTTAGACCTCATTTCAGATGCTTGTCTATTTGATTTTGCTAACCTTGCCATTGGTCTCTATGCTTACTACACTTGGTAATAGCCTGGCAATTCACAGTTTCATCATGGTCGTGGTAGATTTGAAATTCTTTCAGGATACGTGAATGTGTTTTTCCTGTTGTCGGTTGGAGCACTTACTGTTTAGAGTCATTTGATGATATCTCGTTGACAGTATCCATGGAGGTCTTTTAATGAATTTGGTCAGCCTGGTTTTCTTCCATGAGGACCATCGTCATGCTCATGCTGTCTCAACACCGTCATTTGCATTCACGTGCTCATTCCCAAATATGGATCATTTGTTGGAGTATTATGATACTAAGTACCTAACTTAATGGTTCCAGATTTACAGCTAGCAACTGTTGATCGTCCCCCAAGCCTATGGATTGTTGATGTGGCATTGACATTAGTACTAACGTGGTGTGGTATTAGATTTCCAGTTTAGTACCTTATAATATGATTAAGTCACTTTAGTACGTTGTGTAAAGTTGATTGAGTTAATGTTAAAGACTATGAAAGTTAAGTTGATGTTAGTGACGAAAATTAAGTACATACAAATCAATATTTGATAATTAATGTAATGTTTTATAGCATAAAAGTTTTAGTTTAAAAGCACAAGGTAGTTTTCAATATATTAATATAAACTAATACAGCATACCATCTGTACTCTTCTAACATTGGTTGATTTATTTATAAATTAAGGTCACCAAGACCAACTGGTATTAAAATTAGTAATGAAGTATTTAAATAAAATTCAAAGTATTAATATAATTAATATGTAATATTTAAAGTAAAATTATTATCATAAGTTAATTATGAATATAGGTTATAAAAAATGTAATCATCTTTTCTTAATTATAATTTGCATTAGAGTGATGCCATGTCAACATTGACATACAATGATGGTATTAAAGCGACTATGTTATGTCAGCATTTGCCACGTTATACATCATGTTGAACGTGTCGAGTGATAGTGTATTAAAGTGATAAGTTTTTAAAATTTAGGTCATTTAAATGATATAAAGTGAATTACAAGGTACCAAAATAGATTTCAATAAATCATAAGGTATGAATATGAATTTTTTCCATATATTTATATGTGTGTGTGTGAAGATCAAGAGTTTGATATGCATGTCACAACCTGCCCAAATGTAACGTATTTCTCCAAAACAGCTCCTGAAAATGGTGGACCTGATAGGAAAAACTCTCCATGTTATCCAACGATCATGTGAGCCCAATTCCAATCGTTCCTAATGTAACGTATTTCTCTGTGTGTCAAGCGCGACCGTTACAAACGTCAACATAAAAGCAGAGGCAAAGGGTGAAATAGGTAAACGATCAAAATTAGTAACACGATGGATTGATTGAGAGAGCGTTAGCTCACCTGACATGCCTCTTACTCACATGATGGGGGGGCCGAGTTCGAATTCCACTGCATGCATGCTGGCTTGGGTGACTTGGCCTCACATTGTTACCAACATACAAATTGATGGAAAAATAAAGTGGTGATGAAGCTTTTAGGAGATGTCGGCTTTTGTAAGGTTCGTCATGGGGAACACTCATTCTCAACCTTTCTAATCCAACAGGACACGAACTTTTGCAGAGAAGTGGTTATGCACGAAAGTCTTCGGGTCACATTTTGGTGATTCACCGCTTCAAGTATCAAAGGACCAAGTGTAAACGGCATTCGTGAATTTTTTCTTCACGAATACAATGAATTCCCCTTTACTCACCTTACACTAGCATAGTCAAATCCTAAACAAATCGTTATGCAAGTATAATATGTTTCTACAATTCTTCATTGGCGCAGATAATCGGTATGCAAGTATAATAGGTAGCAGAAAGGTAAGATGGTGGGTCAACAAAGAGAGTAGCTTTTGAATAGCTTCGTGCTCATATATTTACAGAGCACCACGTCGGTTTAGTTACCTCACCTAATTTGTTCGTGCATTGAACATGAGATAATCCATTTAATTTCCTAAACTGGTTATGAAATTGGTTCTTGATGTTCAATCGGTTTTGTATATTTGTCCAAGAACAGAATGTAAGTTGTGTTTAACGTCATTTGATATGCCATTATACTCATAACTATTAAGTCATGCATAGAGTCTACTACTGCACCACTAGCGGTAGCCTTCTCGACTAGCAAGCCTTACCTACAAACTCTTAAACTGAACACACACTGCTGGGCAAAGAGAATACTTTATTGAAGGAAGATGAAAGTGTTTACGAAACTCAAACCTGGCCAACCCTAAGCCTTCCAAGGGAAACCACGCGATCATCTAAGGCACTGTTAGAAGTGGAAACCCTTCAACAAGCCCGCTTCTACGAAGGAAGGTGACAGTGATGGTATGCTGAAGATACCCAAAGTACCTTCAGTGTTCAGCCCTCTAGATGCTCTCTAGACTCTCTAAGTGCTGGACTAAAACACCACACAACTAAAATCTCCTCTCTCTCTTACCTAACTCTCTTTTGTACACATGAGAGGCCAAACACAACTACTGGGTGGGGCTAGACAAGCCTCTCAATGACTTGTAGTGGATCCACACAATCCACTCTTAACTCAAGTTCGGGTGCTCAAGGCGCACCCACTTATTTGTGGGGCTAGACAAGCTCCTAAATGACTTGTAGTGGATCCACACAATCCACTCTTAACCCAAGTTGGGGTGCTCAAGGTGTACCCACTTATTCAGACATAGAAGGGAGAAACCTCCCCTGGTGCCAGTGTGGGGGGTGTGCGTTGTAGGGCATGTGATGAAGTGCTGACAACGTTGGGACTGGATGCCTCTAGATGCGGTGCACCTGTCAAAACATTATAGGTGCGTGGGCATGTGCTCCATTGAGGCAAGATGGCATGCAAGACATAGGGGCACACGAGGTTGAAGCGTCAAGGTAGTTGGCACCTGTGCTGCAAGACGGGGGGATCTGTTGATGCTATGACAATTCTCTCCACTTGTCTCCATACTCGTCCTCAAGGTCATGTTAGATGCGGTGCACCTGTCAAAACATTATAGGTGCGTGGGCATGTGCTCCATTGAGGCAAGATGGCATGCAAGACATAGGGGCACACGAGGTTGAAGCGTCAAGGTAGTTGGCACCTGTGCTGCAAGACGGGGGGATCTGTTGATGCTATGACAATTCTCTCCACTTGTCTCCATACTCGTCCTCAAGGTCATGTGATATTGTTGCACCATGTCTTCATACTCCCAAAGCTTAGTAACTGGAAGCCATGTATCTTCATCATCCTTTATCAGTCCATCTCACTAAATACCAGGTGAGTTTTCTTAAGCCTTTTCCATGCACCTCATGTTGAAGTATCTTCAAAATAAAACTTATGTCATGCCAAACGAGGAGTGGAGGTAACCTCTCCCTGTGAGTAGGGTCCTCATAGCAAGGTTAGTTGGCTAATATGAAAGACTAAATGAATCTTCAAACATTCTTGTAGACTTAGCTTGTAAGCTACCCTTTAATTTTCTCAATATTCTCGAACAAACCATCATATTTGGGTTTGAGATTGAGTTGGATCCATTTATACACTTGTTTCCATATGTAATCGAGGATTCTTAGTCAAATGTCGTATTGCTATCTTTCCTCTTCCTATTGGTGAATGTTGTCATCCTTGCTCGTGCACACTCAAGTAATTTGCGGGTTTCTTCTAACATGGTGTACCTCACTCGAATCTCCTTAAATGTCGTCAAACAACTACGGTAAGTACCACCTTTGGCTAGGTTGAGAGGCAACAATGGTTGCCAACCCATTATCAACTTGAATGGGCTTTTGCCCATTGCGAAACTCTTACATGCAAACTGTACAGTTGTAAACAACCCAATTTCGCTGGCTAGCTATTACATAATGTCGCAATTACTCTTCTAGTATGGCATTAAACAGTTTAGTTTTTGCATCCGTTTGGTGATGATTGGATGTTGAAAAATATAACTTCATGCCAGTCTTTTAAAAGAGTTTCTTATAGAAATTACTTGTGAATCGGGTGTCTCTATCCAAAATAATCTCTTTCGAAATTCTAAAAATGTGTGGTCATGTTCTTCATAAAAAGGTTGGTTGCTTCTTTGGCTATGCATTCTTTTGAAGTTGCCATGAAGATGGTGTTCTTAGAAAACCTATTAGTCACAACAAATACGGATTCAAATCCATTAACACTAGGAAAACTACTAATAAAGTCAATAATCATTGAAGACCAAGGTCTACTTGGCACTAGCAGGGGTTGTAGAAGTCTTGTCAAGTGGCTTCTCTCTATTTTATCTTATTGACATACACGACATACTTGAATATAACTCTCCACATCTCAAGCCATGCAAGACCAATAATAACCTCTCTAAAGGAGGGCTAGAGTTATGTCCTTCCTTAGATGACATGTATAAAGAGTGTCATGTAGCTTTCCCATGATCAAACGTATGAGTCTACCTGTGTTGGGCACTACCAATTGGTGTTCCAACATCCACTAAAGTCTATCTTATTCAACGATGTTCTTGTCAATGTTCTCCCGCACTTGCCTCTTCAATTGTTCATATGTAGGGTCTGTTAGGCCAACCCATGATACCTCCTTGAGTATCTCCATGAGTGGGGCAGTTATCTTAGAAAACCCTTTGATAAACTTACGATAGTTGTGAGTTAAACCAAGAAAAGTTCTAAGTTACGTAATCCTTAGGAATCTCTCACTCCAAGATGGCCTTAATTTTCTTTGGGTCAATCTTTACAAGTCTTTGTCCTACTAAATGCCCTAGAAAAGAAATCTTTTTCCAAGCAAAGTCACATGTTTTTCTCTTTTCACATATGAGATGTTCTACTTGTTTTTCTAGACTCTTTTTGTAAATTACAAACAATCGCAAGTCATCCAACGGTCCATAAAAAACTTCATTCATCAAAGGGTTGAATGTTGTTAGAGAATTGGTGAGACCAAATGGCATGACCAAGAATTCACCATCGTCTTATTCTTTTCGTCTTTGGATACAATCTGCACTTACCAATACCCAAAATATAAGTCCAACTTCATGAGCCACCATACGCCGCTCAGCCTATCAAACAAATTTGTAATTAAATGTAAGAGATATTTGTCCATCACAGTTAGCTTATTTAGTGCATGATAATCTACACATATTCTCATATAACCATTATGTACGAGAGAACCGTATGGGCACTTTGATGGTTATATCATTTCTATATCAAGTAACTCATTTAGTTGTTTTCTTCATTCCATCAACTTCGTCAATCCCATCCTATACGCCGCTTTACATGGTGTCTTGCTTCCGGGAGTGAGAATAATCACATGATCAGCCCTCCAGCATGGGGGTAGTTGTTTTAGAAGTTCTTTGGGTATCATATTGTTGAACTCTTCCAAAATATGATCTACCTCCGGTGGAATAGGGCAGGTATCCACCATTGGCTCCTCCTCTAAATGAATAGCCAACAGCGTGGTTTGCTTCTTCTTAATATCATTTTGGACCTTCAAAGTAGATAAGAAAACAAGGTATTATTCGGCATTGCTAGTACTAGTGCTAGTATTGGGGATAGCACTGTTGTTGATGCTGGTGCTAGCATTGTTGTTGGCACTAAAGGTGCAAGAGGCAGGCCCTAGCACTACATCAAGTTGTCGATAGGGGCAGGTAGTGTGGTGCAACATGGATGGTTAGTACATCTGGCCTCCATGGTGTGCAACCTCTATTCAGCAAGATGTATCACAGTAGTAGGAGTTGCTAAATAGGGATAGTCGGCAATAGGGGTAGGTAGATCGGATAGGTACTTGTCAAGATGGAATTGGATGGTGAAGTCTAGTTGAGTTTCATCCTTGATCAATAAGCCTCCAAGATGGGGAGAAACCATTATCTTCCTGATGTGCATGAAATTCATACCTAGAATTAGTGCAAAGTCATGTAGGCCTATCACCAATAGGTCTAGGATTCCCATCCAACTTCGAACGGTGATCTACATGGTCAGTGTCAAGCCTTGAATAACACCTATGACTACATTAACTATTTGTAGTCTTTTATCTGATGGTACTAACCTCAAATTCAAAATTACTAGTGCAAAGTACTAATCTTTAAATCTAACTACCACATTTGAAACAACCTGTAGTTTCTCCACGATCGACAACCCTCTTCTAGATCCAATTTTGGTTACTCTTGAGTTGCTTGAGGTTCCCTCTCTTTACTTGGGTCTCACATACTTCAAGAGTCTTCTCTCCTCACAAGATGCTTCAAGTTTCTTTTAAAGACTTGAGTTTCAAATCCCTTCAAACTAGGGATAGGGTTGGATGCTTCTCCAGACACCCAAAAGTCGGACTTTCCTTGATCTTTAGAAACTCTTCCCTGAATGAAGGTCATCCTGCGATTGTAGTCAATTCGAATTTGAATTCCAAATTCAAATTTACAACTTCAAATTCAAAAATTGGTTTTGTTTTTAAAAAACCTTCCCTAACTTTTAGAGAAGAACTCTCGAATTAAGGGAGGTCGGTTGTAGCTTATCACTTTAATTCAAATTCGGGAAAGGGGTCTCACTTGGTTGCACTTTTGAATTTGAATCTAAAATTTAAATTTTGTAACAAGGATGAGCTTTCTTAAAATTATGGAACAGCTCCCATTGTTGAGGGATATGATCAACAACCCATTTGAATTTTGAATTTTGAATTTTGAACTTTGGCTAACAGTGGTCAACTCCACCCCCATGCACAATCTCGCCTTGCTAGGTGGTGCACCACTACGTGGATGCTCCAAACACACCCACCAAAAGGCCTACCCTTTCTTCCTTCCACTATGAACCACCACACCCACCATAGGTCATGTTCTTCGTTGTTTCCCTTTGCCTTAGGCAAGCCACCAATGCTATGGTTGAAATCCGTTGCTAGATGGAACTCTTCAATGTGGGAAAGGGTGGCTCCAATGCTATTATGAAGACTTGATCTTCTGCGGCCTCTTGCCGGTTCTTCAAGTGGTAGGGTCAACACTAGCCTTCAATGGCTCTCCCTAACTCGCAACCTTGCAAGAGTTAGATAGCACTTACATTGTTCTTCTTTGCACAGTTAAGTCTTCTACTCCAACCGTAAGGACTTCCCTTCCATGAAGCACCCATCGAACAACTAATGACTCACCTTCACTGTATTGGGTCTTTATTCAAGTGTTGCCACCAAAACTGTCAAGATTGGTAGCGCAACCAGATCTTATACTAAATTATTATTGTACCATTCACTACAATCGGTACTAACCTCCTTGATTAACAAGCATTACCTACAAACTCTTAAACCAAACATACATGGTTGGTCAAAGAGAATACTTTATTGAAGGAAGGAAAAGGTTTTACAAAACTCAAACTCGACCAACCCTAAGCCTTCAAAGGGAAACCACGTAACCATCTCAGGCACCACTAGTGGTGGAAACCCTTAAACAAGCTCGACTCTACCAAGGAAGGTGATAACGGTGATGGTCGATTGAAGATACCCAAACCACCTTTGGTGTTCAGCCCTTTAGTCTCTCTCTAGACTCTCTAAGTCTTGAACTAAAACACCACACAATTGAACTCCCCTCTCCTAGATGACTCCTTTTTATACATATAAGGGGTCTCTCACAATCAGTTGCTTGTAGAGCTGGACAAACCCCTCAATGACTTGGAGCGGCTCCACATGATCCACTCATGTCCCAAGGCCCTCAAGGCATGCTAACTTATTCAGAGGGAGAAACCTTCCTTGG
The DNA here is from genome assembly GCA_036023115.1 of Brasenia schreberi. NCBI lineage: Eukaryota > Viridiplantae > Streptophyta > Magnoliopsida > Nymphaeales > Cabombaceae > Brasenia > Brasenia schreberi. Next base: position 6,716,753 of record JAYKKT010000069.1, on the reverse strand, counting down.
TACTAGGGTACGTGCGATGGAGTATTGTCGATGCTTGGTTTGAGCACCTGTCGAAGTAGTGTATGTAACGGTGAATTGTTTGTTGGCATTTTTGCCTTTAGTTAAAACCCTCTATGAGAGAAGTGCCCCGAACAAACCCATGTAAGCACGCTGGGGCCGTGCACTCCTTTTTCACTATCAATAGACGTTACGTTTTCAAAATGGTTTTCATGCATCAAGTGCCTATCTCTTAAGTGATTTTCAAGCTAAGTGGGGTGAGTTGAACGGGTACCTTTGCATGCATTGCCTTAAACGTTTCTAAGGATTTTCAAACACAATGCCTCTTTGCCTTTGCCGTTTTGAGTGAGTGAGTCTCTGAGTGCCAAGGCGTCGGCACACGTGACACTTGGGGGAGGGACTCTCACACGCCATTTTTGGAGACGGTGGCCAAACTCCAATACCAAAGTGAAATTAGCTAAGGCTTGCTTGGCCCCAAGGCCAAGCGTCGGTCATGGAGAGCCCGTCAGCACGCCCCGGCGTGCCTGGCGATGGTTACCCCATGACAAAAAGAGAATCATTAAAGATCAAGCTTAGTTGCGATGGAACTGAAGTGTGCTAGTGCTCCGCCCCATCTCTAGAACGTTGCTCACTTAGAAGAAAAGCTGAAAATCGAGTGAAGATCAATGAAGGAAGGGGGAATGCTGTCGGACCGTTGCTCATGGCCAACATCTTTGTCACTTAGAGAAATCAAGGGTGTTGTCATTTTCGTGTTAGCTAAAGGGAGCACTATGGTTCAACAGAAAGCCAAAAGCCCCGAGGCGCATGGGACGACCTCCTTGGTGGGCTATCGGTATGGGATGCATCACCCTGCCGAGTGGATAGTATCCCGTAGTCTAGTGCCACTCCTTAACGGACGCACTATGACAAAGGAGATTGGAAAGGAGGATTGGAGGATCGATGGGGTAACGTCGTTCTTCCTGGTAACCCCCATTTTGGTTGTCCTTTGCTCATGCAAGGTGGTGCCCTTTTGGTTCAACTCATGCGAAGGGGCGCACATGGAGTTGAACGACCCATTTTGACTCAGTGGCTACTTCGGTGATGCGGAGTGCCACCATGAAGCGCCCAACTTAAAGGCAGGATCTCCAAGACACGTGGAATCCCCTCATGTGGCGCCAAGTTCAAGTTCATGCCGGTCAATACGTTGCGCCCGGCTCAATTCAGACGGTGTCGGACAAGGCAAAGCTCTCGGCACCGTGTCCCAGTTCATGCTGGCCGATACGTCGCGCCCAGCCTCAGTTCATACCGGCGCCATATAGTGCGCCCGGTTTCCAATTGCCCGCGGTGTACAGGAACAGAACTCCTGCATGCGCCAGGGTCCAATTCATGCCAGATGATACATCGCGCCCGGCTCAATTGCAGATGGTGTCCGACGAGGCAGGGCTCTCGGCACCATGTTCCAGTCTAGCAGCGTCAGTTCGAGGAGGGTCTCCAGCGCCGCAAGGACCCATTTCAGGCCAGCGCGACACACTGCGTTCGGCTCAAAAGGTAAGTAGGTGGCCAATGAGGCTGGACTCATGCGGTTCACCAATTCGAAGGTTCGCCGGTTGCCACAAATACCGTGCACTTTTGATGGGCGGTTCCAAAGAAAAGCTTCCTCATGACAGGCGATGAGTACTCAGGCCGCCGTTAGTGTCCCGGTTGCCTCAATCAGACGGGGGGCCGTCATGCATATTCTGAACATGTCAGGCATGATTTAGTAGCGAAAGAAGGGAGACGTTGCGGTTGCACGTAAGCCGTCATCACGCAGTGGCCGACGTACTCTCAAACGTGAATCGTAGTATCCCACGGGTTAGAAGGACCGTCCGCAAACCCAGACAGATGGAGTGCGACAACGGGGATGAAGGATGCCTCGGTGAGCTGAAGCAAATCAAAGAACTGTGCCATGAGAAGTCAAGACGTTGCCGAGAGAGACAACGGATTTGGGTGGGGGAGAATGTAACGGTGAATTGTTTGTTAGCATTTTTGCCTTTAGTTAAAACCCTCTATGAGAGAAGTGCCCCGAACAAACCCATGTAAGCACACTGGGGTCGTGCACTCCTTTTCCGCTATCAATAGACGTTACGTTTTCAAGATAGTTTTTGTGCGTCAAGTGCCTATCTCTTAAGTGATTTTCAAGCTAAGTGGGGTGAGTTGAACGGGTGCCTTTGCATGCATTGCCTTAAACGTTTTCAAGGATTTTCAAACACATTGTCTCTTTGCCTTTGCCGTTTTGAGTGAGTGAGTCTCTGAGTGCCAAGGCGTCGACACACTTGACACTTGGGGGAGGGACTCTCACGCGCCATTTTGAGAGACGGTGGCCAAACTCCAACACCAAAGTGAAATCCGCTAAGGCTTGCTTGGCCCCGAGGCCAAGTGCCGGTCATGGAGAGCCCGTCAGCACGCCCCGGCGCACCTAGAGACAGTTACCCCATGACATGTAGGGGAGTGGGGCATCTGGCACGGGGAGTTTTGTCGCACAGGGACAGGCACGCGAATTTTGGGACTCAGTCGCAGTAGGGCAGAGTGCGCAGGCATGTCTCCTGTTGTGGCAGGGTAGTGCACGTGATGGAGGGGTGTGTCGGGCACGCCAGGCTATAGCATAAAGCAGTTGGCACCCACACTACAGGACGGGGTCTGCTCATACTGTCACAGGGTCCAAGACGAATCATGTATGTGAACGTGTATGGTCTTGATGTCATCCATATGAACATTGCGCTCATGACTATTCAACCATGTACAAATGGCGTTTGTGATTGTGTCGAAGATTCATTAACAACTTTGAACGTAATTAAGACCTTGTTCTTAAAACATGTCATGTTCTTATTCAAAACGATGCATTTAAATGCTTAATTTGTGTTCATGTTGTTGAGCACAACATATCATTTATCAAACAACCCATAACCATAATTCTACTCCTAACCACTGGCAAATGCTTTTCGTCTTCGATATCATGACAATCTTAAGTGCATCGATTCCCATAATATAAACAAACATAATTTATCAGATATTTTCTTCCTTTTTATATCACAAAATTTAATGAGATTAAACTTTAAAAGGAGATCTAACATGTAAATAAAATATTAATATTGCTTCTCAAAAATAAAAATATAAAACTGAATCACTTTTATAAAGTATAACTACAATCTAATCTTAGATGTAATCATTGTCCCAAGTTAAATTTTCTTTTGTGTTTCAAGTGGCATAATTATCTTCCATTATGATATTGACTGTTAATCTTGAATCCACTAATTTGGACAATATTATATCTTGAGAACATTTGAAACGATACAACACACTCTTTCCAAAGACGTAGTTCTTCTTGTGTTTTCCATTTCAATAACAAGGCATTAAAGGTTCCTCGTGTCTTACAGTTCTGTCAGCCTATTAGATAGGGACGGACTTGAATCCTTATGTTCTTGTCTGCCAATTACTGGAGACCTGAGATAACACAGGAAGGCAGTCATTTGCTATGGATATTTATGCACGTGTACGTGTTTATGGAGTAAGAAAGCTGAACTAACTGAGCGGAAGCTGTTCAAGATAGTTTGATTATGCAGCCGAGCCAAACACAAACAAGAGTTTGTCCTAACCCGAAGCTCGTATGAGCAAAATATTGGTTCTTGATATGAAAATTATTGTGACAACAAATATCATGAAACATTTCCTTTTTCTTGTTACCACAACAAAATTAATTCACTGTGACAATGCTTTTGTGGCATTTAGCACTTCAGTTATATGAATCAGCCCCACTGAAACTTCCTTGTTCATTTCCCATTCATGTAATACAAACTAGTTCAGGAAGAACTGAAGCAAGCCAGGCTTTTGAATAATACACACCGCATAGACACTTGCGCTCGTCATATATGCACGTCTTTCGGTAACTGAATCAATAGAAAAGGGAAAAGCCATGATCTCCCATAGGCCTCAAGAAAACACCAGGTATAGCCAACAAGCATCAACACATCCATTTTGGAAATAATCACCAGATATAACACACTACAAGTTGATGTCTTAACACACAATTAATGTGAGTAAACTGTGCAACAGAGAAAACAGGAAGAGGTTTAGCCTTTTCTGAAACAATTGTGCTTCCAATACTACGGACAAGTTTTCTTAAACCAGAAGAATGCAATAACAATAGTTAGAATGGTCAAGTCTTCCACGAGGATAGCCGTGCAAGGTAGCAGAGATGGGAGCACGAGTTCAAATTGCTAAAGACTCTGCATTCAACAAAAATATGAGATTGAAAACAATAAATATCAATAAGAACTTCATCGCTTTACAATATAAAATTGATGTACCGTAAGGGGAAGCATAGCATATACTGCTATAAATGTAGAGAGTCAAAACCTATGAAGAAGACCCAACACTTCATGTTCATGTCCAGAGCTTGTATTCCATTGTGAGCCACACATAGCTGCAAAAGCGTGGCCAACTCTGATGCAAGCACAGTTTGGTTCTCCTTTGCAAACAGACCGACAGGCTGGTTGATCAACTCCAACCTGGGGCTTGTTCGAAACTCCTTCCTTTTGTATGCTTGTTTGCAGGAGGCTTGAATTTTCTACATTGCATCCTTTTGGCTTCTAACCGTCTCCTGGCTTAAGTGCATGTAGTGGAAGTGTAGTTTCTTTATCCCACTCCCACACACGTATATAAACAGACACAAACAAGGCTGAGAAAAAAGAGAAGCTAATCTGTAATTAGATTTAAAGATTAGTACTTTGCACTAGTAATTTTGCAATAAGGGCCAATAGGATATTCTTTTGAGTTGCACTTGCTTGTTGGAGCTATTCTGTTTCACCAAGTTTTACTCTTCGGCTTCATCTTCGTCAGTTTTGCACCGTGCATTCCAGTTAATCAGTTGGGTAATGATTTGTCCAGCTTGCTGTAAAATGGTTTTGATGACTCAGAGTCGTTCTTTTTGGCTGTAACGAGTCCGATTCACCACATTCTCAGTGGAAGGAAATCGAGGAAAATTTCGCTACTTCTTTTGACGCATACTGTTCATATGTATGTTCATAGAGTTTGTTGTTGGACTCGCGAGAAACAAGGCCTCATTTCAAGGTGCTTGTCTCTTTGATTTTGCTGCCCTTGCTATTGGGCTCTATGCTTACTTTGCCTGGCAATTGGCAGTCTAATGATGGTCGTGGTTGGAGCCCTTACTGTCGTAATGAGTCATTTTTAAGAATTGTCAACTATATCTCGTTAACAGTATCCATCGGATGTCCTCTGCTGAATTTAGTCAGCTTGGTTTTCTTCCACAAGGAGGATCGTCAAGTTTATGGTTGCTAAACGCATTGTATGCATTCATTCTCACGTGCATCATTTGCATCCGCACGCTCATTTCAGAACGTGGGTCCTTCGCTGTAGGGATTTTTTTATACCAAGTCCCTACCTTAAGGTATCCAGATTTACAAGGCGCAACTTTTGAATCCACTGGTTTATTGTTACCGGGGTGTAACTAAAAACACGGGCGAAATCACCATTGATGATTTGTTAGCCATATTTGTAAGGTGGAGCATCAGTAACATCTTATCGTTTGCAAATTGCTTGTTATTTGGCAAATACAGCTACAAAGCCAGCTTAACCATGTAGTGGATCAACCACACTAAGTCGTTCTTCTTAGTTCATTGTAGAGGAGCTGCCCACTTAAAGCCCATTGAGGGAGATAAAATGAATACTTGGTCCTGAATCGCCATTTAGCGTGCATCACAAATATTATAGAACAGTAATTAGCCGTGCCATGTTTTATAGTTCTAGGTGTTGGGCAATTAATCATCAATACTTACAAAAGATATGTAGCATAAATGAAGATGATACGGATGAATGGTCAAGATTGTATACATAAATGAGGTTATTAAAAATAAATTGAGAGTAGCACCAATTGAGGACAAAATAAGAGAACATAGTTTAAGATGGTTTGGACATGTAGAAAGAAGACCCAAGGATACTCCCGTAAAAAGATGAAAAACTATATTGTAAAAATATTAAAAGAAAAAAGATCGCAAAAGTGTTGGAAAGAAACAATAGAGAATGATTGAGTTTATATTAAGTTAATTGCTAGCATGACATGATAAGGTTATATGGAAACAAAGAATCCATGTAACTGATCCCATCTAGTATGGGAAAAGCTTAGTTGTATAAATTGTGGGGAAAAATCATGGGTACCTTATTTTCTTGCCAGTATCGTACGCAAGAGAAGTCGCCTTTGAGGGCTGAAGTTTTCTGAAGATGCCAAAGTTCAATAAAACTCGTACTCCATCTGTTTCATCTTAAGAGAGTCCACCTTGAAATCACCAAGGGCCAAGTTAGAAGTCCACAGCAGTTTAGAACCTGTCAAGCGGTGCCACGAAGGCTCCCGCATGGCCCCAACATGCTCTTGGCGAACTTCATTGCAACTAAATCTCTTAGTGATGCCAGAGGAATCGTTATCGCAAGGCATGAAGGGAGACGTCCGAAGTGCCTGTACTGTAAAATTGATTTTTGATGGAATGGAAAGACATCCGGTACAATTGCAACGAAGGTCAGTCAAGCACCACACCCCATTGCAAAAACAAGCTGAAAAGATATTGCATTTATCTACAATTACGCCTTTTGCTTGAATAATCATCTCATACAAAAATACAAGCAACTATTTTTACGGGAGAATTAATTACAACACTAACTGAATAGGAAAAGCAACAAATACTTATCAAATATACAAGCATGAGGCTCCATGTTTGGACTTCAGCCGAGAACTATCATCAACAGATCTAATCTACAATTTGTGTCCATATGCTCACATGGTGCCGAAGGTACAATCTGATGCCAAGAGTTCCCCTCCAACATATACAAGCTCATGTAGGATACTGAAAAAGAAGCCAACGTATCTGAGCCCAGACTTACAGCATCAAGCATAATTTTTAGAGCGACTGCCGGTTACTGGGGTGCTCCCTTGATGCAGGTCGCTCATCCTGGATTTCTTCCAATTCATCTTCATCACCCTTCTTGCCTGCTTGTTCTTTCCAGTAGGCTACCAGCTTCTTCAACCGAGCAACTTCCTTTGAGGAAATATTTTTGTTTGGAGCATTCACAATAGAGCGAACCCTTGACGCATACCTGGAACAGTGTTACAATTGCTTAGGCAAGCACAGCATACTAATTACAAGATTTGAAACTCAGCTCAATTCATCAAGAAAATTTCAGAGAATCCCAAACATTTATGCAATTTGGTGGTAATGTCAAGCGAAACAAAAGTCAATAGTATTGAACAACCATGGGCCTAAGGCATGACCTCTAACAAGGACGATGGTTTCTGATCCTGGAGAATCATCTAATTCTTCTAAACCTACTGACAAGCGGAGTAACACATTCTTCTGCCTCACTTAAGGCTTGGAGGAAATGATCCTAAACTCTTTCTTAACTATTAGATGGTCCAGTTTCATAAGTGTTAACAAGTGATGTATGCTAGGATCGGGATATATACATGAGCGTCACAAGCACAAAGCATACATGATGAGCAGACAATTTAACTGGAAGGAAATTCCTAATGGAAGTATGCAGGATTTCAACTTTAACCGAATGTAGGCACACATGTAAATTTGGCAACCATAGTTAAAGAATGAACATATCGTTTATACTGGTCTCAGATGTACAAAAGTAAACACATGACACAATCAGAATGGAATCCGAAAACCTACACTGACCAATATGAAAACTAGAAACCAATGCATCCTTGAAATTAGCCTAGAACCACAAAGGTTTTCTCAGTTGTTTGAACAATAATTCACAAGTTCACGATTATGAGTTTAGAACTATCGATGAAGGAAGGAAGCATGAACGTAAAGTCAAGAAAAATAAAATGGGCAAAATGAGCTAATTTGAAGAGAATAGCAGAAACACATACATCAGAGAGTTGTGGGTCTCATCCAAATTGGATTCAGCTGGAGAAACATTTACAAACATCAAGGTTTTAGCATTGCCACCCAGAGAATCACTCATAAGCATTGTCAATTTGTGGTTCCTGTAAGGAATATGCTGCTGTCCTTCTGATGATAATGCGCTGATGACATCCCCAAGGGCAGAAAGTGATCGGTTTATGCTTTGCGCTTCTTTGAGTTGATTACCAGAGGACCCAGATTTCTTCACCCTTTCAGAACCAGCGAGATCCACAAAGCTTAACTGAACACAAAAATTCATTGTGATAAAAGTAATAATAAGGACACTAGAATCATAGGGAGATTAAAATGCAAGATTCAAAATTCTTTTTAATTAACAAGCCATATTTGTGGAGGGTTGTATGGCCGGTCCACCCTTGCATGGGATCACTCTTGCATGGCCAGTCCCAAGCCCACATAAAGGAGGAAGGTTGTGTTAGGCTTCCGAAAGCCAACATAAAACTTTGTCGGACTTATTTATCCAGATTCTACAAATTATGATAGGGCTCTATGGAAACAAAGAATTCATGTAGCCAACCCCATTTAGTATGGGAAAAGGCTTAGTTGTTATAACAAGCCATATTTGAGGCCTGTCTAGCTCAGTCAGTAATAAGCCACAGCCACGGGAATTTGAGCAGCTTTGATTGGAAATAATTCTACCCTGTTGCCAGTACAAGAGAAAGACAATACTATCCATTCCTAATTCAATAACTGCAATTAGTACTGGGGAAATTCGTCTACTTTGCTACATTGAAAGCCTTAAAAAGTACAGCTCCCGTTCAATTGACTGGGAAGAATCAACAGAAGAAACCATTAGAAGCAGCAAGTTGTACCATAGTAAAGATATTTGCGTGAAATTGAAAGATCTAGACCACAATGTCATCAAGGTATGGGTCCACTAAGACTCGCATATTACTTCTATAACCTAACTCTGTCAAACAGGCATAGAAGGGCATGAGATGATGTGGGCGGATGCAAGTGGCATGATAGAAGTCCTCTTCAGTCGTCACACACTAATCTCTTTCTGAAATTTGGAAAATGGAATGCATGGCAATCACAAATTGTAGAAGTATATCAGGAAACAAATAATTCACAAGAGAGATGATTCTGACAATGTTCATAACTTCATGCAGCATTGAGTGTTGTGCAAACATAAAACAGAAGATAATTTAATATGCACTGATTGAAGTAAACAATAGCATTTCATAAATCAATTTTACCATTATCATGCAAGTAGCCATCCGCAAGAAAAAAGAAAAGAATAAAGAGCGCCCAATGTGATTCTTTTGTAAATTTTGTTGCAGGTAGATGCTTGCAACACAAAGAAAGCATTTGATTTCTGGTTTGATAATATGGAACAGAATATATGGTATTTCATTCATTTCAAGACAAAAAAGCATCATTGGATACAAAAGAGCTCTATAAGAAATATATCGACCGAAGAAATTTAAAGAATCATCATGAACCTGAATCCACTTAGGGGAAAAAGAAAAAGAACCACCATATGCCTACCTTCCCCCTTGCATGAGATTGGGTTTGCAAATTAGTACTTTCAATGATAATTGAAAATATTAAATGTGATCTTGAACTCTCATTGTTCATCTGGGTCCCAGATGTATGCCTCTGCTCAAAGCCTCTACAAACGATGGAGTTCAGCTCCTCAAGTGTTGATATAGCAACCACTGTTACATTCTCCACTACAACCATACCCTGTAAAAGATTAAACACAACCTATTTCAGCGTGGGAAATACATTGTAAACCGTATAAAACTCAAATTCCCATTTTGTGGCAATACTAACAACAAAATCCTTTTGGTAATAAGTATTTGTTAACATAAGCATGGAGCGAAAAACGAAAAAAGAATCAATATTTTTCTAAACAGCACAGAAGGTTATTACTTTTGAATCCTTCTTAATCTCAAGTTTCAAGTTCTTTGCATTTTTTGGCAAGAGGAGGTCCATGAGTGTGTCTTGATACAATTCAACCATATATGCCTGCACAATTTCATCAAAAACATTAGTCCCAGTAATAAATTAAAAGGAGAGCTGAAACAGTTTCATTTACAAATTGGTCTGTAGTGAGAAAACATGTCAGTAATAACAGAAAGTAAACATCTACCTACTATAAATCCGATGAATCACTTAGAACATCTGGTGTTTACTAAGATTTGGTTACCAAGAGTTTTATAAATCAGCATTGCATGTACAAGAAAGTTCTTGTACTTCACATTCTTTATTATTTATGCACTCAAAATCGGGAGTCATCAACATGGACACACATATGCATGTCATGCAAACACATACATGCATTCTTCTATTACTTCTGAATTTGTGTTAGTATGCTGCATTAGACCGAGGTCCTCATTATCCTCGCAATTGGATAACTGTCAATTTTACACCATCTAAGAATCAAATCTAATGGTTTAGTAGGCATGATAACTCCAATTATGGCAAATAGTTCATGGTTTTGGACTTTTTTGGATTTCAAAGCTTCATGGTTTGCTAGTAGGCTGCACACAAAGCAACTCAAACCATCAGAAATATGTACCAAAGTCCTAGTCTGCACTCTTTTTACAAATATAATTAAACTCTAGGGTGGACGAGTAAGGATTGCGACAGAGTTAAATACATTGTTTGCTTTTGTAGGAATCAAGTATTTTGTGTTGCTGGATAGTCACAAATAAGATATCTTTTCAGTGATGAAGATCGACAACCCACAATTTTCAGATTTTCAACCATGCAAAGTTTTTCTTTCATTGTAAAACCATGACCTAAGAACTGATTTCTAGAAACTTGCTGACTATACGAGGGTCTGACTTTCCAAAAGCATTGGTTCTTTGGAAAGTAGAACTGGTCCAGAATCACAAACTACTGTATCATCAGAGGAACCACATGTGTCTGGCTGCTTGTCAGACTAGGTAGATATGTGTTGTCATTGTGTGTGTGTGCGCTTTCATGTGTGGATGTGATATTTGTTGCAATAATGGGAGGACAGTTTGACGTAAGGTTTCACTGTTCTGGTTTGGTTATCTTATTAGATACAATTGTTTCATCTTTACATTTCAAGTTTTTCCTCAATCAACTAAATATTAGGTTGATTATCATTTAACATTTATTTCATGCTTGCATATCCTATCAAAGGTTCATGATCAAAACTACTCTTGATCCATTTCAGAAAGTTGGACGATGCAAATGTTCAGGTGGTTGTACTTTAACCTGGAAGCAGAGAAAATGAGGCCTATGGTGTCTCCCTACACACTGATTTGGAAAGCTAGTCTGCTGCCAAACAATTACCTTTAGAGAGAACAGAAACTTTTTGCCATCACGCCTTAAAACCTTGAACAGCTCAGCAGTAGCTCTAGGGGTAAGACCGGGATTATCATCAGATCCATATATAGTGAAAGTCTTTCCTGAACCAGTTTGACCGTAAGCAAAAATGCAAACATTATATCCATCCACAGCTGACTGCACCAAATACTGTCCACAGAACAGAACAAGGGTAAATAACAATCTAAAATCATTTCAGAACAGAAAACTTCCAAAAGCAAGATTTAATTAAGAAGCTAGTACCAGAAGGTATGCTGAAAAGATTCAAATGTATATCGTGTACGTACCTTTGTATCTTCAAAAACATCCTCTTGAGAAGCATGGGAACCAAAAACATGATCATAGATGTGTTGTTTTGATCTTTCATCTTTCCAAGGATGTTCTACAGTAAATTCATCAAGACTTGCAAGAACACACCTTTCTTTGTCTGTGAGTTCCCTGTTACTGAGAGGACGAAGGCGGCAATAGACACGTATCTTTCCCTTCATATCTATCAGAATTTTGACATAAAGAGCACATAAAAGTAACTGCACAAGGCCTTCAATAACATATGAAGTTGAAATAGGATCTTCATTTAAATTCTTCAAGAATATGAGCTAACCTTCTATGGTGTTGAAGTATCGCTTTCTTAATACTTGCTCTTCCTTATAAAGTGCTTCGAGCTCAATGAGTTGTGCACCTTGCTTTTTCAGAATCTCAGCAGTCTGTGCATTTTTTCTGTCTATGTCCTGGCAAAAATGAATTTTTCCCTCAAGCAGAACAAACAGAACAGAGTTCAAGCATACTAGCAAGCACATTAAGCATCATATAACAAGCAGAAAAGGTGAAAAACCTCTTTCATTTCTCTAAGCTCATCCAATTCCTTTAAATTATTTTGTAGTGCATCTAACGCATTGGTCCTCATGGTTAGCATAGATTCTGCAACATTTAGTTCCTTTGTAGCCAAAGACAGTTTCTTCTCCAATTCAGATATATGAAGCGTAAGCTTGCCACGTTCTTGCTCAGATTTCTTCTCAATAACTTCCATCTGAAAGTAAACAACCATAAGATAGTGCATAATCTAACTCCAGAAGAAACAAAGGTGTGCAGAAGTTCTTTAAAATGAAAAGTGAGTTTGTACCTCCTCTGACTTTTTCTTTTCTAACCTAAGAACTTTCTGCTCCAGCAATTGTTTGTCCTTTCCCAATTTCTTATTCATTTCCTCTGCACCACACAGATCATCTGAGAGCCCCTTCAATTCCTCTTCCAACTTTGCATGTGCCTGCATAAATTACAAATCATCTAAAATATATTGGCTAGTGAAATCACTAAGAACTAACCATAAACACAAAACGACGTCAGAATTGTTTAACCTGCAAATCACATCTGTTTTTCTTTCCCTTTTCTTCATACAGTGAAAATGCTTCACAGCTGCAAGCCTCGGGCAAAATAACACCACCATTTTTGCTCTTTGGGAATGGGTCTTTGCGAAAATCCATTTCTACCTTCACTTGCATGTTCTTCATGATCAAAGCTTCCTGTTACAACGACATTTGATGTAAGTTGGAGTTTCTTTTAGCATGTGCCACTGCGATAATTACAACTGCAAATGTCAGTCATGTATGAGTGACAAGTAGCAAATCCCTGTATTACCCGCAGTACGGAATCCTTCTCCTCACAGAGTCGCCTATATTTATCACGCTCAGCCACAACATCCCTCAAGTTTTGGCTTTCTGATTGTAGAGAATCCTTCAGTGCCTCCAACTCCTCTTGCATTTCTATTTCTTTCTGCTGCTTGTTTTGTAGTTCTTCTAGAAGCTGCCAAATTGAAGGGAAGGAACAAATTAAAGCACTATCTGATTGGATAAAGTCCAGAGAGATATGAAACCCAACAATGGAACAGTTCAAGCATAAGTAGTTGCATGTTTTTTGAAATTTCGTATAAGCTAAAATATTGCTGCCAATGCAGCACCAATCAACAATATTAGGAAAGGACACCATATTTGGTCTTATGTAGTTATGTTCTTAGATTGTCATCTGTTACAATGAGAATTCCTGCACGTACTAAACCAACATCCTGCCAGCAATCTTGGTTCAAAAGTTTTAGATACAAATAACCTCAGGACCAGATCCCATGCTCCTTGAGTAATATACTGAACGATGTGGTTTAGCGCCAAAAACAAGCAAAAGCAATTACTAGGATTAAAACCCATAGAATAAGATTGAACATACACTAAGCAAGTAAAGGATACCTATATATCACACTAAATATGTATTACCCGCATGACCTTTTACAGAAAGAATTATGTGAGGATGCAAAAGGATCCTGTCCATGCACACACTTCAAATTTCAAAATAATAATTAGGTATATTCCTAAAACTGTACTAAAAGAATAATGTACCAGTAAATCCTTCAGATATGATACATCCACACATTAGCCTATCCTTTAGAGGCCAAAGGATTGGGACAAGATATCCTATACGAGAAGACCCCTGGTGAGATGGTTGGTGATGCTCACAAATCAGCCATAAAGTCCAGAGAAAGGACATTGACATTCTGTGAGAAATCCACTTTGACTACCCAGTCTAGAATCAACCAAATACCAGGATGCAATAACAATCCCTAGAAGCAATTCAAAATTAACACCATGGAGTGAAAAAAATGACTTCAAGGCTATACATCAGTTCATACAGATATCCCTCACATTAGTAATTTGAAGCATCGGGCTGATCAATGAGCCATTTCTCATTTAGTATAATACATATAAATCTAGGATTTGGTTGACTGAATGAATTTCCACCTTCATGGAATAACCCAAGGTCTCTCTTGAGAGTAACAAGTTGAACCCTCGACACCGTGGTTCGTAGCCACGAACGGGACCTCAAACGTAAATAAAAGGTCCTTGGGGACTACTAGTCCATAGACTGGTTCATCCAATTATTATCAGAAAGGTCCACCTTTTATTTAGTACAATACATATGGCATGCAAAAGTCATCAACGTTTTACAGTACACTACCTTCATAATCGAAGCTTAGATGAATTCTCTGAATCTACATTGTCAAGATAAGTAGCACGGAATGAAGATGATTATGTTAGGCCAGGGGTTGAACTATATTTACAACAATAACTTTACAAATCACCGTGTTGATTACTTTGTCCACATGAAATTGAAAAAGAGAAAAGTTAACCATTTTATTCTCCAATAGAATAAATGAGGACTAAGCACCAAGTGTTGCCCTTTTCCAACCAAAGAAAGTCAAATCAAGCCTTCCCCACACTAAGTGGGGTTGGCTCCACAGGTTCTTAGTCACCGCACAGCTTGATCAAGTGCCATATTAGCATTCAACTCCACAGAACAAAAATCATGCTTCATTGTTTCCTTCCAACACTTCAAGGGCCTTCCTCTGCCTCTTGTAAAGTATCAGTATCCAATATCACACATCTGCTTATTCAAGCTCCATCAGGTCGCCTTTGCTCTTGCCACTGACATTTTTTCAACCCAATATCACCTCATGCACCAATACAACTAGACGAGATCCATCATATCACATATACAAGTGAAGAAGCATTTCCATGTGCTAGGGCATTACTAGGTGTTCCGGGTTGAGACCTATCAAGAGGGCTACCGCTCCATGGGGGGAAAACATGTGGAGTCTCCATCCTAAGAGAAGGACGATACATCATCTTGATTCATCAATACATGAGAAAATGTATATGTCCTTAATTAAACTGATAATTGGCAATTTGGCATCAAATCTCTTCAGCAACTACTTTTAGTCTATTGGCTAGTTTATGCCAAAATTTACACAATCTGGTATTCAGGTAAAAGATAAAGGCTGAAATAAACAAGAAAAAGCAGCAAGTAAGAATGAAAATGGTGATCATGACATGTTTCATACTTCAAGTGCCCAAGATGTTATGCAATTACTCATTTCTTGCTGTTATGGAATGCTTTCAGGTTTGGTTCCTTATTATAAAAAGGTAGATCCTTTAATGAAGCAAAGCATACTTACATGTTACATCTACTAGAGTATTAGCTTACCTGATCAGCTTTTCTTTGAGCTTCTTCAACTGCTTTTGTCAATTCTTGCAAGCGCTTCTCATATACATCCAGAGCAGGAGGCTTTGTTGAATGTGAGATATCTCCCTGGACAGAGGAACTGGCAGCAGTACGAGCCTTTGAATACCTACGCAACATTACGTCATTTATGTGTGTCTGAAGGGCTACGCATATTTCCTCCCCCTATAAAATAACAGGATCTTCACATTTAGATATAAAAAATTTTGTAAATACAGCAAGCATTGGACAAAGAAGACACAAGAGCACCTGTTTAGTCTCAAATTGGAATATGTGAAGCACGCCAGCAACCCTCATCTTAAAGAACACAGCAGTGTTGCTACTGCCAAACTGCATAATGTCTCTCAACTCAGCAGAGTGCAAGTACTCTTTTGGAACAGGTCGGAAGAAATGAACCTGCAAAATTTACACTTTCACATTGTTAAGAATGTGATCAATACCTTGGATGGATTAGAATGAGGAAAAGCATCAAGGATAGTGACAAACCCCCCGCTTATTTATGCCTAGTGTGATGCGGCCAGGAAGAAGCCCTATGGGGTCCTCAATTTTGCGAACAGAAAAGAATATTGAATTTCCATAGGGAAGAACTTTCAAGATTCGAAGGAACTGCTGCCTCGCTTCATCCTTTGATATCTTGCCCTACAAAGTTCACAATACCCTCCTAATATATGCATCAAATTCAAATAGGCAACAGCCAATGGTATTGCTCCCCACAGTAGCCAACAACCATCTAAAACTATGACAAATAAACCAAGAAGTCACAAAGCGCACGATAAGTTAGGATATTCAAAAGTCATGTGAGGTCATGTGATTACAATGAGACACATAGGTGAAGAGTTCATTAAGAAAAAGATCTAAACGTATGCCATTTCCACCAGAAACTTCAATTACAAAAGGATGGTAAAACCAGCAACTGAGGCCATTAGACAATGAAATTGCTTGGAAAAACTCATACCAAAACAATCTAGGAATTGGGGCTCAATGGATATGCAAACACATAAATTGAAAAAGGTGGAGCATATACAGTAACCTGTTCGCAACATTGTACAGTCTAAGCACAAATCAGTGTCGATTTGGTTTTAGTAATTTTATTCACATTGAAGTCTACAATATCCAAAAAATAACTTCACATCAAAAAGAATTACATGCAGGTGAAGATGCAATATTCTCATCCTTGCAAAACAGAGACCAGATTTAACAGAAAATTAGAAATGGGATATATGCGAAACATTTCAGCAAAGGAGTAAATAAGCATCGTATATGGAGTTAGAGGACAGAAAGAAAAGTGATGTTGTACATGACCCACATCATTGAATTAACAACAAAGAATCTGCACCAACTTAGGAGCTCAAGTTTCAAAGATGACCTTTCATGAATTCAATTTACAGTGAAATGATTTTCCAATAAGAGATAGGGATGAGTACACTGTACACAACGTTCAAATGACACCAAGGGAAGAGATCCTAGTCCATCTTTAGGCTGTTAAAGGCATGGTAGTTACCACATGTTAGCAAACAATTCTTCAATTGACTTCAGGAATCCCAATCAATCATCAATTGCACAAACCGAGAGTCGCCAAGAAACCAATTCACCAAATGCTTGGTGTTTCAAATTTCAATGTTCAATACACATCAAATACTGAAACAATCAAGGAGTCAAAACAAGTGTAAAGGTGCTGCAAAACAGCATACTTTATTAGTGTTAGAACTGCTCTATTTATAGAGCATTATAATACATATTGTATAGCAAGAAGAGAGAGAAGGAAGAGGTAGCCGTTGGGGGCCAGCACTTCTAACTGGCCCTGGCCCTAGTAGCCAGGCCAGTTAGCCCAAGACCAACAGGCCCTAGTGGCCCGTCTCCTATTACATTTATTCTTTAATACTACAGTTGGTCAGTACTTGCAAAGTTGCAAGATAAAACAAGTGCATGCAAACAATTTCTGGAGTACAAATGCATAAAGAAGAAAAACACTCAACATTTTGCCTTTGGAGAAGTAACTTCATCTGAAATTATCAAAAGCACAATCCTTATAGCATTCTTCTATCACGCAAGTGGTTAAAACTTAAAACCAACCTCTTAACCAGAGATACTTATCGAGGAAGATTGTGTGGGTAGAGTATCGGACCTACCATCACATGGTAACGTGAAAGAATATCCATTTCCCAATCTCTCCTTGCTTGAGTAATAGCAATTTGTCTTGGCAAGAATCTTTCAAGAAGAGATGACCAATCCCTACAACAAAATTTTGGATTCAGAAAAATGTCTTTTATTAAGCAAATATTTTAAGAGATGTCAACAGGCACCACCAAGAGATACTAACGTGCATGATTCTGGGGAACTGGCATATCCGTTCTCTACAAGAATTTGTAATGCCGACAACTGAGAAGCATCCTCCCGTCCAACTGGATAATTTCCCAGTATGTAATCATGTTGTAACTACCAAAAGTACAACCCTAATTAGCAGTATTAACTACTAAGTATAAAACAAACTGGCATTACATATTAACACTTGACAAAACAGAAAATAACAGTTAATAATACTCATATCAAATATGTAAGAGAAGGCAGTCACCTGCACATATGATAATTGCACAAACATTGGATCTGTTATTGCATCATCTGATTCACGAAACAGCCGTTTTTTGAAAGATAATTTGCAATGCAAAATCTCTCCTTTACTACGATCTTTCATTGCCTTGAATTCCGCAAGCAAATCTCCAATATATTTATTGTCATCTAATATAATGTATTCCTCTGTTCAAAAGAACATAAAATCAGTGGAACAGTTATCTACAAGGCTTTGCAGGTATCTGGTATAATTCAAAAAAATTATAAATTTACTCATATTAAATGCATTACCATTGCCAGGGTCTGGTGACTTTGAACCCGCAACTGTTTTACGACATTCAAATAGGCTAAACGTGGAGTAAGATGACAGCTTGATAATTGCAGCAAGTTCCTGAAACACAAAATGACAAAAGTTTAGGTTGTGAAAAGAAACGGAGATGAAATGCAGAACACCCTCCAGATAACAATGAGAACATGAGACCCATATGATCCTGGATATGCTAGAAGCGTATTTCTAGCAGTTCTGGATTGAACTGCCTTAGATGTTTATTGATACAATAAAACCGATTGCTGGGAACAATTATAGCCATTCCAAAGCTTTCTGCTCAAATATGTCCTCAAACCAGTTGCAAAAGTCCAACAAAATCGAGCAAAGCAAACACAGAATCAAGCATAAATTGCACTCCACAACTAACTGTGCAGCCAAGAAGTTAGCAACCTCAGCAGCATCCAGAATCCCTATTTAAGAAATTTTACAGAAGAGATTCAGTCTACTTAGTTGATGTGTAAATGCATCTATTCACACTCTTATGCAAATTAAAGAGTATGTAGCCTCAACATATTTAAATGGCAAGGTGAGACAGAACCTTAAGCAGTAAACCATATTATACATACAGCAAGCAAATGCATTACAAGAACTAGTACCTCCCCAGCGTCAGCTACAGTTGTTGTCATGTCATAAGTTATCTCTTCAAATGTCTCATCCAAAAAGAATACAATGGTTGTCAGCTTTCTACCAGTTAAAAGTGCATCAATCTCTTCACGTGCTGGCATTGTATACCTAGGACCTGCCTTCACAGAACGTTTCAAAGCATTCAACGTGTTCAATGCTAGATTCTGAACTTTCTGATCCATATTTCCTCCATAAGCTATATGATGAACATATTCTGATAGATATCCACCAATATCCTTGCTAGGAGGCATTGCAGAAGCACACAAGTACATAAGTTCCCAAGCTTTTATCAAGCAGTGCCTGGAGAGATAGATAAGATTTGATTTAACAAGCATTTACAAGCACATTCTCCCAAGCTGGCAATAGTATCAGAAAAGGACAGCATAAGGAAATGAAACACTGAAACTACATGACATTTCTCCCCAGAGTTTGAGTTGATTTCTTGTAATCAAAAAGAAAAACATTTGGAGTCTTCCCATCAAGTGACAAAAGCAATTTCACCACATCCAGGTCTATCTCATGGTTTATAATCATAACAGGTTGATCACTCCTAGTCACCAAAGGAACATGACATTTTTATCCCTGCAAACAAGTTCTCACACAAAAAAAGAACACATTGCACCTTCAGCCTTAAACATGTCACACGACAGTTTTTGTCAACTGAATCAACTGGACGCTCTCATAATTACACTGGAAACCAGGTAATATGAAGGTCAACAAACAATCGAAATTAAATAAAGAACATTTTCTTGTCACAGATGTGCTTTTTATTTTCACTAAGTGTAAGCAAATACAGAACCAAGAAAAGTCTCAAGCTCAGCCTCTTTAAGTGACTTAGTAAAGGGTTTCTATCCAGCATGAAGTGAAATAGAGAATGAAAAGAACACCTAACATGGAGAATCTTGAGTAGAAACACTAAGTTTCTCAAAGTCATCAAATTTATCGAATTTTAAGAAAACATTCTCACCGATCAGGGTTATTCCTTGTCTGCTTCAGTAACTGTGCAAAAAGCTCGTCACGTAGCTCTGAACGTTTTAAGGTCGATTTGTACAGTTTTCCAACAAGATCAATCCTCTCTTCCATGCTCAAAGGATTCACTCGATCAGAAGCATCAACTTCCATATACTTCAGAACTACTTGAAATAGTTTCCCTGCACGGCTGACCAAATCGCTGTTGATCTTAAGCAAGGAAGTTGGAATTGGTTCCTGCTAAGACTTGACATGAATGAGAAGATAACAGAGGAAGAAAGTAAATAGAGAATAGTTCAAGGTAAAATTAGAATTGTAAAAACCATATCAGTAACTGCTCATCATAGTAGGCTCTGTCATCTTTAACTTTTGAGGAAAATAAAAGGCGTTAATTACAACCATTAGAAGTACCTTTTGAAAACAAAGCATGTCCTCCAATGTAAACTTTTCTCGACTTTGAAATCCTGCACACTTTTTTGAGAAAAAGCCACGCTTTCCAGCTGCTTGTATCTGCTTCTGCATTGATCTTAAGAACCCTTCCACCTAGAGAAAAGAATATAAGAACATATATGGTGCTACACAAATCATATACATGTGTATCTTCACCAAAGATATCGACAACATATTGATACTATCATCAATTATCAAGAAGATTAAGAGTCTGATGACTCTGATCCCTAAGATAAACTAAACCCTTATTAGAATTAGAATTTGCATGCACCCATACATGTTGGATTTGATAAACTCTTTGTGGTAGAGAGTAGCCTCCTAGATGGAAGACAAACTTATAACTCTTTGTGTAATAAATTTGGTATTCCATTGGAGATAAGGTCAAGTTGTCCATTAGTGCATCTGAGGGCCATGATAGAACACCATTCATCCCTCCTTAACAAGTATTTTATGATCAGAATTGACAGGTGGTGGATGAACCAGTCTCTACTCAAATAATACAGGTGTTCCCAAACATTTCAGTAAATATCATAAACCTTCTCTCCTTTGAAGTCAAAACAAATTCATCCTACATGCCTTTCCCATGCATTGAAATGAATAATTTACAACAAACCAAGCTTTGCTGTTGTACTTGTAAATTATTCATTTGGTGCTTGGAAAGAGCATTGGGGATGAATATGAATCATCGAACAATTAAAATCAAAACCGTGTTGGTTCATGCACACATTTTTCGAATCTGATAGAGTGAAACTTTCACTGTCTTGGTGAAGTTCAGGATCTGTATCAGACTCTCCAACTGTACAACAGGAATCAAAATTTGCATCTATCTGGAAGTGCTCGGTAAATTTAAAATCATTCTTAGAGCACGTAAATGCATCTTTAACTGAAATTGTAACCAGTATCCAATCTAATAAAGGTTATCCTTGACATTAGGATGTTGAGAGCAATATTAGATCTTTTGAGGACATAGTCTACTCTAGTCCACTGCACACTCCAGCTGGAATGCATACGTTGTTTAAGCAAAAATTAACCACGGGTAAGTAATCTCCATGCCAAAAACTTTGAGAATTTGACTATCAACAGATCCTTCAGAAAATATAGGTTGTTTCTGCATCTTTCAGCATTCCATGACATCCACATGGCCTTTTCCAGGAAGAAATGCAAGAAACCCAAGTTATAGAACTCAAGCACATTTAATTCGAGTAAGAATATATTTTCCTACAGCTGTACAAATGTGTCTGTCTGTTGCTATGACTATTCACTGTTGATTTTCTTCTACCTCCAGGGAAGCATTTTTAGGGATGTTTCCAACCGTGCAAAAAAAAATCACCAATTCAACTTCAAAGTTTTTGCATCTCTATAAAGACTCTGATCATCTAGTTATGATGAATTTTCAAAGCTAGAATTCTAATTTAATAAGCTTCCCAATAAATAACTATTTTCTTAAAGACAATAGATACTTTAATCTGAGCTAATTCTATCCAAGTCTATATTGGTCTAGATCCAATAACAAATAAAACTATCTAAAATAATTCCACAATTTTCTTAATGACTGTTACTTGCTTGGCTAATCATAAGTGGTTATTCTTGAATGGGTTGAGGATTTCAACTTTACAGAAGATTCAAATCACTAACCACTGTGACCACTATCAACTTGAGTGTTGTGAAGGTGTACATATACATGAATGCATATGCACATACATATATAGTTGAATCCAGTAAAAGAAGAGAATTTTATGCATCAAGATGAAGTTTTTCTCTCTCAGTGAATGAATGACAGCAAAGAAAAGGATGGGCGGGCAACAACCTCGGCATCTGTTGGTAGTTAACTGAAGGTTTTTTTCAAGTTTTTATTCTTTTCTTCTTCTCCTCCTTTATGTTATAAAGAAAACTTTATTGATATGAATCAGTCCCGTACATGAAGTAGGATCACCTCTACAGAGGTCGTCCTCTTATCAGTCACTTACACCTTGCGGCTGCTTTCTTCTATCATATTCTCTAGGTTTTCTTAATCACAACTTATATAACAGTGTTTTAACTTTAAAGACTAATCTACTCTTACAATAACAACACAATTAAGAAGTTACACTAAAGAGCTAATAATAAGATTAGGGATACAAGAACTGATCCACTATTGCTTCCCAACACTCTCCCTCAAATTGAGAGGAAGATGTTGACAATGCCCAAGTTGCTGAGGATATTCATAAGGTTGGATATGTTGACAGCTTTTGTAAGAAAATCCGCACATTTTTCTATAGACACAATGTAAATCAAATGAAATACTTTGTTGGCAACTTTCTCACGAATGAAGTGACAATCAATTTCAACATGCTTGGTCTTTTCATGATATAATGGGTTAGAAGCAATTTGTAATTTTCTATAGTAGCTTTACTATCGCTGTAAAGGGGAATAATACTATCGATTTCTATACCCAACTCAGCCATGAGAAGCTTTAACCAAAGACACATTTCTTGTGTAATTACTCTATACTTCGCCTCAACACTCAATTTAACCACTACAGCTTGTTTCTTACTCTTCCATTAAACAATATTATTATTAATCATTGTGATGTATCCGGAAGTAAACTTTCAGTCATCACGTAAATCTACCCTATTTGCATATGAAAAAACTTCAATATTAAGATATTCTCTATTACTATATAATATACCATGACCAGGGGAGCTTTTTAGATACCTTAGAATATGGTATACAGCTTACATATGAGTTCTTGAGGGAGCATGCATAAATCTACTTACCATTCTCACTACATAAGAAATATCATGATGGATAATGGTAAGACAAATTCACTTACCCACTAATCTTTGATATGTGCTCACATCTTTGTAGTCATCATCATCACCTAGGTGTAACTTTAAAATTCAGTAACATAGGGATTTCACTGTATACAGTCTATCATTTTTATATTCTTGAGCATATCTATAGTATATTTTCTCAGTGTTAGAAATACTCCTTTGTTTGAATAAAGTACCTCTATTCTCAAAAAATAGTGTAATTTGCATTAATCCTTCAAATCATGTAACTTTTCCTTCATATATAAAATTCAATTTCTTTTACCTTTTGTAACTTCAATAAGAAGATCAAGTTCATGTTATCTTGATCGCCTTTGTGGTTGTATGTCTAAAGTAGTTGGATCTAAAGTAATGGAAGGATAATTGTATTAACTTGAGGGTTAGACATCACAATCTTCTTTTCTCCTCATGTGTAAGACCTTGTTTCCTTAGTAATTGTGCATGTTCTAGTATCCTATGTGGATTTGTCTATTCCAGTATCATCCATAAACTCCGACTCTATGTAGGTAGGAGTGATAGGTAGAAAAGGGATTTATGGAGTGAAAGCACTCAATGACTCCCCCTTGGAAGAAAAGTAGGGAGTTGATTCGAAGAAGAAGAAGGCATCTAAAGAGACATAAGTTTTTTGATTAACGGGATCATAACATTATATCCCTTTTTTTATGAAGAGTACCCGATAAAACACAGTTGGTAGCTCTCAAATCCAGCTTATCCCTAAGATGATGAGAATGTATGTGCATAACAAACACAACCGAATACTCAAGGTGGAATATGGAAAGTACTCGAGGTGGAATATGGAATAGTGTGGTCATAGGATCTATAGCTTTATAGGGAGACTCCATTGAGAATAGAGCTTAGTATTCTATTAATAAGACAAACCGAAGTTAGAATAGCAACTCTCCAAAATTGTTTTGGAGCATTGCATCCAATGAGTAAGGTTCTCACTTCTTCAAGAATATATCTATTTTTACTTTAAGCCACATCATTCTGTTGGGAGTATAGGAACATGAGGTTTGGTGAAGAATACCATGTTTTTTATAGAAAACCCTTAATTGGGTAGATATATATTTACCCTATTGTTAGAACAGAGAATTTTCAAGGAAGAAAAAATTGAGTTTCAACATAGCAGAAACTAGAGTCGACACTAAGACCGGCGTCTAGTAATCCCAACTAGGGAAGCTTCACAAAAGTTGCAGTAGTTCAACGAGAGTTTAAGACACAATGTGCCTAAAGAGTATTTGTGAGATAAGAGAGAAACTTAAATAAAAGTAAAGTGAGTATATCGATCGCAAATGTGCATGGCCCATGACATGCTTACAACTCAACCTCTAAGACTTATTGAGTACTTATAAAAAGGTGCTCTATGTAACATACAGAGGCCCTAAATTTAATAAAAAGTGGTCATGAGGTTCCTATATAAGAGCCTAATTACACCACTATAATAAAAATTCACTATTATTTTATTAGATAGACGAAGGTAAAACGAGTACAATCATCAATAAAGGAAACAAAGTATTTTTAAGTTTGCAACCACGTAGAGAAACCACATAACGTTGACCCCAAACATCGGAATATACTAGCTCAAAAGGCTTACACATTTTTGACACAAAAAAATGACTATGTGATGTTTGGCTTTTTAGCATACATCATACAAGGCCTACATCATTGGATTCATAAAACACAGCTGAAACAACTAGTTTGAGTTTTGATATTGGTAGGTGGCCTAAACGATTATGCCACATCTTGATTTTTTCTTTTAAAGAGATGAATGCCAGATATGAAGTCGTGTTTGATGGTGGTTCTTCAAGGATGTAGACTCATCTTCTCTGGATACCACAACCAAAGATCTTCTCCATCATTAGATCCCGAAATACACAACCAAAAAGAGAGAAAGTCACAGAATAGTTAAGATGTTTTTTCAATAAACTGACTAATAGTAAGTTCACTACAAAGTTAGGAATATAAAACACCGATGGTAAATCGAAGAGCTTAGTCTTCACACTTCAATTTTCAATCATATAATAGCTAGAGCCATCGGCCAATTTGATTGCTTCTTTGTTAGGGAGACTTCTATAATTGGATAGCCAGTGTTATTCCCAACCATATGATTAGTGGCTCTAGAATCAATAATCCATGCTTGAGAAGAGGTAGAATTACCAGTTGCCATAGAGGCAGAATGAACCACTGCAGTGTGAGAATAAGAAGTGGAGGTTTGATCTTTGAGACTAGACTCTAACGCTTCAATGCGTTTTAGTAATTTTGATATTATGTTCATTTCTTCACTTTCTAAAGGCTTCTCAAATGCATTAGTATAGTAAAACTTCTTTCTTAAGGTTGCAGGTTTACCGATTAAGTCCCAACACTTTTTTTTTGTATGACAATTTTTTCCATAATAAGAGCATTTGAATTTTTCTTTTTCATTAGAAGGAAACCCATGGCCTCTACCACGATTACCATAGCCTCCTCTACCCTTATTTGGTTGACCTTGATTTCTTCCAAAGAAAGCACTCTTATCGTCACATCTACTTTCTCAAGTCTTCTTTTGTCTTCCTCATGGAGAAGCAATGAGTAGAGAGTACCTAACGAAGGTAATTCTTCTCTACCAAAAATATTAACTTTAATTATCACTTCCTAGAGTAAATCAAAAATCTTTCTCTTTTATGCTTCTTCATGTTGTTCTTTTGGACATGCAGTACACTTTACTCATGTGAAGAACTTCATGTCGTTCTTTTGAACATGCAGTACACTTTACTCGTATGAAGAACTGGAATTCATCCCAAAGGCCTCTTAGTTCTCTATAATACTCACTGATAATACGATTTGTCTATCTACATTTTCTGATTTTATCTAGTATTTTGTATTATATCGAGTACAACAAATAACCAATTTGGATTCATGCCCGGTAAATCTACTATTGAAGCGATTCACCTATTTAGACATCTTTTAGAACATTTTAGAGCAAAAAAGAAGAACTTAACATGATATTTATTCATTTAGAAAAATCTTAGGATAGGATGCCAAGAGATGTTCTTTGGAAAAGAGAGGTATCTCATTGACATACATAAACCTTATAAGAGACATGTATAATGGTGCAAAAACATGTGAAAGGACTCATGAAGGAACGGCATATTCCTTTGAAGTTAGTATTGGGTTACACCTCGGATAACTTTAAGTCCATATTTATTTATATTAGTCTTGATGAGTTAATTAAACATATTGAAGATGAAGTACCTTGGTGTATGTTATTTGCAGATGACATTATGGTAGTGGATGAGTCTAAGAAAAAAGTTAATAGGAAATTTAAACTATTGAGAGAAACGTTAGAAAGTAAAAGTTTCTGACTCAGTAGAACAATGACCAAATATATGGAATATAAATTTGATGAGTTGGGTACTTCAGAAGACATAGAAATTAAGATTGGCACATATTGCATCCCTCACAAGGAAAGTTTTAAATACCAGGTCAATTTTTCAAAGTATTGGAAAAATTGATGGAAATGTTATACATAGAATTAATGTCGGTTGGTTAAAATGGAGTGGGCATAAGGTATTCTATGTGATAAAAAGATACCATTAAAGTTGAAAGGTAAATATTATAGAGCAGCAAATAGACCTGCTATGTTTTATAGTTTTGGGTGTTTGGGCAATTAATCAACAATATCTACAAAAGATGTCTGTAGCAAAAATGAAGATATTGAGATGGATAAATGGTCACATAAGAAAAGATTGTATACATAATGAGGTTATTAGAAACAAATTGGGAGTAGCCCTAATAGAGAGCAAAATTAGAGAACATCATTTAAGATGGTTTGAACACGTAGAAAGACTACCCAAGAATGCTCCCGTAAGAAGATATGAAAAACTATATTATGAAAATATTAAAAGAAGAAGAAAACGATCACAAAAGTGTTGAAAAGAAACAATAAAGAATGATCTAGCTTATATTAAATTAATTGCTAGCATGGTATATGATAGGGTTATATGGAAACAAAGAATCCATGTAATCAATCCCATCTAGTATGAAAAAGGCTTAGTTGTTGTTGTTATTGTTGTTTTGTCTAGTATTTCGTATTCCTTTGCAACATTAAAAAGATTTTCAAATTTCAATAGTTGATTCTAAGTACATAAAGGTTCTCCCTATAGTATAGAGGGAGTCATCTACAGAAATAGCCACAAAATTACCAAGGCATCCTCATTTTGCCATTTGAGGAAGTTGGAATCACTTTCATATGGGTGTTGTTCTCCATCGGCCTCTAACAAAAAGCGTGAATAGTGGTGAGAGTTGTATATAGTAGACGAAGATAAGCCGATAAGAGGTAACCACTCAACATGCTATTGTTGTTCCAAGCGAAGAAACCCACTGTATACATTGTTAATCTAAAAAGAATCAATTTTCTCATCTGCCATATTTACTCTCACATAGAGTTTTGTATGAATACCTGGAACATAGGCTCTAATACTATATTATAAAAAAACTTTATTGATATGAATTTGTCCCGTACATGAAGTAGGATCGCCTCCATAGAGGTCGTTCTCTCATCAGCCACACACACCTTGCGGTTGCTTTCTTCTGTCATATCCTCTACGTTTTCTTAATCACAACTTATATAAGAGTGTTCTAACTTAAAAGGCAAATGTCACTAATCTACCCTTACACTAACAACACAATTAACAAGTTACACTAAAAAGCTAATAATAGGATCAGGGATACATGAACTGATCCACCATTACTTCTCAACACTTTATTTTGATTATCCTTATAGTTTCCTTTTCTATTTTATTTTTTCTTCTTCCTCCATTTTTCATTTCCTAAAGGAGAAATTGTTTTTAATCATTTGATTCAATATTTGGACAAAGCTGGACTCGAATACATCTACCACATCCACTTTCATTTTCTGATCAAAAAATAAACCCGGACAAGGTCAATGTTTCTGACAACACTGAGTGGCCATTGACCAGCCCTCTACCAGTGTTCTACGCAAAACTCACACAGGTAAAGTGTCTCAGTGGCATATATTGGGAAACTTCTTAATGGTTGCAAGTTCTTCACTTTTCTTCCCAACATTTTTCGATTTCTGTAGGAAAAAATTATGAATTTTAAATCATCTAACTATTCACCCTTTACAATTTGCAGTGTGATACTCTGCTTATAACCTTGGTTGCGAATATATAAAAAATGGATATGTCAAGGGATTAGATTCTAACAGATTTTATGTTTAGATTTTTGGACTTAAATCCATAGGATCATCTGAGACAAACACACAAAATATATCCAGCTGGACATTTGGACCAGATTTAGCATGACTTTTCCAATGCTACTGCACATTATCAGATCCCAATTTGGTAAGATCCAATAAAGTAAGATTAGTATTGCTTAGACTAGACCAAGCTCCAATCCACATAGACGCGCAGAAATAAGCAAGACTCCTAGTAATGCGCTGCCAAATGGTATTTTAAGATCCCCCAACATGTCACAGGTTAACCTTACCAGTTAGCACAAATCAATAGAAAGTTCCGCATTTGCTTATGGAAACCCATATAAAAATCTAGAACGGTAAAGCCAGACAGTTTATTCAGAGCGAAGATGGACAAAAATCCAGGTTTACACATACAACAACAACTAAGCCTTTTCCCATACTAGAGGGGGTCGGCTACATGGATTCTTTGTTTCCATAGAGCCCTATCATGTGCCATGTTAGCAGTTAAACTCACAATAAGCTAGATCATTCTTTATTGTTTCTTTCCAACACTTTGGTGGTCGTTCTCTACCTCTTTTAATACTTCTCAAATTTAGTTTTTCATATCTTCTTACATGTTCTTCTTATCTTCTTTCTATATGTTCAAACCATCTTAAACGATATTCTCTCATTTTATCCTCTATTGGTGTCACTCCTAATTTGTTTCTAATAACCTCATTATGTATACGGTCTTTTCTTGTATGACCACTCATCCATCTCAACATCTTCATTTCTGTCACAGACATCTTTTGTATATGTCGATGGTCAACTGCCCAACACTCAGAACCATAATACATGGCAGGTCTAATTGTTGCTCTATAATATTTACCTTTTAACTTTAATGGTATCTTCTTATCACAAAGAATACCTGATGCTCCTCTCCAATTTAACCAACCAACATTAATTCTATGTGTAACATCTCCATCAATTCTTCCATCACTCTGAAAATCTGACCCTAGATATTTAAAACATTCCTTTTGGGGAATGCAATGTGTGCCAATTTTAATTTCTATGTCCTCTGAAGTAACCAAATGATCAAACTTAAATTCCATATATTTTGTTTTTGTTCTACTAAGTCAGAGGCCTTTGCTTTCTAATGCTTCTCTCCATAGTTCTAATTTTTTATTAAGTTTTTCCTTAGACTCTTCCACTAACACAATGTCATCTGCAAATAACATACACCAAGGCACTTCATCTTGAATATGTTTTGTTAACTCATCAATCACCATTATAAATAAGTATGGACTTAAAGTTGACAAACGAAATTCTAAAGTGGCAGGAAAATACAACAGACAAGAAGAGGTCCATTTGAAAGTCCATTCCTAGCAAGTTCCAGAACGTTGGCTTCCTTGGTTTTGCAGAGTTGATTACAGTGTTAACTGGGCATTCTTCATCTCCGAAGAAAAAACAAAATGGTAGTAGCAATGAAAAGGAGAAGTTGATATTGGGAACTCATGCATGGTGAAGATCCTCTGCTTGATAATCGCTCGCTGAGCCTTTGAAGGAAAGACATAAATGCCTCAAAACTTGATACTCCCGTTGACAGTACAAAACAACAACAACTAAGCCTTTTCCCATACTAGATGGGGTCGGCTACATGGATTCTTTGTTTCCACAGATCCCTAGCGTGTGCCATGTTAGCAGTTAACTCACAATAAGCTAGATCATTCTTTATTGTTTCTTTCCAACACTTTTGTGGTCGTCCTCTAACTCTTTTAATACTTTTCAATTTTAGTTTTTCATACCTTCTTACAGGTTCTTCTTTTGATATTTTTTCTATATGTCCAAACCATCTTAAACGATATTCTCTCATTTTATCCTCTATTGGTGTCACTCCTAATTTGTTTCTAATAACCTCATTATGTATACAGTCTTTTCTTGTATGACCACTCATCCATCTCAACATCTTCATTTCTGTCAAAGACATCTTTTGTACATGTTGATGATTAACTGCCCAACACTCAGAACCATAAAACATGGCAAGCCTAACTGCTGCTCTATAATATTTACCTAACTTTAATGGTATCTTCTTATCACAAAGAAAACCTTATGCTCCTCTCCATTTTAACCAACCATCATTAATTCTATGTGTAACATCTCCATCTATTCTTCCATCATTCTGAAAAATTAACCCTAGGTATTTAAAACTTTCCTTTTGGGGATGCAATGTGTGCCAATTTTAATTTCTATGTCCTCTGAAGTAACCAAATGATCAAACTTACGTTCCATATATTCTGTCTTTGTTCTACTAAGTTGGAGGCCTTTGCTTTCTAATGTTTCTCTCCATAGTTCCAATTTTCTATTAACTTTTTCCTTAGACTCCTCCACTAATACAATGTCATCTGCAAATAACATACACCAAGGTACTTCATCTTGAATATGTTTTGTTAACTCATCAGTCACCATTATAAATAAGTATGGACTTAAAGTTGATCCTTGATGTAACCCAATATTAACTTCAAAGAAGTCTGTCATTCGTTCATGAGTTCTCACACATGTTTGTGCACCATCATACATGTCTCTTATAAAGTTAATGTATGTCAATGGGATACCTCTTTTTTTCAAAGTTCTCCAAAAAACCTCCCTCGATACTCTATCATAAGTTTTTTCTAGATCAATAAATATCATGTGAAGGTCTTTCTTTTTTGCTCTAAAATGTTTCGTAAGACGTCTCAAAAGGTGAATCGCTTAAATAATAGATATGCCTGCATGAATCCAAATTGGTTCTTTGTTGTACTTGATACTAATTGAAATAATTTTATTGAATGAAATAAACTTACAGACTTGATGCAGATTGAAGAACATCCATCCAATTTGCTACACGTTTTCAAGAGGGCCTTAGGCGGCTGCTCTCACATTTTTCTGCACTTTCAATTCTAAACCCTAGTGCTTATTTATAATGACATTTTAACTTGAAAGACTAAACTACCCTTGACACTAATTACATATTACAATTGTACCATAAATAAAAAAAATGTGTTATACTTTAACACTCTCCCTCAAGTTGGGTGAAAGATATTACAAATACCCAACTTAGATAAATTGTCTTTAAGTTGTCGGCTAGTAGTAGTTTTAGTGAGAAAATCAGCTCTGTGCTTCTCTGATTTGACATATTCTAGTTTGAACTCTTTGTTTGAGATCTTCTCTCTAATGAAGTGACAGTCAATCTCCACATGCTTAGTTCATTCATGATAGACTGGATTTGAAGCCATCTGAATAATTGCACTATTGTCACAATATAGAGGAATAGGTTATATCAATTGAAAACCCAACTCACAAATTAATGAAGAAACCCACTTTCCTTCACATATAGCTTGGACAGCTGCTCTATATTCAGCTTCTGCAGTAGATCTAGCAATAACAGTTTGTTTTTTGCTTTTCTAGGAAATTAGATTGCCACCAAGTAGTGTAATATATCCTATAGTAGATTTACGATCATCTTTCGATCCAGCCCAGTCTGCATCAGAATACAATTCGATACCAAATGTGCAACTTTTTGAATACTGAAGGCCCATACCAGGTGTTGACTTAAGATATCTGAGAATGCGATATACTGCTTCCATATGGTTCTTTGTAGATGAATGCATAAATCTGCTTACAATACCAACTGCATATGTAATATATGGATGAGTAATGGTAAAGTAAATAAGCTTACCTACCAATTGTTGATATTTACAAGTATCTTTGAAGTCTTCACTATCACCCATGTATAACTTTTTATTCACTTTCATGGGAGAGTCAACTGGTTTGCAATCCAACATATTTGTTTCATGTAACAAGTTTAGGGTATATTTTCTCTGGTTTAAGAAGATATCGTGATTGGAGTATAATACTTCAATACCCAAGAAATAGTGAAGTCTACCAAGGTCCTCCAAGTCAAATAATTTATGGAGATTTTGTTTTAATACCAGTATCTCTTCAATTAGCCGACCCCATCTAGTATGGGAAAAGGCTTAGTTGTTGTTATTGTTGTACCAGTATCTCTTCAATATCATCACCTGTCACTATTATATCATCCACATAGAAAGCAAGAACATATAACTTTAGATTTCTCTTAAAAAATATAGCATGATCATTTATACACTTCTTATATCCCAAACTACAAACTGCATCACTGAATTTTCAAACCAAGCTCGAGATGATTGTTTCAGTCCGTAGATAGCTTTATTAAGTTTGAAGATAGTACCTTCTTTGAATTTACCACTTAATCCTGGAGGAAGTTCCATATAGAGCTCTTCATGTAAGTCTCCCTGTAGAAATGCATTCTTTACATCTAGTTGTCATAGATCCTATCCAAAATTAGCAGTCATACTGAGAAGTACCCTTATTGATGTAAGTTTTGCTACAGGGGCAAATGTTTCATTATAGTCAATCCCATATGATTGACTATATCCCTTAGCAACCAGTCTTGCTTTATATCTTTCAATTATGCCATCTGCTTTATACTTAATGGTGAAAACCCATTTACATCCCACTATATTTTTATTGTGGAGAATTTCTGAAAGTGTGAAGTGTTGTTCTTGGTAAGTGCATCCAATTCTGATTTTATAGCTTTGTAACAAATGTTTGATAGTTCGCAGATGTATTAGCAAATGAAACATAATTAGAGATAGGATACCAAGCACAAGTTCTCTTTCCTTTTCGATATGCTATAGGTACGTCCAAGTATTCTTCTATTCCTGATTGTGGATCTGAATCAAGGGAATAATCTTTGGTTTTTGTAGTCTTTGAAGTCTCCTCCTGATAATGTACCACGTTTCTTGGTCCCCTCTTGTATACTATAATTTGATCCGATTTTGATTCTTATTCAACTTGCCTCCCTTGCTCCTCCTCTGTTCTGTCCACTAGAATTTCAGTATCTCTAGGAGCTAAGGGAAGGACATTAGAAAATTTGTCATCAGATGAGTTGTTTTGAATAGAGGACCACTCCCCCAAAGAATAATAGGGAGATGATTCACAAAACGTGACATCCATAGACACATACATTTTCTTTTGAATTGGGTCATAACATTTATAACCTTTTTTTGTTTGAGAATAGCCTACAAAGATGCACTTTACTGCTCTTGGATCAAGTTTATCACGACTAGGTAAATTAACATGAACAAAGCATAGACATCCAAAGATACGGGGAATTACATGGAAAAGTTTAGGGTCATGATTCAATGCTTTTAAGGGACTCCCACCCTTAAGAATATTACTAGGCATTCTGTTGATCAAATAGACAGCAGTAAGGACAGCTTCTCCCCAAAAAAAATTTGGAACATTATGCTGAAAGAGTAGAATTCTGGCAACTTCAAGAATATGCTGATTTTTCCTTTCAGCTATACCATTTTGTTGTGGTGTATACGAACAAGAAGTTTGATGGAGTATACTGTATACCATTTGCAAGTAAGTATTCTTGCAAGTGTCCACTCATGTATTCACCTCCATTATCCGAGCGAAGAATTTTTACAGAAGTATTGAATTGTGTGAGGATAAATTTGTGAACAATAGGAAAAAGAGCAGAAACTTCAGCCTTTGATTTTATTAAATAGACAATCGTCAAACGAGTACAATCATCAATAAAGGTAACAAAATACTTTTGACCAAATAACGAAGGAACAAGACTGGGACCCCATATGTCAGAATGTAGAAGTTCAAAAGGACGTGATCTTCTAGACTCACTTGGAGGATAAGGTACTCTTTGTTGTTTTCCAAGTTGACACACCTCACACTCAAACAGAATTTTATTGGACTCGACTTTCAAATCAGGAAAAACATAATGAAGTTTGGATACTGGTAAATGACCTAAATGTCTACGCCAAAGATGAGTATCCACATCTTGAATAATTGATACTGAAGCAGAATGTTGTGATGTATCTTCTAGAATATATAATCCTCTGCGAAGACTACCACGACCAAACATTTTTTCCGTCTTCAGATCCTAAAAAGAACAACCAGAGGAATCAAATGTCACACTACAATTCAATGTACGAGCACTGATTGAGAGGAGATTTATAGGAAAGCTAGGAATATGATAATCTGACTGTAAATATGTAAGACATGTAGGTACACTTCCCTGTCCAACCATATAAGAAACCGATCCATCAACCAACTTAATTGGTTTCTTATTTTTAAGTGGACGATATTCTGAAAAATATGACATTTCTCCAACCATATGATCTGTAGCTCCTCAGTCTATAATCCAAATTTTTTAATGACAAGGTGAAAATGATTTACCCTTTATTGTGTGTGTAGCATGAGCTAAGGTAGCCTCAGACGTAGAAGCATTCTGATTTTCTGATAATTTTGTTTCTAAGCCTTCAATTCTCTTAATGAGTATTTGAATATCATCTGTAATTGGCATGGATCCATCAACCATATTAACTAAATTACTCCTTGGTCTGTGGAAGTCTGGACGTTCATGTAGTTCCCAACAATTTTCTCTTGAGTGCCGATGTTTTCCACAGTGAGAGCAAATAATTTTATCCTTCTCATCAGAATAGGGACGACCTCTGCCACGACCTCTATTGTGTTATCCTCCTTTGCCACGATAATGCGATGTTTCTCCTCTACTTTGTAAGGCATGTTGTTACATAGGATGATGATTGTTTTTCTCTAAATTTCTGCGATCTTCTTCACGAATAAGTAATGAGTACATTGTCCCAAGGGATGAAAGTTCATCTCTGCCTAGAATGTTGACCTTGATGGTCTCAAATTCAGGATTTACTCCCCATAATAGATCAAACACCTTTTTCTTTTCATTTTCCAGATTTCTTTATGCATGACATGATAAACATATAATATTGGTATAAAAAAGATGTTCATCCCATAATCCTCTAAGCTCAACATAAAACTGGCTAATAGAGCAATTTTCTTGTTTGCAGTTTCTTATTTTTTCTAAGATTTCATATTCCTTTACTACATTTCTTTTTCTGGAATAGGCTTCTGAAACTGCACTCTAGATTTCATGTGTTGAATCAAGAAACATAAAAGTCTGCTATTGTCGGAATCATGGATTGAAGTAGCCAAGAGGAAATCAGTGCACCTTCTCTACGCTAGCTGATGTAATTAACGTCATGTTGTGTTGGGCATGGTACTTGTCCCATGAGATGTGTCCATCTCCCCCTTGTTATTACTACCAACTCAACTGACCGTGACTATTCCAAATAATTTCTACCATCCTGTTTGGTAGTCGTGATTTGAAAACTATCCACTTTATCATTGATAGGTTGTTCAGTGATTTCATAGGAGGATTCAATACCCTTACCTTTATTTGTCATTTGTATTGACTGAATATAAATTGTTCCAATACTTTATGTATCACCCTCTTATTGACTTTCTTCAATATTACTCTCTGGTAATCTGAAATATGACTGATAGATAAACCACAAACGTATAAGGAATGATAGATACCCATTCTTCTGGACAAATCTGAATATGGCTGAAATATCCTGGATAGATCCTTGTTTTAATAGTTCATACCATTTTACAAATGAATAAGACGAATAGGAATAGAATGATAAAGTGGACATATCACGATTATCTTGTCCATCATCATCACGATTTTCTTGGACAAAACTGAATGAGAATGTGCTAACTTGATAACTCATGATGAACAGGTACTGATGACTTGATAAATCACGGTGAACAGGATAGTGTGCTGACTTGATAAATCACGTTAATAGGCATTGATGTGCTGACTTGATAAATCACGCTAAGTCTAAGATCAAACCAGTGTAGAAAAAAATTATAAAACTTCACAGAAAATCCCTGTACCTTGTTCTTGTGCAGTCTCCAAAAATTTTTTAACAAAAATGCTGATTTAGGCTCTGATACCAGGAAATAATTTTATTGAATGAAATAAACTTACAAACTTGGTGCAGATTGAAAAACATCCATCCAATCTGCTACACGTTTTCAAGAGGGCCTTAGGCGGCTGCTCTCATGTTTTTATGCACTTTCAATTCTAAACCCTAGTGCTTATTTATAATGATGTTTTAACTTGAAAGACTAAACTACCCTTGACACTAATTACATATTAAAATTGTACCATAAATAAAAAATGTGCTATACTTTAACACTTATCTTAACCTACGTTCGATAATTCTTTTCCACAATTTCATAGTATGACTCATTAATTTGATACCCCGATAATTCGCATAATTCTGAATGTCTCCCTTGTTCTTATATATGGTTTAAGTGTACTCGCTTTCCATTCCTCGGACATCTTTTGGTTTATGCATATTTCATTAAATAGTCTTATGAGCCAAGTGATTCCTATTTCTCCTAGTATTTTCCAAACTTCTATAGGAATTTTGTCTTGTCCTACCGATTTACCACTCTTCATGTGTTTAAGAGCCTCTTCGACTTCACTCTTTTGAATACATCGGTAGAAAATGTGGTTTATATACTTTTCTTATTTGGCTAACTCTCCTAAGCTAATACTAACATCTTTATTTTCATTAAAAAGCTTATAAAAATAGTTTTTCCATCTATTTCTTATATCATCATTTGCCACTAGAATTTTTTCATCCTCGTCCTTGATGCATCTAACATAATTAAGATATTTAGTTTTCTTATCTCTAGCCCTATTTATCCTAAAAATATCTCTTTCACCCTCTTTTGAGTTGAGTTTTTTATATAAATCCTATCAAATTTTAGCTTTTGCTTCACTCACGACCTTTTTTGCTTCCTTCTTTGCTTTCTTATAAGCCTCTAGGGTTTCCCTAGTTTTCTTCGCATATGTAATTTGTAACATGCCCTTTTTGCCTTGATTTTATTTTGCATTACTTCACTCCACCACCAAGCTTCTTTTTGTGCTTGGTACACCTCCCTTAGATACACCTAACACATCTTTCGCCACTTTCCTAATATGTATAGCCATATTGTTCCACATATCACTCGGTGTACCAACATAATTCCAAACATCTCCTTGAAGGACTTTATGTTTAAATATATCTTCTTTCTCGCTTTTGAGGTTCCACCATTTAGTTTGAATAGCTCGATGCACTCTTTTCTTCTTTATCCATTTTTTTATTTGTAAATCCATAACTAAAAGTCGATGTTGGGTGGTTAACCTTTCTCCTAGAATTACCTTGCAATCTTTACAACACGCTCTATCTTTTTTTCTATAAATAAAGTAATAAATTTGTGTTTGTGATAAGCCACTCTTATAAGTAATTAAATGTTCATCTCATTTTTTGAAAATTGTATTGACTATAAAGAGATCAAATGCCATAGCAAAATTTAAAATCTCCCTACCTTCTTCATTTATATCCCCAAAACCAAAGTTCCAATGAATACCTTAATATCCTAATGCCTCTTTACCAATATGTCCATTTAAGTCTCCTCCTAAACAAATCATCTCCCTTTGTGGAATCTTTTGAATAACCTTATCTAACTCTTCCCAAAAAGTTGTCTTTATACTATCTTCTAGTCCTATTTGGGGTGTGTAAGCACAAACTATATTGAAAACCTCTGCTCTTAACACTAATTTCAACGTCATGATTCCGTCACCATATCGTTGTATTTCTACTACATTATCCTTTAAATCTTTAGTTATGATAATACCAACTCCATTTTGAGCCTTTTCTTTACCTGAGTACCATAATTTAAAACCTTTATCCTCTATCTCCTTTGCAATTTTTACAACCCATTTTGTCTCCTGTAAACATAGAATATGAATCTTTCTCCGAATCATAATATCTACCACCTCCATTAGTTTATTAGATAGTGTTATGATATTCCAAGAACCAATATGAACCTTATTATCTAGGACTAGTTTCCTTACCCCCCGCATCCGTTCATATTCAAAATGCAGAGACCCTCTTTGAAAGTTATTCATTATATTCGGACGGCAATGTAGCGGGACTAACTTATTTACCCACACCCGTCCATAATGTGAGAACCCTCTCTGCAATTGATTCACTACATTCGGGCGAAAATGTAGTCACCCTTACTTATTATTGCATTCGGGCTCTACAGCACGTCACTAGGCGGGGACGCCCCAAAGCAATGCTCATAATTTTTGTAATCCATGTTATAAAATCCGACGAAGTTTTAGGCTGGCTGTCGGAAGCCTAACACAACCCTCCTCCTTTATCTGGGCTTGGGACCGGCAATGCAAGGGTGATCCCTTACATGGGCGGAATTCCAGGTTTACACATATGCAATTAATTTTTCCGAAAGAAGAATCTTTTAAAACAAGTGACCGGTACTTCAATTTAGAAAAGAAAATGAAGAGATGTTACAGCTATATATTATCTAAAAATGAATACATACGCTAATTCCATCATAAAAATTAAAGCAAAATAACCTAACCAAATAAAAGAAGATGAAGTCAGCAATGACAATAAATGATTTTTAAACAGTTTTTCATATTTTTAATTATTGTACTTTTGCAAGGCCCTTTTAGAACGTTATTGAACTGCTAAAAAAATTATTATCATTATAGAGAGAATTACTTCAAGGCAGAGAAAGAAAAAAACCTGAAATCTTTCTAGTAGAGGAGTTGCACCTGCAAATTCTGCTGGTACAGGCATCGATATGAAGTTTGGAGTACTGCAAAAGGGCCAAATTCAAGTATTATATCTCTTAGTAAAGAATGGATATTCAGACACAAAAGCAGGTTAAGATGCTAATGAGCTCTTACACCAAGCAATTGGAAATGAAGCGTGGCAAGTAAGGAAACGAAATGGAAATACGCATAATGAAGAAGAGAAAGTAAGGAAAACAATAAGTACATCAGACATGGTGGATATGCCTAAGTCCAAAAATTAAGATAAACCAAGCAAGAAAACAATGGTAATATTCCATGCAAGCAACCTCCAATCCCCATATTGGTCCAGGCACCACCATTAACTTTCTACTACTGGTTTGATGTAGCCTAATCATCAACATTCCACAGAAGTTGGCAACTTTATATCTCTGTCACATAGGTTCAGGCACGGCATGTATGATAATGTCAAAATCTGAGTCATTTCTAAATTATACTTACATTGCAAAAGAAATAAAATTGATTTCAATATGGAAAGAAGTTGCCAAATATTAGGAAACCATAATGAATCAGGATTTGACATATTTATGTTAATAATTTGGGGTTATACATGACTCGTTTCTCGTCCTGGGTATCAAACTCATGAATCATGACCTCAGTGTTTTGGCCTGAAACCCCTGCCAAATGAGGCAATTGTAAAAAAATGAAAATTATACATAAGCTGGTTCCACTTTGGCTGAAGTTTGAATTGGGCCTAGCTCAAAAAGAATCTATTTCACTTCAATTTTGAAAACAGCCTTATGTATTTGATATCACCTATATTCCTAAGTATGTTGGGGTACCACCCCTGGCATTTGTTGGTCGCACTTAATCACATCAAAAGTGGCATAATTGTCGCTCACACATCAAAAAGAGGAAATATTTGTCTCACGTTGCTGTATACACCTTTATCGCCAAGCTCTTGAATTAGGTTTTCATTCAGGTAGCTCAATATATGATACACAGTCATGATTTTCCCCAAACTAGATGCATGTATACATCAAGGGAACTGATTTAAAAAGAATATATTGACCGGCTGCACTGAACATGAGATCTGACATGCCTAGTAATTATAAGAAATACAAGCTTCCTCAAAAGCCTCTAATAACAGGTCCACATCATCAGACTTTTAACATTCGCAGATGCCTAAAGTCATTATTTGGTTCAATGGGCTACGAATACTTTAAGCCCTAGCATCTCATTGTATTTCAATTATATCACAAATTTTTTCCTGCAAAGAGAATTTCTTTACACGAAATAAATACTCGTACACTCCAAAAACAACAAAGTGACCAAGGTCTTCTGCATCAAAAAACTAATATAGACATCCTTTGAAACTAGGGATTGAAAAGAATCACATTTATCGCAATGTTGTTAACCAGTACAATCAAATTAATCTTTCATAGAATAAACATACTTGTTGATACTCTTTTACAGACACATGTAACGCAACCACTAGATTTGCCTCAGCATGCAAACCATTTGATCAGAAAAGTTTAGTAGCACGAAAGGGAACTACTCTCAACACTTTGATTTCATGAAATAAATAATCTAAATATTCACAACCACAAAAAAGAAAAAGAAAAACTTTTTAGCATATTTTCCGGAAGTAGTTTTTCCAAATCAGGCTTGAAGTTTAAAGATAATTATCTCATAACGGAAAACAGTGACAGCAAGCTAAATATCCTTCATGAAGCCACTTACAAAGAAAGCCACATGGTTCCAAAGAAAAAAAGTTCAGATGCCTACATGGTACTTTACAAATGCACTACACAACTTCATAATCCTCTCATATTGTAGCTTTTTAGTATGGATCATAAATGGTCCATGCAAAGCTATCAATTTTAAGGTAGTTTAGTTATACAAAAAGCAGTATTCTTTTGACACCAAAAGATTCTGATAAAATGTTGGAAGTTTCTGAAAACCGGTGTATGTGGGCATACCATCATCAATGTGTAAATTGTATGCTGTCCAATTATTTGAACACTTTGAAGTTCTGAACAAGTAACAACCATGCCACTTGGTCTAAGCCTCTAGGCACCAATATCCAAGAAGGCAAGGACATCTGAATTACACCATAGTTGCAAATGCCCTTCCTGTTTCACAATTCATATTCTTATACATCATCTGCAATACCACTTTCACTTGGCAAGCCAGTATATATATCACTTGGACGTAAAGTATCCATGTCAAAATCTATTTGCACATTGCAGTATCCATCTTATTATACTATATTATCTATCCCCGTTACTATCAGTACTACTTTTTGTTGGAAGAGATGCATGCATCGCCACATGAGTTACTATGTTTGACACGGGGCAATTTACAGGAGGCGCCTAACGACTTGAAGCAGTTGTAGACTGTATCCTTAAGTATTTGGAATAATTTTTCAATAAATGTTGTCCTTATACTGCAGCAAAATGTTAAAACCCAGTTCCTGTCGGCATCACCATCGTCATTGAACTAAACTCATTGAGCAGCAAATCTTTTCCACGTCATAGTTCCAAACTAACTTACAGAATAAGCTTCATGTCTCATGGGCTTGAAACGAGAACCAACAGACCGTTGATATATGAGAAGCTACAATACCAATCTGCTTTCCTTTCCTGCTTTTAAAGTGACCTCTATTTCCTAGCATTTTTGTCTCAAAGCATGGCATGCATGTGATCGACAACTTTGAGCTGGCGCATCGTTTGACCAGATTCCCAAAATAGGAAGCACACGGAGCATTCAAGAGAGAAGCACCCTATCCCTTCACACGGAGCGTAATAGAGGTAGAGAACAGAACCCAGTTAAAAGAGTAACAGTACATTAACTAAAGTATGAACAATGAAGTGATTCAACAAAAAGCATGACAAAAATGGATATTTCAGATAAACAAACATGTGTATATTTGTTTGTGTGTGGGCGGGGAAGACCGAGAGAGAGAGAGAGAGAGAGAGAGCTCACGGAGCATAACTGGAGCAATTAGAACAATCACTATCATACTCGTCCCCATTGGAAACAGGATCGGTGTTGCGTGAAGGAGTGCCTTCGCTAGAAGTTAAAGAAGGCTTTCTGATTCCCATGTTATGCGACGTCGCGGAAGGTGAGTCCATCGTCATTTTAAGCCGCTAGACAAAAGCGAATTCTCAAGAAACGCACCAAAGAACATAACAGAGAAGAATCGAAGACCAAAACCAAAGTTTCCACCACCCCGTACCACTTAATGATGCCTTGAATCAAACCACAAACCAGAAGAAATGCACGGGCTAAACCCCCTCTGATTCTAACTGCTCAAAACCCGTGCTTTATGCCCTCGCTGTGCATCTGCCAACAGAAAAATTGGGCATTGATTTTCAACCTCGACTAAAACAATACTTCAAAATCAACGGAGACGACAAGCAAAGTAACATCTACTCTGTTTTGGAAAAGAATGCGACGAGAAAATCGTCGCAAATATTAGTCTCCGGAGTTTCTCACCGGCAGAGAAATTTTTACAAACGCCAGCAAAGTACTGGCACATATAAACTGTAAAAGAACAAATGTTAGAACAATCAAAATTATCATCTTAATACATTACTTTACAAAGTAGGTAATAAGTTCAAACACCCCAGATTTTACTGGCATTAGATTGTTCTTTTCTAAAAATAGCATAATCGATGTGACGAGATACTGGTCGCTACACATCAAACCAAGACCTGAAATCTGAAAATCAACACAAAGACCGAACGAGCAACAAACTGGAAATCTTCCTGCATCGAAACGAAGGGCAGCTGGGTTGGCAATGAGCAGGGAAATTTTTACAGAACGAAACGACACAAAGCAGGGGATAAGGAAATGAGATAAACTATTAACAGAAGAATACGTACAATGCGATTATCAGGGGAAAACTGAACGCATTAGAAACCCTGAAGTCCAGATCGGGCAGAGGAACCAGAGAGAGAGAGGGAGGGAAGACGCACAGAGAGGAGGGGGGTGAGGGGGCGCGGGCAGGAGTCACGAGGAATGATGTACAAAAAACAATGCGGAGTTGGATTTCTATCAAAACCCCTTCGTCTCATAAAATCTCAATGATGCCATTGAGTTAATTAGCCACTGTTCAAAACGACTGAAATACCCTTACGTGGCTCGCATCATTTGTAAATTTAACCCAAAAGTTTGTGAAGGCGATGAAATTTTGAAATTTTGAAATTTTAAAATTATTATACAAAGAGAGAGAGTGTGTGTTAGTTTCATAATCTATTTGGGATGCACCAATATTTTCTTGCATCTTCAGAATGATTTTCATGAATTCATCCTCAACGAGGCTTTATTTCATCGACATCTTTTTAGATTTAAAACTTGGTTTTGTCGTTTCAAGTTCAAA
The DNA here is from genome assembly GCA_036023115.1 of Brasenia schreberi. Lineage (NCBI taxonomy): Eukaryota > Viridiplantae > Streptophyta > Magnoliopsida > Nymphaeales > Cabombaceae > Brasenia > Brasenia schreberi. The sequence continues at coordinate 6,673,584 of JAYKKT010000069.1, read as the reverse complement.
ATCCTTTGATTTCAAAATATTGTTTTGGTATTTTGTGCAATTCGCAGTTTGTAATTGAATCAGGAATTTTAAAACAAGCTTATTGTTTTGAAAGCTCGAAAGCATGCTTGGATATATCTTTGAAAATATTTTTAGGGTTTTTCGAGATGCCCCTCTTTAGCATTAATTCAGATTTATTTAGATAATGGCAAAGAATAAGATTGATGATGGAAATTCAAATTACTTTGCATCATATACACACAGTACATTTGATTTAAATCTTCGTTATCAATGTCCATGATGGTGAAAATATTGGTATAGGATTATGTATTATTCCCCTAAAACTCCCTATATATAAATATAAATGAATTGGATTCTTTGTGTCTTGTATCATGTTTTCCTTGAACCCAAACATGTAGCTAGTCAAACTGGGTAATCCCACCCAGTTCAGGCAGTGTTGTACCCTATGCCAACAGGTCATACCAACACAACTGTCCGTTGACTAGTTATCTAATAACCCCGAAAAGAATCAAGTTTGAAGGTCTCGGGTTTGATACTCGAGGAGTAATAGAAGGAATTTTACTTGATAATGAGAATTCTTAATATCATGAGTTGTTAATAATTCACTCCCATCTTATACACAAAAACACATCGAATTATTTGCGGGTGCTCCAAGAGGAAGTTCAACAGACCATTCCAAATATTAAGAATTCAAATTAACATCGTTAAATTTAAATTCAAACATGCCATTTTGAGATGTATAGTTTAAGTATCTTTTTACCTTATAAACCACTATGAATCTGATTTCTTTTATCCAAAACATTATTTTTAGTTGACCTAAACCCGATCCGACTTTTGCCGAGTGTTACTCAGGTCCGACTCGTAACCCGACTTGAACCGGGTAAGGTTGTGGTACGATTCCCAAATTACCACCGGCCTACCGCTAAAGGAAGCTGAGGTCATTCTGGTAATTGTAGTCCAGTCAGAGCAGCGTCGACGGAATTCCCAGAAAAATGCGGGTCAGTCCAAAACCTTTTCTTCTTCTTACGTGATATTCCTAATCATGTAACCCATGATGAGCGAACTTAAAAAAATCCACTGGGGAGATTCATGGCATTTATGTTGAAATTTGGTGCATTTATGTCAATGGTGATGTATAGAGATTGAACAACTGGATGATATTTCTTCCCCGATCAAACTTAATGGCCACCAACTAAAAACCGACGAGCATGATGCCGTGAGCATGCCTATTCAGTGAATCAATAAACAATTTCTTTTTCTTTTTTCTTTTAAGTGTTAATTTATTTTGTGCTTCTATTTCTTTTATTAGGTATGTCTAATTTTCTATTAGTTTGAATTTTATGAATTATTTTCCACAACAAATGATTTTCAAACCCGACTTTATCATTGGCGGAACAGTAAACATGTTTCGGGTGAGCGGACCTCAGATTCGGGTGGAACGAGCTTTAAAAGTTTTTGCATTTTTTCTAAATTTTTAATAAAAAAAAGCAAATTTTCAAAATTTAGGGCAGGGTGGTCACCCATCCCGCCACAATGTGGATATGCTGCTAGTCTTTATCCATGTCATGATGCATCCTCTTACCTTCACGATGACCCTTGAGCAACTTGGGTGATCGAACCGAGTCGAGCTCGAGTACGATCAAGATGAACTCTTTATTTAGAAAAAGCTCGACCATAATTTGAGCTTGAGTAAGCTTCAATGTTTAGAATTGAGCTCGATTTATGTTCTTTGCTCGATAAAATTGTAAGATCATGCTTTACTGATTCCATTGAACTATTTCGAAGGTTATATGTTGCTTAATCTAAAGTACCTCCATTTAAAATTGCGTAGAACTAAGTAGACATGACCAGTTCCAGACCAGACGGTTCCTATCATAACCGAATTGGGTAACGAATTGGATGGACCTGGAACTGGGGGTCTGGTTCTGATTTGACTTTTTACAAAGCTAGAACCAGATCCAAACTGAAACTGACAGTTCCAAACCGTTGGTTCTGGTTGACGGTGAACCGGACTACGTCTAGAACTGAGTTTCCTATTTTATGGTGACTTAGAGTTTACATACCCACGTGTACTTATATAGCCAGATGGCCTAATTAAACAATTATTGATATGGCAGTGTATAAATGGGTACGTAGTACGTCTGGACCGGCGAAATAAATCGAAGCAAACTCTCAGTCGAAATTCTTTAATTTTTTTTATCATGTATCACCTTGTAAATCTCAAGAATTATATTTATGAACGAAAAGAATAAAAGTGATTTTTCGGTATTGAGAGCTACACTTTTATAACGAATCCATTAAAAAAATAAGCACGTAAAATACGGGTCTTCAATATTTATATTTAAAAGCATAAAGTACAATAAATGAAGTTTAATACGTACCTCTCTCTTGCAATTTATATTATCCTTATGAACATAAATCTTGGGCAATTTATTTATATTTAAAAGTTTTGTGTATTTGAGTCGACCCGCGTTTAGAGCTCGATTTAATCCGAGCTCACTGGCCTTGATCTTGAGTCGAGTATAATCAAGTGACGTTGAACCGATCTATGACGAGCCAAGCGGGACAAGCTTGACTTGTTCAAACATAACTCGAGCTTGAGCCAAGCAATTCATTGACGACTTGGCTCAAGTTTGATTGTACTCAAGTTCGACTAGGCTCGACTACACCCTATGAAAACTTCAGAATTCAGAAAGGGTATTTCAGTTTTAGAGATTAGGGCCAAGAAGAAAGCTCGCTGTCACCGTAGAGTATTCACCAAGCAAGCTGGGTCGGTCTCACCCAAAATTTTCAAGGGTTATTGGATCTACCCAAAAAAGTTTTCTAGATCAGGCACTGCTTCGGTGGTTTTCTTTTCGTTACAAGAAGAGGCTGAAGCCTAACACATGCACCCTCTGGGAGTCGAACTCCCCACCAGCAGTATGTCCTGTCGTCGAGCTAACCCTCCTCAGCGATTTTGAAGTCGGTGATTGTTGCTCACATACCAAGATAAGCATAAAACTGTCAAACTTTTTTCTCTTCGTTGTAAATCTGCAATGCAGAAGTTTCTTCGTCAATAAGAAAGGAAGGATTCCTTTGCGATCACTAATGGCATGATCTTCAAGTTATCACCAAGCTAGTGTGAATGAGAAAATCTCCAACGGTCAGAGTTAGAGTCATCTCCCTTGTGCTTTCTCGCTACATTGTATGCCAAAATGTTCAGTACCCTCTAGGTTTCACATATATATAAGAGAGGTAGTTCTAAATATACAATTGGGTATAATCATGCATAAAACACTTCCACGATTTAGATGATGAAAAAACAGTTAATGCATATTGTGCATTAAATGGATTATACAAGACTATTTTTATTTTTTAATTTAAATCTCCATTATTGATAATACACGGTAAAGATGTTTATGTGTTCCTTATACAATTCTCTCTCTCTCTCTCTCTCTCTCTCTCTCTATATATATATATATATATATATATATATATATATATATGGAGAGAGAGAGAGAGAGAGTTACACTTATCTGTCTGATTGTCCAAACTGTGTTAAAATGCATGATTAATACTAACCAAGTAATGCTGTTTAAACATATTTATGAACGGATGACCAACCTTTTCGAGCATGGAACTCATGACCTACAAGTTGATCCCCTAGCCAGGAAATCTATTGCCTTTTGTGCAAGGGCTCACTATCCCTTCATGAGTCAAGTGGGGGGAGAGATTTCCTCAAATGCCGTGAATAGAGATTTCCTCAAATGCCGTGAATAAAATGAATGCTCTAAATAAAATGGTCCTTCGTGTACTAAAGTATTCATTTTGTTAGAAGCGTTCAAAGAAAATTAACCCTTGATTTATCTTATATATCAAATATAATTACCTTGCAAGTATGATCTATTTGAAAATTCGAAAAACGTCACTTAACGAAGTTGTCACGACCAAACCGAGCTAAACGTACCGTGTTCATATTAAGCTCGAATGGTTCAACAAACCGAACACAAATACGCCTGGGAAGAGGCGAGCTTCGGCTCCCAACCTCCCCAAATAACATGACAGTGATTTAAATTTGATTTATTCTCTTAAGGTCTTTTTTTATTTGATCCGATGGAGGGCCGAAGCCTCACATGCGCATGCATGCACACACCCGGAATCGAACTCATCACCACCTGCATTATTGGAGTTAGAGAGACTACGTGCTAACGCACTGCGTGCGAAGGTCTCCTCTTTTTGTTGGTTTAAGCCGTGACGTTGTGAAAGTTGAGTAACGGGTTAATGCTGGGCCCGTTTAATTCAACAAATGGTTGATTTACCGACGCTGATGCTCTACTCTCGTGATTCCATACTGTCCTTTGGAAATACAGAGGATACCCTTATGGCAACCGCATTTATGAAACCTGCACCGTTTTGAACTCTAATGGTAGGGTCAAGTCCCCTAAAAAATGTATTGCCTGTAAATTCCATGGGCACAGATTTACCAAGAATCAGGCCCAACAATATATATATATATATGTGTGTGTGTGTGTGTGTGTGTGTGTGTGGAGAAAGAAAGAGAGGGAGGGAGAGCTTTTATCTTTCCTTCTATCAAGATAGTGCAAGGTAAGCGTTTCTTCTCTTCATCCACCCCTTAACTTTGCTACATGTTTAAACTGGCTTTCATGCGTAGGAAAATGAAATTAGCATCAGTAATGCTTACCATGATCACCATTTTCACGAGACAAGAGTGGGCTCGCTTTGAAAAAGCCTTTCAGCCTTTATGTGTGTGGGTCAGAGAGAGAGAGATGACGTACAAAGATCGGATCTCGATTTGTACACCTTCCCGTGGAAGGTTGGTGGCAACCTTTTTGGTCCTTTAGATGTACAGTTTCATCATCTAACAAAGATCAAAAGACCAACATAAAAAAAGAAGGAGAGATTCGATCAGAACAACTCCTGTAGTTGCTTCTTCCTTTGTCTTTTGCTTCTCAACCACCAAGATATCAAATCTTTTGGAACACAAATAGCTTCTTTGAATCATTTTTATGTGAATATACATCAATCAATGTATTCAAATACAAAAATTAAACCTATCTATCATTTCCTTTTCCTTTCGTACGTTATAAATCGAACCAAAACCTTTCTAAAGTATTATTATTATATTTTATGATTTCCGAGCAAAATATATAACTTAACTCACTGTTACTCGTTGCGTTTTATGAATTATGAGCAAATATAGGAATGGCAACTGTGGTTGTTGCTGCGTCTTAGAGTGTTTCTTATAGGCCTGAAGTTTGCTTGATCGCTAATGTTATTCTTGAGGTGGGCTTGTATGTTGTTTGCTTGCTAGGGATGACAATATTGGCTCGATCGGACCGACACAAATGAGGCAGGGATACTGGTTTGACTTGGTTCAAGTTCGGGTCGGGTATGGAAAAGTATCCAATCATCTTTGATCGGGTATGGACAGCAAAGGGATGGGTATAGGTGTACAACACCTATGGGGTTGATACCATATCATCGTAGTCTTAATAGCAATAAAATGTTGAGATTAATGTAGAAAAAGCCAAAAAGCGTTTATTATATATATTACTATAGAAAAAATATTTTTTACTTTTTCCTTCATCAATCTCAATTATTAATCACACTTAATAGGATTGTCATGATTTTGGAATATGTTCTTATCCTGGGTTTCTACTAAATCCCACTTCAGAGGTGTTGATGCTTAAAAATGAGTGCCTCGCATCACATCGCATTTCACCAAGTTCTATAGGTGTTATTTCATTTTTGACGGCAACACGAGGTTTATACTAAGTTTTCATGGCGGAAAATAAGGAAACAAAAATAATATAATTAACATACAAGTAAGTTGGGCATGTAGAATCAGACTACAAGGTTGGTAGTACGTTATTTCTTGAAGGTGTGACTGGCTCCATAAATGCATATATCAACTGTTAAGGCACATGACTCGTGATCCCATTACGCCACACGTGCCCTACAGTGACAGGGTTTAGATAGCGACTACTTAGAAAGATACCGAACATAATACCAGGCTAGTATGCTATGTCCTTCAAGTTTAGGGAGGAGATCCAGATTCATAATAGGAAATGAGTATCCAGAATGGATCCAAATCCATATTGTCATCGTGCAAGGTACATGCTGATGATGATGTATGCTTCCACCAATCGCCATACATCCACATCACAAAATACGAGAAGTTAATACCCATGTTGCCATCATGCAGTGTACATGATGATGGATGCTTAAATAGCCCAAGGTTTAAACCGTCAAGATTATGCGTGAATCATGCATCTCACAGTAGCAAATCTACAAAAGATAATGGATCAGGTGTAGCTTTACGTACTATGACTCAGAAATTATACCGTAGAGGGTTAATAGCCTACCACTTTCACTGTGGGCTAAGCTTTTCTTTTAGATTTGGACTCAAATGATGTCCTACCTTGCTTTTAATGTAGATCCGCACTGCATGAAAACAAGATTAAAAATCCTCAATACCAGAGGATGATCAAATAAAACCATTTGGAATCTAACTAAATTATGGCAACAGGGGTCCATCGATGCCGCATGAAAACAATGAAGTACTGAGTTTTGCAGAGACAATCTTATCAGTTTCTTACTACATCGAAGACATTCTTCCAATAATTTCTGTCACAAATACGGGTTTTGCCAACTAATGTCGATCAATTCTACTGTCTAATGTAAAATGGACTGGACATGGATATTTTGGGTCGTTGGATTTGAATATGGATACCGAAGGCCCAAGATCGATTCCAAAAGAATCAGCTGTAAGGTAAGAACCGTTTAATTGCAGTTAGGTCCACTTGTGTTATCGTGTTTCTTTGGGTGGTCAAAGGTACAGATATTTCGGTTCGTATCCGTGTTTGGTTTCATCTTGGATGTTATATTGCCATCAGTTTTATGTTTAGGTCGTGCAGCTTCTTTTCCCGCAAAGAAAACTACAATTCAACTCAAACACAACTTGATTGTCAATAGTGTTCACCATGAACACGAAACTTTCTGGGTACGTGTTCGTGTTGGGATTGTTGTGCCCTGTTACCACCCCTCGTCTAAGCCTTCCTCCCTAATCCCAAAAGAAAAGGGTACCAGAGAGAAATACATAACTCCGTTGTCAGTCGATTTTGAATGCAAGGTTTTGAAAGGCTCAACTGACCGACTTAATGAGAAAGAGAATCACTTTGAGAGTCCTCTTTTAAGAACATTCAGTGTACATAGGTACGGGTGAAAGTTTGGGCCCAGTCCAACTCGTCGAACCGGACTCCGATCATCCTGAAACCAGGGAAACGGAGCCGGAACTGGAACGGGTGGTTGCAAATCGTAGTTTGGTTATGATTCACAGATTCCACACCCATTTCATGGATTTCTTTTCACAATGAAGGTGGAACCAAATTGGAGCCAGAGACATTATTGAACTAGATCTAGAACTTGTGAAACCAAAAGCAAAACCGGAGGGAGTGCAATTTGGTTCAGGTTCTCGCTTACGGTGGGACCAGCCAGGTCTACAGGTTGGGTATAATCAAGCACACTCAAACGCGAGAACAAGCTCCACCCAATTTGTTTAAGAAACCTCAGCTACGAGCTCAATCTAGTTTTGGTATCGGGATGAAGCTTGACTTGCGCTATGCTTGAGCAACTCAACCTCATTTTGTTTATTTTTTCCAGCTTGAGCGGGGGCTCATCAACAATCCCAATCAAGCTTAGCCCGAGCGTTCAATACTATCAAGCTTGGTTCAGCTAGTTAATGAGCTCAAATGCTAGCTCGATCAATCTTATGATTGGGGCTTACACTCCAAGTGAATATGAGGAAAACCCTACAATGTGTGTTTGTGCCACACACACACACACACATATTATGAAAGCCCTTCTCTCCCACTTTACACCTTGGAACAACACATTGTTCTTATAGAGTAGAGAGAAACACACTTCCACATCTTCTTAATCCGAAATCAATAGCTGGAAAGGTTCCTTTTAAAGGGTACTCGCAGGAACGGATCCAGTGGAAACGAGGTAGGGATTGTAGCTCAAAGGATTAGTGCACGTGGCTATGAACCATGATGTCTGGTGTTCGAATCCCAAATTTTGGATGCCTAGATTCATAATCGACATTAAGTTTGACCTTGTGTCATGTAGTATTTAATTCCATAATGCCTTATTATTTCCTTCTAACATCTTATTCCTCTAAAAGTGTTCATGATCTAAATTCTCACAACTTCTCACTCGAGTTCCATATATCCCCGCCTTTGCGCGTTCAAGACACCTCAAACATGTCACTCTTATTTTATCTTGAACTCATGCCATGCCAATATTTCCCCTAACCTCCGTATGCATTTGGTCTTGCTGGCTCTGGTTGATGATTTAGCTCAGCATCAATGTTTGGTAATTGACATCTTCCACGTGATGGTTAACTGCCCAATATTTGATGTGTTACTTACCATACTATAATATTTACTTTTCAATTTAAGTAGTATCTTCTTATTATAAAAAGCACCTGATGAGTCTCAGCTTTTTTGTCAATCCATATTAAATTCTAAAAAGAAACTTCACAAAAGTACCATAAAGCATTCGAGTTTTACTAATTTGGTCCCTATGTTTCGAAAACTAGTTTGAGCTTTCACGTGATTTTCGATGGTTATCAATTTGATCCATGAGCAGTAATAGTGTCAACCACAGTGGTGATGTGGTTGCTAACTCAGCATCCGCATCATTATTAAATATTAAATTAAGATTATTAATAGTATTTAATATTAAACTATAAATGTAAATAATTTTTAAGTGTTATTAATATTAAAACAAAATTTAATATAACTCTAGTATTATTAAATTTATCATACAATAAGTAGTAATATTGAAGAATACCTAATATTAATTAATATTTAAATGTAAATGTTGTTTAAGTATTATTACATATTAAATTACATTTTAATATAACTTTAGTCTTATTAAATTTAACATCTGATCATAATAATAGTAAGATAATAGTAATAAATAATTAATATTATCTAATATTTAAGTATAATAATAAATATAAATTGATGTGATAGTTGACTTGACACGTGACCACCATGTTTCTCATGGTTTCATTATTAGGATTCAGTAACTTTTTTCCTATAGCCATGATGTGGTTAGGCAGACTCCTATCAAATGTGCACTTGCGTATTGAATTCCTAATGTTTTGCCAAAGAACTCAACCCCTAGCCAATAAGCTATTGGTTAACTTAATACTCTACAATGAGTGGAAATTTATATATACACACATACTTTTCTTAAATATGAGCATCCTCATGCTCTCATTCCATATATCCATTGTATTATGATTCTATAATGTGATGCAAAATAATAAGTTATATTGTCTCTCAATAATTTCCGTATTTTTATTGGAATATTGTATGATCCAACATAATTAATTTGAAGAGCATCTTTAGCTTAATTCATTTGGATGCACGGCTAGATGATGTATTTTGTGTATGCGCTTGAATTAATTATATTTCATTAATTTTGAATACATAAACTTCTATTCTTGTGATAATAACTTTTTTATCTTGTTTGATGTACTCACTTGTCACAGGAACTAAATCCTCCTCAACTTTGATACATTTAATTTGAGTAAGTTTAGGCCAAAATAAGTTAACAATAAGACAAGGTGCAAGACATCAAATGCTAGGCTCTTCACCATACATGTCTAATTGATTATCAGGATTGATATGCGCACAATCCTTTCACTATATAAATACACCTCTTTTATTGCTTTCCCCAAAATACCCCTAATCATTTCTAATAATTATGAAAATGCTCCTCAACAATAAATGAGATGATCTCTCCTCTAGTGTGAGCCTCCATTTGGCCATTCTTCGGTCTATTCTCCACTCCCCGACTCATTCCAACCGCCTATTACTCGACCTACAACCATTTTCATCAAAAGAATGGACTGAAATCCGTTGAAAAATGAAAAAAAGAAAAATCGAAAGAAAAGAAGAAAATTGATAAAAATGGTTGATTCAAAGGGACATTTGTTGATTTATCGATTTATGATATTAATTTGATTTTTTCGTTTTTAGTTATTTTGATTGATTTTTAACTCATATCTTAATCATAATTGAAAACCAAGAACTAGGGCATCCTGATGGAAGAGACGCAGCTCGGGCATGTCTCTCCTAATGAGAGAGGCACGCCCGAGCCAAGTTTCTTATGTCAAGATGCCCCAATTCTTGATTTTTCAATTTTTCGTATATTTCTTGACTTTTTTCTTTTTCTTTTTTCTTGATATTTATTGTTGTTGTTTTAGTATTATTAATTTTGTTTTTAGTTTCATTTTTCTTGTTTTTATTTCCTTTATTTCTTCTTTTTTCTATCTTGTTTTTAAATAAGATTTGTAAGAATATGCATTGAGTTATGAAGAAGAAACACTAAGTGAAACCTCCATTACTAGAGCAAAGACATCTTACTAGAGGGACCTTTGCTAGAATTGGGTGGGAGAGGAGAGATTGGGTGAAAGTGGAGAGGAAAAAGTTGGGATGAAATGATTGAGGAAAATGTATTTATATGGAGAGTAATTTTGGTATGTATAAAATTAAGGTATATGTATAGTAAAAAGAGTGTTTAATAGCAATGTTCTTGATTATTATCCAAAAAACCCAACATGTATAGCATTGAAAAACGAAAGAAGGTAAACATCATGCTTTAGAAGAATAGATATCATCAAAATGGTGGTGGATCCCCATGAGCCAAGTAGGCCATCCGTGCCACCCAAAGTTATGGATGTTAATAGAAAATGTATAGTCTTCATTTGATTATTTAGGCGCTTAACTTTTCAAGAAAATGCAACTATAACAACATAAGGTATTTATTGTAAATGATACATTTAACCTTTACCTTTATTTAGACAATTAAAGCATTAGATGTCACTTTCATAGTTTTTCTATTTGTAGTTTTATAAGTACACATAAATAATATTAACTACAAAGAAAAAATAGCTCAGAAGTAAATTAGGCATCTTTGCAACTCTTGAAAGGTTAGGCATTTATCTGAAAAAATCTAATGCTTGAGATGGCCAGACAACCCTGTTTCACAAATTACGTGCTATGTGATCGTAATTTTGCAGGAAAGAAGCAACTTGAAAGGATTTTACATTATTCTATGCAATTTTTTAAAATGTTAGGCATTTGTCTGAGAATTTTAACATTCGAGATAAACATGGATTCACCACAAGCCACATACTTATTGTGAACTCCCATATTTGAATGTTTTTCATTAGCATTAGTTGTCCTTTGGGTAAACAAAGAAAATATATTGCCCATGAGACATGAGATTCCCTTAGCGGTTGATTGAAAACTACATCACAAATAAAACTTGGTTAGTAGAATGCTTTGAAATTTTGGAAGGCGAGTCTTGTTGAAGTTCAAATCTCAAATGTTTTTCTTCAAAGTATTTTATGCATGTGGGCATCTATTTGCATATACAACTATGTAAATGCTTGTATGGGTAAACGAAGAATTTCTCATTCTCAGCATATTCATTGGACTTGATAAGTATATCTTTTACCTAACTTGATCACTCGTGACTTGTAAGAGGGTAAACATACACTTGGCCAACCACACCACATACATTTGAAATTACGTTGTTAGACTGTTTTGGTAGAGCTTCTTTAATAAAAGATTTTCCTTGGTTTTTCTTTAAGTTTTTTATTTTGCAAGCAAAACTTTCATCATGTTCACTTCATCATTAATTTTTTGACTAATTTAAATATATCCCCTTTCCAACGTGTGGCTCATCTGGAAAGAAAAAGTTATACTGAAAGTTCTCACGAGTTTGAAGTGAGAATCGTGTGCCTCTCTAAAAAATGATTAGTTGATCTAGATTAGATATGCAGGGTCATCCTTCACAACCAAGCTTCTAATATTTATAAACCTGAGAGCAAATCGTACCTATTAAATTCTGACATGCTATTTATAAATCAAATACTTAACGTTCATGCATGCATGTGCCAATGTAGATGTGAAATTATTTATGCCCTCAACTTTGATTCAATTGTTATAATGAAATATGTAGAGTTTTTTCTGTGCTAGAATAGTTTGGTTTGTTTGTTATAGTTGAATTTAAATATAGTTTTATATTCAAGTTACTTATTAGAGATAGTTTAGTAATGTTTAGTCATTTATATAATAAACTAATAGAGCTTAAACAATATTCACATAAATAACAAAAAAGTGAGAGAGAGTGGTGCAGTAGGCCACAATTTTCTCTTCATTGATTGTTGATTCGATCTTGCATACTTTATGTCGATTTTATTCAACAAGGTATCAGAGCCTAATCATGATCGTCGTGTGTACTTGAAGCGAAAAGAAACATAGGAGAGTTTTTTAGGAATTTTGATTATAGGAACCAATGTTGCAAAACTCATACCGTATTGTATGATACAATGTCAATTTATCATATATTATAAGTTAGCATGATATGATATCATGCTTTATAATTTATCGGGTTGTATCATGTTGAATTGTATGATACGGTGTGATACGACCCATATCATATAAGTCGATGTTGACTCGCAAGATATAAACCCCCAAAACTCAGGTCTTTATACTATTTTGCTTTCTCCTAAACCCTTTTTTATACCTACATTGGTTCCAAACGGTTTTCGTACCATTTATTTGCTTAATTTTATGAAAAAATCATACATTTTTTTGTCTTAAACCATTGAAAATCTTTAGGATTTTTCTCAAATCAACGTCATACTCTTTTTTTTCATCGCTACTCTCTTTTAACTCAATTTTTAACTTGAAATTTTTGGGGTTTTCATATATTATGAGATTTTTCACCTTTGTAAAGCCTTGCCCTTATTGTGGTTTATCTTTGCTTTGTTTGATGGTGTCAAAACGAGATGATCTAGCATAGACGTATTGTAGTCTAGTGTATAAAGGCAATAAGCTTTTTAATAAGTGTATGTTCTGTAATGAGAAGGTATTTCTCACATGAAATATTTTGCAAAAACTAAAAAGGTTGCAAGTGCTTATCGTTGGATACCTGAAAGTGTGAAGTATGAAATTCAATAAGTTCTAAAGCTTACAAAGAAAAAAAAGAGATTACGACAAAGAAAGAGCATAAATAAGCATTTGGGATGTATCAGGGTGCTTTTGGAGAAGAAATTTATGCTATGGTTAGAAAGGAGGAGGAAGAGATAGCTGAGGATAGTAGGAGAAGACTAGATAAAGAAAATAGTGGAGGTTCTTGTGACAATAGCATTGGGATTTATTCTTGTTTCATTACAAGAGCCCCTATCCCCTCGATGGTTGCGAGGAGTAATAGAGGAGGTGATAGAGGTAGTGAAATATATTCATTGTTTTCTCAGCGTACTACCCTTAGAGTTTAAAAAGGTATTGATCAACTATAACTTCTAAGGAGGTAATTGAGAAAGTAGATTTGAAGTGTAAATATTTATTTTTTTAAATTGTCTTTTGTTTAATGTTGCAAATTTATTTTCCTTTCAAAGCATCACAAATATTATTGTTAGTATAGGATCTAGTTATATGATCCTTACTTATCATGCTTTGAGGTGTAAATTACCAAAAAACTAGGTTGATATTGTTTATAAATGAAGTTTTAAATTTAAAGAGTCATAAAAAGTTATTGGTTGTTACATTATTGATGATGGTTGGACAAATAGGTATCGTAAATCATTAGTGAACTTCTTGGTTTACTGTCAAAAGGGAATATTATTTTTGAAATCCTATGATTTGTCCCATATTGATAAAATTGTTAATAACTTGCTCCCTATTTTTTAAGATGTTGAGGATGTTAGTGTTCAAAATATTGTTTAGTTCATCACTAATAATGTTGAAAACTTTAGAGTAGCTGGTTAGATGCTTGAGGTGAACCATCTATACTTAGTATGGACTCATATGTTGCACATTGTATAGACTTAATATTCGAAGATTTAAGTACAATGAATTATATTAAGGGGATAATTGATGCATGCAAAAATATCACAAAGTTTATTTATAATATGTTTTTTAATTGGATGACATTAAGGGGATAATTAATGCATGCAGAAAGATTTTGTACCACTTCATTACCTTATGTTTTTTAATTACAAATTTTCATATTTTTTTCATATTTTAAAAATAATTTAATTTTATTGCACGTTATCACGTATCAGTGCCTATACGATACAGACACCAATGCACTAATCACAACATTGATTGGAACCCTAAGATTCAAGCAAAAGCGCAAAAATATGAGAGGCAAGAGGGATAATTCAACAAAAATCGCAAGCATCATGAGAGTTGAACCTTCACATATCTCGTGACAATCTACCTACATCTCCAGGCAGTGTGCAAGCATCCCGAGGCTATTTACATGCATCCCAAGGTTGTCTACACGCAATCTAAGACATGAGAATGGTTATAGGAGACACCTTTGGGGAGAAACGAGATAAGATAGAACATCTTAAACTTACAAACATCCGATTCGATGAAAAAAATTATAAACATTTGGTCATATATGTAGAGTTAACCCTTAAAGGGCGTGACAAATTAGAATATTTCAAGGAGAGTGTCTTAAGCCTACACAAACTTCTGGTTATTTCTCAAAGTAGCGAAGAGAGAATGCCTTGGTGTCGTCATGGATTCTTCAATCTATGGTTCATCCTGTAGGTCACACTTTTAAGATGATTATTCTCAAAAGAATAATATAGTAAAAAAATATAAAATTATTGATAACATTAGAAGATGTAGATTGGAAACGCTCAGTGAGCGAATACTACAATGAACTACGAGGTCTATGGGAAGAGTTGGAATATTATTCTCCAATTGAGTGTGAAGTTTGTACAAAAGAAAAAAATGTAGAGAGAGAAGAGAGACGTATTTTTTATTTGCTATAAGGAGTAGCTTCAAACTTTGAGTCGGTTAAAGGAAATATATTTAGAAGAGAAGAACTTCCATCATTGGAAATTGTTTACTCTCTTTTGATCAGATAAAAGGATCATAAAATTTTAGAAAAATAGAGTGTAATCAGGGTTGGTCCATCTCAATTAGCAGGAAAAAGAAACATTCCTTACTTCACTTTTCGAGGTTGTGATACATCATCTAGAGGAAGAGGTCATGATATTCTATCTTTTGCAGAGAAGGATAAATTGCAATGTTCACATTGTGGAAAAACAAGACACACTTAAGAGCATCATTGAGATTTTGTTGGAAAGCTCCCTACCTCAAGAACAAAACCTATTAGGTAAGTGAAGTTGATTCAAATAATGAGATTGCAAGTATTAACACTATGAATCAACTATTAAAAAGACTGTTCAAAGTGGAGGCTAAACTCAATGAAGAAGCATCTACGTCAGCACCATCAACCACAATTGTCCATAGTAAAGGTATCTCTTCATGATGCAATTATTGGGTGATTGACTCTAGTGTCACTTATCACATAAATGTAATAAGGACAAATTATATGATTATCAAAAAATACATAATCATAATCAAGTTCGGCTAACTTATAGCTCCTACACTTCTATGATAGATAAATGAAGTATTATAACCAGTGTAGGAGTACTATCTTCTTTATATTATGCACCTAATTTTCCTATAAAGTTGTTATTTGTGAGCTATCTTATCAAAGATATGAGTTGTATAACTTTTTCCTCCTCCAGATATATTTAAGGATCTGAAGACGAGGATGATCTTTGGACATGGTAACTTGCATGGGTACTTTACATTCTAAAGGAATCAAATACAAATATACAAACACATGTGCATCGTTCATCCCAGTATGCAAAGAGGATGCAGTTCAATTGTGGCACTTGCAACTTTTCTTCCTATTTCCAAACTTAGGAACATATTTCTCAAGACTTTTAGTACTTTGCTTCGATTATTTTAGTTAATTGTGATGTATGCTAGAAGGCAAAATATATTCATGTTTCATTCCCTTTAAGTGAATTAAAAGCTTTTATTCCATTTTGAGTTGGTTCATTCAGATATATTGGGTCCAAATCCTTGTTGTGTTATGTCTGGGCATCATTATTTTATGATATTTATTGATGATTATACAAGGTTTACTTGTGTATATCTTTTAAAATCTAATAGTGAGGTTTCATGCATATTTCCTATATTTTATAAATTTACTGAGACTCGTTTTTATACAATCATCAAAAAACTTCATTCAAATAACGGAGGAGAGTACATTTCTCTGATTTTGAATAGCTACCTTGAAAGTCATGAAATTATACATCAAACCACCTATCCATATATTTCATAGTAGAATTGAGTTGCTGAAAGAAAAAATATACATATCCTTGGGGTAGCTCAAGCCCTACTCATTGGATCTTATACTCCCAAATCCTTTTAGGAGAAAGTTGTTTTGACCTCTTTCTTCATGATAAATGGAAAGCCTTCCAAATTGTTGAATGTAAAGTCTTTGATACAACTATTTTTACGTGAAAAAACTATTTCTTTTACAATTTCATGTATTTGGATGTACTTCATTTGTTCATTGTCATAATCACCATAGGGACAAGCTTGATCCTCATGTCATTAAGTGTATCTTTGTTGGTTACTCCCCAGTGTAAAAGTGTTACAAATGTTATGACCCTAAGACCCGAAAAATTTATGTTTCTAGATGTCTCATTCTTTGAACTTCAACCCTATTATGGAAAACAAGGGGATTCAGATGCAGAATCTACCTCAACTCAGGAACGTATAATATTACTCCTTATTCTAAGCCATATTTGGGAAGATGAGGAGGACCTAGATGAAGATATAGAAGGAGTGGTGAGAGATCTTTCAGAAATAAAAGCAGATAAAAAAAGGAATGAAATGTGTACCATCGATAAAACAAAAATATATTTTGCCCCCAAGAGCAGATAACCATGTCCAAATACTCCAATACAACTTGAGATCCAACCATAGAGGAGTTGGAACTTCTCATTGCTATTAGAAAAGGAAAAAGAACGTGTACTCATCCCATCTCTTACTTTGTATCGTACAAAGGTATGTCTAAAAACTATAAGAATTTTATCTTAAATGCAATTGTGAAACCTGTTTATGTGAATGTAGAAGAAGCAATGTGTAGTCCTAAGTGGCAAGAAGCTATGAATGAGGAATTATTAACACTATAAAGGAATGGTACATGGGAGTTGATATATCTTTCTTTAGACAAAAAATCAATTGGTTGTAAGTGGGTTTTCAATCAGAAAATACAACTCGAGATGGATCCTTGGAAAGGTACAAGGCTCTAACCTAGTAGCTAAGGCTTTACATCAGGACATATGGAGTGGATTACTCTAAGACATTTTCCTCCTGTTGCTAAACTAAATACGCTTCGGGTACTTTTATCAATTGCAACTAATCTTGATTGGCCTTTGAATGCAGTTAGATGTGAAGAATTTTTTTTCTTGAATGGAGATTTGGGAAGAAGAAGTTATATATGGAGCCTCCACTGGTTTCTCTACGAAAAATTTGGAACTAAGGTATGCAAGCTAAACAAATCTCTATACGAGGCTCAAAACTGCAGTCTCCCCGGAGCATGGTTTGAAAGATTCACCACTGATTTGTTAAAGGCCAAGGATATAGTCAAGGCAATCGATCATACTCTTTTATGAAAAGTTCCACCAAGGACAAGTTTCGGTGATTGATTGTCTATGTAGATGACATAATCTTATTGAGATGATATAGAAGAGATGAGCGGCAGACTTAATGCGTAGTTTATAGCTAAGAATTAGAGATTAAAGACTTAGGCCAACTAAGGTGCTTTCTTGGAATGGAAGTGGCAAGATCAAAAAAGGGCATAGTTGTGTCACGACGAAGTACATCACTGATCTCTTGAAAAAGCTTGGGATGAGTGGAGTGTAAATAACTTTCGAGGATACTCCAATAGGAAGTAAATTCTAAGCTTGGAGAAGTCAAGGATGGTAGTGTACTGATTACGACAGGAAGATATCAAAGGTTGGTTGGAATATTGATTTATTTATCACACTCGTGTCGACATTGCTTTTGTCATTAAGGTGCGAAAAGCCAATTTATGCATTCCCCTTATGAAGTTCATCTTGAAGGCGTATGTGTCATCTTCTTCGGTATCTAAAAGGCACACGAGGGTAAGGACTCTTCTTCAAGAAAAATGATGAGAGAGCGAGGTTGAGGTGTGTATACCGATGCTAATTAAGGCGATCTACTAGCGAGATCAACTGAAGGTCAGACAAAGGTCTTATTACATTTCAATGAGACCCGATTTAGTCACTTGGAGGAGTAAAGCCAGTTATTGTGCTAGAAGTAATGCGAGGCTGAATTTAGAGCAATGACTCAAGGAATATGTGAAGGTTTATGGCTATAATCATTATTGGGAAAACTCTGCTTTCGGAATCAAGGTCCCACTAAACTATTTAGTAATAATAAAGCAACTATTCAGATTGCTTCAAATCCAATCTAGCATGAGAGAACTAAACATATAAAAATAGATTGTCACTTTATTCATGAAAATTTATTAGTGAAGTCATATGATCAAGTTGTAAATATACTCACCAAAGCAGTACCAAAAGGAGTTCTTCAATATATACTTAGAAGTTGAGAGTGTTCAATGTTTTCCACTCAACTCGAGGGAGAGTGTTAGAAGGAAATATATAGAGTTTTATTTGTGGTAGAATAGTTTGATTTGTTTGTTGTATTTGAATTTAAAGGTAACTTTGTATTCAAGTCACTTATTAGGAGTAGTTTAGTTATATTTAGTCTTGTATATAATAAACTAATAGGGTTCATAAATAAGAAAAAGGCGAGAGAGAGTGGTGCAACAGCTAGAGACTGCACGCCTCCACCGTTTTCTCTTGATTGATTGTTGATTCGATCTTGCATGCTCTTTGTCGATTTTATTCAACAGCAGCCATTAACTCTATTGTGGCTATTTTAAAATTTTAGCTACAATAATCAGATGGGTGGAAGACATAAACTATAAGGTGATTCGATTTTCGGTTCTGGTTAAACATTCAAGCTTCAGACATTTGTTTTACGCTTTAGAAGGCTATTCAAGCTTTTGCTAGTATGTTGCTTAATACCAGTAGTATATCATAGTTTAACCTTCCCTTGCTTTATTGTTGCTATGGTAACTTTGAAAACCGTAAAACCATCATAGAAGATGCTGTGTGTGCGTGTGAACCCCTGCTGAACACTTGAACCTGATGAAAGGTCTGTCATCGTCCTAAATGATTGTTGATTATTAATCATACTGGAAGATAGAAAAGGATTCTAAGCGGTGTTCCACATAGCTCATGTGTCTGCATGCTGTATCATATATTATCAAGGTCCGCTTGTGGATAGAAGACATTTTAGACTAAGATTGTTAGTATCTAGACGAAGTGCAGTATTGATGGGCCGTTTTTCTTCAATTTAAAGTCGATGTGTATTTTTCCTGTAATATAAACCAGCTTATGAGTTGTGGACCAGAAACGTGTTTGAATCACAATATTCAGAACCCATTTAACACACCAGAGTTACGGGTGGTAAATGATACCTACTACAACATCAAACCTCTTTTACTGCGTTCTCCGCATAAATATGTATCTGATCAGAACCAGGGATTTTAGAGAAAGCCTTTAAATAGTTTAGTTTGGTAACATGAAGGCATTTTCGAGTAGAATTCTAACGTCATCAATATTGTTAGACCAAGTATAATCGTAGATAAGTAGGTTGCAGGTCGATCTTTAGAGGTTAAAATGCACCGAAGTACCAGCTCATAATCGTTGTGCAGTTTCATCGAATCCTAGAAATTCGACGTACGTGTCCAATGAGCATAATAGATAAGAGAATCCAATGTCTTAGTACCGTGTGAATTGTCGTGTGACTGCTTCAAGAACCTAAGTTTTGAAGAATTTGGCGATTACAAGCATTATGAAAGCGACATCAAATGGCGGCGAATCTGGTGAAATGTGTTGAGACACTTCGTTTCAAGTCAAAAGTGGGTTGATCCTGACCCAATACAATTTCATTTCCTTCAGTCTCTCTGTCTTTGCCCTGAATTTCTATCGATTTTTATTATGTTGTTGTGGCACTTGATCAGCTGGAGAGGGGCTGAGTTGTTGTTTCCGGCGAGCTCCGGTTTGAAAATTTCCAGAAGAATTTGGGTTAGGCCATCCTCTCTCCCCGGCATAGTCTTTGTTCTTGGCATTCCCATCCTTTGCTAGCCAAAGTGCACTTCATTCTTTTTCCGCTAGCACTGCGTCGTATGGATTCATTTTTGACCTACTATCAAAAGAAAATAGCAAATCAAGTCTATCAGGTCAGGTCAGGTCGGGTGTACCGGAATCCTACCAGGTCGGTTCCTAGTACATCAAACTGACCAGATAAAAAACACTAAAGTTAGGGCAGTGTTGTTTTCAGACGAAACCTAAAGCGACCCAACCTGCACCCAAAACCATCATCAAGTTCTCCCCCCTAATTAAAAAGCTGCCAAAAAAGAGAAAACGAGAACTGAGGTTCAATTATTATTATTTTTACAAGATGAAAGTAAAATAGAAATTGAAGTCCAATTAATTGTATAGACTTAACCCAAACAAAAACCAAACCCTTTTTCTTTTTCATCGAGAACGCTAGCTCACTTGAGAGGGATCTGGAGGTCATGAGTTCGATTCGATATCTGGGGTATGCATACCTGGCTTCAATTTTCTTAGAAAAATAAAATAAAATTTGTTTTTTATTCATTAAATGGTTGCATAAATCGAGATGGATGAGTAGTTACATCTCATATAGATAATAAGATTATTAGAAACAGTAGCACCGATACATATAAAACAAGAAAGCAATGTTTAAGATGATTTAAACACGTATCTAGATCACTAACTTTTTTTCTTCATAAAAATTATGCAAAATTAGATTATAAAAATATTGAAAGAAAAAAATGATAAGGGTGAGAAGAAATCTTGAGTTAACCCTTAGGATGACACATGATCGAGCTTATACGGGAAAAAGTGTTAGTTGTTAAACGGCTGCACGGATTTTAGGTCATCTTTGAGCTTTAAAGTGGAGGGCGAAGATTTTTCCCGCGCTCGAGCGGAGAGTCCAAACAGCAAAGCTGGGAAAGCTGGAAACGGAGGGAAAGCCATCAATTTCATTTTCGATTCTCTCTCTCTCTGGGGCTGTAGAGTAAAGGGCGAGAATGGGGCCATCTGCCTATTCCTATACACCGACGGCGACCGATTCTGCGTCCAAAAACACTGGCAGGAGGCCGAGGCTATTCATTAAGGAGATGGTTTTGAGGAACTTCAAGTCTTACGCTGGAGAACAACGGATCGGCCCCTTCCACAAGGTACAGTTACCTCTCTCTCTCTCTCGATTTATTTCCGTGTTTTGTGAGTTGTTGGGTTGTTGGCTATTAGCATCGTGGGGATGTGATGAAACGAGTGCTAATTCCTTTTGGGTTAGTACTGCGTTGCCTCTCTCTCTCCGCCTCTCACGATTTTCTCTTTTGGGTTCTTGATGTTCATGGGTTTTTGGGTTGTAGGTGGTCAGCACGGTCGGGGATTATGATGAACTGAGTGCTGATCCTCTGTGTGTCTTGTCGCCCTAATGGAGTTTGGTTATTGCGTTCGGTTCTGCAGAGTTTCTCGGCGGTTGTTGGGCCAAACGGGAGCGGGAAGAGCAATGTCATCGACGCCATGCTCTTTGTCTTTGGAAAGCGGGCGAAACAGGTTCCTTTCCTACGTTTTTTTATCATGGATTTTAGTTTATTAGAAATTCCTACTTCCCTTTTCCAAATGTTGTTCTTTAGGTTTGATACATTTGCAATTCGCTTTCTGGATCCTTCAGATGCGTCTGAATAAAGTCTCGGAGTTGATTCATAATTCCAGCAATTATCAGAATTTGGATAGCACCGGCGTTTCTGTTTACTTTCAGGAGATCATTGATGTGGTAACAATCTCAGTGCTGAAGAAAACATGCTTGATGTGTTATTGCTGAATTCGAAACATCTATTGTACTTTATTGTTTTCTTAAATAGCATTGCTCTCATTGAGATGTTTGATTTGTTCTGGTATTTTAAGGCAAATTCAGTTACATGCTGTGGAGCAATTCATAGAGGTTTTATATGAAAGTTTAAATGATTTTCTGACAACCAGGATGATGAAACGTACAAGCCTGTTGCTGGAAGCGATTTTGTTATTACAAGGGTTGCCTTTGGGGACAATTCTTCAAAGTACTATATCAACGACCGTGTAAGCAATTTCACTGAAGTTACCAGGAAGCTGAAAGGGAAAGGAATTGACCTTGATAACAATCGGTTCTTGATTCTTCAGGTTGAAACAATTTCTGTTTTTTAACTGGTTAGATATGAGACCGTAGTGAAGTAAACTTTTTGATGGTGGTTGCTTTAGGGCGAAGTTGAGCAGATCTCTTTGATGAAGCCCAAAGCCCAAGGGCCACATGACGAAGGATTCTTGGAATACTTGGAGGATATCATTGGTACTAACCAATATGTTGAAAAAATAGAAGAAGCAAGCAAGCTGTGAGTTTCCATAAGCTTTTCAGTTGCCTGTTTTCTGTGAAATTGAGCAGAAATAGCTTGAAGTAAACGGTCACTTGTGGTTGGATAACAAGCTTAAACGCTTGTTTTATACTTTAGTTAGAAGTTATAGCACATGTTGTGTACCATCAAAATTGTTGTCACACAATCTGCATTCTCTTTTTCTTTCCCCCCTTAGGCTTGAATCTCTGAACGAAAAAAGGTCAGGTGTTGTGCAAATGGTCAAGTTGGCCGAGAAAGAAAGAGACAGCTTGGAGGTATTGTAGATTCGTTCGTTGGTTTAAACTAGTTCTTATAAGCTTGGAGTGGAATTCTTATTACAATTGTTCGTTTTCATTGTTTCAGAGTGTCAAAAATGAGGCTGAGGCTTTTATGTTGAAGGAGCTCGCTCACATGAAATGGCAGGAGAAGTCAACTAATTTGGCTTCTGAGGATGCTTCATCCCATGTCATGGAATTGCAGGCAAAGGTTCAAAGTCTAGAAGAAAACTTAAAGGAAGAAAGGCATGTAGTACGCCCCTGGGAATATGATGTAACTATACTCCCTTTTGGAATTAGAAAATTACTTTTGCTTTGCAGGGAGAAGTTCAATCAGAATGTGAAATCATTGAGGGAACTTGAAGCTATTCACAATAAGCACTTGAAGCAACAAGAGGTACTTGTTGATGGGTCTTAGTTCACAGGGTGTTCAACTATGACAATATGAATGTGTAATCACCATATGTTGTATTAGAATTTTACATTGCCCAAAGTCCCCAATACAGAGTAGTTTTCTTGGCGTATCAATAAAGCAAAAAACTGCTTTAATCAGTATAAGCTGGTCAAAAATTACCATTTTTTTCTCTAAATGAGTTAATTACAAGATTGGAGACTTAGTTTGTATGTTGCAACGAATTCTATGTACACTCGTTTAGGGAGCCTAAATAGTGGGGACTGATTTTGCATTGGTTTTACATACATGAAGCCTCTTGCTTATTTTGTGGCTGAAGGTGCACGTTTCTGGTAAAATGCAGTAATGCTTATTATCAGTGATTTATATTCCGGCCTTTCAAAAGAATTAAAATCTTTCTACTTTGCATGTATGATCTTAGTTTGAATTCCTTCATTGTATTGTATATTGGACGGTTCCTAAAAATTGGTACCGATCTTACATTGGCTTTAGCATCCACAAAAGCTACCTGTATTTTGTTCCTGAAGATGCACAAATATTTGTAACATTGCAGGTGCCCTTTTTTTAATCATTGAACTTGTATGTGTCTGTGTGCATGCGTGTGTGCGTTCACGTGTCTTTCTTTTAGCTGGCATTTGGTTTAACTGTTGAGTGGAGCCTAAATACTTACTGCCACTGGTTTTGCATTGGCTGTATTATTCATGAAAATCTTCTACTTATTTAAAGGCTGAAGATCCAAATTTCTATTAGTTTGCTACTTTGCTTATTTAGCAGTGCTTTTTATTCTAGTGTATGCC
Source organism: Brasenia schreberi (assembly GCA_036023115.1). NCBI lineage: Eukaryota > Viridiplantae > Streptophyta > Magnoliopsida > Nymphaeales > Cabombaceae > Brasenia > Brasenia schreberi. Next base: position 6,649,630 of record JAYKKT010000069.1, on the reverse strand, counting down.
TGTATGGTCATACCTTTTGTTTTCTTTAATGGTGATTCATCTTCATTTGTTCCATTCTTACATTTGTCCCTTCAGTTTTCTGTTAGGCCAATCTTTCTGTTCATGAGGTAATTATGCAGTTCGCAATGAACGTGGAAAAGGATAAGATATGCTGTCGGTTGGACTTAGTGCAAATCTGAAGTTGTCTCTGATACTATCTCCCTCATATATTTCCTAAGTGCCCTTCATTTCACTTGCAACCATCTGATATAGTTTATTGAAAAGAATAAGTCACTTTACAGTTAAAGTTCCATCAGACACATGCTTAGCTTGATAACTTGCATCAGAGTTTCCTTCTCTGGATACTATAGGTATCTCTTCTATATGTAGGTTCTTTTCTTTTTAAAGTGATTGCATTTCTTTGGTGACATCTGTTACTGGCTTCATGAACTCATTATTATATCCATGCTTGGTTTTTTCTCTGTTCTGGTTTTGACGTATATCAAAATGATACGTAAGCTTGATGCTTGCTCATTGTCGCTCATTGTCTTGTTCAGGAATTGGATAGTGACTTGAGAACGTGTAAAGAAGAATTTAAAGAGTTTGAAAGGCAGGAGGTGAAGTACAGAGAAGATCTAAAGCACATGAAACAAAAAATAAAGAAATTAGAAGAGAAATTAGAAAAGGTAATCATTTGTTGGTGTTTAGATGTGTTAGAATAATTACCAACATGCATGTCTATGACCTTTGTAAAGTTTGTACGCAGGACTCATCTAAAATTGATGAGGTACAGAAGGAGACTGAAGAATCAAATCTACTGATTCCAAAGCATGAGGAAGAGATATGTCAACAGCAGCAGCTTTTGTTGGAAGAAGAAAAAACTCTGGAGGAAATAAAGGTGGCCTCGAAAGGTACATTTTTGTATTAGTTGTCAGCTTGATTTATGTGCAACAAGGTTATTATCGGATTTGGTTTGGTCATCTAATTCTCCACTATTTAATACTTTGGGCTTGTGTTACCAGAATTTATCTCTCTCAGTTATTCTTTGAAGGTTTACCGTTTACAAAGCTTCGATTCTGCCAGTATTGAGTAGGTGCAAACCCATAAGTATCATACAAGCATGTTTATTTCGTTACAAACAAAATATGAATTGAAAACATGCTTCATGATTCTTTACCACAGGAGAAGCCAACCATAATTGCATACTGTTTAGAGGCAATATTTGTTTCTACAAATATTTGTTCTTTAGTGATTTTTCTTTTCCATGTTTGTCTCACCTTGTATAGCCGTGAAACTTCTTGCCATTCTTATTTTAGTCTTCAAAGAATAACAGGAAGTGATTGATGTTTGCACATTATATGTTGCATTGTTTTTCTATAGTTTTTACAACTCTACGACTACAATCACATCATGTGGCTCGTTGATTCTACCAATATTTTCTCCTCTGAGTGGTTTGCAGATGAAACTGAAAAATATAGGATGGAACTTACAGAGGTTCGTGTGGAGTTAGAACCTTGGGATAAACAACTGATCGAGTGCAAGGGGAGACTTGATGTTGCACATGCTGAAAATAAGCTATTAAAAGAAAAGGTATGATGCAACTTTACATTATGAGTTCAAGTGACACATTTTATTAAGTTTCCCAGTCTCATCATAGCTTTTGTGTGAATTTGTTTATCTTTTCCTAGCATGATGCTGGTAAAACTGCTTTTGAGGATGCCCAATGCGAAATGCTTGAAATAGAAGATGGTTTTGAGGCAAAAAATGCCGATATTCTAAAGATTCAAAACGACGTCGAGAAAAATAAGAATGATGCATTTGAAGCTCGAAATGAGGAACAGGTTTGCTCCCACCCTTCCTTTAATTATACAGCTTTTTATTGTTGATGAATTGTTTCCAGAATCTTCTGACAATAAATTTGCATTTACAGGATTTGATCAAGAAGGAAGAAGAGCTTATACCTCTTGAACAAGCTGCTAGACAAAAAGTTTCAGAATTGCACTCAGCCATGGAATCAGAACAAAGTCAAGGATCTGTTCTGAAAGCGATACTGCAAGCAAAAGAATCAAAACAGATTGAGGGAATATACGGAAGACTTGGGGACTTGGGTGCAATTGATGGTTAGCTTGCTATTTATGTTTATATTTTGAACTTTATGCTGGAGTTTTGAGCATGTGTTGCCTATCGGTGTTCATTAGTGTATTTCTTTCTTTTCATGTCAACCCATTTTGGTGGGTAAGGATACGTGTTCAGGCACAAGTATGATGTGTCTGGAATATGGTAATTTCAACAGTAATGGGCCTGGAGATACGACTGTACATATGCAAAATTAAAAAGGTGTCATTAGTTCAAGTGATAATGTATACTTTTATGTTTTGATTCTTGTTTTTAGATCTCTAAAGTTCAACTTAGAAAAGATCTCTCTTCCTTGAACTCATACATCCACAAATATTGGTCACCAAGCTCCAATGACACTGCTCTTTGTTTGTGTGTGTATGCCCGCATGCTGCTTAATCTGAAACTGACATAGGCTGTCATCATACAGTTGATATTCTACGCCTCTCTCTCTCTCTGATGCACACATTTAGACAAAGTTTAAAAAGGAATATATATTGGGTGCATATTAAAAAGAATATATATTGGGTGCATACCTTGTCCCCATACCCCTACCGGTTATGTTGAGGGGTGCAAGAGTAACTTCTCTTCCTGTTGATCACAATAACAATAGCCTCGTTTTTTCATCCATAGAATTTCTATTTTATTGATATCTTATGTTCCAGATGAATCGATATATGTTTCTCAACATACATTCACTCCTTGCAGCAAAGTATGATGTTGCTATATCAACAGCATGTAGCGGGCTTGACTACATTGTTGTGGAGACGACTTTGGGAGCACAAACTTGTGTTCAATTGCTGCGTAGCAAGAATCTTGGTGTTGCAACCTTCATGATTTTGGTACTCTCGCTTGTCTCTGCTTGTAATACACAGTACAATAATCGTTTATGTGGTGCCCTTTTAACTGATTTTAACAGGACTGCTGTACGTGATATGCATGAGATAGTACGGCATTTTGCAATTGTGTGGTGCTAGGCACCAACAACATCAAAATGTATCAGACACATTATCACGTAATGGCATGACCTGCAAAGTTACTTGTGGAAACTGTCGAAAAGGGCACATGGAACTTCAATTTTCAGTCTTTTTACTGCATCTCCTATACATACCCCTTCTATATATACTGTAAGTACCTTTTAGTATTGCTAAACTGGCAAGCCTTGGTTTGCCTTGCTCATGACAAAACAAGAGGCTCATGCCACACTTGCTGTATGTTAGTACATCCAAATATCATCCCTCTTTACTTTGTTTCCCTACAGGAGAAGCAACAAGAGCACTTGCCTAAATTGAAAAAAGTCTATCCCCCCGAAGGAGTCTCTCGCCTTTTTGATCTCGTCAGGGTTCAGGATGAACGTATTAAACTTGCTTTTTATGCTGCACTGGGAAACACAGTTGTTGCTGAAAATCTGGATCAGGTGGATCTCCAAATCTTTCTACTGTTTCTATTGTATGTGACTCATGCTATCTGACCACAGTATATTGCACAAAGATAGACCAATGTAATGTAATGAAACCTATTTCATGCAAAGTATCTGACAAATTGCAAAACTTGTAACAATGGGAACATCTCTACTTGTTGCTTAGTGAAATTGGTTGCCTTCTTATTGAGATTTCGTCAGATTCATACACTGAAAAAGTTTCCCATTTGAGCATTTCTTCCACTCATTATGTTTCATATACCCTTGTCAATCGGATTTTCCAGGCCATGCGGATTGCATATGGTGAAAACAAGGAATTCAGGCGTGTTGTTACACTGGATGGGACAATGTTTGAAAAATCAGGTACAATGAGCGGTGGAGGTGGGAGGCAGCGTGGTGGAAAGATGGGAGCATCCATCAGGGTCAGTGCTTCGGCTGAAGTTGTTGAAAGGGCTGACGAAGAACTTGCTGAGCTCGTGGAACAACTTGCTGCCTTACGCCAAAGGATAAGTGCTGCTGTGCAGCGCTATCAGGCTTCAGAAAAGGCATTGACCAATCTAGAGATGTGCCTAGCGAAGACACAGATGCAGGTGCTTCTATTATCTATTAGTACCCTTACTCTCTAGTACTTCAGAATTTCATTAAACTTTTCCTCATTGCTTTAACATTGTCTAAGTGCTTCTAACGTTTACATTTTTAGAGCAGATAGAAGCTCTGAAGGCCAGGTATTCTGATATAGAGAAGCAGCTTCCCTCTCTGAAGAACGAGTCTCTTCCTAAAAATGATGAAGTTGCTAGACTGTCTGAGCTTGATAAAATCATAACACATGAGGAAAAGGAACTTGCTAAGCTTGTAACAGGATCCAAAAGCCTTAAGGACAAGGTCATGTCACTCTTGCAATGAATTCCTTGTTGAGTATATATTATTCTTCGTTTATCACTAAGCAAGATCTACCCCTGCTTTATCTGAGCTAACATATTTGTGTCTCATTTAGGCTTCTGAGCTCCAAAATAAAATCGAGAATGCAGGGGGTGAAAGGCTAAAGAAACAGAAGCTTAAAGTTCAGAAGCTTCAGTCCGTGAGTATTATGCTGCATTGTAGTACATGGTCCATAGCCAGGGTTACTGATGTTAATAGTTGTGGCTTCCTTTTTGTGATATACCGAATCAGGATATTGACAAAACAAACACGGAAATTAATCGTCACAAGGTTCAAATCGTGACTGGTCAAAAGATGTGGAAAAAATTGACCAAATCAATAGAAGAATCTAGAAAAGAAAAGGAGAGATGTATTGCTGAAAAAGACAAGATGATAGCTGATTTCAAATTGGTGGAACAAAAAGCCTTTGTTGTGCAAGACAACTACCAAAAGACTCAAGAGGTTTCATTGGTTTCTGCATCAAGGTTAGCCTGCCTTTGAATTATATTTTCTTTGTGCTAATTAATTTGCTTGTGTTCTAGCTCATAGAGAAGCACAAGGAAGTTTTGAATAGAGCCAAAGAAGAGTACAATAAACTTAAGAAGACAACAGATGCCTTGCGAACTGCTGAGGTACCTGGAAATGATTGTTATTTCCCTTTATCATGTATAGAGTGTAAATGTTTATGTGAAATCTGGCAATTCAGGCAGTGTTGTTTGTACCGTACCGTATCATATCATATGGTAAATTTAAAACACATTTTAAAAATCAGAAAATAGAGAAAATCAGAAAAAATCAAGAAAAATCAAGAACAATTCTAAACAATTCCTATAAATCAAAAATTGAGTAAATATTAACATTAATTCAAATTATAAGCATCACTTTCATCATTAAACAAGTAGCAAATATTCTTTTAAATTACAACTTTCATAACTAAAAAAGAAGAATCACATTATTTTGGAAACTCTGTTGTTAAAATTGCCACATTCATTGACTTCTAAAAATATATTTAAAACCACTGTCCTCTTGTGGTTTTGATCTTATTTTGGAAATTAAAAGATAAAGAATCATATTCAGTATTTTATTTCCACTTTCATTGGCATAAAATGAGATTAATGCTAATGTCATGCATATTGCTATTGACTCCTCGCATTTACATGATGCTCATGTTATTTTGATGGGAATCAACCTTGGTGCCTTTCATTTATGTGCAATGTTAGGAAGAAATAATTAAACAACAACTAAGCCTTTTCCCATACTAGATGGGGTCAGCTACATGGATTCTTTGTTTCCAAAGAGCCCTATCATGTGCCATGTTAACAGTTAACTCACAATAAGCTAGACCATTCTTTATTGTTTCTTTCCAACACTTTTGTGGTTGTCTTCTACCTCTTTTAATACTTTCAAAATTTAGTTTTTGATACCTTCTTACAGGTTATTCTTTTGATCTTCTTTCTATATGTCCAAACCATCTTAAATGATATTCTCTCATTTTATCCTCTATTGGTGCCACTCCTAATTTGTTTCTAATAACCTCATTATGTATACGGTCTTTTCTTGTATGACCACTCATCCATCTCAACATCTTCATTTCTGTCATAGACGTCTTTTATACATGTTGATAATTAACTTCCCAACACTCAAAATCATAAAATATAGCATGTCTAATTGTTGCTCTATAATATTTACCTTTTAACTTTAATGGTATCTTCTTATCACAAAGAATACCTGATGCTCCCAGCATTAATTCTATGCATAACATCTCTATTAATTCTTCCATCACTCTCAAAAATTGACTTAGGTATTTAAAACTTTTCTTTTGTGGGATGCAATATGTGCCAATTTTAATTTTTAGATCCTCTGAAGTAACCAAATGATCAAACTTACATTCCATATGTTCTATCTTTGTTCTACTAAGTTGAAAGCCTTTACTTTCTAATGTTTCTCTCCATAGTTCCAATTTCCTATTAACTTTTTCCTTACACTTCTCCACTAACACAACGTCGTTTGCAAATAACATACACCTAGGTACTTCATCTTGAATATGTTTTGTTAACTCATCAATCACCATTATAAATAAGTATGGACTTAAAGTTGATCCTTGATGTAACCCAATATTAACTTCAAAGAAGTCTGTCATTCGTTCACGAGTCCTCACACATGTTTTTGCACCATCGTACATGTCTCTTATAAGGTTTATGTTTGTTAACGGGATACCTCTTTTTCTCAAGGTTCTCCAAAGAATCTCCATCAGTTCCCTATCATAAGCTTTTTCTAGATCAATAAATTTTATGTAAAGGTCTTTCTTTTTTGCTCTAAAATGTTTCGTAAGACGTCTCAAAAGGTGAATCGCTTTAATAGTAGATCTGCCTGGCATGAATCCAAATTGGTTTTTTGTTGTACTTGATACTTATCTTAACCTACGTTCGATAATTCTTTCCCACAATTTCATAGTATGACTCATTAATTTGATACCTCGATAATTCACACAATTCTGAATGTCTCCCTTGTTCTTATATATGGGTTTAAGTGTACTCACTTTCCATTCCTCGGACCTCTTTTGGTTTCTCCATATTTCATTAAATAGGCTTATGAGCTAAGTGATTCCTATTTCTCCTAGTATTTTCCAAACTTCTATAGGAATTTTGTCTTGTTCTACCGATTTACCACTCTTCATGTGTTTAAGAGCCTCTTTGACTTCACTCTTTTGAATACGTCGGTAGAAATTGTGGTTTATATACTTTTCTGATTTGGCTAACTCTCCTAAGCTAATACTAACATCTTTATTTTCATTAAAAAACTTATAAAAATAGTTTTTCCTTCTATTTCGTATATCATCATTTGCCACTAGAATTTTTTCATCCTCGTCCTTGATGCATCTAACATAATTAAGATATTTAGTTTTCTTATCTCTAGCCCTAGCTATCCTAAAAATATCTCTTTCACCCTCTTTTGAGTTGAGTTTTTTATATAAATCCTCCCAAATTTTAGCTTTTGCTTCACTCACGACATTTTTCGCTTCCTTCTTTGCTTTCTTATAAGCCTCTAAGGTTTTCCTAGTTTTCTTCGCATATGTAATTTGTAACATGCTCTTTTTGCCTTGATTTTATTTTGCACTACTTCACTCCACCACCAAGCTTCTTTTTGTGCCGGTACATCTCTCTTAGATTCACCTAACACATCTTTCGCCACTTTCCTAATAGTGTAGACATATTGTTCCACATATCACAAGGTGTACTAACATAATTCAAAGCATCTCCTTGAAGGACTTTCTGTGTAAATATACCTTTTTTCTTACTTTTGAGGTTCCACCATTTAGTCCAAATTGCTCAATGCACTCTTTTCTTCTTTGTCCATTTTTTACTTATAAATCCATAACTAAAAGTCGATATTGGGTGGTTAAGCTTTCTCTTGGAATTACCTTGCAATCTTTATAACATGCTCTATCTTTTTTTCTACAAATAAAATAATCAACTTGTGTTTGTGATAAGCCACTCTTATAAGTAATTAAATGTTCATCTTATTTTTTGAAAATTGTATTGACTATAAGGAGATAAAATGCTATAGCAAAATTTAAGTATTTTTAGAAAAAGATAATGATATGTCACCACACATATGACACTGCCACATCTTATCATGGGAAAAAAGACACACTACAATGCGCTACGTACAACAGTCGTGTATTTTGTGTGGAGTGTATCTAGATTCTAGACGTTCAGCTCTATGGTGTCTCTTGGACATTCTAACCAAGGGTATGTGCAGGGTGGGTTCTTAGACATGCTAGCCCTGTAACGAACATTGTATACTAAAGGCTGGTGTCGAGGTTTAAAAGACCTGTACAACCTGATTTTTTTTGCATGTTGATGACCTTAGTTATCGAAGATTGAAAACATTAAATGACTGTGCGGATATTTGTGCATGTGGATTCTTAAAAGGTTGTAAAATGATTTATTGTCTTATGAGATTTGTTAACTAAAATCTTTATTGATTTGAAACCTGCATTACTCTGATGTATACTCTATAAAGAATTGAGTGTCCATCTACTGATTGTATTTTGTGTGGAGTGTATCTAGATTCTAGACGTTCAGCTCTATGGTGTCTCTTGGACATTCTGACCAAGGGTATGTGCAGGGTGGGTTCTCAAACATGCTAGCCCTGTAACGAACATTGTATACTAAAGGTTGGTGTCGAGGATTAAAAGACCTGTACAACCTGATTTTTTTTTTGCATGTTGATGACCTTAGTTATCGAAGATTGAAAACATTAAATGACTGTGCGGATATTTGTGCATGTGGATTCTTAAAAGGTTGTAAAATGATGCATTGTCTTATGAGATTTGTTAACTAAAATCATTGTTGATTTGAAACATGCATTACTCTGATGTATACTCTATAAAGAATTGATTGTCCATCTACTGATCATGTGTTGGTTTGCTCAAACCCCTATTTTACTATTGTTGTAGCTATATATAGTTATTGTTGCTTACTACATTATTTTAAAAAGTTTTTCATGTGATTTGGTGCATGCAAAACTGTATATAGTTTGAAAATGAACATCATATTTGCTAGCAAGTCCTTGGATATGGTGCTGGTCAGTCATTATAAATTGTGTAATTTTGGTAGTTTTGACATTTAAAAAAAAGGGTGTATTGCTCGTACGATACGAGGCGATAAAGATAACACTGATTTCAAGGAGTTGCTTGAATAAATTTCTAGACCTAAAACTTTTATATTTTTAGGTTACATTTCATGTATCTTGTCTATTTTATACTTGAGTGGATGCCTGGATGGTATCTTCCTATGTTATCAATAGCAGACATCGGGCAATTAACATTTGACCCCAATATAAAATAGTGGGGATACAGTGGATTTAGTGGTAGACAAGTCGTTAAAAGTATAATATATAATTAGCCATGAAGAAATAGTCAGAAACATATATCTAATACATGTCATGGATATAGATCACATATAAGTAATGCTATCTATAAAATTGTAAAGGTAAAAACAACTATAAGAAACAAACTAAATTCTATGAAAACATTACACTAACTGTATGTGTATATATATATATATATCACAAGTACATAAATATATACATATAATAATAATAACAACAACAATAATAATGATACATAGTAGATTATAGGAAATAAAAAAGAAGAATACATCATAAACCATAATTTGAAGAATATACTAGAGTTTGAAGTCATAAAGAAGATTATTTTAAGCATATTATCATCTGAGAAATGCACATAATTAAGACATAGCCATGATATAATTTATACAACTACTGTATCCATAGAATAAAAAATCAAGTATCCATACTTTGTATGAAAAAGAAAGTCATATTATAAAAATGCATGTTAAATAATATATACTTAAAATAGATAAAAAGACTTAATGATTTTATAACATGTTAAATAAATTAGGAATTGAAAAATATTTTGTGTTAGTTTATAATAAATGAATACAATAGTGTGACTTATATGGATATGGCTATACATATTAGGAAAGTGGCGAAAGATGTGTTAGGGGTATCTAAGGGAGGTGTACCGGCACAAAAAGAAGCTTGGTGGTGGAGTGAAGTAGTACAAAATAAAATCAAGGCAAAGAGGGCATGTTACAAATTACATTATGCTAAGAAAACTAGTGAAACTTTAGAAGCTTATAAGAAAGCAAAGAAGGAAGCAAAAAAGGCCGTTAGTGAAGCAAAAGCTAAGATTTGGGAGGACTTATATAAAAAACTCAACTCAAAAGAGGGTGAAAGAGATATTTTTAGGATAGCTAGGGCTAGAGATAAGAAAACTAAAGATCTTAATTATGTTAGATGCATAAAAGATGAGGATGAAAAAATTCTAGTGGCAAATGATGATATAAGAAATAGATGGAAAAACTATTTTTATAATCTTTTTAATGAAAATAAAGATGTTAGTATTAGTTTAGGAGATTTAGCCAAGTCAGAAAAGTATATAAACCACAATTTCTACCGACATATTCAAAAGAATGAAGTCAAAGAGGCTCTTAAACATATGAAGAGTGGTAAATCGGTAGGACCAGATAATATTCCTATAGAAGTTTGAAAAATACTAGGAGAAATAGGAATCACTTGGCTCACAAGACTATTTAATGAAATATGGAAAAACCAAAAGATGCCCGAGGAATGGAGAGCAACTACACTTATACCCGTATATAAGAACAAGGGAGACATTCAAAATTGTGCGAATTATCGAGGTATCAAGTTAATGAGTCATACTATGAAATTATGGGAAAGAATTATCGAACGTAGGTTAAGACAAGTATCAAGTACAACAGAGAACCAATTTGGATTTATGCCAGGTAGATCTACTATTGAAGCAATTCACCTTTTGAGACGTCTTATGGAACATTTTAGAGCAAAAAAGAAAGACCTTCACATGATATTTATTGATCTAGAAAAAGCTTATGATAGGGTACCGAGAGAGGTTCTTTGGAGAACTTTGGAAAAAAGAGGTATCCCATTGACATATATTAACCTTATAAGAGACATGTATGATGGTGCAAAAACATGTGTGAGGACTCATGAAGGAACGACAGACTTCTTTGAAGTTAATATTGGGTTACATCAAGGATCAACTTTAAGTCCATACTTATTTATAATGGTGATGGATGAGTTAACAAAACATATTCAAGATGAAGTACCTTGGTGTATGTTATTTGCAGATGACATTGTATTAGTGGAGGAGTCTAAGGAAAAAGTTAATAGAAAATTGGAACTATAGAGAGAAACATTAGAAAACAAAGGCCTCTGACTTAGTAGAACAAAGACAGAATATATGGAATGTAAGTTTGATCATTTGGCTACTTCAGAGGACATAGAAATTAAAATTGGCACACATTACATTCCCCAAAAGGAAAGTTTTAAATACCTAGGGTCAATTTTTCAAAGTGATGGAAGAGTTGATGGAGATGTTACACATAGAATTAATGCTGGTTGGTTATAATGGAGAGGAGCATTAGGTATTCTTTGTGATAAGAAGATACCATTAAAATTAAAAGGTAAATATTATAGAGCAGCAGTTAGGCCTGCCATGTTTTATGGTTCTGAGTGTTGGGCAGTTAATCATCAACATGTACAAAAGATGTCTGTGACAGAAATGAAGATGTTGAGATGGATGAGTGGTCATACAAGAAAAGACCGTATACATAATGATGTTATTAGAAACAAATTAGGAGTGGCACCAATAGAGGATAAAATGAGAGAACATCGTTTAAGATGGTTTGGACATATAGCAAGAAGATCAAAAGAAGAACCTGTAAGAAGGTTAGAAAAACTATATTTGGAAAGTATTAAAAGAGGTAGAGGACGACCACAAAAGTGTTGGAAAGAAACAATAAAGAATGATCTAGCTTATTGGGAGTTAACTGCTAACATGGCACACGATAGAGATCTGTGGAAACAAAGAATCCATGTAGCCGACCCCGTCTAGTATAGGAAAAGGCTTAGTTGTTGTTGTTGTTGTAATAGTGTGACTTATATATGGACTTAGCGGGCATGTAGCATACTTTATGTGCATGTAGCAGATTCGGCTGATATAGTGACCATATGCCATATAATTGACAGCCTTGAGGTCTTAACAAACATCACATGTTGGCCGATGTATCAGTCAGGGACTGTTGAAAAGCTAGCATGCTATTAATAACTAAGTTTCTTGATTTTCAGTCTATGCTCGTGTATTACACAGAGAAATACATACCTAGCAGTTTCCTGTGCCTTATATCTTTAATTCTTTATAAATTTAAACCGTGGTCATGTTCCTCAGCCTACGTGACATGGATATTGATCCCATGTTGCACTAGAAATTTCTACCAGAGCGTTGCACCTTCGTCAGAGGCATCAACTCATAGTGGAACTTCTCTCGTCAACCTTGGCATTGACTATTTAAAATATTCTTTAGCTAAAAATGCTAAGTTGGAGGTAGTTGAGGTTTTGCAGGATTAGAATTTTTTTGCGCTTAACACTTTTAATATGTTATCTGATTGAAACTTAAAAATTTGTATGTGTTTGGTCTTTGCGTGTGTGTGTTTGTCCTTGCTTTTGCTGAGTTGTACTTTATATACCGTTGGCCATACCTAAATCCTTGCCTACTTGACATAGCAGTGATCAACTGCTTCTATGCTTGATTTCTTTTTGCTGCTAATAATGCTCAACTGGATGCTATTCGTATTATTGGGCAGGTTGATGTGGAATTTAAATTGCAAGATGCAAAGAAGCTTTTAAAGGATTGGGAAATGAAGGGGAAGGGATATAAGAAAAAACTCGAAGACATACAGAAATATTTCCTGAAATATCTTGAACAGTAATCAATTTTCAACATCGAGTTTCTGAGTCATTTGTCAATAAAGGTCCAAAGATCATCCTGAAACAGTTTATGCTTACAGGGTTCAGGTGGATGGAATAGAAGCTGAAAAGATACAAGCAACTTTGCATGATGAGTCACTATCTGTGTCTTGTAATTTATCAAAAGCACTAGAGATGGTAGCTTTGCATGAAGCACAGTTGAAAGATATGAAACCAAATTTGGATTCAATAGCAGAGTAGGAAGATTTTATTTCAGGTTCTGTATACTAATAACACGTTACATACAAGAAAACCACGAAATATAATGAAAATTGGATGCAGGTATCGGAAGAAGGCATCCTTGTACAATGAACGTGTGGAAGAATTGAATGGTGTTACTGTTGAACGAGATGAAGTGAAGGGGCAATATGACGAGTTAAGAAAGAAACGGCAAGTACACTGGTCTATAGACCCTTGAGTAATGATTAATTTCATTGCTGCTTAATTGCCTCCCAATCATCTCTTTTCGTATTTATAGACTGAGAATAAGTTATTTTGGGGCTTAAAATAAATCCTTCAGTGAGATAAACATTGTTCTTTCAGGTTGGATGAGTTTATGGCAGGGTTCAACACTATATCTCTGAAGTTAAAAGAAATGTATCAGGTTTGTGAGGGGCTAGTTTGCTGAACATCCTTATTCCATCTCTTAAGCAAAGTTGTAAGGTTTTCTGTTGTTTCTGTATATGAGAAAATCCATCCTTTCTTCTTGTTGTTTAGATGATCACACTTGGAGGCGATGCAGAGCTCGAGCTGGTTGATTCTTTAGATCCGTTCTCTGAAGGAGTGGTCTTCAGTGTTAGGCCACCTAAGAAGAGCTGGAAAAATATTGCCAATCTATCAGGTGGCGAAAAGGTAACCATCTCGAATTTGGGTTTCTATGGCATTACTTGAATGCATTGCCTTTTCTATTTCATTAGGTGATCAGCAGTCTTGGCATTGTGAAGCATATGGCTTCTAAGTTAACATGCAGTAGTATTGCATCACAACCAGGATCAGTTTTCTGATTGCAGCATGTTTTTGTTAAATGTATGACATTTTAGCAGCGTGCTGCCAAACGACTAGTGAACTAGTTGTTGTCTTACTGCCAACGGATAGTTCACTAGCCGTTGGCAGTCCTGCTACCATTCAACTTGTAATACAGCCCTATAAAAGGATGTGAGCTCCCCTTCTTTTATATAGCCTTTAGTGCTTGGAATTAAAGATATTTTTTCTTCTTGTTCTCACTCTCTCGTGCACACTAAGCATTTGGTGATTTGAATTACATTGCACAATTGAGTATTGGTGGATTGTGAGGATCACCGATGATTTAAGACTTGCTTCATTACATAGCATTAGACCAAGATCGCACTCGGGACGATCTTGAAGTGTGTGCCAAGTGTCTTTTTAAAAGAAAAACAAGGTCTTACACACATTATTTGCTTCAAGTAAGTGTGTTCTATTTCTTCTTCAAGTGATTCCAATCTTTTTTGAGTTGTCAATAAGTGTTTTCGTAATTTGTAATGGAAGACAGGTTTTAGTTTTACCTTTCGTTTGAACAATACAAACTATAAAACATAGGCCAAAACCATGACAAATTACCTATAGTATAAGAAGTTATGAGGATATGTGACTGTGAGTGACCTAAAGGTAGAACCATTTTCTATTGCCACGTAAGAATAAAAAGAAAAATATGAGGGTGGTCATAGAACCATACTTTGAATCCTTATGAATAATATTAATGATCACGTGAGGGATAGGTTATCCAATTATACTAATACTAAGATGCATGTGAATACCTAAAAAAAAGGCTTATGTGCAAAATAATGTTTGTTGCACATCAAATGGCTCTTGCATGCAAGCTATCCTCTTTCAAACAAGAAGATAAAGGGATAAACAAATTTTTTAGCGAATTCTCAAATACTTGGAGTCAATTATTGAGCTATAAGAAAAGATTCACATCTTATTGTGACATAAGATAGTGTGAGCAAAATAAAGATTTTTGTTTCTAATTTATGAGAGGGTTAAGAGGAGAATTTGAAAGCGTAAGGTCTTCTTTATTTCATTTAAAACCTTTTTCTACACTGGATGAGGTTCTTGCAGATTTACTTATAATGAAAACAAGACTTTGAGAAGCAAAAATTCAACAAAACTCTATCCTTGCCGCTTCTAGACCTGAGACACACGTGAAACCTTATTGACCTCTCCACTTTAAGAGTGAAGGAAACAATACTAAAAGAAAAGAAGTTATTTGCCATTATTCTGAGGAGGCCTGATACATGAAGCCAAATTGTCCCAAACTAAGGAAGAGAGTTGCTCTAATTGATGAAGAGGTAGACTAAGTGGCCAAAACTCTACATTTCAAGCATTAAAAGAGAAGGTGAAACAACTAGAAGAACAACTCATCGGAAAGGTCTCCATCTCCGACACTGCTTGCTATATGAACTCTTCATAAGGTAGGAGTACTTGACTACTAGATTTTAGTACCTCCTTTCGCATGAAATGCAAATAAAATCTTTTAAAAATTGGACAAATAGTTTTGACTCACATATTTTTACCGCCGATGGCACAAAACTAGAAGTTGAGTTGAGAAAATGAGTTATTTTGAAAACAAGTTTTTTTTGTTCTACAAGTTAGTTTGGCTCCAAAATTGAATTTAAATTTCTTTTCGGTATCTCAAATTTTTGATAATGGTTGTGTTGTGTCCTTATGTAAAGGTTGCATTTTATATGGTCGCCTCTCAAAGAAGGTGATTAGATGTTACCGTAGACAAGGACTTTATGTTATACATCGTTTGAAAATCTCAAATTTTGGATGTTATAATCTTTTGTTAAAAGATGTACTTTTGTTGCATAAGAGGCTTGGTCATTTGAATATTCAAAAGAAATGTAATTGTAAACCTCTTGATATTAAGGAAATTAAGGTATTTTTTTGCAAAGATTATACTCTTAAAAAAAATGAAATACACCTTTTCTAAATAGAATTTTGTCATAAAAGAACCTTTTGAACTTGTGCATTCAGATATTTGGGGTCTTGTATTGGTCATGTCAAAAGGAGGCGTCTCATATTATGTTATCTTTGTTGATGGCTTCACTAGGTTTTCATGGGTCTACTTGCTTTAAAGTAAGTTAAAATTTTCAACAAATTTCTTATTTTTCATGCCCTTGTCAAAAATCAATTTGATGCCCACACCAAAATTTTTAGATCTCGTTCAGAAAGTGTTTATTTTGAAAGAATTTATAACTTTTTTAGAAAACAATAGTATTTTGTATAAGAAATCTTGTACTAAAATAGTACAAACAAAATGGTCTTGCTGAGCGCAAACATAAGCCTATTTTGGAAACCACTAGAACTCTTTTAGTGTCTAATAGAGTTTCCAAATATCTGCGGGCTGAAGGTGTGCAGCTTTAAATGATATCATTTGGTGAAAAACTATTTAAAGTGGTCTCTAACTATTTATGATTAAAAGTGTTTGGTTGCAAGTATTATTTTTACTAATAAGAATGATAAACTCTAGCCTAGAGCTTTTAAATATATTTTTATTGGTTATGGTATTGATAGAAACATATATTGGTATTATGATCCTAAGAATGATAAACTATATATATCCAAAGATGTTAAATTTGTTGAAAATGAGTTCTATTTTCATAACAATCATACCAACTTTCATTTGATTCTAATTCTTCCTTCTTGATTGATGTTCTTAGCAATGATAAAAATCATGAAGAGAATACAAACCATGAAAGTGAAGAAGATAGACACATGCATTGAAGAGATATTATAATCCCTGAATCCATTAACCTAAGGCATTCTAGTCGAGCAACAAGACCACTTAATAGGTTTGTCTCCTATGAAATCTTTTCTCCTCAACATAAGACTTTAGTGACCACCATTGCATCTATTAGTAAATCTAAATCCTTCAAGAAAGTTACCAACTCTCAAGAATGGATCACTGCTGTGAGAGAGGAGTTTGATGCTTTAAAAAAAGGTCCCAACTTAGGATGTAATTGAACGACTTAAGAATAAGAAAACCATATGATGTAGGTAGGTATATAAAGTGATCAAGAGTCATGAAACTCTAGAAAGGTAAAAAGCTCAGCTAGTTGCAAAAGGCTTTGTAGAAGAAGATAAATAGACCGTGAGGAGACTTGCACTTGTTTGTCATATATGCTATTTGTGGTTGAAATATCTTTCAAATGGATGCAAAAATTTCTTTTTGAATGGATGCTTGAGGGAGGAAGTTTGATGCTTTAAAAAAAGGTCCCAACTTAGGATGTTCTGCTAAGATCTATATGATTGTTGTTATTGTTGCTGTCGGAGTGATGGTGCTGTTGGAGGTCATATTATTGGAGATGTTTTTCCCTAGCCGGAAGTTATCGATGACTAACTTGGAGTTGTCGCAGCACTCAAACAGGAGCCACCAAAGCCGCAGAAACGTGAGGTTATGTTTGGGTGTGTGTGGTTTAAAACTAACAGGGCGTATCGCCATGTCCTGTATCGCACGATACAAGCCAATACTTTTTAAATGATGAAAATTTTGTTACAAATATTGAAGTTCATCAATTTAATGCTCTATAAAAACATTTGTGATAAATTGATGAATTTCAATATTTGTGTTTTCTTAGGATATGCTATTAAGTCAAATTTATTTTTAACCATGTTATGAAAAATTACAAAGTTCTTAAATACCTCATATTTGACTTTCAACGATACACCCATGTATATCTAGTAAAATCATCAACAAAAATTACATAATAAAAGACTCCTTTTAACATAACAATTGCATGTCCCCAAACATCAGAATGAATAATTTCAAAGGGTTTACTTGTGATCGATGTTCTTTGTGAAAAAGGAACACATTTCATTTTTTCGGGAGAACAATCTTTGCAAAAAAAGTCTTTTAACATTTTTAATTCCAACTTAAGGGCATTCATACATTTTTTGTATATTCAAGTGGCCAAGTCTCTTGTGCCACAAAAGTACATCTTTTGATAAAACATTACAATGCCCAACATTTTGATTGTGTATGTAGTCCATTACATAGAGTCTTCCTTCTCTACGACCACATCCAATCACTTTTGATAGACGATCCTGTATAATGCAACCATTTGATGAGAAGGTGACTACACATCCATTATAAGAAATTTGTGATAATGAAAATAGGTTTAAATTTAACTTTAGAACCAAGCTTATTTTCGAAATCGAAAAATTTTGATTTTGAAATTTTAAATTTTATCACCTTTTAATTTGGTCATGTCTATAGGAAAAACATATGAATCAAACTTTTTTGTGTGCATGTGTTTAAAAGCTTTTCTTCACGTCATATGGAAGGAGGCTCCATAATCAAGCAACCTTGTTTTCATACTTGTCGTTTTACCACAACTGATAGAACACGCAATGCGGATGGATGTCTTTTCTTTCATATGCTCTTCATGTTATTTTATTTTATCTTGAAGTTCACGAAGAATGAAGTTTTGCTTTCCTTCCCCATCAACCGCATCAACTCTTTTCTTTGTTATAAGACACTATTTGATAACATGTCCTAATTCTTTACAATAAAAATAAATTACCACCTTTTTTGCAGCATTTTATCCATCTTGTTTTAAGTGTGGAGGACGATAGGATTATGTGCTTGCTCTTGATCTAGAAGCATCAAACACAAGTCTCTTTGTATTTTTGCTTCTTTGATCCTTGTTTCAGCCATAAAGAGACCTTAAAGAGCTTATTCTTTTGTTGGAAATGATTTTCGATGCATTGGAACATATCCAACTCCTTCGAATTCTTCTCTTAGATTTCTAAGGAATTGATAGATAAAGTCTTCATTTAGTTCGTACTGTCTTGTCTAGGCATTAGATACATTTCTTTTCATAGGATCGAAGTTGGTTCCATCTGTTAGAAAATCCACTATAATTTTAATTTATTCCCTTTTCTTTTGTCGAAGTGATTGAAGCCGATCTTGCATAGCCATTCTGTGTGCTACATCACTTTGTACATAAACTCGTTTTAAATATTCACACACATCCTTAGCATTTGTAAAATTGGTCACTCACATTATTAAGTATCCATAAGATTGTTATGTGTCCTCTTTCATATTCTTCTCTTTGTTTCAAAGTAGAATAAGTTATGGTTCTACTTGGTACAACTGTTATAGTTCCATAACTTTTTAAAATATAAATAATTTTTCATACTTTTATCTTATGTCTTATAGTTTGAACTAGTCAAACAAAAGTTAAATCCCTTTTCTTCCGTTGGGATTTTTTAATCAACACTTAAAACTTAATGAAAAATACTTTAAATAGTAATTTCCAACAAAGCCAAGTGACTTCCTCTTCTCGTGAATGATTTCTCTTATGTGATCTGTTTCCCAATGTAGTCCCAAGAGCGATTCTGCTATGATACCATTTAAGAATATCGAGATTAACAACAACAACAACAACAACAACTAAGCCTTTTCCCATACTAGACGGGGTCGACTACATGGATTCTTTGTTTCCACAGATCCCTATCGTGTGCCCTGTTAGGAGTTAACTCCCAATAAGCTAGATCATTCTTTATTGTTTCTTTCCAACACTTTTGTGGTCGTCCTCTACCTCTTTTAATACTTTCTAAATTTAGTTTTTCTAACCTTCTTACAAGTTCTTCTTTTGATCTTCTTTCTATACGTCCAAACCATCTTAAACGATGTTCTCTCATTTTATCCTCTATTGGTGTCACTCCTAATTTGTTTACGGTCTTTTCTTGTATGATCACTCATCCATCTCAACATCTTCATTTTTGTCACAGACATCTTATGTACATATTGATGATTAACTGCCAACACTCAGAACCATAAAACATGGCAGGCCTAATTGCTGCTCTATAATATTTACCTTTTAACTTTACTGATATCTTCTTATCACAAAGAATACTTGATGCTCCTCTCCATTTTAAATAACTTTAATTCTATGTGTAACATCTCCATCGATTCTTCCATCACTCTGAAAAATTGACCCTAGGCATTTAAAACTTTCCTTTTGGGGAATGCAATGTGTGCCAATTTTAATTTCCATGTCCTCTGAAGTAACCAAATGATCAAACTTACATTCCATATATTTTGTCTTTGTTCAACTAAGTTGGAGGCGTTTGCTTTCTAATGTTTCTCTCCATAGTTCCAATTTTCTATTAACTTTTTCCGTAGACTCCTCCACTAATACAATGTCATCTGCAAATAACATACACCAAGGTACTTCATCTTGAATATGTTTTGTTAACTCATCCGTCACCATTATAAATAAGTATGGACTTAAAGTTGATCCTTGATGTAACCCAATATTAACTTCAAAAAAGTCTGTCGTTCCTTCATGAGTCCTCACACATGTCTTTGCACCATCATACATGTCTCTTATAAGGTTAATATATGTCAATGGGATACCTCTTTTTTCCAAAGTTCTCCAAAGAACCTCCCTCAGTACCCTATCATAAGCTTTTTCTAGATCAACAAATATCATGTGAAGGTCTTTCTTTTTTGCTCTAAAATGTTTCGTAAGACGTCTCAAAAGGTGAATTGCTTCAATAGTAGATCTACCTGGCATAAATCCAAATTGGTTCTCTGTTGTACTTGATACTTGTTTTAACCTACGTTCGATAATTCTTTCCCATAATTTCATAGTATGACTCATTAACTTGATACCTCGATAATTCGCACAATTTTGAATGTCTCCCTTGTTCTTATATACGGGTATAAGTGTAGTTGCTCTCCATTCCTCGGGCATCTTTTGGTTTTTCCATATTTCATTAAATAGTCTTGTGAGCCAAGTGATTCCTATTTCTCCTAGTATTTTTCAAACTTCTATAGGAATATTATCTGGTCCTACCGATTTACCACTCTTCATATGTTTAAGAGGCTCTTTGACTTCATTCTTTTGAATACGTCGGTAGAAATTGTGGTTTATATACTTTTCTGACTTGGCTAAATCTCCTAAACTAATACTAACATCTTTATTTTCATTAAAAAGATTATAAAAATAGTTTTTCCATCTATTTCTTATATCATCATTTGCCACTAGAATTTTTTCCTCCTCGTCTTTTATGCATCTAACATAATTAAGATCTTTAGTTTTCTTATCTCTAGCCCTAGCTATCCTAAAAATCTCTTTCACCCAGTGTTGTCTGACGCGTATCGTATCGTGTATCACTGGGCTCCACGATACGGGCGTATCGTATCGTATCATATCGTACTTTAATATTAAAATAATATAAAAATTAATTAAAAATCAATAAAAATTAGTAAAAAATCGAAAAAAAATCGAAAAAAATCAAGAAAAATCTGATGATTGCTTTAAATTCATATAATGTAAGTTTAGTACAGATTGAGCATTCAACATTGAACAATTGCATCCAAATTTATATATTTTGAATCCAAAAAATAAAATACTGACATAGTTTACAGTACACTACAGTTACATATAATGTTACATTTTACAAATTGTAATCAGGATCATCAACTAAATAATCTTCATCTTCTCCTTGTTGCAGATCCTCCTCCTCATCATCAGCCACGCTCATACCTTCTTCTTCAAAATCAAATTCTTCATCTCCATAATGTTGTTGCGCTCCTTCCAAATTAATCTAGGCAATGTCTTCTTCTGTTAGGAGGGCATTTTCTTCAATGTCTTCCATAACCCAATCTTCTAATATATCAAAATTATCCAAACTTATTGGATCGAATTGGCTTTCTTCTCTATTTACTTTTTTTAATTGCCTACGACACAAACAAAGATAAACAATTAGTAAGTAATATTAACAATTGAAAACTGAAGTTAAATAATATTGAATTGAAAATTTTAAAGTAATACAACATTACCTTTCACGAAGGCGCATGTTACAAGGAATATAAACCAAATCATTAAGCCTTTTGTGTTCCAATCTGTTGCGCTTTTTTGTATGGATGTGTTAAAAAACACTCCAATTTCTTTCACAACCTGTTGCACTACAGGTTTGGCTTAAGACTTTGACCGCAAAATCTCTAAGGTTTGGACAATCACTTCCAAACCTGTTCCACCAAACATCTGTAAAAATACAAACATTAGAGACATAATAATCCACAGTAATGTAAGATGCAACTTAAATATGAAAATAAACAATGTACCTGGATGCATCGTATAGCGGTTGCGAATTGCAACAGGCAAACCCATCTAGTGAAGAGCATTATCATATATCTCCATCTCTCGATGTATCGCATCTGCTATGCTCTCATCAGGGACTAATCTGTCGATATAATCAATGATTCCTCGATTAACCTCACCGTCCCTTTTGAAGGTTCATGAGTACCTGAATGATGGGTTTAGATAATATGCTGCTGCATGAATAGGCTGATGCAATTGTTTATTCCATCTACTATCAATTATTTTCTACACGGGCACATAATCTCTCTTTTTTCCATTAAAATTATTTCTGATGGCTTCTTTTGCCCTGTCCATGGCTTCATAAAGGTAGCCCATAGCTGGTTTCTCCTCGCTATCAGCCAATCTCAAAACTTTCACTAAAGGACAAGTAATTTTCAATAATCTGACACATGCATTCCAAAATGAACTTCTAAAAACTGTTTCTGCAATCTCATTCAACTTTCTATTTCTTCTGTTTTGAGGCAACTCTGCAAATTGTTGCCACTCATCTGAGGAGAACATTCTCTTCAAAGCTTGCTTCTGTCTCACAATACTTTGTACATATAAGAAGTTTGTTGCGAACCGAGTTATAGCTGTGCGAAGAAGCTCTGCACCTTCTGTATATCTCCTCATCATACACAAAACAAATGCATGGTTGTAAATGAATTTTGTAATATCTTGGCAACACTCAGTTGCTGCTTTTATTTCATCCATCTCACCAATGTCCTCGAGGATGAGATCTAAACAATGGGCTGCACATGGTGTCTAGTAGAAAGTCCCATAAATATCAGCTAACTCCTTCCCAGCTGCTTTGTAGTTAGCTGCATTATCTGTAATCAATTGGACCATATTCTGTAGCCCAACCTCCTATATAATTTTATCAAATTCTTCTCGTAGGATCTCTGCAGTGTGCCTCTCCTCTGACATGTCTAGAGATCTCAAAAACATGTGTAATTTAGGACAATATACAAGAAAGATTAGCAATGTCCTTCCTCGCCTATCGGTCCATCCATCTACCATAATAGTGCATCCTGTTTCCTTCCACGACTGTCTCAAAGTCGAACAGTAATATTGCACTTCAATTACGGTCTGATCTAATATCTTCTCTCTCAATTTCTGATAAGAGGGCATCTTATATCCTGGACCAATGTTTGCAATTGCATCTGCCATTGCTTAAAAATGAAAACTGTTTGCTGCATTAAATGGAATGCATGCATCATAAAACCATCTTCCCACTACAAGGTTTGCCTGATCATGCAGTTGTTCTGAAGCCATAGCAACATGAATTCCTGGTTGAGCACCAGGTGTAGTGGAATGAGAAAAGAACGAATGTATGCTAGAAGAAGAAGCTCTTCCTCTACTCCTTCCTGAACTTTCTCTTCTGCCACCTCCAAAGTCTTGAGCTGCAACCCTCTTTCCTCTAGTAGGTGCTCGTGAACTGCTACTACCAATCTCTGTTTGAGCATCTGAAGGCAAACTATCAGTGAATCCAAATCCAGTGGCAGTAGCATCATCAGCTTCTTCATACATCTGAAAATCATCCTTTTGTTGTCTCCGTTCTTGTATGTTCTCAATCATCTGCAGGCATTGCCATTTAATACCTTCTGGTAAACTTCTAACCCTGCCTGTGCATGGAGCAACTTCTTTCTTGGTTTATGCTAGGTGGTGTTTTAACCTTGAAATTCCACCACTAACCACCTTTTCACAAAATAAGCATATGATTTTTAACCTTGAACCCTCAACTGGTATACCCCACTGCCATGCCGGATCATCAGACTTTGAATAAGAGTCTCTACCACCCCTTCCTGCATCTCAATGGAGTACTTTAATTCAAAAAAAAACCTGAAAATAAAAGCACTTTGTAAATCCCCCAATCTTCAAATAACACTAAAATCGAGTGTCTCCCACTTGATGAATGCAATAAAAATCGTATACACACACTTAATAACTTCATATTTTGTCATTAAAAAAAACCCCGAAATAACACAAAAAACAACAAATATAAAGGAAAAAATGAAAAAAACATTAAAAATATACCAAAATCCGAGTTTGGAGGCTTGCACGGGCACCGTAGGGCACGATTTTGGAGCTTTGAACACTAAGGAGGCGAAAATCGGCTCTTAGGGAGCTTGAGGAACCCAAGAAGAGAGAGGAAACCCGCCAAAAGTCGTGGGTTTCTGTCGGCCCGGGACCCTTATAAAGGGTCCCAGGGCGTATCGCACGATACGGTGCGATACTCTGGGTTTCACGATACGGGCCCCCGTATCGTATCGTGGTGCCCACGATACGATATGATACGTACGGTGCGATACGGATAACACTGCTTTCATCCTCTTTTGAGTTGAGTTTTTTATATAAGTCCTCCCAAATCTTAGCTTTTGCTTCACTAACGGCCTTTTTCGCTTCCTTCTTTGCTTTCTTATAAGCTTCTAAAGTTTCACTAGTTTTCTTAGCATAATGTAATTTGTCACATGCCCTCTTTGCCTTGATTTTATTTTGCACTACTTCACTCCACCACCAAGCTTCTTTTTGTACCGGTACACCTCCCTTAGATACCCCTAACAAATCTTTCGCCACTTTCCTAATATGAATAGCCATATTGTTCCACATATCACATGGTGTGCCAACATAATTCCAAACATCTCCTTGAAGGACTTTCTGTTTAAATATATCTTCTTTCTCGCTTTTGAGGTTTCACCTTTTAGTCTGAATAGCTCGATGCACTCTTTTTTTCTTTGTCCATTTTTTATTTGTAAATCCATAACTAAAAGTCGATGTTGGGTGGTTAAGCTTTCTCCTGGAATTACCTTACAATCTTTACAACACGCTCTATTTTTTTTTCTACAAATAAAGTAATCAATTTGTGTTTATGATAAACCATTCTTATAAGTAATTAAATGTTCATCTCGTTTTTTGAAGATTGTATTGACTATAAAGAGATCAAATGCCATAGCAAAATTTAAAATCTCCCTACCTTCCTCGTTTATATCCCCAAAACCAAAGGTTCCATGAATCTCTTGATATCCTAATGCCTCTTTACCGACATGTCCATTTAAATCTCCTCCTAAACCAATCATCTCTCCTTGTGGAATCTTTTGAAACACCTTATCTAACTCTTCCCAAAAAGTTGTCTTTATACTATCTTCTAGTCCTACTTGGGGTGCATAAGCACAAACTATATTCAAAACCTCTACTCCTAACACTAATTTCAACGTCATGATTTGGTCACCATATCGTTGTATGTCTACTACACTATCATTTAAATCTTTATTTATGATAATACCAACTCCGTTTCGAACCTTTTCTTTACCTAAGTACCATAATTTAAAACTTGTATCCTCTATCTCCTTTGCTTTTTCTCCAACCATTTTGTCTCTTGTAAACATAGAATATGAATCTTTCTCCGAATCTTAGTATCTACCACCTTCATTAGCTTATCGGATAATGTTCCGATATTCCAAGAATCAATACAAATCTTATTATCTAGGACTAGCTTCCTTACCCCCCGTATCTGTCCATAATCAAAATGCAGAGACCCTCTCTGAAAAATTTTCACTACATTCGGGCGGCAATGTAGCGGGACTAACTTCTTTACCCACACCCGTCCTTGATGTGGGAACAGTCTCTGCAATTGATTCACTATATTCGGGCGAAAATGTAGTGGCCCTTGCTTATTTCTTAATGCATTCGAGCTTTGCAGCACGTCGCTAGGCGGGGCCGCCCCAAAGTAATGCTCATAATTTTTGTAATCCACAACAACAACAACTAAGCCTTTTCCCATACTAGACGGGGTCGGCTACATGGATTCTTTGTTTCCACAGATCTCTATTGTGTGCCATGTTAGCAGTTAACTCCCAATAAGCTAGATCATTCTTTATTGTTTCTTTCCAACACTTTTGTGGTCGTCCTCTACCTCTTTTAATACTTTCCAAATTTAGTTTTTCTAACCTTCTTACAGGTTCTTCTTTTGATCTTCTTTCTATATGTCCAAACCATCTTAAACGATGTTCTCTCATTTTATCCTCTATTGGTGCCACTCCTAATTTGTTTCTAATAACCTCATTATGTATACGGTCTTTTCTTGTATGACCACTCATCCATCTCAACATCTTCATTTCTGTCACAGACATCTTTTGTACATGTTGATGATTAACTGCCCAACACTCAGAACCATAAAACATGGCAGGCCTAACTGCTGCTCTATAATATTTACCTTTTAATTTTAATGGTATATTCTTATCACAAAGAATACCTGATGCTCCTCTCCATTTTAACCAACCAGCATTAATTCTATGTGTAACATCTCCATCAACTCTTCCATCACTTTGAAAAATTGACCCTAGGTATTTAAAACTTTCCTTTTGGGGAATGCAATGTGTGCCAATTTTAATTTCTATGTCCTCTGAAGTAGCCAAATGATCAAACTTACATTCCATATATTCTGTCTTTGTTCTACTAAGTCGGAGGCCTTTGTTTTCTAATGTTTCTCTCCATAGTTCCAATTTTCTATTAACTTTTTCCTTAGACTCCTCCACTAATACAATGTCATCTGCAAATAACATACACCAAGGTACTTCATCTTGAATATGTTTTGTTAACTCATCCATCACCATTATAAATAAGTATGGACTTAAAGTTGATCCTTGATGTAACCCAATATTAACTTCAAAGAAGTCTGTCGTTCCTTCATGAGTCCTCACACATGTTTTTGCACCATCATACATGTCTCTTATAAGGTTAATATATGTCAACGGGATACCTCTTTTTTCCAAAGTTCTCCAAAGAACCTCCCTCGGTACCCTATCATAAGCTTTTTCTAGATCAATAAATAGCATGTGAAGGTCTTTCTTTTTTGCTCTAAAATGTTCCATAAGACGTCTCAAAAGGTGGATCGCTTCAATAGTAGATCTACCTGACATAAATCCAAATTGGTTCTCTGTTGTACTTGATACTTGTCTTAACCTACGTTTGATAATTCTTTCCCATAATTTCATAGTATGACTTATTAACTTGATACCTCGATAATTCGAACAATTTTGAATGTCTCCTTTGTTCTTATATACGGGTATAAGTGTACTTGCTCTCCATTCCTAGGGCATCTTTTGGTTTTTCCATATTTCATTAAATAGTCTTGTGAGCCAAGTGATTCCTATTTCTCCTAGTATTTTTCAAACTTCTATAGGAATATTATCTGGTCCTACCGATTTACCACTCTTCATATGTTTAGGAGCCTCTTTGACTTCATTCTTTTGAATACGTCGGTAGAAATTGTGGTTTATATACTTTTCTGACTTGGCTAAATCTCCTAAACTAATACTAACATCCTTATTTTCATTAAAAAGATTATAAAAATAGTTTTTCCATCTATTTCTTATATCATCATTTGCCACTAGAATTTTTTCATCCTCGTCTTTTATGCATCTAACATAATTAAGATCTTTAGTTTTCTTATCTCTAGCCCTAGCTATCCTAAAAATATCTCTTTCACCCTCTTTTGAGTTGAGTTTTTTATATAAGTCCTCCCAAATCTTAGCTTTTGCTTCACTAACGGCCTTTTTTGCTTCCTTCTTTGCTTTCTTATAAGCTTATAAAGTTTCACTAGTTTTCTTAGCATAATGTAATTTGTAACATGCCCTCTTTGCCTTGATTTTATTTTGTACTACTTCACTCCACCACCAAGCTTCTTTTTGTGCCGGTACACCTCCCTTAGATACCCCTAACACATCTTTCGCCACTTTCCTAATATGTATAGCCATATTGTTCCACATATCAGAGGGTGTGCCAACATAATTCCAAACATCTCCTTGAAGGACTTTCTGTTTAAATATATCTTCTTTCTCGCTCATAATTTTTGTAATCTATGTTATAAAAATCCGACGAAGTTTTACGCTGGCTGTCGGAAGCCCAACACAACCCTCCTCCTTTATCCGGTCTTGGGACCGGCAATGCAAGGGTGATCCCTTACATGGACGGAGTTTCAAGAATATTGAGATTCTTCAACAATAATACAACACCTTCAAGTGCTTCCTTGAGGTCTAGCAACCGTCACTTCTCGCATCGGCAAGCAATCAACCACACAAGTGATTCAATTGAATAACCCAAGACAGATTATATAAGCTTAGTCATACTGGCTTACCTTAACAGCTAAAAGAGTGACGATGGATGTTGGTCACTACCAGATGGCTGGCCCAACGGCTAGAAAAAGTAGCTGTTGGGCCAGGTTATGACCCTGGTGGCTATGGCCCTGGCTAACTGGTCCTTCTTAACACTCCTATGATGTGTATAACAAATAACATCTTTCAAGAATGGACCAAACACATAGAGATGTACTGTCATTACGTTTGAGAGAAATATGTGTAAGAAAATCTTTGTCTTCAATACTTGCGGTCAGAATATAAACTTGGAGACGCATTTTGCCAAGTCTCTTGCTGGATTTAAATTTATTTTTTAATTGACAAACTTTTCATATTACTTCGTAAAGTTTGAAGAGGAGTGTTAAATGTATTTGACATTTTGGCAGCCATTGGCAGTTTTGTTGCCATTAAACTTACAAATACAATACAACCCTATAAAAGGGCTGAACCTCACTTATTTTATATAGCCTTTAGTACTTGGAATTAAAGATATTTTTTCTTCTTGTTCTCACTCTGTCGTGCACACAAAGTGTTTGGTGATTTGTTTATTTGAATTACATTGTGCAATTGAGTGTTGGTGGACTGTGCCAGTCACCGGTGATTGAAGGCTTGATTCATTACAGTTTTTGTGCTATTCATCCTTTTCAGACTCTAAGTTCCTTAGCTCTGGTCTTTGCCCTGCACCACTACAAACCGACTCCTCTTTACGTCATGGATGAGATTGATGCTGCTTTAGGTACGTTCTGGATTAACAATGTTTCAACTGCTTAGCTATCTGAATTATGATATTTTCCTCTTCAGTCCATTG
Organism: Brasenia schreberi; assembly: GCA_036023115.1. Taxonomy (NCBI): domain Eukaryota; kingdom Viridiplantae; phylum Streptophyta; class Magnoliopsida; order Nymphaeales; family Cabombaceae; genus Brasenia; species Brasenia schreberi. The sequence continues at coordinate 6,620,761 of JAYKKT010000069.1, read as the reverse complement.
TTCTGAAAGAACAGTTTTTGCAGATTTCAAGAATGTTTCCATAGTAGGACACTACGTCAAAGACAGAACCAAAGATGCACAATTCATAATCATAAGGTTGGTATTGCCAACTCTCTCTCTCAATTGTTCCTGATGTTTAACCGTGCATAACAGGATATAATAAACCCTGCAGCCATGTAGATGCATTAAACACAGATTGGAGGACAAACGAAAAATGCTATATTGGTTTGTTAACAAACAGGAAACAGTGTAATCAACAGATACTTGAGTAGATTCTGGAAAACGTTGATCAATATATTGTGATAGATCCCTAGAAGCTGGTGTATACTGTTGCTACAAGATTAATGTTGCTGATTTTATGTGAAATGGCATTTCTCTTGAAAGATATTGAGCTTTTTTCCTCCATGAAATGCCTCCCACCAAGGTCAGTAGCACAGTGAAAAAACCATTTTGGAGATCATCGCCAGATGATAAACCATGGAATAAAAACGGGTGAAGAGTGGTCCCATGCTCCATGAGCTGATTCAAGTACTTTGGCGTACAGTTTAAAAGCAAATGGTTGCTGGAATTGTGATCTTAACTATGGTTAACTCGTCTTTTGATTTTGCTTGTCTGCGGTTCCACTTTTATTTACTCTTTTGGGTGCATGCTGACTGTAGCCTGCGAAACAACATGTTTGAGCTTGCGGATCGGCTGATTGGCATCTACAAAACTGAGAATTGCACGAAGAGCATAACAATAAATCCTGGCAGCTTTGCTATTTGCGAAAAAGCTTCTTGAGGGAGCGATGCAGGTGATTGCTAGTTCTTTTGCTTAATTTGAAAGCGGTTGCTCCTCCGTACAAGGGGTTCTCACTATTTCTCGACTTACCCCATTTTCATGGTTTAGGCTGCTCAATCTCAGGATTTGGAGGGTCAAGCTAACAAAAGAATCTTCAGAAAACAAGGCAAATAGAAGGCAGAAAGCTCTTCTTCCTCTGTTTCACTGGAATTCGGCTTTGTACCACTAGGCGGAGCTTGCACAAAGGCTACCATTGATGTGCAGTCAATAGTGCTATATGCTATTTAAGTTTATGGGCTAAAGGTTATTTTTTATCTATATTGAAAATTAGGGCTGGCAATGAGCTGAGCCGGCTAAACTAAGGCAGTATGTTGTCTAGTTAATTAAAACCTATTATGCTGTTTGTTCTCGTCTCTTTTTTTGTCAGTTTGGAAGACCTAAGCAGATACTTAGCTGAGTTGTGAGTCCAGATGAGCTGATGAGCCTGCTTATTACCAAAACCAATACCGAGGCTCTTCCACATTAATTGGAATTGGCCAAAACAAACTAGACTTGCATGAAATGAGACTATCCAAGTGTCTTTGAGCTTGTCTGATCAAACTAAACATACCGAGATATTGTACACTTCAATATACGTGGAAGCAGGGTTGATCTCATGCTGCCTTCCAGGTCTTGTTGAAATTTTGTAGAATTGCTGAAAGAAGAGAAAATGGCGTCAATACAGACGGTGAAAGTAGTATCTGCTGTTTCGACATCAAAAGCCTTAATGCCAGCCACGGTAAAATGATCGTACTGCCACTTTCCTGAAAAAATAAATGGAGGTACCCGTTGTGTTGCTCATTTTGGTGCCAGATGATGGGACAATGAGCTATATGGCAAATGATCGCTGAAAAAGATGGCTCAGTGTCCCTGTTCCAAGCTGAGCTTTGGAGCAACCGTATTTCAGCCCAACTTACAGGTTATCAAGGATGACCACAGTGATGGATCTAAAACATTTTCTAGGTTGAGGTGAACAGCCCACCGTTTTGCCGTGGACTCTATAATATGGAGCACAGTTGAAACTGTGAACCTTACATTTTATTTACTTGATGGGGAAAAGTTGTGGGCTCAGAAAATAGCCTGTGGACTAAACCAGGAACGTTGATGCGACTATTGATGTTGCAGTTTTGAGGATTTGAAATATGCAAATTAGGTCATATGATGATGTTGGAGGCATTCGGTACCAAGGAATAAGTTCATTTGACACATGTTTTCAAGCGTACCAGAACACCAAGATGGATGATATGATGCAAAGAAGCTTCAAACTTTGTTCAGAATTAGGGGATTTTTCTTGAAGAGCAGGAAGGAGCAATGGGTTGTCATTTACAACCTTTTAGCATAATCTTAAATATTATTGTACATCAATACACAGAAAGCTGCATCCAGAGTTTTAGCTCAACGGCAGGGTGCCGCAGCACCTTTGCTGCTGGTGGGAGTTCGACTCCCAGAGGGTGCATGTGTGAGTGTGTTAGGCTTTGGCCTCCTCTTTGTAACAAAAAAAAAGCACCACGCAGAAAGCCCATTTAGCCAATATAAGGAGGGACATATAGGCCTAATAAATATTTGATGGCTGGCGCTGGTGGGAGAATTTAGGAACTTGACCCGCCAAGCAATAACTTAGGGATGGGTATTCCTATATGCACAACCCTATACTCGAAACTCAATTTTGTACCCCATGCCTGCCCTGTTACCCGTGAAGATCATCAGTATAGGGTTGGTCCTTCCCCTTGCGTCAATGGGGATCGTATCAGATGCCCATAGACTAATTCTGCCGCCAACAATACTTTTGAAGTTATTTCTGATTAAAATTCAATTCCTCATCGATTTAATCCAAATAATTGTGAAATTTTAGGTTCTAGGTACTTGAAACGTTGAAATTTCAATATGACACACTTCCTGTTTTCCTCAACTCAAATTAAAAACCAAGTCAAACCTGGTAATTCCCACCACTTTCGGGTCGGTCCCCATGGATCAGGCCAAATATGGACATCCATACTAAAATGCCACGAGTACCAATGATCTTAAAGGCAAGCAGGTCCAAGTAGTAACCATACCGGCTAAGCAGGAAAACAGAAATAGCATTAAGAGAAAGTAAGCTTCCCTCAACCTCTGAACATTGATGGTGACTGCCTCATTTTAGTTGGGCACCATGAGAAGGGCTCGGTCTCGGCAGAAAGCTTGTATGACAATTCTTCTAGCAAGCAGCATCAAGACAGTAAGCAGCAGTGTAAGTTGGGCTTGATGAACTCGCATGGACCGGTGACTTCAATTGCCTCTCTGGGCCGGCCCATCTCTCTCGAACCTCCTGGCATTAAAAACCATCTTTAGACAAAGGCATAACAGTAAGAAACCCTGAGGAGTGAGTACCTCTACTAGGTCAATATTATTAAGCTATGTTGGCTGCATAGTCATGCCATAAAATTTTCGTTTATATCCTACATCAGTTATATATGGCCTACCAAAATTTATGCAGTAAATTAACATATTATTTGAATTAGAAATTGATAAAAAATCTAACGGTAACATTAACGCCAGCATGTGTCTTATATGAGGAATAAAAACACAAACGAAAGACAATATCATGCATATTTGCATGGGAACACATACACAACAACGTGCATGCACGCATACATGCACAACCGTCAAAATAACTCAAAAATTTTCTTTAAAGAAACAAAAAGGGAAGAAAAACCTATGCTAAGTTAAAAAAGGTCATGGAGGATACATATTTACCTTCAAGGAGAAGTGCAAAGAGAGTTGCCATGCATACATAGAAGAGAACAGCATGACGCAGAGCAGCCATGGCTGATTTGAGGTGCAGGGCGAGAAAGGGCCATAACTTGCCAACTATATAGTATTTCGTGTATTGGACCTTTACTATACGTGCTTTATGTTGTTCATGCAAATGGTAAGTTTAATTCGATGTGCAAAATTGGAATAATCTTTTCATTTTCTTTGTAGGAAATATTTGGTGAGCTTTTGATATTTTCTTTTTTCAGATTAGGGTACCACACCTCCGGTGAGATTTAGTTGCACCTAGATTAATGTCAACAGGACGGACCCAAGTCTGGATCCAGATATAACTTCCACTTTCAGATGTTAGTATCAAACCTGGAGTGGGTCTCCCTCCCTCTCTCTCTCTCTCTCTCTATATATATATATATATATATATATATAAAGTATTTATCATGAGAAAATGCAGACTTGGAACCAGTGGTGGTCTACATTATGCCGAGGAGCGGCATCGATCCATCCAGAATTCCGAAATTAACAAAACAACTACTAGCCCGAGATTCAATCAGCCATTCGCCCCAACCTGAAAAACTTTTTAGATACTGCCCCTATGAGAACCCATGCAAAAATGTAAATACCATGAGAAAAGCCAGAATCAGAACCTACTGAAAATGTAAACCATGCACAGACCATACTTGGGAAAACAATATAGATGTTTGATACTTTTACATTTATCTTTCTAGGATCATATACAGTCCCCGGGTCAAATCCAAGCATAGCATAAAGTTTATCATATCCGGCTTCATATCTTAATTGGATCTTGCAGGCTAATCCGGTTATTTAACTAATGGATCTGTTATTCTATCAAAACCCCCTAAATGGGTTGGGTTTGGGTAGGATTTAGACAGACAATTGTAAATTTTGTCTGAAACCTGATCCAAACCTGACATGCCAGGATTCAGGTTGGCGGTTCAAAGGTTCTTTTGGGAGTCACTATAATAGATTCAAAGCTTGCCTATCCAGTAAAAATAGGAAAAAAAAAATCCAGTTATCTTGAGAGTCAGTATCATAGACTCGAAAAAGAATTTGATGGCCAAGAAGAAGAGATTGTTGGCTTAGATTTGGATCTGATCATAGGATCAGGTATCTGTTGAGGATCTAATTATCCAAGGAAGTGCCGTTGAGCATTGAAGCAATAGGCACAGCTGTTTCCGATGCGGAACCCGACCCATCTGGTAACCTCACTTGCTAACCATGCTTGAGTCAAGTCTTACTGCCCTTTTTATTCCTCTTCATTCTTAGCCATCCTACAGTTAGAAAGCTCCATTAAGGTCATATTCACATTTGGTGGAGCTTATGCGTTGGGACGTTTCGTCACGGTTTCTACGTTCTCCCTCTGGTTGTCCGACGAAAATCTTCGATGCCTGGACTGGAAAGATCACAAAGAAGATAATATATATTTCGAAAGGAACCATGGTTCTCATGGTTAAGGGTCAACTCAGAACTCAAAAGGCCTTCAAATGAATGGTGCAAAGTTAGATACTGTTAACAAGAAAAGTTGAGGATCCTGCTTGTGTTCAAGAATGTGTGTTTTAGCAGGAGAATTTAGTACAGCTGCTCAGCTGAGCTTGCCGCGGGTTCACTCTGCTTCATCTGACTTTTGCTTAGATGATTCCTGCTTCTGTAGGCTCTGCCTCAGCTGATTCTGCTTATGCTGGAGTTCTCATTCCAATTACGAAATTCTTGGTGTCCATAGGTAGGGGTGGCAAATGGGGTCAACAGGTCCAGTTTGGCTTTGGGCCGGAAAAGGTTGACACAGACCCGAACCCGATTTTTGTTTGGAATCATTGGATACCTGGACACGACCTGGAGTGAGTTTGGGTCGACCCAGCTACAACCTCATATAGAGGCAGTTGTATGTGCTCAATCCCTTATTTGGCATGGTTCCACTACTTTAACCAGGCTGACGCCTTTTACTATCTTATACTCAGCCTTTGCTACCACTATAAAAATCACTTAAAAAACCTGAATACTTAATGTGGTTTTGATGGCGGCACTGCTTTTGACCGGTTGAGGGCAATTGTAGCCAATAGAAGAGTAGCAAAAGGTGGTGAATGATGGCGGTTGGTGGTTGAAGCGGTAGAAGGGATTGAGCACCGTGTTGAATTGAGCAAAGACCACTGCCCCCCTCTCTCTATATATAGAGAGTGATATATGCTTAAATCTATTCAAACATTTTCACCATGATTAATGATATATTTCACATTTAATGCATGACTAATCTCACTTTTTAAATTCAAATCTCCACCACTTATAGCACTGGTCAAATGGTGGAAATATTTGAGTGGATATAAGCATAAACGGGTTTGCGACATATCTATATCTATCTATATATATATATATACACACACTTGTACACATACACACATATAGTGCACGTGTGTTTGTTATATGCATTGTGTATATTATATAAATATATACATATGTATTATATACATAAAATATATCATACATATATGTATAAAATGTAAAATACACATTTTTATAATTATAAATACATAATATAAATGTGTGTAAAATTTAGGTCAGGTAAGAGTTGGGTCTGGATCAACCAAGGCCTGACCCGACTTTTTACTGGATCACTTTTGAATGACCCAGACACGCACGACCTAGAGTGCCTAAACCCCGACTAGAGATGGTTTTTTCGTGTAGGGTCTGAAATTGCCAACCCTATCCGGGTGTCTTCCTTGCCACTTACATGTATATATAACTGTTAAATGTACGACATATAAGCTTGTCTTTATATTCCGATTGACTGATAAACCTTAGTCTTCGTTTGTTCTTTTCCTTTTGTTCAAATCGACCCCTTCCTTTTACCATCTTTTTCTGAGTTCGTCCCTCTTCTGCTTAATCTGAAAGAAAGGTCTCCATCTTCTATATAACCTTTTGAAAACGTGAATTCAAAGGGGAAATATGGTGGAATTGCATCGAGAAAGAAGAATCAATAACGTGAACACCATAAATTAATGATGTGAATCTCCATTTGTACAGGGATTATTTCAATGTACAGGAATTATAATACAAAGAAGAAGCACTTCATGAAAAGGAATGTAGTGTCGTATAAGTTTCAGTTTGCCCCTAATTGTGGTGTGGGAATGTCATCCCGCGAAAGGTGCGGTGAGGACTATCAGTATCATAAAGCAATCCATCATGTTCTTTCAACCAAGGTTAATTGCTAATTAAGTCATCAATAGAAATTGAACGCAAAAATGGAATCGAAGGAAGACCTTATTTAATGCTATTATTGCTGAACCATTTTGATCCACCAATCAAGTCTCTCTCTTTCTCTCTCTTTATTACATATATATATATGTGTGTGTGTATGTTTCTGTGTGCGTGTGTCTCGTGTGGAGAGAGATGATTGATGGTGCATTTTAATAGCAAACAAGTTGATTGCCCTCCTCTCCAATTAGATCATGCATGGGAATTTTGTCAGTATCAATGCATGGGTGACATGACGTTGGTACATAAATAGCCTGCGTATTTTATGTGTGTGTGGGTGCATGCGCGTAATGGTGGCAACAGCTGCAGGCCTGTGACACCGAATCAAAGACGCTTAATGGAAACGGTTGATTTTGACACAAATGCTACAACGGCACTCTTCATGAGAAACGCATGTTTATGACTATAGAAGAGAATATGGAAATACAGCCAAAAGAAAAGTGGCTAAGTGGAACACTTTCACTTTCTTCTTTCCTTTCACGATCATAAAGGTCCAAAACTCTCTCCCTCTCTCTCTCACACATAGAGAGACTTTGTTGTGCTCTCTCTCTCTCTAAAGACACTCATATAGTTCTGAGGGCTGGAAAAATATGGTGGTTCATATTCTCAGTTGCATGAATCTGTCTACCAAATTCTTAATCCAACGATAATAAGTTTTGTGTTGTGGTACTTCAAAAAATTTCATCAAGTTCAGGCTCGCACTGTAAGGTTTGGTTTACAAGAATCTGAAAAACCAACCGCAGACAATCCACGAAATATTATTTGTGTTGGTACTTAAGTTTTATCCCATGAATCTAGCACACACACACACATGTAGACAGAGAGAGAGAGAGCATCCAGGGTCGAAATTACGGAAGATATTATGTCGAATCCTAACACAACACATCAATATTGGAAATACCAGAGAGAGAGTCTCCGCGCGTAGGACAGTGCAGGTGGGGCCTTTTGCTTTGCATTCTCTTCAGCACCACCGACACTCTCGTGGGGCCTATCAAACACAGGACAGACGAGCACGGACCATTACCGTCCCAGCACGTGTTCGCCAGACGGTCTCCCCTTCTGGTCCCTCTTCACTCGTCCGTCAATAACCCTCCGCCTACGCCACCGACGGTGCCTGCTGCCCGTCATCCCCATACCCATACACCGTATACCGTATTTTATTTTATTTTTTATGCTTTCCGCCCCTTTTCCCACGTTTATTGCTTTTCAATGCCTTTCGTACGAACTTTCTAATCGGACGGCAGTCACTCGGTCTACATGTGCGGGACCCACCATTCCGTGCTCTTTGGTGGGGCCAATCAACAAGCACATTTAAAAAAATAAAGAAGACAAAATAAATAAAGGAAAAAAAATTGATTGTCTCATTAATGAGAGAGAGGATGGTGCGTCAGATTATCTGTCACGATATTTCCAAAACTGGGTCAATCTTTCCCGTTAATGACAAGCTTAGTATGGTCTTTTAGGGAAGGTTCAGAATGGCAAAAAAGACATAAGGAAGATGGATGAGGGGGTATTTCTCTAACACGAAATGATTGGTGACGCAATTAGGAAAAGGGCAAGACCGTGGACTAATAATTTCTCTTTCTCCAAATTTATGTGTTTAAAAAAATCAAAATCTTGACTAACAAGAAGAAGCAATTTAATAACTAATATAGATGTCCTTTTTAAGTTTTTTCAGACCTTATTTTTTTTAAAATAGCAAGAGGAGGTGAAACCTAACACACTTGCACATGCATTTTTTGGGAGTCGAACTCTTCGCTGACAACAACCGTTCTACAGCGCTCTATCATTGAACTAATGCTTTCGGTGCTAAGACCTTATTCTTTTGTAGCTTCACTGTTAATGCCATATATTGGCATGTTAAGACATAATTAATTTTGGTTTTGAAACCAAACTGAAATTAGCGATGTGTTTTACTCAACTTTATGACTTATAAGAGTTTGATTACCAAATATCGAGGAACTATTTTTTTTTTAAAGAATGAAGTTTGCTATTTGTTAGCTTTAACTGGGAACTCTCGTTCGACTCATCTTAGTAGACTCCTTTGGTTCACACTAAGATCAACTCGAATGAACTAACGAACTGAATGCGAGCGTGCCCGAACAAGCCATGGACTCGGTTCGTTCAGCTTACTTACCAGGCCTAGCATAAGATATGAAAGGTTTTTAACATAATTTTCTTATATTTCAGTAGTAAATTTTATTACAAAATCAGTAAAATATATCTTATTGAAAATAGCAGTCCAAAACAGAATATAGCCAATCTCGAGGCATTCCGTCTCTTTCTAATACTGACATTACATATAGTTATCATCATACTCTCTCTCTCTACGTATCACGTGCATGAGATTGGACGAGTTGGTTTTTTCTTATTATACTCTGTCTGTGTGTTACACGTACCACGTGCATGAGATGGACGTTTTCTTTATCGCACACTCTCTTGAGTTTTATAACACACTATCAGCTATATATATACTACATCTCATGGTCAGATCCATATTCTATAATACATAGTTCGTCTCACCCTAAACCATTCAAGGGGTTATTTGTTAGACCTTGAAAAAGTTTGTGGATTCTTTGCTATATGTATATATATGGTTGCATATATGTATATTCATATCTAGTTGCCACTGTATTAAAATGAACATTCTCTATGCCTGTGAGTGAGTACTGAGTACGATAGCTAAAACCTCAACCCATACATGACCCAGAAAATCTAGTCTAGGTCAGGAATTAGACTCCATGTGGGACCTAGGTCGACTGAAAGCAACTCAACGAAAGCAGGATTTAGTACTGGATATGAACATGGCCAAGGATATGCGTAATATAGAGTTGATACATAATATATGATATAATAGGAACAATATGGCTAGGGGTTCAACTCACAAGTTGAAGAACATGAGTTCAACACCCTGGGGCATAAATATGGCTTTAACCTCCCCATTTGTTGAAATAAAATCTTCACGCATTCTGGACAGCTGAATTTTTACACTCCAATCAAAGTATTCTATAAACTGCAATCACGTGGTCTAATTAACCATGCTTCTGAATAATTAAAAGGCATAAACCCTACTTTTAAGGTCGATTTGCAAAAGAAATAAAACAAAAAAGAAAGAAATGAACCAGTTGAGTGTTTTGCTGCTAAGTGTTTGGTGACCATGAAATTCGGCCTATCTTAGCTCTTCGCATAATTGAATGCACTTCAATAGTCATGATTTAATATCTAATTGTCGCAATTCGAATGACGATTAATGGAACGACTTCATATAGATACTATTGCCGTTGATTTTGTGATGCATGCCTTTGTTTTTTTTTGATAACTCAAGAAAGCTACACCAGAATGGTTAGACTTAGCTACTACCTGTTATGGCAAATTACCAGCGTTTTTTTTAAAATATTGACCAAAATGTTAAATATTGAAGTCTATAGAGCAACCTATCAAGGATTAAGCATAAATATTTCATTTTAAATCTATTTAAATGTTCATGGATTCAGCATGTAAACTAATTTACAGACAACGAAAAATTTATAGGAAAAAAGGAAAAGATTAGAAAAATAATTCTTTCTCTCTCTCTCTCTCTCACGTACACATCGTAAGATGGCGCTATCTCACCTTGTACTTGAGTGCATATAATAATTGTCAAAATAATTTAACTTTATTCATTAGCTTTTGTATGTCAATCATGCATAAGCTTCGCTGTGTGGAGAGAGAGAGAGTATCGGAAGACAAATCCTGTCCTTTTTTTTTTGACAAAAAATGTTGCAAAAATATAAGAGGCATATACAAGTGGATCTAAAGATACCAATTTAAAGGTTTCTCCTTCCAACGCTGGATGCTATCAAATAATCTAATGGGTTCCTCAGCAAGAAGAAATCAGGAGCAATTAATACATATTTTAAAATATGGAATTCATGACTCTTTCGTTGTAACCATACCCAAAAACGACTCAACAAATCTTTGTTGAAAAATATTCACATTTGTATAGCACACGAAACAATCATATATATATATATATATATATATATATATATATATATATAGAGAGAGAGAGAGAGAGAGAGAGAGAGAGAGAGAGAGAGAGAGAGAGAGAGAGAGAGAGAATATAATATATGCTGAAACTCTTCCATACTTAAATCTACTCAAACATTTTCACCGTTCAATTGATATGATTAAAGTAGAGATTTTAATTTAAAAAACAAATTGTACCATTGTAATGCATAAGGATACAATTCACTTTCTTAATTCAAATCTCTACCATTGATCACACGGATTGAATGGTAGATATATTTGATTGGATTTAAGCAAGAATGAGATTGAGTATGTAAATGTGTATATATTGCAGTGATGAGTTTGTAGCTCTTCGGTCGTAAACAGCTTGTAAGCAAGTCAACTGAACTTTGGTGAAAGATACATGAATTTTATTAGCATGAGAGATGCATTTAGAGCACCTATAAATACATTTTGATTAAAGTATCTAATCCGTATCACCAATAAACATGTTTAATCAGTACCACCCATGAATAATATGCACAATGATCAACAACTCGCCTTCCTAGCTGGTCGACTCACAACTTGAAGGTAATGAGTTGGATACTCAGGGCGTGCATCTGGATTTGGGTCTGGAGTTTGTTCATAACACTAAGAATGTGAATGGAGCGGATTCAGGTCCAAGTTGGCATTTCTGAATCCGATGAACTGAACATAGGCGTGCAGGTCCTACGCACATTTGGATGGGATATGAAGGAGGAAATCCATACTCACATAAATATGTTGAGACCGGGATCAGGTATTGAACCAAGATTGATTCAAGCGGCCGTCGGCTATTTGGGTCTGGTTCAAACCAGATATCTGGACCAAGCAAAATCCAAATTGACTTCCTTACATAGCACCAAAGGCAGTGATTAGTGTGGTGGTACCCATTCATAGTGTGTTGCTGGATCGCGAACGGCTTTGTGATGCGGGACCCATCCCATACACGAATCCAGTTAGTCACAACCTTGTCTTCATGCCACCAAATCTATGGAAAGAAAAATAAATAAATTCTAAAACTGAAAAATAAGCATAATGCCATGCAGTTCATTGCCACCACACAAAGAAAGAAGTGCATTTATAATTGAGAAAAAATGCACCGTTTTAAGAAATTCTTGCCTTTATCGTCTATAGGAATTTTCGTTTAAATGTAATGATTTCTATATTTTATCAAGGAGATGAATATCATCTTTTATGATTTTCTTTGATACAGTCGTGAGGCCAAAGCAGCATGCATGCCTTGTGAGCCGAAGCTCTGGCCGTAGTTTTTCGTGAGTAAATCCGCATTTTTAGTATCTTGATGATTTTTTTTGTTTTTGTATTTTATGGTTTGCAAAATTGACAATTAACATCTTATTGTTTTCTTTTGACACTTTGTGCCGTGCATTGTTTTAGCACTTAGTAGCTGCCTACTAATATTATTTAATTTTATTGACATGTCATGCTGATGTGGCTTGTGTGAATGCCACAACAGCATCGTGTTAGTCAACATACCACATAAGAAAAATTACGTAGTTTTTGATGCCAAAAATCCACTTCTAACAACAACGGTAGCATTACTTGTTTTTTAAGTGTGATAACGTAAACCACATGTTACTAAAATATTAAAATAAAACGACAAACCATTAAGTCTCAATTTCACAAAACCATAAAGTACAAAAGCAAAGTTTTCTTATTTTTAAGTAATGAAATATATTATAGTATTCAACGGATTCATCTATATCAATTTTCTTCTTAAAATGGAAAATTATGGTCCAATCTTCATTTTTTTCTTCCAATCAAACAAAATGAGCCAATACAAGCAGATATGCTTCAATCCACTAGTCGCGTATGAATAAGGATGATGTCAAATATAATTTCCAATCTCAAGTTTTTGCACCAACCATAAAAGTTAAACTCAAGTATCTTTGTTATGGGCGAGCCGAAGACACCTCTTCTCCGGGGCCTATGCTGGGCATGGACTTATACACTGAAATCAGTCTTTAAAAGCTAAACTAATGTATAAGAGGACGATTTAAGTGACTACCAACAGTGGTGGCTCTAGAAAATAGTGTTAGGGGGTGATGAATATATTTCATCGTTTTAAGGGGGGCGAAGCATGAATCTCAACCATATATTCACTGTAAAATATCAAAATTTTAGAGGGGGTGGCCGTTCCCTACAGCTCGATGTGGATCTGCCATTGACTACCAACATAAATAAAAACACATGCATACTTGTTAATGGATGATTTAACTAATATAAATAAAAAGTCATGCTAAATTGCTAGATGCTCGGAGAGAATGTGCTGTCGCTCAAAGAGGTCCGTGTAGCTCTGTCACAATATAAGGAAAAGTTACATAGAGTGTTGGGCTGTAAGATGTCTGTAGTAGAAATGAAGATGTATAGTTGGATGTGTAAGAAATCTCAAATTGTGAAGAAGTTATTGTGGCATCAGTAGTTAAATGATGAGAGAGAGACAGCACAAGGAGCAATAACTTCTGTGTTAGGGGCAGACTCACAAGTTCAAGGTATTCAATTCGAAACCGGGGATGTGAATCTGGCTTCGGTCTCCTCATTATACAAAGCAAAGAAGAACTAGAGAGACATGAGTAACATGGTTTTTGACATTTATAACTTGGTAGCATCGGCGAGATGGCATTAAAAATTAGAAGATGATCACGTAAAAAGAGAGAAGAGGAATCTTACTGTTTTGGAGTTAATGCAAATGTAACAGATGATTGAGCATAATGATGATTAGAAATCAATGAATTTGACCCACTTAATGTTGGCAAAAGCTTGGTTAGAGAGAGAGAGCAGCTGCCGGCCGGAGAGTCCACTGCTGGACAACAGATGTGACTTGCTTAAACCCACAAACTGGCGCCCCTTCTTGTTTGATTCACTCATCACTTAGTTTTACTGCTCTAATCATGCATCTATTAATTTAATCACGGCTGCAACCCCTTGCAGTAAAATTCACCAACACAATTTTTACTACTTATTATCATACGGTCACCAATTATTTATTCATAAAAGAAGAGCAATCAATTCAACTACGTTTGGATTAATGCGCCTACCTCTTAATTACCACATTATCCCTTTCAATCTCATTGTTCCTGGATATAGACGGCAGATCCAAAAAGGTTATTAAGGAGTAGCCATGGTTTGTGGGGATGTACTATAAATCTCAATGAGTGCGTCACTGTGGCCATACGTGGATTTTGCCTGGTCGCGATGAAGCTCATAAATTTTTGAAATGTTCTCATACACCTTGATAAATGCTGGAATATGAATAATGGCCTTCTAAAAAAAGCAAATGCCATAACTGGGACCATAGTTAGGTAAGTGTTACTCTTTAATGTCGAAATTGGGTATTGGAACTCAAGTGGGTATGGCTTGAGATTTAAATTTCACAAAGAAAACCCAACTCCAAGCTTGCAGCTAGACCCGAATAATTTCGGAAACCAGTCCTCCACCCACACAAGTTGAAGGTCATGACCTGGCATCTGGCTTCTGTCTCTCCACCCCCCAAAAAACAAGATAGACATGAGAGCTCAAATCTACGTAAACATTTTTTCCGTTTGATTAATATGATTAACAATAAAAATTTGAGTTAAAAATACTATTATACTTTATACTTTCTAAAAATATCACATCTCAAGTGTTGATCCCAAAGATCTAACTTTTATACTTTTTGTGTAAATATGTTTTTATCTTATCTCAACTGATCATCTAAAATATCTCACGGTTGAGACGATAAAATCAACTTGAGCATGAACGGAGTTTGAGCTGCTTTTAATTGGTAGAGATTTCCTTAGATTCATTAAAATGATATTCCTTTCATTTATTTAGTTTTTTTAAAGTAAGACAAAAAAAAAAGAAAGACTGCTCGTTGTTACCTTGAATACCCTCATACAATTTACATTGGGACTTGATTCAGGTAAAAATCTAAACCAGCTTTCAGAGAGATAAACCACAACGGCACCACCATATTGGCGATCAACTCAGACGGTTTATCGAACCAAACTACGAGCAGCTCGATTGATAGGTACCGCTAGTCATCTATTTTGGGTTCTTTCTTCCTCAAAGATGACAGAAAATGATTGATTCTTGTTATGATATTTTTTACTGCAATCTACTGACAGTTGAGTTAATCCAGGGGGACGGGGATGCTAAAGAGCTGGAGAGAAAACAAAGGCAAACAAAGAACTGGAGAACGACTCTCTCTCTCTCTCTCTCTCTCTCTCTCTCTCTCATACATCATCAATTATTAGAGGAGGTGCTTCACGAATCCGAACTGTCGGCGGGGGACAAGATTGGAAATGGCAGAACGGGTGAAAATCAATAAAGAAAAACCATTATTCTTGGCTGTTGCTAACAATCACCAAAGAAACCACAGCGTTTTAGTTGCTGAGGGGTTCTCTTCTCATTGATTGCAGTTGTTTTTACAGTGACTGATCTTCGTCTGAGAGAGAGAGAGAGAGAGTTGGTGAAAAAGAGCGTTTATTATGGACTGAGATGAGAAGAAAGGAATAATAGTTGGGGGCTTCTGGGTGGTGCTTCAAGGAGGACATCTCCCAAAAGGTGAAGAACCCAAATGGGGATGTTCCGTGTTTAAGAACTGAGAGAGAAGGGAAAGGAGGGGAAGCATAGCTCAGATAGGAGAAAGGCTTGTGGAATGTGGAAAGATTGAGTTTTTGAGTGGGTTTTATGTGTGTAAGAGATGGGTTTTCAGATCTGGTGAGAGATTGAAAGGGACAACCCTTCACTTCCCTTGGGTTTCCTTTGGCTTTTGAGAGAGCGGGGAAGAGGAAGGGGAGGAGTCTATGGAGGCCAGTGCTGGCTTGGTTGCCGGATCCCATAACCGCAATGAGCTCGTTGTCATCCGCAGGGATGGTGAATCAGGGGTAACTATTCATTTCTCCCTGGTCTTTTGAGTTTTTGGTTTGTTCGAAATTTGTGATCGTCCTTTGAGTTTTGGGTTCGTGTTGCCCATTTTGGGAGATTCTGAAGAACTGAGCATGCATTGTGGATTATCATGTATAATTTTGCATGGGGCTGTGCTCTCTGTGTGTGTCTGTATGTGCATACGCGCATCGATTTTGTTTTGGTTTAATGAGTTTGCCTGTTGCTGCTTGCGACAATTCTGGGAGATGATGAGGAATCGAGAGCTAATTTTGTGGGTTATTTGCGTGGAATGTAGCCGAAGCCGCTACAACAATTGAGCGGGCAAATCTGTCAGATCTGTGGAGACGACGTTGGTCTGACCGTTGATGGAGAGCTCTTTGTTGCCTGCAACGAGTGCGCGTTCCCCGTCTGTAGGATCTGTTACGAGTATGAGAGAAGAGAAGGGAGTCAAGTGTGCCCTCAATGCAAGACCAGGTTCAAGCGTCTTAAGGGTGAGATGAAGCTCGTCATATTTCATATTTTCACCAACTTCTTTCATGGTGATCTTGTTTTCTTTCCATTGTTCTTCTTCATGGTCAAGATCCCGTTTTTCTGAGAGTGAAGAGGTTGTTTGGATGAAGGAAATGCTTGGTTGTTTTGCTTAGTTTTGACTCTTCGTTTATTTCCAACGTTACAGGGAGTGCAAGAGTTGCCGGTGATGAGGAAGAGGATGATGTTGATGATTTGGAAAACGAATTCAATTTTGACGATCGGAGTAAAGAGGATATGCAGTATCTGGCTGAGGCTATGCTTCAGGGTCATATGAGCTACGGGAGAGGTGGAGACTCAGACATGCCACAAGTGGTTCATACAATGCCTCAAGTGCCTCTGCTTACCAACGGACAGATGGTAATCCTCTCTCTCTCTCTCTCACACACACACACACACACGCACACCTACACAGACACACTTCCTAGTACCTTTTTGCAGTAAACTGTTGATGGGTTTTGAGTACTGAATTTTTGGTGTGTTTTCAGGTTGATGACATTCCTCCTGAACAACATGCCTTGGTTCCCTCGTTTATGGGAGGTGGGGGAAAAAGAATACATCCTCTTCCTTTTGCAGATCCTAATCTTCCTGGTAAGCGATGTCTTTTCTGTTGGTTGTAGTTGTAGATTTAAGGGATTCTTTGGCTTTACTGAGGCACTTGTGAAATTCTTCTACAGTACAACCGAGATCCATGGATCCTTCCAAGGATCTTGCCGCATATGGTTATGGGAGTGTTGCCTGGAAAGAGAGGATGGAGAGTTGGAAGCTGAAGCAAGAGAAATTTCAGGTGACGAGGAATGAAAATGGCAGCAAGGACTGGGATCCTGATGGTGATGGACTAGATCTACCACTGTAAGTACCTCAAAATAACTCTATTTTATTCTGATCATGCGATTTGGGTCTTCAGTTTTGTATCTTCAAGAATCAGTTTTTCAGTTGTAAGTCCTTTTATAGGGCATAATTGATCCTGTTTTAATTGTGCATTTCACATCTGTCATGTGGAATATGTTTTAATTTTAAATACCGTGGGGATATCCTTCACAGAATGCCATTGCCTGCTATGCTTTGTGGTTCTGTATTTGTATTGAAATGCCATTAGATTTAGAGGTTTGGGCAAGAGACTCACAGTTTCACTGACCTGATATCTGTTTTATTGTTTGCGGTTAGTATGGATGAAGCAAGGCAACCCTTATCAAGGAAGGTTCCTATCCCATCCAGCCAGATCAATCCTTACCGGATGATTGTCATAATTCGGCTTGTGGTTGTTGGGTTCTTTTTCCATTATCGAGTCACGCATCCAGTGGCAGATGCATATGCACTATGGTTGATATCAGTCATATGTGAAATATGGTTCGCTATCTCTTGGATTCTTGATCAGTTCCCAAAGTGGCTTCCAATTGACAGGGAAACTTATCTGGACAGGCTGTCATTGAGGTGAGTGTTTCACTATACGCTTCAAGGGTTTCTATTGCTTATGGAGCGTCGTCATTCCTGATGATTTACCCCTCTTCAGATACGAAAAAGAAGACCAGCCTTCTCAACTTGCTCCGGTGGACTTCTTTGTGAGTACAGTGGATCCCTTAAAGGAGCCACCTCTTGTCACAGCAAACACTGTTTTGTCTATCCTTGCTGTTGACTACCCTGTGGACAAAGTGTCCTGCTATGTTTCTGATGATGGTGCGGCTATGCTAACTTTTGAGGCATTATCAGAGACATCAGAATTTGCAAAGAAATGGGTCCCTTTCTGCAAAAAGTTCAATATTGAGCCGCGAGCACCAGAGTGGTACTTCGTACAGAAAATTGATTACCTTAAGGATAAAGTCTTGCCTTCATTTGTTAAGGAGCGGAGGGCTATGAAGGTATTACAGAATCAGCTTTGTCTACTACAGTTTTGTTTTGTTTTTGTTGGTTGGATATTCAACGGCTGATTGGA
This sequence comes from Brasenia schreberi, assembly GCA_036023115.1. NCBI lineage: Eukaryota > Viridiplantae > Streptophyta > Magnoliopsida > Nymphaeales > Cabombaceae > Brasenia > Brasenia schreberi. The sequence goes on along the minus strand of JAYKKT010000069.1, from coordinate 6,602,550 downwards.
AATGCAGAGAGAGTATGAGGAATTCAAGGTTCGTATCAATGCTTTGGTTGCAAAAGCACAGAAGGTTCCTGAAGAAGGATGGACGATGCAGGATGGAACCCTTTGGCCTGGAAACAATGTTCGAGATTCTGTTGAACTTGGACTGTGATCACTACATCAACAACAGTAAGGCTCTCCGAGAAGCTATGTGTTTCATGATGGACCCATTATTAGGAAAGAGAGTTTGTTATGTTCAGTTTCCTCAGAGATTTGATGGTATTGATCGGCATGATCGATATGCTAACAGGAACATTGTGTTCTTTGATGTGAGTAATGAGTATCACTTAGATGAATGCTTCTGTGACATTCATTTTTCATTTTATGTTTTTTTGTCTCTAGCTTAGTGGTGACAATGGGTGCAGATAAATATGAAAGGTTTGGATGGACTTCAAGGACCTATTTATGTTGGTACGGGTTGCGTTTTCAGAAGGCAGGCACTTCATGGATTTGATGCTCCCAAAACGAAGAAACCACCCACAAGAACCTGCAATTGTTGGCCAAAGTGGTGCTCCTGCTGCTGCTTCTCGGGAAGGAATAAGAAGAAAGCTGCGAAGGCAAAACAAGACAAGAAGAAGAAAAGTTTTAGGAAGAGTAATACAGGGATGCAGATGGTGAAGTTAGAGAGCATTGAGGAGGGAATCGAAGGTGAGAATCTTCCACTTTTATTGATGGAGATTTAAGCAGAATCTTTTCTGTTTTGTACTCATTTTCTCTATTTTCCAACGGGCCGCTGTAAACACATCCAGTGATTCCTACTCCTTGTTGCACCTTTTCCGATGATAGCATGTTCCTGTGCTTGCTTCCTTTACTCATCATCAATAGAACCTTACAGTGGCAATAAACAGAAATGTAACTCAATAAATTACTTTATCAGATTTCAAACCACCAAATATAGAAAAAAAGAAGACAATGATCCTTCCCAAAACACAGACCAAGCCTTCTCCTGCACCAAGTTTGGTCAGCTCAGTGTTGTAATGTGTTGGATAATATATATCAATCTCTATACGTGATACGATAATGACCTCTGTTTCCGTATCATACCTGTATCTCAAGATATGGAGGCATATTGTACACATGTAGCGGTTTTTTCTTCTCTTCAATGGAAACTTTAACATGTATCAACATGTACATATCATTGGCTGTTTTTGGTACGGATTGCTGAGCCAGCTATGTTTTTATTGGTGTCCATTAGTTCTTTTTTTTCTTTTTCCCTCAAACATGCTTGCTGAAGTGAACACTAATGCAGCTGTTGGAGGGGAAAAATCAGCTCAGCATAAGTTGGAGAAGAAGTTTGGTCAATCTCCTGTTTTTGTTGCATCTACCCTTCTCGAAGATGGTGGGACTTTGAAAGGTGCCACCGCAGCTTCTCTACTCAAGGAAGCCATTCATGTCATTAGCTGTGGTTACGAGGATAAGACGGACTGGGGAAAAGAGGTAAACCTATGCATGCTTTTCTACACACATTCAGCTACTCAATTGCTTAGAGCGTTTTTGATACTTGAACCCTACTTATCAAGTGTTTCCTGCACCTTGTGCACAGGTTGGATGGATTTACGGTTCTGTTACAGAGGATATCTTGACGGGTTTTAAGATGCACTGCCACGGATGGAGATCCATATATTGCATTCCATCAAGGCCAGCTTTTAAGGGATCTGCACCTATCAACCTTTCAGATCGTCTGCACCAAGTTCTTCGGTGGGCTCTTGGATCTGTTGAGATATTCTTGAGCAGGCACTGCCCTCTCTGGTATGGATATGGTGGTGGTTTGAAATGGCTAGAGCGGCTTTCTTACATAAATGCGACAGTGTATCCATGGACATCAATTCCTTTACTAGCATACTGTACGTTGCCTGCCATCTGCCTCCTCACTGGGAAATTCATCACTCCAGAGGTACATTCATCAGAAAAAACCCTTGCAGTGATCATTATGTCTGTTTCGTGTACTAAATGCTTTTCTTCTACTCTTTGCAGCTGAGCAACATTGCTAGTTTATGGTATTTGTCACTTTTCATTTGCATTTTTGCCACCGGCATTCTCGAGATGCGGTGGAGTGGCGTTGGTATTGACGAGTGGTGGAGAAATGAGCAGTTTTGGGTTATTGGAGGTGTCTCGGCCCACTTGTTTGCTGTTGTTCAAGGTCTGTTGAAGGTCCTTGCTGGTGTCGACACCAACTTTACTGTTACGTCAAAGGCCGGTGACGATGAGGAATTCTCTGAGCTATATGCCTTCAAATGGACCACATTGCTCATTCCTCCAACTACTTTGCTTATAATAAACATTATCGGCGTTGTTGCGGGCATCTCAAATGCCATCAATAATGGATATGAGTCTTGGGGACCTCTCTTTGGCAAGCTCTTCTTTTCGTTTTGGGTGATTGTGCATCTCTACCCTTTCCTCAAGGGTTTGCTTGGGAGGCAAAACAGAACCCCCACAATCATTATTGTCTGGTCCATTCTTCTTGCTTCGATATTCTCTCTTTTGTGGGTGCGGATCGACCCATTCCTTGCCAAATCAGATGGGCCTCTGTTGGAGGAGTGTGGATTAGATTGCAACTAATAGGTAAGCAGGAACTCATCACAGGGCCAATCTGTAGTTCATTATGATGCAAAGCGACTCGTGATCATTTCCACAGAATGTGGTAGCAATCCACAACATGTAGATAGACGGGACTCAATTTTGCGTTCTTATGGTTCCATTCAAGTGGTGCGGTGTTCAATTCAGTAGCTAATTGTAGTTCTCACTGGAGGGGCCAATAAGAAGCATGTAAGTTTATTGTGTGCAGCTCCTTGATTCTTTATTAGTTGGTGATGGCAGAGGAAGGGTAAACACTGTTCATGTATTGCTTTTGGTCTTTATATTGATTTTCTTCGGAATAAGGGCAAGTCCCCTAATTGGAACACGATGAGACTAGAGCTTTTCGTACCCTTTAGATCAGTTGGCGTGTTCGCTCATCGTTCCTGGTGCTTTTAGCTCTACAAGGCATTGCATGAAAGGCTAAAATCAGGAAAAGTTGTGTGTTCTATTGGGGAGAAATGTACGTATGGCTGATTTATGGTTGTAACTTGTATTTGTTTTCTGGTGGCCGTATGGTATCTGTAATAAACTGTTATTCTTCCCATTGTCATAAACTATGTAAGGGTTAGATTTAATACATGAAGCCTATAAATATTTTCATGTTGTATGACAGGACGCAATGTTCTTTGATTGCTTCAGCAATGAGCTGTTGACTGCAGGGAAAGCAGAATGACCAACTTAAGCTGCTTCTACAAGCTGGAGTAAAACTTGGTTTGTGTGTCACATCGGTATGGGTGCGGGTGTGGGATATGGCAAATTTCAAAATTTTTGAGTGCAGCAACACTGTTAAGATATATAATATATAATATATAATATAATATTTAAGCTAGAACAAGTGAGACATCAATTAACATAAATAGTAGAAGTATATCATTTTATATTAAAGTAAAACACAAACGTTAAACAACTACTAATTTCATCATAAAACACAAATCAATATTCACAGATTCTGACTCATTTATCTAAAAAAGTCCCAAACTTTAAAGTCGGTATCAGATTTGGAAGTGTGAAATATCCATACAAAAAGGAAGTGAAGATGGTTCGCGTTAAGATATTTTCCTCTCTTCATCGGTGGAGTTTCATGGGGAGACGAAGAAAGACATGCTGAAGAGCAATTTGAAAACTATGGTGAGGTAACTCCGGTGGTCATCATGGGAGATAAGGTCATGAGTTGACTATGGGAGATAAGGTCATGAGTTGACTAAGAGGCTTCGGTTTCATCGTCTTCGTGGATCCCTCCCTCTTCGATGGGTTCTTTAAGATAAACGCACTTTAGATGGTAGAACCGTCTTCGTGGATCCTTCCCTCTTCGATCGAGTTCTTCAAGATAAATGTACTATAGATAGTAGAACCGTGAGTTATCTTATTTTTTTTTTCTTTTTTGCATATCTATGTCGTATCGACACGGTATCGGTGTCGCACCCGTGTCAGGGTCGACACTCTACCTCCTAAAGGTGTCTGTGTGACTTTTAGCTGATTTCATAAGCTACAAGGAGGATATGAACTCATACTAGCTTGCAGCTCAAGTCAAGGTGATAAAATTTCTAAAATAGACTTGTATTATCATGTTAATTGAGTTAATCTATTCTTTCTAGTGTCATGAACTGAATGATACGTTCCCGTACATCTTGACACTTCAGTAAGGAGACCGTTATTGAAAAGTGAAACAGTTTGCTCTTTGTTTATCAATAACTGTGTACAAGTAGATGCACCGTTCATCGATCACCTTCGCAATCAGAAGCTGATTGCTGAGAAACAACGAAAGTGGGAGGATCAACTCAGGCTGTTTTGTTTATCAACCCTGGAAAACTCGGTGATATTAGCAGCAACAAGGATAAGCACACTCATTCTGATCCTTGACTCGAACCGAGTTGGAGAAACTTTCTGCTGTATTCTCTGTGAGGGAGAGGGATCGTCACGCAATCCCTTCCAATGGAGGAGGAATCCTAGGAAAAGGAAAACTACGAGGATACTCGTGAGGTAGGTGAATTTTCATGCGACTCATCTCCGGATCTCGTGTCGAGATTGCCTGCTCCATTCCTTTTGGCTGTTACCATCGCTCCATGGGCACCGGCTACTGCTACTGTAAGGCTCCCACATGGCGGCCCGGTTGGTTGGTGCCTCCACGGAGTGAAGACAGATCTCAATTGTAATTTAATAGTTGGTTCCCACGAGGCGATGCTAGTCCTCCAGCTTCATGATAAAATGCCTCATTTGAGCTGAGACTACATTTGGGAAATGATACTTGAAATACTGACATTCACTTCATTGAGAAGTATCAGTGGAGAATTTGGGTCTCAGATTTGACTTGGCTTTTTTCAGGTTAATACCAGATTGGTTTCATAGAAGGAAAATGATATGTGGTCATGACGTAGGGACCGGTAGAACTTTCTTTGCCTGCAGTCAGCATAAACTATTTCTATCTAGTTGCTCATTGTTGGTGCTACGTCTTAGCTTTTAGTTTTTGCTTTCGTAAAAAGAAAAGAAATTGATGTCTGTTGCATGGAGAAGCCTTTACAATGTATGTTGGTTGTATTTTCAAAATACCAAAATATATATTTGGTGAAGATTATAGGTGTAATCATGTTGTAGCATTAATAACCATTTTCTTAAGTGATAATTGTGCTCGTTAGTAACACATATAGTGTTAACTCTTGAGTTTTTTCAGCTATATTATGACATTAAGAGTCACTTTCTTAAGTGATAATTGTGCTCATTAGTAGCACATGTAGTAACCGTAACTGGGAAATTTTCAACCATATTTTGACATAAAGACCCACTTACTTTAGTGATAATGTGTTCATTAGTTGTACATGAAATGGATGCAACTCTTGAGCATTTAGCATCCACTTATAGCATTAAGAGCCACCTTATTGAGTGACAATTATGCTCATTAGTAGCATATCATGAGTTACATCTCACCTTGCTTATATATAGTGGTCTTGTAAACAAAATTTATTCAACTTTTTATCTCATTGTGTGAGTGTTTTCCTATTTAGTTTTCAAGAGAGCTTTTAAGTCCAATTATAAGACTAATTGGGTTTGCAACATCATCATCTTTGTTTTACCAGTTTGTCTACGACTACATTGTATTTGTCTAAGATGAACTGAGAGTTTGTTGTATCCTGAAAGTGTTTGCTGGGTCCATTGTATTAGGTTATTTGATACCGGTGTGGACAAATAAACCTAAAGGTTAGTGTTTATCACGCCTCGAAAAATAGAGTTATCCTAACCTTCTTTTAAGGGTTTTAAATTTGATCTCTCGAGTGTAACTACCAAACAACCGTGCTATCTACATAAGGTCATCTCCAACAATGTATGGTTTGATTTCTAAAATATCGAGAGAGAGAGAGAGAGAGAGAGAGAGAGAGAGAGAGAGAGAGAGAGAGAGAGAGAGAGAATGGTGTTTGCTTAACAGAACGCAGCATAACAACGGCTAGATGTTCTCCACCATGAAGAAACAATTACAGGACATAGATAAAAGCCAAGTTTTACATTGGACTTGGCTTTGGTCACAATACACACTCTTTTAATAAGTCTTTTTCATACAGTTTTATCCCCATGAATTCCTCTGGAAGAAAAGAAAAATTCAAGTCCGTGAACTGAAACAACTTGGAAGATGCAATGGACGGTAAATGCTTCATAGTTGACACCTCTGGCCCACACTACTAGTTTATAATGACCCTTCCTTAATAGGCAAGCCTGGAGAGAGGAGCTGGTGCACAAGCCAAAATAGCACGACTGTTCATCAGGGCTAGTTTGTGAATTTAGTTCATGTTTGGCTCCTTAGCCCGTTTTATCCAACCCGAACATAAATCAAACAAAAACCATGTTACGGTGAGCTAAGCACTGGCAGCTCATTTATGTTTAGACGTAACTATCTACATATAATTTTGACTAGAAAACTTAATTTCTTGATTAGAGAACAAGTCAAAATTGTGTTTCAATACAGTTTATTCTAAATTTGAAAGATTTAACCATTTACTGTTATATATGCACATTATATATATAGAGAATCTTGTCAACGATTGAAACTCACTAATGTTCGATCATGGTTTTTCGAGGAGTAAATGTAATAATATTACCTTTTTCTAAAAGCTTTAAACAATTTTAAATTGCACTCATACCACTCAAAGAAAACAATAAGTTGAACATGTTAGATGTGGGATCCAGTTTTCACACACACACACACACACATATATATATATATATATATAAAAGTTCTGAATACTTAGCTAATCAAGTCAATTGATGTCCAACTCGTACATCTCATGCTGCACAGGCCTCATCACGAGCCAAAACAAGCCACAGCTAGATTGATTTGGTAGCCCTACGGGAGAGGAACAGTTCCATGGCTAAAATAACCTTTCCTTTTCAAGAGGAAAGCAATTCGCCTAGCGTATGGATGCCCGTCTATACATACGGTCTCATAGACATGAGAATAACGTGGGGGTTGGTATAAGCATGTGATTTATTTATTTATTATCTTAATTATTGAAGTAAACAGGAGACAAGAACTGTAGTATGTATATTCAATAGAAATAAAAAAAACTCATAAATACAGAAATAGTATTGCATGATTACTAAGCATCTTCGTGACGTTTCACATGCAACTGATGTTTCTAGATATGTTTGACTAATTGTTTTATATTATATATATATATATATATATATATATATATATATATATATAGAGAGAGAGAGAGAGAGAGAGAGAGAGAGAGAGAGAGAGAGAGAGACGGCTAGATTCCCTTTGATGCGAGACTTTGATTGATCGCATGGATGCCCGAGATGATGGGCAGTCTGGTCATTGAGAAAGGAATGGACGTTCGAGATGATGGGCGGTCGGTCATTGAGAAAGGAAAGAGAGAGAGGAACAGTGTCTTGTTGGGGCCATCCCACTCGCCCATCAAAGGTGATCCAACGCTTAACACTTACTCGCAAAATATGCTAGCATTGTATATATACACCCACATACGCAAATGCACATGCACATGCACACACACACACAAACAACATAGCTAAGCACCTAGAGCATGACCGATCAACTGGCAGGGGGCTCTGATGTTCTTGCTGTTGGTGAGGAGTTCAACTCCCACTGGGTGCATGTGTGTCAGGCTTCATCCTCCCTTTGTAAGAAAGAAGAGAAAAACCGTAGCTGAGTCCACTTCATGTGGGGAAAGGCCTGGTTTTAGTTGGACGTAGAGCCGATATCGAACATCCAATAGATGTCTAGTTTTTGTATACGGATTGAGTCTGCGTGAATCGTTTTGACGAATTCAAAAGAACGGTGAATGGGTTAAGAAGATCTTACTCGACCGGTTCCGCCATAAAGTGATCAGCCCTTTTATGCACATTTTGAATCAAACCAGGACAGAAATATCTCAAGCTGAGGTTCAAATCCTTGAATCCAAGATCTGTTTTCTACACGAGTCGGAGTTAAAGTTCAATTCTTCGAACTTCAGATTGGACGAAATCAAACATGCCAATTGTATCTGATTGAAGGATCTCCAATCCATGGATCGGATCACGGGACATGTTCCAGATCCGAGGCAGTCAATGCCGAATCTGGAGATATCTTTGGTTTGAGATAACCATTTTGTTTTCAAAGGGCAGATATCTTTGGATCTCCTGTGAAAGATCCAATGGTTGGATTGAATATCCAGTAATCTCGGTACCTGGATCTGAAAACCTGCAGCACTCAAATGGTTATGTTTAGGTCTTAGTAAACTCAAGTTGAATAAGGATTCCTCTGATATTCTGTACCCACTTAGATGAGTTTGATCCTCCACAGCAGGATCTGATTAGTAGCAGGAGCCGATTCAATAAAGATTTCTGCAGTCAAATCTGAATCAAACTGAAATCCAGTCGATAATCCAAAATCTTGTGTTATTTATATATCAAATACAACATGTTAATATCAAATAAGCAGGTTGGATTCAGTAGTTAAATAAAAAATTTATCACCTGGATCCAACAAGAATCCGGTTATGCAGAATCCAATTAGGTCAGATTCAGATGTATGAGGATCTGACCCGAGTTCGACCTGCTAACATCCCTGCCGATGGTTAGAGATGCTTCAAGTGACATTCTACGGATCTGACGCGGTTAAGTTAGTGGAGAAATGACATATTGAAGATAACATCATTCTGGAAGACATTCTACGCGCGTGGCACAGGGTGATTGGTGGGTTCCTATGTTAAATGCAATTAGTGTAAAATTTGTGGTAGTCAATAGTTCAGACTTGTGTTGAACCTGATCCACACCAAACCCATCAGGGCCAGGATTTGATGAAAAAAGTACATACCAATTTCGGGTCCAATTCGTGAGATCCAACTAATATAAGAAGCTGATTTATGAAGATGCATACTAGAACGAGTTTTCAGGTAAGCTGAGTTACTATTAAGATCTACAACATTTCAACGTATAATCATCAGACAAAATTGAATATGGCAAACTCAAATCCAACAGAACCCATATACAGGTTCTGTAGTGGGTTCATCGAACCATACGTTTTGATCGACCGGTACCGCAACCATGCAGATAAACGCATGATAGATCTAAAACGAGTGAAATGTAGAGTTCATCTCCGGCGGCAAGAAGCACTACCATTATATTTTTGTTGTCGTAAAAAATGCTACGGAATTGTGATTCCTGTTCATCCCGTGGCGCAATGGTAGCGCGTCTGACTCCAGATCAGAAGGTTGCGTGTTCGATTCACGTCGGGTTCAACTCGTCCAGACGTTGTTGGACTTGGATTCTGAATCGAAAAGTTTGTTGAAAGGTCGGCCCGAATCGGGAAGCATCACCGGCCAAGTTTCAATGTTTTTTGAAAATACTTTATAAAGGTTGAATTTTAGAGTGGGTTGATTCAGGCCATGCCCATGATATAATCGCCCTCAACATTTTTGGTCTCGGCTAAGTATGGAAACAATGTCCCACACTGGACCCATATTGAATAATGGCCTTCTCTGGTTTGTAAAAAGGTTGCAACTGGAAGGCCGAAGCCATGCATGCAAGCAAACCCGGGTAATCGAAGCCATCACCTGCATCATGTGACTCAAGCGTCCAGCCGAGTCAGCCAGCACTGTGAGTGTTGTTCTTGATGACTTTACAAGGTGAGAGATGAAGGGTGTTTTATTTTGTTAGTCTTTTGACTCCTTGCCAACAAAATAAGGGGGAAATTTTTGAAAGTGCTGCAAGACCAAAGGAAACGCATTCGCGAAAGATTAAAAAAGAAGAAAAATAAAAAAAATTAACGCCGTTGCCGGGGATCGAACCCGGGTCACCCGCGTGACAGGCGGGAATACTCACCACTATACTACAACGACCGGTAGTGCCTTGGGCAGTTAAAAGCATATATATAAAAACATTGAGGAAGCATATTTACAGAGAAGAGCAAGATCTGCCATCACGCCGTCAGGAATTCGTCTAACAGCATACTCTGTCTATTAAGGAAGATCAATCAACTCTGGGAGTGCTTGTATACAATTGGAGAAACACTAAAGTTACAGAGTTGTTCTGCTCTATAAATAATTCACGTCGTAAAAAAAGAGGGACAATGGAAAGTGCGTGCTGCTCTATAAATAATTGATAGAGATTCTTCTGCAACGGCACCAAGAAAGGGTTGTTCCATGCCAGGAAATCCAGTATTGTTCTAGGGGCCGTTGTACAGATTCAGTGTCACTCTATCGTTCTTGAAGAAAATTTAGCATCATTCGTCTGAAACGAACTTGTAATTCACTCTGCAGTTTTCTTTAGCGCTAGATTTTACTTGTATCAATACAACCCTAGACTACCACCATCGTCGTCTGTCATCTCTCTCTCATGTTTTTCGAAATTGTAAGCTTTTGCCAATCCAACCAAAGAAAATGAACACAGCAATGAGCCAAGACTCATGGATACTGAACCTAAGTTGAAGGCCTAGAGTTTGGAACCAGGGGGGCATGCACTCTCGTCTTATCAAAATTCTCCTTGCCTTCAAGTTTCTTTGCTTTTAAGTTTTCGTGCACTTGTGATCAAACCGCCTCCTTACCTTTGCCGTTCGAGTGAGTGAGTCTCCGAGTGTCAAGGCATCGGCACACTTGGTACTCGGGGGAGGGACATCTCATGCGCCGTTTTGGGAAGTCGGTGGCCAAACCCCAACACTCAAGTGAAATCTGCTAAGGCTTGCTTGGTCTCGAGGCCAAGCGCCGGTCCCGGGAGAACCCATCAACGTCTGGCGACGATTTACCTGAAAATCTATCTAACCGCAACTTGCAAACAAGAAAAATGGTGTACATACATTTTCATAGTTGAAATAGAAGAGTTTTTGGGCAGATAACTTTTTAAGATCCTCCAAGTACAAAGTCCCATAACATACTAACATTACATGATGGGATAACACACACACACACATATATATATATATATATATATATATATATATATATATATATATATATATATATATATATATATATATATATATATATATATATATATATATATATATATATATATATAGTAAAAGGGAGGCCAACTCCACCCATGTACATGACCAGTCTCAAGCCCAAACAAAAGAGGGTTGCATTAGGCTTCCAATATCGAGTGTAAAACTGTCAAACTTATTTACCATGAATTCTATAAATTATGATAAGACTTCGTGAAAACAAAAAATTCATGTAGTCGACCCCATCTAGTGTGAGAAAAGGTTTAGTTATTGTTGTTTTAGTAAAGGGGAGGCCAAAGCCAAGTATCCACCACCCAAGAGTTGAACTTGTGGTTTACAAAGTAAGCGGAGAGCCCTGCCAAGTGGGCTGACGCCCTGACTGCGAGATAGATAATCTATATTTTTACATTAAAAAGTGTCACGATTTATTGTAGCCATGGAAAGTCTTCGTTTGCTTCTCATCTTCTACATTTTCTAGACTGTTTCAACTGTGTGCACAAAAAACAATAGATCACTCGGCTAGGGGTCGACTGACAACTTGAATATCATGAGGATGATACACCAGGTAAGCATCTGGCTTCAGCCTCGTGTTGTACCCCAAGAAAAAAGTGTGCCCATTATCTAATCGAGTGAAACCAAAGCCAAGCACTTCTCCACAGCTATATGGACCCTTCTATCACGGGTTGATACCCGATATCTTATCGAGAAAAAGAGGGGTAATGTGGGATAAAAGTTGAAAAAGATGTGAACTCGTCTTTTGATGATATCTCTGATCAAGCATTTGCTAGGTGGGCGAACAGAGATCATTTGAAACACCTGAAGAAAGCTAAAATATATTGAAGTTCATCTTTGCACTGTTTGCCACAGAATAAATAATAAAACAACATCGTAATCACTGTCAAACAGATTTAGGAAAAAATGAATTACCAAACAACATTGAACTACTATATTTGAAGAAATATGGAATTTATACAGCATCACAAGCCCCCTTATGAAGCTGACGTTTGAAATGAAAGACTCGGCAATCGGCATTTCAAGGCAGGCCTCATAACTAATTCTTTTCTACATACCTTTCTAGGCTACAAGTCCATGATCTCCATCGATTTGGTGCTGTTCCTAAAAAAGAGACTATGGTCTGCCATCGATTAATTTGGTATCTGCCTACTCTTTGGTTTCACCAAGCTCGACGTCCTTCAAAGGGGACTTCTCAACTCCGTCCTTTAACAAGCTCACGTCTTCTTCCGTGAGGCTCTCTTTGTATTGAGACGCCTTGGCATTTGCTTGCTTCCCTTTTTCAACTGCCCAGCTGTAAACGACCATGCCAACAATTGCGAGAATCATGCCAAGTATGTTTTTGAATGTCATCTCCGAATCGAATAGCAGCCAACCTAGTGTTAGTACACAGATTGTTTTCATGTGACCCAACACCTGGAAGGAGACAGCAGAGAAGCGGCCAATGCAGAGATACTGGCTAACATTACAGAATACAGCAAGAGCACAGGAAAGGATTATGAAGAACTGCACAGAAGATATATGAAAGCGTCATTAGAAAAATGTTTGAATGATAGCATGCACACACACACGTGCGAACACACACTCTTTAGCATAAATTAAGGAGGTAGGAAATGATCCCAGATTAGTACTTCACAATCCTAGATAAACCTATATGAATTTTTCAGAGTCCTAGATAATCCTACAAGAAATTTTCTTGCTTTTGCTAATTTAAGTTTCAACAGATAGCATGTATATCAGATTTAGGGACCATTTCTTATGCATTTTTAGACTGAAAATCATATCATATTGTATCAAAGCTGATAACGAAAACCACAGTCCATCAACAGCATGATTGCTAAATATGGGGTAATGAACACATCTATAGATTGAAATTGAGCAAAAGCATATGAGAAAATACTCCTCACAAGTGCTTAGATAGGCCACAAAGAACATGATTAAGTGTTCTGATGAGCTCAAGCTGTTTTGTCCTAACAAAGGGAATGTAAACAGCTAGAATTTCTCGATAAAAGGGCACATTGAAACAGGATAACACAATCTCTCACAGTACCATGCTTCTAAAAAATATGAAACAGTTATAAAAGGTTTTGAAATTAAAAGAAACAAAAAATGGAAAGTTATGCATCACTACATCTACTTGCATGTCTGAAAGCCACATGCAGAGTGCACTCATTAGCACACATTGTACAGATGTGTGTGTGTGTGTGTGAGAGAGAGAGATCTTACAATAGCACCATAAGACATTTGGTATTTGAAGAGAAATTTCCCATTAAGGAAGTAGTCAACTAGAGGACCAAGCAGAAGAAGTGAGATAGCCTGTATGGGAGCAGTCTTGCTTAATAGTTCGAAAGATCCAATCGAGTACTTCTTCTGCAAAGAGCCAATCGTCTGCAAAACAGGACTATGTTAGTACCAGAAACATTAGGCGCACTACCAATAGAAAAATGCAGCTAGCTGGTCTGGACAACGAATCAGCACTGAAGCCCAAACATAAGGTTTCCAGAAACAGTGAACAAATAGTACCCATACAGTAAAAACAGGCGTTAATTTGATACAACTGGTTATTAATCTGATCTAACCTAGATAAGATCAAGAAGGTTTAGATGTTTTTTGTCCCGTTCTTTCGTTCTCGATGTGAAAACATGAGGATAAACCAGTAACAGACTTGATTCCCACAAACCAGGTTTGCATCAAGATTGTCATACACAGTCAAATATGGAGTGTCTCAACTTGGAACATGGACAAAGTCAAATCCAACCCAAAAGGCCCCTCAAAATTCTCAGTGAACTAAAGCGGATTACTGACTCCTGCTGGATCACAAATGGCAATAAGAGGAAGATGAGCACTGGAAGTAAATAATGTCCATAACTTAGGCAAAATGAAAGTAAGAATAAATGTTCTGCACATGCATGACTAAGGATAACAGAGAAATTTCTAAAACACAACTAAATTTTAACAAGCAGATACTTGAACCAAAAATTGCTGAATCTGCAGGGCGTTTCCTTGCTATAAACCACAAACAACAAAGCCAGAACCCTTCTAAGGATGTTGCAGCAGTGATATTATGTGGAGTATAAAAGCTTCCCGGATAAAGAACATGCATATGCATGCGTCATACACATACGAGTAACCTCATGCATGCGTCAGAACCCAGAAAACTTCAAATTGTTAAAATGAAAATATTCTTTTCAAATGCAATAGAAGATGTCAAGTAAGGGCAGCACGCATACACAACACATGCATGCGCAGTAGTTTAAGCACCAACCTATTTAATACTACTAAAAAGGATAAGTAGTGGACAAAATTTCGTATTGTAAAAGTAGTACCATATAGATCCTTTGAGAAATTTCTTGGACTACTGATCGTGTCACTGCCATATATTTTCTTAGCAAATTAGGTGCATTCTGAATATCTCATTCATGATACAGTCGGTTTATTTTTGACTAATATCCTGGACTACTTTAAGAGCAGAACAAGTGAGTTCCCATAAAAACATGTCTATAACAACTTGTAAAGACAAAAGATAACAAATGCACAGGTCAAATCAAACTTCCCTCAGATAACATGTTATTAGTTCTTTGTGGCTTGTGCATTTAAAAACAAATAAACAACATTGATCATATCAAAAAAGAAAAAGAAAAGAACTTGAGAAAAATAGCACTTTTGCACACAAAGGAAGAATAAAAACAAAATATCACGAATGGACATCTCTTCAATGTATATAGGCTTGAAGATCTTTGTATACCTTGACACTTGAAAATGCTGCGTTTTGTAAGTTCAACATGGACTGACAGGTTCAACCGTTGAACCACATTATCATGCACCATGTGGCACACCCTGATGAGACGTTCTGATACAGGTTCCTTACTATCACCAAAAAATAAAGGCAATACAGATCTACCTAATGACTAAACTTGACAAGGCATGAACCTCTAAATGGTTCCATTGAAGTCCTTAAGATCTCTGCGGATTTCTGTCCCAAATAAATAAATATAGCATGAGCCAAGAGACAAAAAGGTCAAAATTGACTTTGCCTCAATCAAAACCTCTCAACTCAAATTAACCCCTCTTCATGGCATACATCCTCAACCTTTTTCTGTTTGAACCATGAACTAGTTGCAGAAAGTACTGCTGCAAAGTCAGAACCATGCTTCTGACCAGGAACCATTGGCTTCACTTAAATGCTCGCCCATTTTGTGGGGAAGAACGAGGGACACTCCCTTTCTCAGTTATGGGATGCGCACTTCCTACCTTACTTCCTACTTTCCATTCAGTTTTGCTTTGCTTTCCCTGCCCAATAACATTTCCTTTTTGCTTTCTATGTACCTTTTACTCATGATTCTGCAAGCATTTTAATTTAACATTTTCATAAGTCGGTTCTGTGTCTTCAACCGTTGGTTACTTGCTTCCATTTTGTTCGTTGCTTCTTGTATCCACCTTCAACTTAGCTTAGTTTGAAAAAGTAATTGTTTCCTAAACAAGTGGAGCCCAAAACAGAACTGTCAGTTCAAAACTGAAATCTGAAGTCATATCCTTCAGAAGAAAAATTCCTGACAGCTCTAGAAATGTGTGTGTGAGAGAGAGAATTTGTATGTATGTATCTACATGTATATATGGAGTAAGAAACAGGTACTGGTACTGGTTTGGTACTTGTTGTTGCATACCTGGTCAAAAGATATTCGGGTCAAATGGAAGATAAGGGAAATATGAGACTTGTCTTCAGATGTGAGAAGTGAAAGATGTAATTTTGATTGATTGCATAAAACACCATGTCCACGACTATTAGTGGTCAAGCACCACATTCACAAAATGTTGGTATGTACATGAAGTGCACGAGATTTAAATGAATAGAATAGCAAAACCAGTTTCAATGGTACAAAGCTGATCCAGTGTCGCATTGATGCACAACGTTTTTGGTAAAATAACGTATAACGATCTTTTAAGAAAAGCAAAACAAATAATTTCGTATGATACAGGTAAATACTGTATGATACACCTCTGAAACAGGTATCATACATCCCCATACCTTGTATGCCCCTATACCCAGTGCCATATCGTATTGAAAATGCTATCAGTATGTATCTTGCAACACGTAGAGATAAGAAGTGGATGGTTCAGTATCGTGCATTGGATATGATACGGTATGAATACATTCTGATAGATATCCTTGCTACGAGGCATTGCAGAAGTGTACATCAGTTCCCAAGCTCTCTATCAAGCACCGCCCTGAGAGATTCCTAAGATTTAATTGAACAAGCATTTAGTTCGACTTAAAGTTCCTGACAAATCTGAAGTTGGGATGTCAAAGCACTAAAATTATCCATAACTAATCAAGATCTCATATCCAGAACTTTTTGGATATGGTAATGTAAAACCATATTGCACGAAACAGTACATCCCATCTTGGCGGCACAAACAGCATTCAAGAGATTTCGTTAACAATGATAAAAGATTCCTCACGACATTCCTGAATTTCAAGCCCACATGACACAATATCTAAGCAAGATTGCTTATAAACAGGATCAAGCAAAGATTCACATTCAAGAAGTAAAGAAATCTGAGAAGTCACCATACAAATCTTAGCATCAGAAATGGATGCATATATAATGGATCAAGGAAATTGGTGAGAGGAAAAACTCACGATTTGCTGTAGAGAGGTGGATAAGATGGCAATGCAGGCACAGATGAACCCTTTCAGATTCACCTTGACGTCGGTGACTGTACACACACCGACACCCAACACGACCACGAAGACGGCCATCTTGACCTCCCTCGTATACCCTTTGTTGTGCAAGATCCATTCCATAACACAGACTACCGGAATCATGCTCAACTTGGAAATCTGCATCACCAATTATGGGAGATCAGAAAGAACTAATCAAATCCGGTCAAGCAAGAAAGAAATTTGCCGTCCTGCGAATAGAGAGAATGAATACCTGGTAGAAACCGACGGAATTGAGCATCAGGCTGAAATTCATGCCCGCGATGGACGTGTTGGCGACGATTGAGAACCAAAGGAGCTCCCAGAAAGGCACGTGCTTCGAAGTGGACAAGCCGGTCATGTTGGAAATGAATCCTACCATCGCCGTCACCGCGAAGTGGAATCCGGTGAGAGAAGTCGCTGCAAAATACGGAGAGAGAATTCAGTAAATCAGGAACTTCAACCCAGATCCGAGAAGAATTTGAAGCCCAGAAGAGGAAAAGGGGAGAAGCTTTACCAAAAGAGAAAGCGTATCCATTCGGCGACATCAATTGCTTGTTGGTCATGATGATTCCGACTGAACTCACGACGTTCATCGCCCACGCACCCACATCGGAGACTGCTGACGTCTTCTTCTCCTCGGTTTCCATCACTCTGATTACCACCAACTACGAAATTTCAGCAGAACGACAGATGGTAGTGGAAGAAGGAGGACGTGGAGAATTATATATAGTTCAGAAGTCAAGATCCAAGGGCAATTGTACAGGATGACGAATCAAACACCCATCTTCCCTATACTACGAAAGAGGAAGAAGAGAGGGGGGGAGAAACCAAGAATGACGACTCTCCCTAGTCCTCTCTCCCTCTTCCCTTAAAAGCTCGTCTCGCTCTTAGAGGATGAAAGCTTTAAGAACGAGGAAGTGACTACAGTTTACGTTTTGTTGGCGTCATGGAAACGCTCCGTATGCGAATGATCTCAGAAAGAGAGAAGAGGCGACACGGTCTTTCCTTTCTCTCTCTATCTCCGTTCCCTATTGTCGCTATCCGCAATAATGACGGATGAGAGAGAGAGGAGCCTGCAATTTGCTTTGGCTTTTGACGTTGGTAATTTCGGTTAAACCGTCAAACGAAGAGAGAGAGAGAGACACAGAGGCCGGAAACGAGGCCGCAGCTTCCCATCGGGTTTAAAAACAACTGGCAACAAAACAAACGAACCAAGGTAAGAAAACGGATGACCCTCCTTCCTTCCATCACACACACAGAAGACCGCATTCACGTCTGACCTCTTGTTTTCTTCTCCCTTCTTCGATTTCCCCCAGGTCTTAATTTGCTGGCCGCTGTAACAGGGATTCGAAGCAACAGGTGAACTGTCAGAATCACGAAGTCAAATATCACCTGGACACGAGTTAACCACGGTTTTCAAGGAGCTGAGATTCGCTAAATTGGATTTGCAGCAAGCCGAAATGAATTAGCAAATCTATTTTCCAATTTTTCTTTTGGAAAACATATTTTAAGAATGAAACTTCTAATTGAAAAGGTAAAAAAAGGGGTTGATCCGGCGATCGATCGGTTCTGTTCAGGTTGATTTAGTTAGACATTAGACTGAAACCCCTCTCTTTTGGTAGTTAAGCCCATCATTAAGTGAATTAATCATGATTCATCTCAAATGTGCTCGTTCATGTTTCGTTTGCAATTCAAACGAACCGACCACGAGCGAGTTCGTAAAGGTAAGCTTAGCTGAATATCAGTTAAGCATATAGAATTTTACAAACATGTATGCTAAAAAAGGCCAGCTAATTGAGTGGGTACATTGTAAACGAACAAATCTTTCAATTGGAAAAGAATATTACATAAAAAATATAAATATAATTTACTTAAATTTTAATTTAAAAGTAAACTTTTTACTGACATTTTAATCACTCAACCACAAGATGCAGGTGATGGTTCGATTCAAAGGGTGTGCATACCGGCTTCGGCCCTCTAGTTGCAACTTATAACCGAAAAGAAAAGATTTTGCAACAAAAAATACAAAGCTTTTATGGAGGTCAATTTTTGAGCTTTCCAAAACTTTGGAATACACGCACTCAGGCTTTAGCGCGCATGGCAAAGCCCTCCACTCCACGAAACCCAGGGTGTGAGTTCAATTCCCAGGGCGTGCATACCTGGCTTCACTCTCCCATTATAACCACAAATTGCAATATACGTCTATTTATAGCAATTAAGCCATTCCACTTAAATATTGCCTTTATACATGGAAAGTTGCTGGATGATAATAATAATAATAATAATAACAAGCAAGCAAACAAATAATAAAGGTTGCGCGACTATTGAGCATTGGGCCTGACTAATTGGATAGTGAATAACTGGATTCTAAATATTGTATTTTTAGAATATATATAATATTTAATTTTGGCTCAACTAACTCACTCATCCATTCACCGGAATCGGACGCAATCCCACGAATGTTGGATCGGGTCACAAGTTACCTGCTGTCAAAGTGGAGAAGAATGAATCTGGTAATGGATTTTATATTCGATGTCCTACCAAGTGGGTCCAAGGCACATCTCTTTCAGGTGAAAGTGAGGTGGCCCTTTTCTTTTCTATATGGGCCAACTCAGTCCAATTCAAAAGTTTTTATCTTTCTTCGCCTCTCAAAAGGACAACAAACAGCTCAATCACAGCACAAGCTCGTTCAACATATCACACAAACAGCACGCTCTCTACACACACACACACACACACACACACACATATATATATATATATATATATATATAGAGAGAGAGAGAGAGAGAGAGAGAGAGAGAGAGAGAGAGAGAGGAGATAGTGATAAATACTCGAATATATTTTATCATCTTAGTCTTTTCGATGAGGAGGTGATAAATATGATGAGTTGAAGTGATAAAACAAAAATCATTTAAGGCATCTAAAATATAAAAGTTAAATCATACTTTTAATTGAAATATATATGATTGATTATGACAATCAAACAATGGAGATATTTGAGTAGATTTGAGTAAAATTGAGATTTTACCATTTACAACTACCTCTTTATAGAGAAAGGATGTGAAAATGCTCAAGCCCTCTTTGCGCTTAAATCTACTTTATCATCTCAATTGTAGATAAACAGATGATGTGATGAATTAAAAGTCATTTAATGTTGCAAATCATCTCCTTGAGGAGCATAGATGTTAAAATTGAAAAACAAAAGGTAAAAAGTATATATTGGTCAATCAATTATTTTGTAAAAGGTACATGCATTTTTCACTTTTAATTTTCAATCTCAATTATATGTAACCCTTGATTGAGTGGTTGAGATTGATTTTTATATAATTTATATGTGTGGTTTGTATATCCACAAATATCAAACACATAATCCACTAATTGACACTAATCAAAGTCTGAAGCAAAACGCAGTGACCGACCTAGAAAATTTTGTAGGACGAGGCAAAGTTCAGCTGGCTAAAATTTTTAATTTTCAAAAAATGAAGGCCACCGATAGTAGAACTTTTTGGAAGCCTATTGATAGGTCTGATACTAAGTAGGGAGATCGGATTCATAGATGCTTAGTTTCTTTTGTACTTGAACTCGTTCACCACAATATTATTTAACTTCAAAAGAGCAAGATCATAGTGATTTTTCTCTAACTCTTTTAAAGTGTTTACCATGTAATTTCTCTGGTTTTCGTTCAGCATCTAATTGACAATGAACATAGTTTTCATTTAATCAATGTGATTTCCATAGATGTGTTTATGATAGTCAGTTTATCAATAAATGATCTTCCAGCATGTTTCTTGATGGAGCATCTTCATTTTATTCCATCTAGCATGTTACTTGGTGTACAATTTAAAGAATAAGTCCAAATGGTTACAACTATGTGGGGTTTAAAATAGCAATGCAAATGGGTCCAAGCTGCTGATGGGGTAGGTCCAGCGGCGTACCTTGCAAAACCGACATAGGTACTGATAGGGTACTATCAATATACATATTCATATCAGCCATTGAGCTTGATTTTGTGTTATATTAGCATTTAACTTCAAAAGATATTGTAAAACATATCCAAATTCTTAATAAATAATTTTGTTACTAAACCCAATTATAATAAAACCCGAATATAAAACCCCTTGGAGCCCAATTTGAATTTTATTCCCTTGGTGTCTGCTGGAGATTTGTCCAACAAGAAGAATGAAATGAAAGAGTAATCTCGATACTGATTTACCTTATGACTTGCACAAGGAGCCACCGCTCCCCTGCCTAGCGAGGCCACTTGAGCACCTTCAAGTTGAAGGTCAGGAGTTCTATACATGCTGCGAGGAGGAGGCATGCTCACCCCAGCTAATACGGGTCAACACGTTGTTTACATATATATATATATATATATATATATATATATATATATATATATATATATATATATATATATATATATATATATATATCAATTGGTATATTAGGTGCTAGCACATTTAAACAAATCTTAATTTAAATTAGAAAAGTAAAAAACATGTGTACTTTTATTCAAATGCATGTTTTTTAGATTTTGAATTTAAGTTTCAATTGTCTATCAATTCAAAATAGATGGTTGAAATTTGTTTGGATACATTAACATATACTAGGTTCTCTCTCTTTATATATATATATATATATATATATATATATATATATATATATATATATATATATATATATATATATATATATATATATATATATATATATATATATATATATATATAAGCGTGTGTATGTATGTATGCACATTTCCCTTTGGTTATAATGGAATGCCAAAGAAAAAAGGTGTGCCGAGGCCCCCCGAGAGTCAAACTTGCGGCCTGCCATAATACTTTGACTAAATTCACTAAACTTCTTTTGTTGACAAGTCAAATTTTGAGTTAATTAGTGGAAACGTCTTCCCCTTTTGTTTTCGCAGTGTGGAGAATGAGTCCTTGAAAAGGAACACCATTGACCCAGTGAACGTGTACCTAACAGTGCCATGTGATGTTTAGGATCTTGTTCGTGTCATGTCATGTCATTTAGTGTTCGACCTGAACACAGACAAACTTTGTGTTAGTTTTGGGCTGATACAAGCCAAACTTGTTTGGTCATGGCCGTCTCAAGATTTAGTGTTGGTTGTTATATTGGCATCGAGTCCGTGTTTCACGCCGCTTATGATCATTGTTTTCGTGTCAGAAACAGGTAAACCCAAAGATAACTGTGTTCTACTCGTGATACTTTGGGTGGACACGAGCACAAACATGTCCGGTCATATTCGTATCGGGTTTACATCTTGGACCGCATTCTTTGCTGATATCTGTTGCAAAGGGAAGTAGAACCACAGTACTGGTTAGACCCATGAACACCAACCCAATCCGACAGGGTGGGGGGGGGGTCGTTATTACTAACTGGGTTCGGTTTTGCGAAAACCCGAATATCTTTTGACCAGGTATGCAATAACAAATACCAAACCAATACCCGTCTGTGCCTGTTTCTTACTCCATATATACATGTAGATACATACTCTCTCTCTCTCTCTCTCTCTCTTTCTCCTGTTTCAATTTGAAGTTCTTTGTGTTTTAATTATCTGAGCATTAAACTCTCTACTAGTTACAACATTTTGTAGATCATATTTATTTTCATGAACATATCTTGTAGATCTAAGAATTGAGATAAATCTATTTTCTTAAAGAATAACATCTCTTGACTCTATCATCTTATTAATAGAATATGAGTCATTTAATTAATTATAATGAATTTATATGCCTTGCTATATTTGACATATCCCAAGAAAATATACTTATTTTCTCTTTTACTTGGGTTATTTCTTTTGGATTCTGTAACTTTGACAATAGTTTTATAACCTCAAACATTGAGAAAGTTAAGGTTATAATGTTTTTATTTTAGAATTTATATGAGGTAATCATATTTCTTTTATTTGGAGCTTTTTAAAATAAAATGAATAGTTAACAATTATTCACCACAATAACCATTTGATAAACCATAATATAACAACATAAAATTTACCATTTCTTGTAAAACTCTATTTTTCCTTTCTCTTGCATAATTTTGTTTTGGGGAGTAAGAAGTCATAGTTTGATGTATGATTCTCGTAGCTAATAAATAGGACTATTATATTCTCCTCTCATATCCATTGTCAAACACTTAATGAAAGTTTCATGCTAAAGTTTAACTTCAGTTTTGAAAATCTTAAACTTTTTCAAAATTTCATCTTTTTTATACATCAAATATACATAACAAAATATAGTGTAATTATCAATAAAATATACAAAATATATTTTACGGCCTATCATTGTTCAACCACACAAATCACAAACATCTGAATGAATTAATTTCAAAATTTTGCAACTTCTTTCAATTCTTGAAAATGAGAGTCTAGTGATTTTGGTAAGCATGCAAGTACAACATGAATACATTGAGTTGTCAATTTTTAGAATCAAATCTGTTTTAACCATGTCATGCAATTTTCTAAAGTTCAAATAGCCAAACAAAAATGTCATAAATTAGATGAGTCAAAAATATAGGCAGAAACAAATACTTATTATTGAGATTCAACTTCAGTTACAACAAACATGCCTCTATTAGACAAAATAAATTTGTCTCCATCAAATATATTTTTAAATCCATACTTATTAAGTAAGAGAACCCGCACAACATCTTGAAGATTAAGAACTTTATCCGACATAAATTTGAGTATAACATTTCCTTTTCCTTTAACTTGAGTCATAGAAGCATTGTCCATGTACAATACCTTCTACTAAAGTTTTGAAAGGACTATGATTTTTACATACATAATGAGTAACACTAGAGTCTACCCACCAAAATCCAATATCTTTTATCATATTTACTTCTAATATGACGACAACGAAAATTATAACTATTGTCTTTGTTATACATTTTCAAGTATTGATATTTACTCTTATAATCACTTGGCTCTCTACAATGGTAGCATCGACCTATCTTTTTCTTAGGCTTTTGTGTTCCTACTAATTTTTTCATTAGATTTTCTGAAATCTTTATTTATTTTTTTAGGGTTCTACAGACTTAGCTTCCTCCATAACATGAATTTTCTCTTCAGTAAATTGGTCTTTATAATCATTTTATAATTTTGTAGATTGATCTTTATAATCATTTTGCTTTTGATACTCTTCTTTAAGCGTAAGATTATTAGTCAATTATTGAGGAGAAATGTCTTCTTTCTTCTATTTCAAAGTCCTTTTAAAATCTTTCTAAGAATAAGGAAGTTTGTTAATAATATAGAAGACAATGATGGTTTCATAAATGCTCATCTTTATTATTTGAAATTATTTAAAATACATTTAATCTCATGCAATTGTTCTATAATGGATCTAGCATTTACCATCTTATAATCACTAAATGGGTAAAAAAAATTCCTACTTACAACATTTTCCACCATAAACAACTATTGCTATCAAGTCTATCCAACTTAATGAAGTCAAATGTTATTTTTTTAAAAGAAATAGCCTTCTTGACCAAATAAACCTAAAGATTATTGGTGTTGAGTTCTTGTAGATGGCAAGGTTTGTTGAGTTGTTGACATCCGAGAGATTGGATTAACACTTTAAAAAAGATGGTTAGGATAACATTGTTCTTTGAAGCATGATAAACTCTAATCTTTATGTTTATTTACTGCCACTGGTATCAAATAATCAGATGCAATGGACCTTGACAAATACTTTCAGTGTACAATGAAGACTCTCAATTTGTCTTACACGAACGCAACTAAGTCTTAGACAAACTAGAAAAGCACCAGTCCACGACGGTAACTATGCCGACTCTCACGGCAGAGTGTTGAGGAACACACCCTACATTCGCCCCAAGCTGAATCACTCGAGGGACCTACAAGTCTCTAGAAACCCCATACAACCCACACAAGTACGACTCATATATTCACACATCATTACATTTCTAAAACCAATTATAGTTCATCACATTCACAAATCATATCCAGATCCATGAATATCCAACACTAAATCCATATCCATACAATATTTAAATATCATGTTCATACAACACATGCTATATCAAAACATGCTCTTTATCAATCAATGTCATAAACACGTTCTATTTCAAAAGCATACCAAATAACCCATAATTATGAACATCATTTTATAAATATCAATAAAACATTTATTAATCATGCACATTTAAATCTATCTAAAACAAAAAAATCACTTTTAGCATCATTCTCTAAAAGAATGCATAACCCCCTATCTAAAGGAACGCTAAGATCTAATCCCCAAACCACTGGGTCACTCTTATCACTGCCAAATCCTCCAATTTTAATCTTTAAACAATTATAAATAATTAAAATATTAAAATTTATTTAACTATTAATCTAACATAACAAACCGTATGCAAATTGGATCTCAAATGACTCTAAAATCACTCAAAACCCAAATCGAATCCGTTTAAGCTATTCTAGATCCGAACTGATACCTAGATCCATATCCAATTCAAACTGAGTGACACAATTGGTAGCTTGTATCACTGTATCGACATAGAATCTGCAACTACTGACACGTGTCCTGTTTCTAACCCAAAACTCATTTTAAGACGTGACCCAAACTTTACCGATTTCCGACAGAGAACATGTTTTAACACAAAACTGTTTCTTAACATATGATACGAGGATACGACACAAAGTCATGTCGGTTTAAGGCATTTCGGACACGACATGAAGTCATGTCGATTCAAGGCATTTCGGACACGACATCAAAATAGAAGACGCCTAAAAGGGGCCAGTTTCCTTGTTTTTTCGACGTTTATTTCGTCGGTTTCTGGCAATGTCTAAGGTTTGCGATGGTCCCCAATCGATCGCCAACCCCTCATCTTCCAATCCAACCAATTACCGATCGTCAGCAATGATGTTTTCGTAGAAAAATTCATGAAAAACAATAACTCAGATTTGAGAAAAAATTCATTAATCTACACTTGTTTTGAATCGATTTTCGCGTATTAAGGCTTATTTTCAAATGTTTAGCATGAATCAAAGAAAAAACCTTTTATCTAACTTAGTTTTAGTAACTAAAAATGAAAAAAAATACAAAAGCAAAACAAGGGTTTCTTACCAGATTTTGATTGACTGCTCGACGATTTCTCGGCTTGTTCAATTTGTATCGACGCTGCCCACCAGGACGCCCTTTTATAGTGCTTAACCAAGATGGTAATCGACTTCAACATGACAGTTACCATGCTTGGTCTGTCAGCCAAGGAGGCGTTGCATTTCTACAACACCCAAATCAGGTGTTATTGTATTTTTTGGAATCGAACGGGTCTAGATCCAATTGGATTCAAACCCGTATCCATAACATTATATTCTACTCACCTTAAAGAAATTCTGTTCTCAAAATTTAGAAAATACTTGAAGAGATGTGGATACTTCTCTCGTATCTCATTCTCGAGCTTCTAAGTGTCTTCACTCGACAAATGATGACTCCAATGTACTTTTACTGTCTTGAAAACTCGATGATAAAAGATTTGTTATTTTCTATCTAAAATGGCTATGGGAACCTTTTCATAAGACAAATCTTCACGTATGTGAAGTGGCTCGGGTTCAATGACATGTGAAGGA
This sequence comes from Brasenia schreberi, assembly GCA_036023115.1. Taxonomy (NCBI): domain Eukaryota; kingdom Viridiplantae; phylum Streptophyta; class Magnoliopsida; order Nymphaeales; family Cabombaceae; genus Brasenia; species Brasenia schreberi. Next base: position 6,576,184 of record JAYKKT010000069.1, on the reverse strand, counting down.
TCAGGAACATACTTCCGCAATGTGGATACATGAAATACGTTATGCACTCCAATCAATGACGACGAGAATTTCAATTGGTAGACATCTCCAACTCGTTTCACGATTTAGTAAGGTCAAATATACCTAGGACTCAGCCTACATTTCTGCCTAAAGCAAGTCATTCCTCAAGCTGGAGTGACTTTTAAGAATACATAATCACGAACCATAAACTTTGGATCACAACATCTTTTATATGTATAACTCTTCTGTCAGTCTTAAGCTGTTTTAATGCGTTGACGAACTAACTTCATCTTATCTAACGATTATCGAAGTATCTCTGGACCTATTGCAGGTCGTAGCACAGGAACATCCCAATATAGTGGAGTCCTATACTTTTCCCTATAAAACATCTCATAAGGCGACATCTTTATGGTCACTTGATAACTATTATTATAGGCGAACTCAATCAGGTGTAATTCGTTATCCCAATGGTCCTTATTGTCTAACACACATGCTCGAAGCATATCCTTTAGAGTCTGAATAGTACGTTTAGCTTGCCCATCGATCTATGGGTGAATGACCATACTAAACTATAATCTTGTTTGTAAAACATCATTTAAGCTCTACCATAAATAAGAGGTAAAACGAAGATCTCTATCTGAAGTAATGGTCTCTGGTACACCATAGAATTTAATGATCTCAGCGATATAAATAGTAACTAATATAAATTGTACAACCTTAGTAAGTATGTCGACAATTACCTAGATAGAATCGTCCTTCTGCGAGATGAGAGGAAGTCAAATAACAAAATCCATGTTAATATGTTGTTATTTTCTCTCAAGAATAGGCAATGATCTTAAGGTTCTTGTAGGTCGCTGGTGATCCGCCTTCACCTTCTGACAAGTCATACATCTAATAACAAATTCATCAATAGTCTTTTTCATTCTAGACTAATGGTGTTGTCGGCTTAAGTTCTTATACATCTTTGTGCGATCAAGGTAAATGTTGAAGCGAATACGATGCGCTGATTCGAAGATCTCCTTTCTACAATAACTCATCTTTAGATACACATACGCGTTCCTCAAATCATAAGAAACTATCATCCTTACGTATCTCATATCTAGGCCAACCTCCACTATGAATCTCATCTATAATCATCCTCAACTCAAGATCATCTCTCTATGTTGCAAGTACTATTAACCAAAGTTTAGGTATTGCTCGCACTAGAGTAGAATAATGAGATATCAACTCTTTTCCTTTCCTCCTAATAAACAATCTCACAATCATAATCCTCTAAGAACTCCAACCATCGCATTTGTCACATATTTAGATGTGCATGTGTAAAGATAAAGTTTAAGATCTTATGGTTAGTTAATATCTTAAACTGAATACCACACAAATAATGTCTCCAAATTTTAAGTGCAAATATGACTGCTGTAAGTTCTAAGTCATGTACTAGATAATTTATCTCATGTTTCTTCCGTTGTCATGATGCATAAGCTATAACGTTATCTTTGTTATCAAAACATAATGAAGACTTTATTTGAGGCATCATAATAAACTCTAAAATCTTCATTACTAACTAGCAAAGCTAACACATGTGCGAAAGTGAATTTTATCTTTAGCTCTATGAAACTATGCTTACACTCATCTATCCACTAAAATCGAGTATCATTCTTCGTTAATGAGGTGAGAGGAGCTGCAATATTAGAAAAACCCTTAATAAATCTCCGATAGTATCCTGCTAGCCCAAAAAAACTACGTATCTTAGAGACGCTCTCCGATCTTTCCCAATTGACTACAACTATGACCTTAGTTGAATCTACAGATATACCATCCTTACATATAATGTAACCAAGAAAGCCAACCTGCTGCAACCAAAAATCACACTTAGAGAACTTAGTATATAATTGCTTTTCCCATAATAAATCAAGTATGATACGTAGGTACTCAGTGTGCTCCTCCTCACTCTTAGAACATATCAAAATGTCATAAATAAATACAATAACGAATCTATCCAAATAATCTTGAAATACCCAATTTATGAAGTATATGAAGGCTGCTAGAGTGTTGGTTAACCCAAAAGGCATCATTAAGAATTCATAATGGCCATAACGAGTCCTAAAAGTCATCTTAGGTATATAAACTTCTCGTATCCTCAACTGATAATATCTAGACCGAAGATCAATATTCGAAAACACGTGAGCTCCTTTCAATTGGTCGAATAAGTCGTTAATCTTGGGTAGTGGATACTTGTTCTTTATAGTCACCCAATTTAGTTGTCGATAATCGATACAAAGCCGAAGTGAGTCATCCTTCTTTTTCATAAATAAGACTAGCGCTCTTCATGGTGAGGTACTTTGTCGAACAAAGTGCTTATCAAATAATTCTTGTAATTAAGTTCGCAACTCTTTAGGAGTCATACGATAGGGTGCTCTACATATATGATTAACACATGTCTTTAAATAAATAACAAACTCTACCTCTCGTTCCAGAGGTAATCTAGGTAAATCATCATGAAAAACATCAAAAAAATCATTTATTATACTAATAATATTCAATAACTTCTCTTAAGTAGCATACTTCATAACAAATGCTAAGTATCTTTCACATCCGTTTCATATATAACTATACGCTTGAAGAACAAATATAAGAGATACCGGGTTCTCTTCTCACTGACCTTGAAAAACAAAAGTGGTCTCTCAGGGGATAAAGTGGTCTCTCTCTTCTTGCAATCAATCACAACATGATTCTTAGATAACCAATTCATGCCCAAAACTACATTGTACTTCTAAATCTCAAACAAAATCAAGTCGACTAACAGATTATAACCATCAACCATCACAGAACAATCTCACAAAATCTTATGCGATACAATAACACCATCATTATGAAAACATACAAAGAATCTCTTCAACGGTTTTAGGTCCAAACCTGTACGACTTACAAAAGTGGGTGACATAAAACAATGTGTGGCACAAATGTCAAACAAAACACGCGTTAGTATAATACAAACAGATAAGGTATTGATAAACAAATAAGAGGTACCTGACCCTCTATAGTATAAACACGTCCCTGGTTAGCTACTTAAGGTTGAGATAATTGAGGTGGACCTTGCTGACGAATAGGTATCGGAGGGTGAGGCGGTCCCATGGTGCTTCTCCGAAATGAGCAAGGAGGGTAATATGCAGCTCATGGATAATCAACCTTATAAGGACCGAACTCCTTTTATACGAAACAACGACCCCTCATGTCTTCCTTTTATATAGTACTGAATGTCTAAGTCTGACCTTGCTTAAAGTTCTTCTCTAAATGACAATATCCAACTGTAAGTCTCGTGCCTCTGCAGTTATAATAGGTGATCGCACGATTTTATTGGCTACTCTAATCTCGAGAAGGCCCACACTTCGCCTGAGATTGATTGTCTCTCTTAGTCCAATGCTGAGTTGACCTAGTTTACTCCTCTTGGCGCCTTCATGTGAGCTACCAAAACTTTGTGCCACTCGTCTCTTCTTATCCTTATAATGTAACATATCTGTTTCTACATGGGTAGCAATAGTTTACAACTCATTAATATCTGTATATATCCTTCATCTTAGTGAATTACGGATCAGATCAAATAGTCTCCAAAAATACTTATATGCTCGTGCCTCAGGAATTTCCATACCAAGGTTAAGCTGCGACAACCTTATAAACTGGTTTGTATATTCTCTCACTATTAGGCTCTCTTATTGCAGCTGATTAAACTCAAACTATAAGCGTATTCGATAATTATGAGAAAAGAAGTAACCAAAAAATGCCTTCTTAAATGCCTCGCAAGTCGAATGAGTGCTACGTATCCCTTTCTTTGCTTTATCATTGTTTTGCATTCCCTTCAAATAGACTGAACGCCAACTACACCCTCCTCTCCTCATCGGTATGAGTCAGTATATCAAAAGCGTTTTCTAATTTATCAATTCACTCGTACAGTTCCAATGGATCTATAATTACTCCCTTAAACTCTTTACATCAATTCTTTGTCAAATGTTGTATTATCATGGTTGATTTTCTCGGAATATGATGGAGTAAACTTATCATTTGTCCAAGCAATGTTGCAGCATCGTAACCACCATGTACAAGTGAAATATGCGATAACACCATAGGTCCTTCAGATATCGCTGATGGTGCCTCAATTGTCGCAACACATCCGTATGACGACATTTTCTCGTTAGCGTCACTCTTAACGCTCGGAGTTAAGTTCCAATCCGATCCGCGATAATCCTACATATAAATATGATATTATATTTCGACAATTAACTCGGTATTAAATATACTTTTAATAACTATAGGCTTTGATACCAAGTTGTCACACTCGCTCGGGTGTGCGTGATGGTGAGTAGTATCCAAATACAACACTAATTTAATTCAAACTCAATAAAATAAATATTCATACCAAAGTTCTGAATAATACACCAAAATGATGTGGGACTCACCTAACAATAACCTCAAATAACAAAATTTTCTAAACTATTTAATACTTATCGTATCATCTAAAATTTAGAAAAGTCGCTCTATCCAACTCCTACTCTACACCGTGTGCTTGGGAAGTGTTAGCTTCAGGATGAACTCTAAAATAATAAGGTGAGCTCCTACACATAGCTCAGTAGGGAGGTTAAACATCTTTAAACAGAAATCATACTAAAAGCATGTGTAATTTCATAATCATTTAATAACAAATCACAGTTTCATCTTTAAATCATGATCTCAAATTTATACTCACACATTCACATACATGCATACACAGATCATTAGTTACGATAATTACAACCCATATTTTGTCTGCCTTAAAGGCCAGAGGAGTCGTCCGACCATTCCTAATGTGACCTTGGTAACCCCATTCATGACAGTAATTATGCCGACTCTCAAGGCAGCAACCCTAAGCTGAATCAGCCGAGGGACCTTTAAGTATTTAGAGACCCCACACAACTCAAACAAGTACGACTCATATATTCACACATCATTACATTTCTAAAACCAATTATAGTTTATCATATTCACAAATCATATCTAGATCCATGAATATCTAACACTAAATCCATATCCATATAACAATTAAATACCATATTCATACAACACGTGCATATTAAAACATGCACTTTATGAATCAATGTTATAAACACGTTTTATTTCAAAAGTATATCAAATAACCCATAACTACGGACATTATTTTATAAATATCAATAAAATATTTATTAATTATGTACATTTAAATCCATCTAAAATAAGAAAATCACTTCTAGCATGGTTCTGTAAAAGAATGCATAATCCCCTATTTGAAGGAGTGGTAAGATCTAATCCCAAACCACTAGGTCACCCTTATCACTGCCAAATTCTCCAATTTTAATCTCTAAACAATTATAAATAATTAAAATATTAAAATTTATTTAACTATTAATTTAACGTAACAAACCGTATCCAAATCGGATCTCAAATGACTCTAAAATCACTCAAAACCCAAATCGAATCCGTTTAAGTTATTCTAGATCCGAACTGATACCTAGATCCATATCTAATCTAAACTGAGTGACACAATGAGTAGCTTGTATCACTGTGTCGACACAAAACCTACAACTACTGACATGGGTCATCGTTCTAACTAAAAACCCATTTCAAGACCCGACCCAAACCTGACCCATTTCCGACATAGAATATGTTTTAACACAAAACTGTTTCTTAACATGTGACACGAGGACACGACACAAATCAGTGTCGGTTCAAGGCATTTCAGACATGACACATCGGATAGGACACGACACAAAAATGGGACACGCCGAAAAGGGGATGAATCCCTTGGTTTTTCGATATTGATTTCGCTGGCTACCGATGACGTCTAAGGTCAGCGATGGTCTCCAATCGACCGCTAGCCGCTCCTCTTACAATCCAACCAATTATCGGTCATCGGGAATGGCGTTTTCATCGAAAAATCAATGAAAAACATTAACTTAGATTTGAGACAAATTTCATGAATATACACTTGTTTTGAACCAATTTTCACGTATTAAGGCTTGTTTTTGAATGTTTAGCTTGAATCAAACAAAAATCCTTTGATCTAACTCAGTTTTAGCAATTAAAAATGAAAAAAATACAAAAGCAAAATAGGGTTTCTTACCAGATTCCGATCGACTCCTCGACTATTTACGAGCTTGTTTAGTCCGTATCAACGCTGTCCACCAGGATGACCCTTTATAGTGCTTTTGTCCAGGATGGTAATCGGCATCAACATGGTAGTTACCATCCTTAGTCTGCCAACCAAGGAGGCATTGCATTTATGCTCCGACGGGTCTCGATCTGAACTCACATCATACATAACATTACATTTTTGCTCTTAATAGACCTATATACATATATAGTCTACTTATGTAAGTGTTTAGTAATGATGAAAAAGGATGCCAGAGATAAGGCCTATACAAACATGTCAATTTTAACAAGACATGTAAAATCTTATAGGTAAGACATAGACACTTGTTCAATTGAATTGGATAGTTCAAAGCTTATCTATTATTCATTTTGAATGAGTTACATTCATAACATTATCATCTATTTTTTTCTAGGTATTCCAAGACTCAGTTGTGCAAGATGAACCGAGTCTTCATTATATCCTAAAGGTATTTCTCGGGATCCATTGCATCCAGTTATTTGACAAAAGTGATACCCAATGTAAACATTAGCATTTATCATGCTTTGAAGAATAGTGATATCTTAACCTTCTTTTTGAGGGTGTTACTTAAAAAACATGCTATATACAAGAACTCAATACTAATATGCTATAGTTAAACCATAATCTTGTGGTATTTTCTCAATAAAAAACCAATCCATTACATGGCTCTTATGTAGTTCACCGAACGTGTACATAACAGCCAGGGGTGAGCATCATTCGGTGTCAACCAAATAACCAAATCAAACCGACATGAAGTTTCCAATTTGGTTTGGTTCTATTACAGTGTGAGTTATTTTATATAGGTATTTGGTTCTCGGTTAGGTTTCATTTGCATGAATTCAGAACTGAACCAACCAAATAACCAACATTTTGACATAAAACCTAATCATTTTCATAATTTGAATCATATTAACCACTATAGAGCTTGTGTGAGAAACGTCAATACCCTTCTTTAGAGATGCTCATTATTTTTGTTAACTGGCTATTCATTGCAATCATCATTAACATTATAACGGCACTAAAATTTGGCAGGTCAATTGAACAAACGAACCGAACCAAATCAAAATTTATTGGTTCAGTGCCAGTTTGAATTTTGAACAGGTTTTCTCGGTTTGGTTTGGTTAGTGAATGGAACCGACCGATGCTCAGCCCTAATAGGATTGTGCAGGAAAGAGCGGGCTGTTTTCTTCGATTATTTATCATGGTTCATGGTATTTTCCTATCTGTGTTCTACTGTTCGAATGGGATAAAATGGAAATTTGATATTTGATGCTGGCGCCCAAATGATGTTCAACTTCATCGAGTGACTTGCTTCATGTCTGTCTTGTTTCTTCTACAGGTATTTTATTCAGGAAAGAGCTCTGGAACTACATAGTCTTCCAATGATTGCCTTCTTTTGCTACCATTTGTCCTTCCTCAGAACACAAGCGTGACATCTTGTTTTTCTGTTTTCTGCAGATTGATTAAAGGTATGCGGACATAAATGATTAAATCTATCAATCCTTGCTGATTATGTTCTCATTCATCCATATATGTTGGTATTTTCATTTTCCCGTCAAACTAGGCTGAAATTCGTAGAGAGGAAGTTACATTTCTGCTACATATTGTGTTACTTATCTACTAATCTGAAGTCCGATGTATAAGGGTTAAGAGACCTCTCTTTTGCTTATCTTTAATCCATTAGACTTGAATAACTGCTTGAAGGAGATGGTAAGACTCCATCAACCAAGGTGTTATTTGAGCTGAGATCAGGTGTTGGTTATTGCTTGATAGTAAGAGGTTCAACTCACGATTTTATGTATATGGTTAGTCCTTTAAAATGCCCTTCCATATTTATGGACTTGTATGTGCATGTATGCACATGCAAATCCACACACATATGCACATAATGCACATGCGTGCAAACACATATAAGTGATGTACACAAATAAAACACCCACACACATACATGTGATCAGTTCAACAACGCTTGCATCGTCCTGCACCCAACACTATCACATACGAAGAAACAAACAAAGACAGTTCAGTCATAAATATTGGTGATGATCATAATGATTGATGCAAAATTTATTTAATCGCTAAAATAAGTGGCAAGGGGTTCAACGAAAACTTCAGTTGTGGCAATCTTGGACCCAACCCGAACCCCAAAGATGCAATATGTACTGTAGCAAGAGACAACCCTTTTCAAGATCAGAGGAGCTCCTTGAGCTTAATCCGGTTGTTTGTACAAGTGTACATCTGTATTGTGTCGTAGAAACTTACATTATGTAGTCCAGCAAAAAATGAGCACAATCACCACAGCATAAGTTAGTACCTCAATGCTGTTAATCGAACATAGTGAACAAATTATAGAGAAAATTAGTCTCAGATAATACGATTCACATTGATACTTAGTTGGAATATAGCAACATTGACTCGCAACCTAATGCAGGTGATACATACTATGATTATGAGAAGGATTCACATTCTATGTATTGATGAGACAAAGTGTGTTGCAAAAAAAAGAGAAAGGGATTGAAAACAAAAGTTTTAAATTATGATACTTAGGAAAGAAAAAAGCTTAAAATGGAGTTGGTATTAATGTAAATAAAAATTGAAAATAAAAATTGAAATGATAGCATAGTAAACATACAATGACATTGTAACCAAATTATAATGGTGAAATTTTAGGAGTAGAGGCCTTGGATATAGTTTGTGCATATGCATCTCAAGTAGGACTAGAAGATAGTATAAAGAAGACATTTTTTGGAGGGTTAGATAAGGTAAAAAACAACAACGACTAAGCCTTTTCCCATACTAGACGGGGTCGGCTACATGGATTCCTTGTTTTCACACAACACTATCATGTGTCATATTAACGTTAACTCATAATAAGTTAGATCATTCTTGTTTCTTTCCAACACTTTTGTGGTCGTTCTCTACATCTTTTAATACTTTCAAAATCTAGTTTTTCATACCTTCTTATAGATTCTTCTTTTGATCTTCTTTCTATATGTCCAAACCACCTTGAATGATATTCTCTCATTTTATCCTCTATTGGTGCCACACATAATTTATTTCTAATGACCTCATTATGTATATGGTCTTTTCATGTATGACCACTCATCCATCTCAACATCTTCATTTATGTAAGAGGCATCTTTTGTACATGTTGATGATTAATTGTCCAATACTCAGAATCATAAAACATGCAGGTCTAATTGCTGCTTTATAATATTTACCTTTTAACTTTAATGGTATCTTCTTATCACAAAGAATACTTGATCCTCCTCTCTATTTTAACCAACCATTATTAATTCTATGTGTAACATCTCTATCAATTCTTCCATCACTCTGAAAAATTGACCCTAGGTATTTAAAACTTTCCTTTTTGGGGATAAAATGTGTGACAATTTTAATTTTTATGTCATCTTAAGTAACCAAATGATCAAACTTATATTCCATATATTCTATCTTTGTTCTACTAAGTCGTAAGCCTTTACTTTCTAATATTTCTCTCCATAGTTCCAATTTTCTATTAACTTTTTCCTTAGACTCCTCCACTAACACAATTTCATCCACAAATAACATATACCAAGGTACTTCATCTTGAATATATTTTGTTAACTCATCAATCACCATTATAAATAAGTATGGACTTAAAGTTGATCCTTGATGTAACCCAATATTAACTTCAAAGAAATTTGTCATTCCTTCATGAGTCCTCACACATGTTTTTGCACCATCATAGATGTCTCTTATAAGGTTTATGTATGTCAATGGAATACCTCTTTTTTTCAAGGTCCTCCAAAGAACCTCCCTCGATACCCTATCATAAGTTTTTTCTAGATCAACAAATATCATATAAAGGTCTTTCTTTTTTGCTCTAAAATGTTTCGTAAGACGTCTTAAAAGGTGAATCGCTTCAACAATAGATTTGCCTGCCATGAATCCAAATTGGTTCTCTGTTATACTTGATACTTGTCTTAACCTATATTCGATAATTCTTTTCCACAATTTCATAGTATGACTCATTAACTTGATACCTCGATAATTCGCACAATTTTGAATGTCTCCCTTGTTCTTATATATGGGTATAAGTGTATTCGCTCTCCATTCCTCGGGCATCTTTTGGTTTCTCCATATTTCATTAAATAGTCTTGTGAGTCAAGTGGTTACTATTTCTCGTAGTATTTTCCAAACTTCTATAGGAATGTTGTCTGATCCTACCGGTTTACCACCCTTCATATGTTTAAGAGCCTCTTTGACTTCATTCTTTTGAATACGTCGATAGAAATTGTGGTTTATATACTTTTCTGATTTGGCTAACTCTCCTAAGTTAATACTAACATCTTTATTTTCATTAAAAAGCTTAGAAAAATAGTTTTTTCATCTATTTCTTATATCATCATTTGCCACTAGAGTTTTTTCATCCTCATCTTTGATGCATCTAACATAATTAAAATCTTTAGTTTTCTTATCTCTAGCCCTAGCTATCCTAAAAATATCTCTTTCACTCTCTTTTGAGTAGAGTTTTTTTTATATAAATCCTCTCAAATTTATGCTTTTGCTTCAATGACAGCCTTTTTTGCTTCCTTCCTTGCTTTTTTAAAAGCCTATAAAGTTTCACTAGTTTTTTTAGCATAATTTAATTTATAACATGCCCTCTTTGTTTTGATTTTATTTTGCACTACTTCACTCCACCACCAAGCTTCTTTTTGTGCCGGTACCCCTCCCTTAGATTCACCTAACACATCTTTCGCCACTTTCCTAATATGTATAGCCATATTGTTCCATATATCACAAGATATACCAACATAATTCCAAGCATCTCCTTGAAGGACTTTTTGTTTAAATATATCTTCTTTCTCGCTTTTGAGGTTCCACCATTTAGTCTGAATAGCTCGATGCACTCTTTTCTTCTTTGTCCATTTTCTAATTTGTAAATCTATAACTAAAAGTCGATATTGGTAGTTAAACTTTATCTTGGAATTACCTTGCAATCTTTACAACACGATCTATCTTTGTTTCTACAAATAAAGTAATCAATTTGTGTTTCTGATAATCCACTCTTATAAGTAATTAAATATTCATCTCATTTTTTTAAGATTGTATTCACTATAAAGAGATCAAATAACATAGCAAAATTTAAAATATCCCTACCTTCCTTATTTATATCCCAAAACCAAAGTTTCCATGAATACCTTGATATCCTAATGCCTCTTTACCGACACATACATTTAAGTCTCCTCCTAAACAAATCATCTCTCTTTGTGGAATTATTTGAATCACCTTATTTAACTCTTCCCAAAAAGTCATCTTTTCTAGTCCTACTTGGGGTGCGTAAGCACAAAGTATATTCAAAACCTCTACTCCTAAACGTCATGATTCGATCACCATATCGTTGTATGTCTACTACACTATCCTTTAGATTTTTATTTATGATAATACCAACTCCGTTTCGAGCCTTTTCCTTACCTGAGTACCATAATTTAAAACTTGTATCCTCAATCTTCTTTGCTTTTTCTCTTATCCACTTTGTCTCTTATAAACATAGAATATGAATATTTCTCTGAATCATAGTATCTACCACCTCCATTAGCTTACTGGACAATGTTCCAATATTCCAAGAACCAATATGAATCTTATTATCTAGGACTAGCTTTCTTATCCCCGCATCTGTTCATATTGAAAATGTAGAGATCCTCTCTGTAATTTATTCACTACATTCAGGTGACAATGTAGCGGGATTAACTTCTTTACCCACACTCGTCCATAATGTGGGAACCCTCTCTGCAATTGATTCACTATATCCAGGCGAAAATGTAGTGACCATTGCTTACTTTTTACTACATTCAGGCACTACAATGCATCGCTAGGCGGGGACGCCCCAAAGCAATGTTCATAATTTGTATAATCCGTAGTATAAAAATCCAACAAAGTTTTACGTTAGCTGTTGGAAGCCTAACACAACCCTCCTCCTTTATCCGGGCTTGGGACCAGTCATAAAAGGGTGATCCCTTACATGGGCGGAGTTTGAGGGTTAGATAAGATAAATTAAAGAATTTTACAGATGATTAGTCAGTTAGTTGATCTAAATGAACATGTAGGTAAAGAGGTATTAAGATATCAAAGCATTCATAGAAACTAGAGTTTTGAGGATTTAAATAAAAAATGTAAGGAAATTTAAAATTTTATAGTGCCATATGTTCTCTTTATAGTCTATACAATTTTAAGAAAATAATATGAACAATTAATTACTTATAAGAATGACTTGTTACAAACACAAATTAATCATTTTACGTGTAAGAGAAAAGATAAGTTGTATTGTAAGAATGAAAGATAATTCTAAGAGAAAACTTAACTACCCAATATCAACTTCTGGTTATAGATTTGCATGTTAGAAAGTGGACGAAGAGACAAAGAGCTACTTGGGCTAGATGGTGGAACCTCACAAATGAAAGAAGATATATTTTAAAAGAACGTTCTTCAAGAGGATGCTTGAAATTATGTAAGTACAACATATGAAATGTGGAACAATATATCTAAGCATATTAAGAAAGTAATAAAAAATGTGTTAAGTGAATCTAAGGGAAGCATGCCAATACCAAAATAAGCTTGGTGATGAAATGAAACAATATAAGACAAAATTAAGAACAAGATGTAAGCTTGCTGATGAAATGAAACAATATAAGACAAAATTAAGAACAAGATGACATGTTATAAATTGTATTATGCCAACAATTCTGATGAAATTTGAGAGGCATATAAGAAAACAAAACAAGAATCGAGAAAGGCCGTCAACAAAATAAAAGCTAAAACTTAAGAGAAGTATATAAAAAACTCAACTTTAAAAAAAGTAAAAGACATTTTTAGGATAGCCAATGTAAAAAATAAAAAAATTTAGGATATTTCTTTTGTTAGGTGCATCAAAGATGAAGATGAGAAGATTCTAGTGACAAGTGGTATAAAAAATAGATGAAAAGTTGTTTTTGTAAGTTTTTTAAGGTATTAGTATTAGATTAGGAGAACCAGCCAACTCAAAAGAGTATATCAACTATAATTTCTATCAATGTATTCAAAGAACTATGAAGTTGACCCAAATCACCGTATGGTCTTGCACCTATTCAAGATTTTTACAACCCAACCCAAAAAATCAATAGAAATACTTCTCTTCGAAAAATAACTTAATATAATGTGGCCATATAAAACACGTACACATATATATAGCATATACATAAGTATGCTATCTCTATTTGTATAGCACCTTGCTTTCTTTTATCTTTTCTCCTTTTCTTAATGTTGAGTTGTTTTTTTATGATGTTTTGATGTGGGCTCTTTATGGTTCTTTATATGTTGAAGTAATAGGAACAAGAGCAAGACATTATAAAATACAGATTTTAGAGAAAGTGTAAAGACACTATAAGTGAGAGGATGAGAGAAAGTAGGACTAACCCAACCCCAACCAATCTTCCATAATTAACATAACAACAACAAAAAACCCCTACGCAAGAGAGGGGTTTACCATGACAATGATAGTCCTAAATTAAGCAAGTGATGCACCATTTGTAATTGAAAAAAAAAATAGGGAAGCTACATCTCATGGATGAACATGTGAACTATAATACATAAATTAGTACATTAACCAGTTCCATGAGTTAGTTTGACCTACATTAAAAGAGTTTTATTGACCCGGGGTTTAGTTGAGATACTTGAGTTTTTTAGGAGATTACTACGTACACACCTTTTTTATTATCCACACACTCTTTTTTAACAAATACAAAAATTACTCATATAAATTCTCTCTCCTCTCCTACTCAATTACAGCAAGAGTCTATTTTGTCGGACCTCTTTACTATGACGACGGATGTTTAATTTAGCATCATTGCCTTCTTCACAATTGAATGCATATTTTTACGAATCTAGTTCGAGAAAAAGAAAGAAAAAAGAATAAAAGAAAAGAAAGAAAAATCAAGACAAGAAAAATAAAATCAATAATAATAAAAGAACAACAACAATAAGAATCAACAACAAAAGAAGAAGAAAAAGAAAAACAAGAAAATAAATAAACGTTAAGTTTATGACTCAAAACATAGTCCATATGCATAGAGATGTGGTTAAGGCGGTGTCTCTTTCGTCTGAAACTTGATCATTTTTCATTTTCATTATAGTCGAGAAATCAATCAAAACAACTAAAAAACGTAAAAGACAAATCAACAACATGCCTCGATAAATCAAAGAAGACCCCTTCAAATGAGCTTTTCTTATCCTTCGTTCATTCTTTCACCTCCTTTCTCTTTTTCTTTCTTCCTATTTGTTCTTTTTTTATTCGTTATTTTGTTGAAAATAGTTGTAGATTGAATAATAAGTGGATGAAATGAGTTGGAGAGTGAAGAACCGATGAAAATAGGAGTGAACACAGTTCACGAAAGAGGAGAGAGAAGAACCTTAGTTTCTGTGTAAAGGGTAAATTGGTAAATATTAAAATTGTCCAAGGATATTTTGAGAAATACAAGAAAAAGGAGTGTGTGGATAGTAAAAAAGGTGTGTATCAATTCTATTTTTTTATCAATAACAAAATATTTATGAATATATTTGCAGCTTTCTCGCATAACAAAGAGTCATCATCCAACTTTATCGCACACCCAATTACCCAATTTTATTATTAATAAAAGAAAGTTGACTTATTTTTCTATTCTGTTCTTCGTCTCTTTTTTTCTCTCCTCTTCTCAAACTTCATACAACACCGAGTAACGAGTGAAGTGATTTTTTGTATGCTCACCTCTTAGTGATGTTTTTTACAAGGTAAATAGTTTTCATGAATGTCTGATCCTTTTTATTGTCATGTGACCTCATATTTTTATTTTTTTTCATCTTGTTTTTTCCTTCCTACAAAAAGAGATAGAAGCTGGGTATGCATGTCCCGACAGTCGAACTTTGGTCAGCCTTAACACCACATAGCCCATCACCCTGAATGCGATATCCCTTCTACAAAGGGCCTTCGTATATTTGTTACCTTTTCTTTTTATAAGAAAGGGTCGAAACCTAATACGCACCCAGGTATGCACCTCTTAAGAGTAGAACTCCCCCCCAATAGCGCTCTGCCGTTGAGCTATAGCTCTGCATTGCATTCAGAGCTTTTACTCAGCTAGTCGAGTTCGATCCTGGGGGAGGTACATGCATGCGTGAGGCTTGAAGAAAGAAGCAGTCAACACTCTCTCTTTCTAGCAGCTAAACGAAGCCCGTTGCCTGCTTCCTTTCGACGAGGGCTGGAAAGATTCGTTTGCCCGTCTGACTGAAACCAATCCTCCTTTTCCTCCTCCTGTCAACTAATAAGACTGCTCACAGCACCATTTCTCGATTGAGAGAGAGAGAGAGAAAGATTTCTCGATCGAGAGGGAGAGAGGTATGGGTAATCGCTGTAAAAAGTGAAGTAGAAGCTTTACTTAGTCGGACTAATCGCTGTAAAAAGTGAAGTAGAAGCTTTACTTAGTCGGACTGTGGTGGTTTCTCGATCACCAACAACGCCCATTTCGTGAAATCAATGGGAAATCATTTGGTTAGAACCAAGGCAGGAGGAGAAGCAAACGGGTTCATCATCTTCATCTTCTTCAACGCATCGCGATCTGAAGATGGAAGCATTGCCCCCAGATCTCCTGAACTACCAGAAGTCCTGCGAATTCGATACCGACCTCCTCAGATTCGACAAGGAATTGCAATCCAGAATCAATCTCGTCATCTCGAATTCATCGGGCGAACCTCACGTTAACGGCCATTTCCACGTGGATCTTCCTCCGGCAATCATTTCCTTCGATTCTCTCAAACAAGTCATCACTTGCCTTCTTGACATCGACCAACGGGCGCGTGCAAATGGGCGTCTGGGATTCCCTTGTGCGGGATTACCTGGACGCCAGCGTGCAGACGCTCGATTTCTGCGTGGCGTTAGAGCAACGTCTGCGCAAGGGGCGAGACGGCCTCTTCGTCCTTCAGCACTCCGTCAAGCGCTTCTACCCCGGCGATTCCGAGTCGGTGGAGATGATGCGGAGGGAGCTCCGGGCGTTCGGAGAGGCGGAGAGCCCGTTTACCGACGAATTCTTCCTTCTTCTCCGGTCGGTCCACGAGAGGCAGATGCAAATGTTGTTGAAGCTCCAGGCGCAAAGAGTACTTCTGACAAGAAGATCAAGCAGGTCATAACCTGGCGAAAAGTGGCCAATGTGATCTTCGCCGCCGCCCTCGCGGCGGTGATTATATGCTCGGTTGTGGTAGCGGCGCTTTCAGCTCCGCCGCTAGTTGTGGCCATCTCTGCGGCGATCTGCTCCGATCGGCGCCGCCGGTGAGTGGTTCAAGCGGCTGTGGAAGGGCTATGACGACGCGCTTAAGGAGCAGAAAGAGGCGGCTTCTGCAATGTGGGCAGGCACCTATCTTGTTGTCGGAGACTTGGAAAATATTCAGGCGCTTGTCAAAAAGGCGGAACCGCATCTGGTTTCGCTCGCTCAGACGGCAAAAATCTCCGCTTCTGGAGCCGAAAATGGCGGCGGAACCGGTGGTGGTGGTGGTGAGTTTTGGGTAGGAATGCCGGAGATGATGAATATGTTGGACGCATTGATGGGCAGCATGGAAGAATTGGGAAATCACGTGAACCGGTGTAGGAGAGACGTTGAGAAAGCGAGGACTATAGTTCTTCAGAAGATCATAAAACCAACATTGCTTGAACAGAGTTTGACAATACCATCCTCCTAATTTAAGGATTTAGATATAACATGGGGGCCCCAAAAAAAGGGAGGCCTCATCCCCTCCCTCCTTTCTGGATAATCTACAGAGTTTGTAAAATTTCTCATCTACAACGAAAGCATTCTTTGTTCACAGTTTTCAGTTTAGTTTCCTTCCCCACTGAGATACTGAATATTCTTGATGGGTTTGCTATATATGAATCCTCCTCCGATCAATCTATTTGCGCCATTTCTTCCCATCAAAACCGTCTCAAACTAGATCTCTAGGTAGGAGTCGTTAAGTTACTTTCACCGGTTTTTCGGGCGTGTTTGGATGAGTTCTCAAGAATTCACTTGACGATTGGAGTTTTTGATCCTAAAAGTTCTCGAGAATTCACTTGTATCTTATGAACACCACCATGTTACCTTTCTCATTCTTGAATTCTAAAAGTAATTGGTTTGCTAGGTTCTTTCGTAGAATCAAGACTCAGATTTTTGGAGACGAAAATAATCTACAACGCAAACTATCAAAAATAAAGTGAAAGAACGCCTGGCTCGACTCACAAGGTGCAGGTTGTGAGTTTGATTCCGCGCTCCGAACCTCTCTTGTAACCTTTACCCCAAAAAGAAGTGAAAGCAGACGTGAGAATTTCAAGTTGGGCGTTAACTTGTAGTTTAGCAATGGTCCACTTTAATACATGGAGACCCTCTGATAGAGATCGGACCAAATCGAGACTGAGCTCAATAAACACCAAATGAATTATGGGATTTTGGTTTCACCATTCCCCACGTCATGGAGAGAGAGAGAGAGAGACCATTTCACAACCATTCACGCGTGAATTGATTTTGTCATGTTGGAAGAATCCATTCGACATGAGCCATCGATTTCTGAATTTTTAATTATTAATGCAGATAAGAACGCTAGTGAGAATCCATTTGAAACAGCAAAGAAAAAATTGCCTAACCAACTTCTCATCCTCGATGACAGGCAACAGAAATTGGAAGAAAATCTCACGACGATGGCAGAAATAAGTTTTGTGTATATGAGAAACTTCCGTGATGAGAATGAGAATCACTCTAATAAATTCGTGCCCAAATATCAGTTGTGTGCACCTAAATCCTTCTTCTGGCTAAGAAAAGTTGCTGGGAAGTCCAGATTAAGGATCGTTTTGCATCACCACAACCATCTCCATCCACTGTTTCTCAAATAACATAAAGTTACAAAAGAAGCCACAAGTCTCCTGAACCACAGTCAAAATCCATGGACTATTATCTAAGATCGTCCGTATAACTGGGAGCTCTAATCACGGTACTAGAAAGATTTTCTAGATCCAACACTGTTCAAGGTGAAGCCGGCATGGTAGGTTTTTTCACCTGCTCTCCACTCTGCCGTGACTGCAGACTATTTGCTAATGGGAGGCATTAATATCAATGAAGACTTAATATAAAATTAAGAAACATTTGATGAAGACAGTTTGCCTCATAATGTAACCTAGCAGTAAATTAAACGAACAGGGTCATCATACCATCATACCAAACATGAAAGTAAAGCCTGTTTCTCTTATCCTACAGACTGGAATGCAGGGAACGATAAATATTTTCATATCATACATTTTGCCACTTTGCAACTTCAATGATCTGTCGTGCAAGGAGGCACGGCTCTCCTGGCTAGGAGATTGAATCAGTAGAACTTTCAAGAGGAAGGTCATGAGTTCAACACCCAGGTCCTCCACATCTGGTAGGACTTGGCCTAACCCCAACTTGTCAATATATTTCGAAGAAAAAAAAATGATCTTTTATTCTTGGTCGTTACCAAAATGTGTTCCATAACCTAAGTCATACGTACACTTCTAAGAGGTGGAGTGTCGACCTCGACACGGGTTCAACACCGACACCGTGTCGGTGCAGCATGGCAAAAAAAAATGCAATTTTTTTTTTAACTCACGGTTTTGTTGTCTATGGTGTATTTATCCTAAAGAACCCGATCAAAGAGGGAGTAATTCGTGAAGACGATGAAACCGAAGCCTTTTAGTCGACTTATGACCTTATCTCCCATGATGACCACCTGAGTTACCTCACCATAGTTTCCAAAATGCTCTTTTAGCTTGTCTTTCATCATCTCTCATGAAACTCTACCGATGAACATAGAAAAATATCTCAACAAGGGCCTTCTTCACTTCCTTTTGTGTGGAAATTTCATGCTTTTTGAAGTTCAGGTCATTTTGGATAAATGGGTCCAGATAGTGAAGATTAATGTATGTATTATGATGAAATTAGTAGTTGTTTACCGTTTATGTGTTTTGCTTTAATATAGAGTTGTATACTTTCTACTGTCATATACTTATGTTAATTGATGTTTGACTTGTTGTAGCTTAAATATTATATACCCTAGCCGTGTCGCCACACCCAAAATTTTTGAAATTTGCCGTATCCCGCACCCGTGTGACATAGTCCATAACTAGAGACCAGCAAAAACCATATTGGCCAATTAACGTTTTTTTATTAAGCACTCCTATTGAACTTAACAAAAGGCATCACAGTGAAGCGTTCCAAAACGATAACCATGACTGTCAAACACCATTTGTGATAACAGACAATATGTTTCCAAGTAACTAAGAAGCAACAGGCCTCACCAACAAGTAAACATTAAGAACAAGACTATACAACAATATGATTCAATAATACAATATCACACATTGTCTTTTACAAGTTCCCACTAGATCAATCACACATAAAGCAACAGCGATGCCATAATCCCCAGATTGACTCCGTAAAATAATCATCAAAAGCAAATCAATTGTGACAGAGGGGTACCTCACAGGAACCGATTCACCGATATCTAGGTGGTCCATGGACAACTATCTTCACAAAGAAACTAATCAAAATAACTTGAGCTTAAACAAGTTCTTTATTCTTGCTTCCCTTGGCAAAGCATCATCATTACAGGGAACAGAAATGTAGGCTAAACTTATGAGGATGCAGATGGGGATGAAGGATTGAAAGGAATCTGCTGAGCACAGTCAAGATTTTCACCAGACAACTCCCGACCTACTCCCATTAGATCAAGATAGAACTGGTAATGTGAGACAATGTTGTTCATGGAGTCGACGGAGCCTTGTCCACAGACGAGATCACCATAAAGGAGATTCATCGTAGCTCCGAAACCAGGCAATCTGTTAGAGGCAGTATCATTCTTGGTCGGCTTCCAGTTCCCCACAAACACATCATGGGGAGAAGGCTGCTTCTTCTTCACTGGGGTCATCCACATGTACATGGCAGCTTGGAAAGCAAGAGTAGCATTTTGTTCTATATATTCAGGGTGGTTTAACAAATCAACTTTCAATCCTTCACCAATCTTTCCATAGTTGTAGTTCCTATCATCACAGCAATATTAAAAGAGCAGCCACTTTTATTCATTCGATAATAAATAATGAAAATAAGCTAACAAATAAATAAACAAGACTCAAAAGCTCTTTCAGGAGACAAGCAAGAATGTGAATAAGGCATACCAGTAGATAGGAATTGCACCACGGCCATAGTACTCAACTCCGGGAGAGCAGGGGTATATGTAATCATTCGAATCACAATATATTTGGCTTGGGCTTAGCTCATGGTTATAGCATAATCCCCAGGCAAAAGGGCCACCAGTAGCAACACTATATCCGCCTGAAAACAAGTCAGAATGGTAGAATCTAAACGGTAGTTTAAGATGAATAGAGGAAAAAAAGAAGACGGGAAACAACAGAAAACACCTAGAAAGATTCTATTGGTACATCAAGAAAAATTCTTCAGTGATCTATAAGTCTGTTAGAACATTTCAATTATTGGGCACAAAAAGGAAGAGATTTGGTTTGAATATGATCAATTATTGCTTTACTGAACATCAGAGAAACTAATATCAGATAGCAACAGGCTCTTGAGGAATCTAAAGACTCTATCATCCTTTTGGTGCACATCAGGAGGAGAAATTCGCTTGATACATACCAGTTGAATCAGGAAATGAGCAGAAACATGTCCTAACTCCTGAGCACCACAAAATTGTCATCAACTTAATTTTTCAATGTCTTGTCCTTTGGTAATGGCATACTGACCTTCCCAAACTAATGATTCCAGTTTACTCCCCAAGAAACAAACATGGCGCCACTGTTTCTCAGAATAAGCTCCGTGTGCTGCCAGGATTCTATAATTCCTAGTATGATGCACACACACAAAGCAATCCAACATTGACGACAAGCGTCTTTTTCTCAAAGAGAAAACTTATGCACCTAGCGTAAATAATTCCTTGTGAATACATTTGGAAACAGAAAATGGCCGTCAAGTTCAAATGCAATAAACAAGAATTTAAGGAAAAACTGTCACATAAAGGGAAAGGAGCCTAAATGCATCAAGCAGAACAGAGGCATGACAAGTACCCAAATCGCAGAGGCCAAAAAGAAAAAGAAAAAAAGAAAAACATAGGCATACATGCACGCGTGCACGCACGCACACACGAGAGAGAGAGAGAGAGAGAGAGAGAGAGAGAGAGAGAGAGAGAGAGAGAGAGAGAGAGAGAGAGAGAGAGAGAGAGAGAGAGAGAGAGAGAGAGATGAAATCACCCACATGATGTCTTGCTGCCGACATGACCGAGGAAGGCGACAACCTCCTTCATCTGCATCTGCTTGCCGCCGGTGGTGCCGAACCCGAGCGGCTCGTAGACGGAGGCGGCCAAGATGAAGGCCTGGTAGTCCCAGAACCCCACGGCATGGGCCGTCGGATTGTTCCTCTTCGCGAATAGGTTCTCAAATTGATAAACCTGGAAGAAATCGGTGATGGTTTCGTTGCAGCAGTAGATGGAATTCTTGCATTCCCATCCTTTATCACAGACCTTCAGCTTCGGTGATTTCTCTTTTGCTGACGATGCCGTCACCATGAAACCAACACAGACCAAAACCACCAACCACTTAAACGTCTCCATTCTCTCCACAATCCCTCCTTTCCCCTCACTACCAACAACAAAAATCAAACAAATCCTCACCACCAACAACAAAAACCAAGCAAACCCTCACTACCGACAACAAATCAAGCAAATCCTCACTACCAATAACAAAAATGAAGCAAATCTTCACTACCAATAACAAAAATCAAGCAAATCTTCACTACCAACAACAAAAATCAAGCAAATAAACTCAATGCAGTACAAAAAAAAGATCCATCGTGAATGAAAATCGCCTACCGGAGCAAAAAATGCAGCATAAAAGAGGAAGGGATCATAGATATATAAATCGAGGGAGGTGGTATTACCTGAATGGCCAATAGCAATAAGAAAATGTGGTTTCGAATCGGGGATCTAAATAAATCACCCTCTTTCTTTGTCTGTGGAGTAAAGGGAATCAAGGGGGGCTTCTTCTGCTTGGTTTACAAGGCAAGTCCAACCCCTTCACTCAGTGCTAAATCAATGACAGCCGTACGTCCACACCAATGGGATCCCTGCTTTTCTGACGGCCACTTCAACGGTGAAGATGCACGAAGGAGTGGAGAGAGAATGGGAGGTAGAAGGTAGCGTTGCAATTATTCGGTGGTTGGTCCTTTCTATAGAGAGAGAGAGGTGGATGTTTATGGCTCACCAGCCTGGCTTAAGGAAAGGGCCCGTTCACCGACCGACACTCCTTCCTACCTGCAATGAGATTCCTCTTTTACGTTTTACAGGTTTTTAGACTCTTACTGTCCGTCTTTTATTTTTCACCGGAGTTATTCAAGTTTCAAGTGTGGTATAAAAAAGTCCTTAATTACATTTAATTAGAGTAACTCAAACTGTTCTTTCAGAAATTTAAAAAATAATATAACGTAAAACTAATATTAAGATTCTCCCTCCCTTTGACGACTTATGCTAGGCTTATGATGGTGTCAGTAATAGGATTCGAACTCCGGTTGCCTGTCTAGCTGCCAAACTCACTTTGAAGCACGCCAAGGTAGCTAAGGTATACGTCTCGTTCAAAATCTGAAAAACATAAGAAAGACTGTCATTGAATACTACATCAAAATACAAGTGCTCCAAGTGCAGTTCATCTCACAAAAACTCTTGAGTGCGCCACTTGTTCAAGTCGTCCTAGAACTTAATAGGTTAACTGGCGGGCTAGCATTTTTTTGGGGCCTTCATTCACAACTAGTTAAGAAGAGATACATCTCAAATTTTTTTCTTTGTTATTCATCCTTAACATAAGTAGATCTTTATTGGAAGAATTTAATTTTTATTGCAAGATGCAAACATGTGCGTCGGGTGATATCACAAGGGGGGTTTGGTGCCCACTCCATTAAAAGTATTTCCAGTCAAGTGAAGAGGTGACGAGTACAGACCCGACCCGAAAAATATGGGTGTGGATCGGGTCTAGGCACACCTAGTTGGTACATGTCGACTGGAAATAATCTGACAAAAGTCCATTGATCAATCTCTCTCTCTCTGTATAATCTTACCCACTCCATAAAGAAATTTGAAATTACAATTTATAATACCAAGAAGCAATAAATCGTGAGAGCCCATTTTTTAAATTATATATATGGGTGTGCAAAGGGATTGGATCACAGTAATGTAATTCGTATTCTTTTAGAAACCTAAAAAATTAAATTACACTCAATACCACAGAAAAATAAATGTGTGGACATATCAATGGTAGGCATGTGTGATTTTCCTATATATATAAACTTGATATAGTTGGATCTAGGTTCTGGAGAAAAATGCAATAAAAGTGGGTTTGACTTGTGGTGTCAAACCCCTAGTATCATAACTGCAATCTTAGACACACATGAGATTTTGTTTCGTATTTGATTTACGAGTGGTATTAACGTGTAGGTTTTCATGCGAGGTAGAATAGTAACAGGAGAGAAGGAAGTGCTTGAGTTTTCGTGTGAAATCCTTGGGTTCAATTCATGTAGCCCTCCTCTCTTTCGTTGCTGAACTTTTTGACTCAAACTGGATCTATAGAACTTTGATGTCTACAATGAGTTTCGCGTTTCATCCATAATAAAACTTAAAACTATGAGCATCAAAAATAATGGTCAAGTTCTCTTAAAATCTTGTATCAAGTACATCCATAATCGGCATATGGTCAATCTCGTTTTAACCTAAACAAAATTACCTGAACTGAACGCAATCTTTCAACATGATTTGCCAGAGGTAAGGGAAGCAGGGTCTGCTATGGGCATACTCAATTAGTACCCGGACCTGAACTTAAACTGGTTCAGCACTGACCCTGACCCATTGACAGCACTAGTTTTACGCCATTGGACAGGTTTTGGGTGAATCTTCATCTACTGTTTCAGAGAATTGACCGTCTCACACACACACACACACACACATATATATATAATAATTTGATTCTTTCTCTCTCCACCGACAGCATGTTTAATTACCTTTATATTCGTTACGCAGTTCATTTTATGCTCTAGTGTCGGCAGAGCCAAATTGGCAATTGACCAGAGAGCTTGCTTCGGGTTGGATATTGGTAAGAACTGAGAAATGGATCTAGTAAAATCGGATCTGAAACCTTGTTCAGATTTAGGTGAGGAAAAGTTAAAGTCAGTATCCGCAAAAATACACTGCATCTGGTTTGGCAATCTCTCTCTCTCTCTCTCTCTCTCTCTCTCTCTCTCTCTCTCTTTCTCTGTTGATGAGTTCCTTATAATTCTTCATTTTTGTGGGTTCTCTCTCTCTCTTTATATATATATATATATAAAGAGAGTTTATATTACCCACAAAAATGAAATATATATAACACTTTTTGATCATACATATACATATATATATATATATATACATATATATATTTGCATAAATGTTTTCATATATATATATAAAAAGTGTTGATAGTTCATACTTCATATATATATATATATATATATATGTATATATATATATATATATATATACATATATATATATATATATATATATATATATGTATATATATATATATGTATGTATATATATATAAGAGTTTAGATTTAGAGAACCCACAAAAATGAAGAATTATAAGGAAGAGAACCCACAAAAATGAAGAATTATAAGGAACTCATCAACACTTTTTGATCTTTGAAATAACTATTGGAGTGGTAAAATAGAAAACATTTAATGCAAATAGTATATTAAATGTAATATATAAATTATATATACATAAATAGATACAATCTAGATTTAAGAAACCCCACAAAAATAGAGAACTAGAAGGAACCATTAATATTCTTTGATTTTCGAAATAATGGTTGGAGTGATAAATAGAAAACATTTAAAGCACATAATACATTAAATGCAATATACAAAAGTGTTTACTTTTTTACCATGTTAATTGTAGATATGATGGGTTTCTTGTAGTTTTTTATTTTGTGAGTTTTGTATATATATATAGAGAGAGAAAGAGAGATTCAAACAAGAGAATTAGGACCACTTATCTCGTGTATTCATCCAATCTGTGGCATGGGCTCTAATTGAGTTGGGCAACACATGAGCAGTATTAACTTCCCCAAATAAGCAACCCTTGGGAAGTCTGTACTTGAATGAAGAGAGATGGATTACATATTCGACATAGTTTAGTGTAAGCTGATTTGGATGAAATTCCATATTTACCGTATGATAGTGAATTGCCTGGGACTTAATCCCGGGATTATACCAGACTCTTAACTTATGCATGGTTTTCACAACCCCATAAATCGAACCCGATTGCTCATACAACGGTGGAGGCCATTGCTAAACGGCCATCTTACTACATACATTTTCCAACAAGCATATTTTGTGATAGGAGAGGAAGGCCATGAAACAGTAAAAACATTATTTTTCATTTTTTATGTTAATACGAATATGGAATATGATCGAGCTCTATGCCAACTAAGAATCCATGTAGCCGACCACAGCAAGAGAAAATGCTTGGTCTTGGTTTTGCTTCATCTTTTAGAAAAATGTATTTTGTTTGTTCTGACTGGTACTAGTAAATAGCAGCAGCTTGATAAGCATCTGTTTTAGGAGCTCAAACAATTAATGGGTTAATCGAGGCAAATAATGCTTATTACTGGGTTTAGCTGCCCTCTCTCTCTCTCTCACACACACAGACCTCATCAAATTAACTGATCCTAGTATTTTGAGGCCAAGTAACCATCTTCTGTGATTTAACCATAATGTTATTTTATTTTTCATCAAAAACTCCCCAGTGAAAAACAAGTATAAAGAATTTCCATAAAAAAAACTCCCGACTGAAAAAACACAAGACAGCATATACGTATATTCCATTTTCCAAAGCTCCATAGCCAAGTTCATCTTGTTATTGAAACATCATAAATATGGAGCCAACTAGAGATGCTTGTTCCATTCACTCTCCTTCCTAACGTGGTGACTTGTTGAAGAAACTTGTAACAAAGACTCAGTTTGCCTTCTAACCTGAGGTCCCAGAACGCATGCCCGATGTGAAACTCCACAAGACTTGCAAGTACCAATCAACAGTTCAAGAACTTTCCTTAATGGTCCCACACTTTGACAGTGTATGCATGAATAAGCTGAAAATGAAATGTGGTAAAAGTCAAAGGCAATAACCATCGACGGTTCCTATTTTTTTACTTGCCGTCGTTTAGTACAATTGATAAATCAGAAAGACTATAAATTGCAAGGAGAAAACGAACCAGCAAGGAGAAAACCAAAGACGAAGCTTCAATATTTGGCTCCGGCAGTTAAAGAGCTCTCAAGAAAGACTATAAATTGCAAGGGTATAATCAAAATCTTCATATAAGTAGGAGAACAGAAACAAGAATGACATGCACCACAGTTACCAGATGCATGCCCCAGGTATCGAACTCTTCACTCCTTTCAGCTTGTAGGTTTTATATCAAACCCTAGTCAAGAGTAGTGTGGCTTCTTGCAAAAGAAATAACTTGCATCGCTGCAATCAGTAATATGATTCCTACTCATCATTATTGATCCTTAAATATTTCAGCACATTTCCTACTTCAGAACAATGAGGAATGATGCTCATTATACGATATTGGCCACTTCTCCTACTGATAGCTGAGACTATTTAATGCTTTTAATGCAGAGTTTTGTCTTGAGAAACAAAAGGTGGAACCAGACTAGGTGAGATTTGTGACAACATGAATCATCACCAACACGGTTCTCCTCAAAGAAATACAGCATTGCAATCTTAAAGCATGTTAAAACTTAAACAATGAGAATAACTACATCCATTAAGAAAATGGACTCTGAAACTTTCTCAAATCTCAGACCATTTACGCACTATACCAGAATTTAACCAATCAATGAAAAGGGTTACAGATCAGCTATGCTTGTAGCATCAAAGATAACCAACCATGCCATTCTTGAGATTCTCCAAGAAGTAGCACAACCTACTTTCCGTATTTGAACATCAAAAATACGTTTGGTTCTTAATGGTACATGAGCAATTCATTTAAAAGTTCGAACTTTCAGTGACAACTCATAATTCATGACATTCATGTAAAGAATCCATCAAATCTCAGCAGTGAGGACATTTTGGCAGCATTGATCCTTAGGCTTCCAGCTATCATTTCACAACACTTTGAAGAAGTTTTCCACTCTTCCTTGATAACAATTGAAATGCCTTTACTAACTCCTCCTTCACCATAAAAAGTACAGATGCAGCAAAAACACTTTGTATTATTTTTGTGCCCATGCCCTTATAAAATACAGGCAAACCTTCATAGCGAATCATCTTGAATATTGCATCCAATGTACCTGAAACAACCAACCAACCAACTTTTTTTTATTATCGAATAAGAAAATTATGAATTATGCTACTAAGTGCTAACTTCACTGAAGAAAGAAGTAGTTTACTAAACATGATTATTTTGAACCATATAAACTGACATTCCAACTCCGCCCATGTAAGGGATCACCCTTGCATTGCCGGTCCCAAGCCCGGATAAAGGAGGAGGGTTGTGTTAGGCTTCCGACAGCCAGCGTAAAACTTCGTCGGATTTCTACAACATGGATTACAAAAATTATGAGCATTGCTTTAGGGCGTCTCCGCCTAGCGACGTGCTGCAGAGCCCGAATGCAGTAAGAAGTAAGCAAGGGCCACTACATTTTCGCCCGAATGTAGTGAATCAATTGCAGAGAGGGTTCCCACATCATGGACGGGTGTGAGTAAAGAAGTTAGTCCCGCTAAATTGCCGCCCGAATGTAGTGAAAAATTTTCAGAGAGGGTCTCCGCATTTTGATTATGGACAGATGCGGGGGGTAAGGAAGCTAGTCCTAGATAATAAGATTCGTATTGGTTCTTGGAATATTGGAACATTATCGGGTAAGCTAATGGAGGTGGTAGATACTATGATTCGGAGAAAGATTTCATATTCTATGTTTACAAGAGACAAAATGGGTTGGAGAAAAAGCAAAGGAGATAGAGGATGCAGGTTTTAAATTATGGTACTCAGGTAAAGAAAAGGCCCGAAACGGAGTTGGTATTATCATAAATAAAGATTTAAAGGAGAGTGTAGTAGACATACAACGATATGGTGACCGAATCATGACATTGAAATTAGTGTTAGGAGTAGAGGTTTTGAATATAGTTTGTGCTTACGCACCCCAAGTAGGACTAGAAGATAGTATAAAGACAGTTTTTTGGGAAGAGTTAGATAAGGTGTTTCAAAAGATTCCACAAAGGGAGATGATTTGTTTAGGAGGAGATTTAAATGGACATGTCGGTAAAGAGGCATTAGGATATCAAGGGATTCATGGAAACTTTGGTTATGGGGATATAAACGAGGAAGGTAGGGAGATTTTAAATTTTGCTATGTCATTTGATCTCTTTATAGTCAATACAATCTTCAAAAAACGAGATGAACATTTAATTACTTATAAGAGTGGCTTATCACAAACACAAATTGATTACTTTATTTGTAGAAAAAAAGATAGAGCGTGTTGTAAAGATTGTAAGGTAATTCCAGGAGAAAGCTTAACCACCCAACATCGACTTTTAGTTATGGATTTACAAATAAAAAAATGGACAAAGAAGAAAAGAGTGCATCGAGCTATTCGAACTAAACGGTGAAACCTCAAAAGCGAGAAAGAAGATATATTTAAACAGAAAGTCCTTCAAGGAGATGTTTGGAATTATGTTGGCACACCCTCTGATATGTGGAACAATATGGCTATACATATTAGAAAAGTGGCGAAAGATGTGTTAAGGGTATCTAAGGGAGGTGTACCGGCGCAAAAAGAAGCTTGGTGGTGGAGTGAAGTAGTACAAAATAAAATCAAGGCAAAGAGGGCATGTTACAAATTACATTATGCTAAGAAAACTAGTGAAACTTTAGAAGCTTATAAGAAAGCAAAGAAGGAAGCAAAAAAGGCCGTTAGTGAAGCAAAAGCTAAGATTTGGGAGGACTTATATAAAAAACTCAACTCAAAAGAGGGTGAAAGAGATATTTTTAGGATAGCTAGGGCTAGAGATAAGAAAACTAAAGATCTTAATTATGTTAGATGCATAAAAGACGAGGATGAAAAAATTCTAGTGGCAAATGATGATATAAGAAATAGATGGAAAAACTATTTTTATAATCTTTTTAATGAAAATAAGGATGTTAGTATTAGTTTAGGAGATTTAGCCAAGTCTGAAAAGTATATAAACCACAATTTCTACCGACGTATTCAAAAGAATGAAGTCAAAGAGGCTCTTAAACATATGAAGAGTGGTAAATCGGTAGGACCAGATAATATTCTTATAGAAGTTTGGAAAATACTAGGAGAAATAGGAATCACTTGGCTCACAAGACTATTTAATGAAATATGAAAAAACCAAAAGATGCCCGAGGAATGGAGAGCAAGTACACTTATACCCGTATATAAGAACAAGGGAGACATTCAAAATTGTTCAAATTATCGAGGTATCAAGTTAATGAGTCATACTATGAAATTATGGGAAAGAATTATCGAACGTAGGTTAAGACAAGTATCAAGTACAACAGAGAACCAATTTGGATTTATGCCAAGTAGATCTACTATTGAAGCGATCCACCTTTTGAGATGTCTTATGGAACATTTTAGAGCAAAAAAGAAAGACCTTCACATGATATTTATTGATCTAGAAAAAGCTTATGATAGGGTACCGAGGGAGGTTCTTTGGAGAACTTTAGAAAAAAGAGGTATCCCGTTGACATATATTAACCTTATAAGAGACATGTATGATGGTGCAAAAACATGTGTGAGGACTCATAAAGGAACGACAGACTTCTTTGAAGTTAATATTGGGTTACATCAAGGATCAACTTTAAGTCCATACTTATTTATAATGGTGATGGATGAGTTAACAAAACATATTCAAGATGAAGTACCTTGGTGTATGTTATTTGCACATAACATTGTATTAGTGGAGGAGTCTAAGGAAAAAGTTAATAGAAAATTGGAACTATGGAGAGAAACATTAGAAAACAAAGGCCTCCGACTTAGTAGAACAAAGACAGAATATATGGAATATAAGTTTGATCATTTGGCTACTTCAGAGGACATAGAAATTAAAATTGGCACACATTGCATTCCCCAAAAGGAAAGTTTTAAATACCTAGGATCAATTTTTCAAAGTGATGGAAGAGTTGATGGAGATGTTACACATAGAATTAATGCTGGTTGGTTAAAATGGAGAGGAGCATCAGGTATTCTTTGTGATAAGAAGATACCATTAAAATTAAAAGGTAAATATTATAGAGCAGCAGTTAGGCCTGCCATGTTTTATGGTTCTGAGTGTTGGGCAGTTAATCATCAACATGTACAAAAGATGTCTGTGACAGAAATGAAGATGTTGAGATGGATGAGTGGTCATACAAGAAAAGACCGTATACATAATGAGGTTATTAGAAACAAATTAGGAGTGGCACCAATAGAGGATAAAATGAGAGAACATCGTTTAAGATGGTTTGGACATATATAAAGAAGATCAAAAGAAGAACCTGTAAGAAGGTTAGAAAAACTAAATTTGGAAAGTATTAAAAGAGGTAGAGGACGACCACAAAAGTGTTGGAAAGAAGCAATAAAGAATGATCTAGCTTATTGGGAGTTAACTGCTAACATGGCACACGATAGAGATTCGTGGAAATAAAGAATCCATGTAGCTGACTCCGTCTAGTATGGGAAAAGGCTTAGTTGTTGTTGTTGTTGTTTTTTTTTTTATAAAATGACATTCCACATAAACTTCATATAGCATGTGCCTGACAAGTAGCGACAGTCAAATTTATCTCTGTAGACCTTGAGACATGCACCTCTTTAGATCATGAAAATTTGGGTTTTTCTCTTTTAATCCAGCTTGCAAATAATTTCTTGGAAGATGCTGAAGGAAGCGATGTTGAAGTCCTTTTTCCTGAAACGAGCATGGAAGGCCTCCAGTTTATGTGCATCATGAATCTGATCTGATGCTTATCTCCTTGCCTGTAATGCTCTCTGACTTCAACATGATTCAGCACCCTCCCTTCTCTTATCATGCTTATAATCACTACAACGCATCCAGGTAACTCGTGCATTTTTTGTTCCAGATATTTTCTTCAGAATAGGTTCTTATTACTTATAAAAAGAATTATATATGCATCCAATAGAGCTCGATATTCAACACTGCCCATGTAAGGGATCACCCTTGCATGGCCGGTCCTAAGCCTAAATAAAGGAGGAAGGTTGTGTTAAGCTTCCAACAGCCAGCATAAAACTTTGTTAGACTTATTTACCATGGATTCTACAAATTATGATAGGGCTCTTTGGAAACAAAGAATCCATGTAGCCGACCCCATCTAGTATGGGAAAAGGCTTAGTTGTTGTTGTTGCCAATAGAGCTCGATATACTATATGCAGAAAACATGCATAAACATAATGTAAATATCCAGTTCACCAACAATACATAGATAACAAGTATACAGAACATGAAGGAAAATGCTAATGGCATTCATCCATTAAGAATAAAAGTATGCTTCTCAGTCAACAGTAGGCATCCGCTCAATAAATAAATAAACAACTATAAACAATTTACCGTTATACTTCAGGAGATTGCTGCCACCAATTTCTTGGTTTGCTTGAAGCCTTGACTGCATGAGAGGATGCAGAACATAAATAACTTAAATGAGGACTAAACAAAGCAAGATTAATAACATTCCTTTTATAATTTCATTAGAATCAGTACAGGTCTAATGCTCTCCCTTCAATGATAGGCACTTGTTGAAAGAGATGCTAACAGAAGCAATGGTCTTTCTAGTATACCATGCTTCACATGCGTTATCAGAAGAGGAAGGGTGGGAAGGAGAAGCAATTTGGAAAGGGAAAGCAAGAAGCAAACCATATTAAGATTGGTGGGAAGCAGGAAGCAAGAGTACTTTTGAATGAAAAGAAAATCTGAAGCAAATCAAACGTAGTGGGCAGCCCAAACATAACGGTCAAAAATCCTATCTTACTAGGGAAAGGTTGGGTCGAGTGTGAGTGCTTTGTCACACCCTAATGCAACTCTACCTACCATAATGTTGATCACCACAACAGCAACCTCAACTGCTTTTTCGGTAGGGTGGCAGGGGTTGTGGTAGTTGATGATCGGAATAGGGTGCAAGTAGTTTGGTTATTTGTAATTGTAATACTCGTTTCACTGCCCGTGTCGCACAGGGCACCAATACACGATAATCATGCCATATCGTACGATACGGCATATTATATTCTATATAATAAAGAAAAAATCACAAAATTCAAAAATATCTAAAAGTAGAAAATTTGGAAATTAAAAAATAGAAAGTAACAAATTATTAGAAAATCATACCTGGCCACATCTGTGAGCGAAGTTGTATTGCAATTGGCCTTCTAAAATCACCAACATTGTATATACTTACTTAGCTCTAAATGGATGCTTAGTTTAACATTATTTTCTTATCTTCTATAAAGTTAGGAGAAAATCTAATAGAAGGATTAATAACATATACCCAGTGTTGTCCGACGCGTATCATATTGTGTATTGCTGGGCTCCACGATACGGGAGTATCGTATCGTATCGTATCATACTTTAATATTAAAATAATGCAAAAATTAATTAAAAATCAATAAAAATTAGTAAAAATCCGAAAAAAATAAAAACATTTCAGGAAAAATTTTGAAAAAATCTGGTAATTGCTTTAAATTCATATAATGTAAGTTTAGTACAGCTTGAGCATTCAACATTGAATAATTGCATCCAAATTTACATATTTTGAATCAAAAAAGGCAAAAACTGAAATACACACACAGTTACATTTTACAAATTGTAATCAGGATCATCAACTAAATAATCTTCATCTTCTCCTTGTTGCAGATCCTCCTCATCATCATCAGCGACACCTTCTTCTTGAAAATCAAATTCTTCATCTCCTTGATGTTGTTGTTGTGCTCCTTCCAAATTAATCCAGGCAATGTCTTCTTCGGTTAGGAGGGCATTTTCTTCAGTGTCTTTCATAATCCAATCTTCTAATATATCAAAATTATCCAAACTTATTGGATCGAACTGACTTTCTTCTCTATTTACTTTTTTTAATTGCCTACGATACAAACAAAGATAAATAATTAGTAAATAATATTAACAATTTGAGACTAAAGTTAAACAATATTGAATTTAAAATTTGAAAGTAATACAACATTACCTTTCACGAAGGCGCATGTTACAACGAATATAGACCAAATCATTAAGTCTTTTGTGTTTCAACCTGTTGCCCTTTTTTGTATGGATGTGTTCAAAAACAATAGAGACTGTAATGACTTTATTTTGAGATATGATACAAGTTAAAGAACTAAACATCATCGTGTTTCCTTTCCATTGAATGAAATTAAAGCTCTTAAACCCTTTGAAATTATTCGTTCAGATATTTGGGGTCTATGTTCTATTACATCTTTACATGGTTACATATACTTTGCCTCATTTATAGATGATTATACTAGATTTACCATGATTTATCTTTTAAAGAATAAGGATGAATTTTTGAATATTTTGCCCTCGTACTGTGAATTTATTAAGAATCAGTTTCAACATTCTATCAAAATTATTAGAAGTGATAATAGAGGAGAGTATATGAGTAATTCTCTATATTTGTACTTTCTAAGTAAGGGCATACTACACGAAACTTCATGTTCTTATTCTTCACAATAGAACGTGTCTCTGAAAGGAAGAATAAACATATATTGGAGGTGGCTAGAACTTTACTGGTTGGTTATAATGTTCCTAAAATCTATTAAGAAGAAGCCACGTTAGCAGTTGTGTATCTTATAAATCGCATGCCTAGTACAGTTCTTAATGGAAATTCTTCCTTCCATTTATTGTCATAACCAAAGACAGTTTCATGTTCCTTTGAGAATATTTGGATGTACTTGCTTTATACATTTTTATAAGATTCATAGAGATAAACTTGATGCCAGAGCTATCAAATGTATATTTTTGGTGGGATATTCATCTAGACAGAAAGGGTATAAATGATATGACCCACTTAAGTAAAGATGCTATGTTACTATAGATGTATCATTTCATGAAGAAATTCCATTCTATGAGAATAAGGATGACCAATCAGCCATAGATATGCCTTCGACAGTACTACCAGTAACACCTTCAAAAGTATCCTCAGAAAGTGAGATGAAAATGCAGAAAACTGGAACCCCAAAAAAAGGTGAATGAAAGACCTACTCTAGAGGAGAAAGAAGAGTTGTTATGCAGAATCCTAATGTTACCCTTAATCAAGATTCTCACCCTAAAACAGTTTCTCTTCCTTCTCATGTAACTCTTATTACTTCTACTATGATTTACCTATTGCTTTAAGAAAGGGAAGACGCGAGACTGCCATGTACCCATTATATCGAATGGTAGCATACTCTAATTTTCTAAAAGAATATCAATTATTTGTGATGAATGTAGAAAATACACAGATTCCCAAGAGTTTTAAGGAAGCTAATCAGAGTCACACATGGTGTGTAGCTATGGATGAGGAAATCACAATTTAGATCATAATCAAACATGGGCAATTTCAAATCTCTTGCCATAAAGAAAAACAGTGGGTTGTAAGTGGGTGTACACTATCAAATTCAATGCAGATAGAAGTATAGAGCAATACAAAGCAAGGTTAGTAGCTAAAGGTGAGGTCAATCATATGTAATTGACTATAACGAGACGTTTGCCTCGGTGGCTAAGATGAATACCATACGAATTCTTTTGAGTATAGCTGTGAATCAAAAGTGGGAGTTATGGCAGCTCGATGTTAAGAATACTTTCCTTTAGGGTGATCTGTCAGATGATATTTATATAGGCATGCCACCAGGCTACAATAAAGAAGTTTCAATAAATAACATATGTAAATTGAAGAAGTCTCTTTACGGGCTAAAGCAATCTCCTAGAGGGTGGTTTAAAAAATTTAATGAAGGAATTCTTGGCTTGTGATTTAAAAGAAGTGTGAGTGACCACACTTTATTTATAAATCATAGTGAGAAAACAATTTTATTGGTTGTATATGTTGATGATATCATAATTACAGGGGGATGATTTTGAGGGAATCATCTCTCTAAAGAAGAAACTTAAGTGCTTGTTTGATTTGAAAGATCTTGGAAAATTGCATTATTTTCCTGAAATTAAAATTATTCGAAAGGATAATTGTCTCTTTCCGTGTCAGAGAAAGTATATCTTGGACTTAATGGAAGATTGTCAGATATGTACCATCCCAATTGAATCCAAGAAAAAAATCAGTTGAGACCACCGATAAGCCTTACGAAGATGTGGGCAGATATCAAGGAATAGTAGGTAAATTAATATACCTCACTATTACTCGACCAAATATCAGTTTTGTTGTGAGATATGTGAGTAAATGGATGCATTCTCCCACACGACATCATATGAACTCAGTTTTCCATATTATTAGGTACTTGAAATTGTTAGGATATATCGTATGTGTGGGAGATAATCCATTACCTCCCACTCATGGTTTACTATATTCACAAAATAGTTTTCTGGGAATTGAAATCTATTTAGATGTTGACCGGGCAGGTTCTATTGATGAGAGAAAATCAACATCACGATATATTGTATGTGTGGGAGGTAATCCAATTTCTTGAAAAAGTAAGAATCAATTAGTGGTTGCTAGATCTACTACAGAGCCCGAATATAGAGCAATTGCTCTAGGAATGTGTGAAGGCTTATGCATGTTGTCTCTTATGATTGAAATTGGTTTCAAGGTAACTCCTCCGGTTAGATTTTATACAGATAGCATGGCTACCCTAGAGATTGCCTCTAATCCCGTGTATCATGAGCGTACCAAACACATTGAAGTGGAGTCACTTCATTCGAGAAAAATTAGCATCTGAAATATTTGATCTTATCTATGTACGTTCAGAACAACAATTGGTTGATATTCTCACAAAGCCTATTACAGCTAACTGCAATAAGAGAGCCTTAGACAAGTTGGGAATCATGAGCATTCAAAACCCAACTTAAGGGAGCATGTTGAAGAGACGAGCCAAATCCATAATCCACTACGTCAAATCTGTATACACATAAGGGATACCAACAAAGTGTCCTTTAAGTTGTAATGTTTATATTGTTAAGTTAGGGTAGAATGGTCTTTTAAGTTATAAAGTCTATATTAATGTAATCATGGCCATTAGGGCTTTCTAAGAGAAAGAGAAATAAAGAGTGCAGCCGCCGACTCCATGAGGAGGGCAGGCTGCCAATTCCAAGCTCTATTATATTTGTTGCATTTTGTGTGATGTTTCGGTGTATTAGATTTCTTCAACAGCGTACAGTTTTGACATTCCTGGTAAGTGATGCACACCCTAAAAACCAATCTCCAAGCCTCCTTCGACTTGAAGGTTTTCAAGCAGTCCCTCAAGAGAGACCCATCTCTCCCTTCTAAGAGAGTTAGAGAAAGAGACTATAAGATGCATATGGGCACATTCAAAGCTAACTGGTTTCAATTCAAAAATAAGTATTATGAGAAATCACCTTTACTACTAATAAAGGATATGTACAAAGAGTTGCACCTAACTTAGCAATAGCTCCTAGTAAGAAAACCTGTTCAAGAAACATAGAAGTCATGTAAGAATGCTAAACAACAATTTGAATAATTAAAGCAGACATAGTATTTAGTTTCTCAATCTTATGGAAAACCGAAGAAATCAAACCAAGCCTTCTCCCAACACTACATGGGATTAGGTATGTGATTTTGGTCGCCATTGTACTCAATCTTATGTCATATTCTCATTTAGTTCCAAACAAGCAAGACCATAATCATTTCCTTCAGCACTTTTGAGGCTTTCTTCTGCATCTTTTGAGGTGCTCGCCACCTTATTTCTCACACCTCATTGGAACTCCATATGGTTGCTCTCCAAATATCTAAATCACCAAGAGCATCTCTCCCTTTAACCTTTTAATGGTGTCACAAGTTTCTCTAACAATCTCGTTTTACACTGGTCTTATTTTGTATGGCCAGACACCACCTCAACATCTTCATTTATACTACTTGACTGCCTAAAAGCTCTACATCATGAATTATGCTGGTCTTATTGCTGTTTTACAACACAACTTTTAATTTAAATGATATCTTGTTGTCACAATAGATATTTCATGCACCATTGTACCCAACCTACATTAGTTTTATTCGTGACTCCATCTTGTTGAAACACAGACCCTAAGTATTTAAACAAGTATCCGAAATTATATAAAAAGAAAATTATTCACTCTCTATGCAAGTGAGGGAAATGCTGATATACAAAACTTGATGTACAACTATTGATCTTACAAGCAGATTATATATTTTATATCAGACAAACAGATGAAAAGAAGATGCTTGTAGTCCACTCCACAATGGAATACTACTATTCTAGAAGCTCTAATGGGATGAAATCTCATATACCTCCAAAGCTGTGGCCTTTCTTAAGTGATTCTTAGTTGAAACCCACTTAGCCTTCAAATAGTTCATCGAGCTTTCATAAATCATAAACTGGATTGATGGATTGCATACCTGCATATTTATATATTTAACATGAAGGCCATGATAACCATCCCCCTACTGCAGCATTAAGTTTAAAAAGTGTGTGCTCCTACTTCTCAATCACCAACCATAATAAGGGTTGGAACTATTCCTTTCCAGAATCCTCGAACTCCTGCTTCACAATAGACTTCATGGGCCTATATGATCAAGCAAGACAAACTTATAAGATAAATGGAAAACACAAACTAACCAAAGCTAACTATTATTAAAACCAGGACATGCTAAGTCTCATAACACTGCAACTGCAAAGAAATTATCACAAGTTGATTAAACTGCAGTTTGATGGTTAAATAATATTATCCACTGAGGAATGCTCATTCATGACACAAAAATAGTGCATTACCTTGTAACTGGCTATGCATCACTATATATCACACACATATATGGAAATGTTAACAAACACAGCTCCACAAGCACATGCAATCATGTAGAAGTGCAAACGCAATTACAAAAGCAGTTGCTCAGAGATGCACGCCACACTAAACAGTAAAAAGAAATTGTGTATAGTGAAGTTACTCCAAAGTTTTATAAGATCATTCAACATGGAGAAAAAGTCAGTGAAGTACTTTATCACGCCCTTTTCCCAGCTGCAATTTTTATAAATAACACTGAGAAATGGGCTATAGTTCACTATCCCTCTCACATTGCGTAATGCATGTTTCTCATAACAGAGGCTTACCATACCACATTATGATGAAAAAACATTGGTTGTGCACCACCTCATTTTTTAATCAGAAACCGTGAAGGGGTTCAGTTCACGTTGTAAACCATGATAGCAGAGATCGAATATCATAAACAAGAAGAAACAGTGAAGAGAAAATGTTGAGATCAAAGGAGAGAGTAGACCCTCCCATGGAGGTCATCCCTCCTCTCTCTCTTTCTTAATCTTAGTCTCTTAACCCTAATACAAGAAGTCCAACCCTTATATAATGGGTTGTGAAATATAAAATAACCAAAATGCCCTTAGTACTACGGGCAATTACAATAATACCTAAAACATCAAAATTACTAAGAACTAACACTAAAAGCACACCCCCTCAAGTTGGGAGTGAGATACTTCGAACTCCAAACTTGCTAAAAACTGATTCTTTCTTCTTCTTCTTTTATTTTTCAGTCCTCTTAGCTACCTGCTTTTCTGCAACCTTTTTGGCTGCAACATTCTTCATCAGCCTTCATGGTTGTTCTTCAGCAGCTTCACGGCTGCACCAATTTTTAGCAGCTTCTTTGACTGCAACATCTTCAACTCAGCCTTCCTTACTGGTCATTTTCAGCAGCTCCTTGACTGCAATATTTTCAACTTAGCCTTTCTGGCTGGTAATTTTCAGTAGTTTTTTTAGCTTCAACATCTTCAACTCAGCCTTCCTTGCTAGTCATTTTTAACAGCTTCTTGGCTGCAACATCTTTAACTCAGCCATCCTGGCTGGTCATTTTCAGCTGCTTCTTTGGTTGTCACATCTTCATCTCAAGAGCATCCATGAAATACTCGCTTCTAACAAAGCTTGCTACCATCGTGTTCCAAGATAAACATCTCTTTGCTGCATCCTGTTGAACACCTTCCCTAATTCAACATTCTCTGACTCCATTCATGCAAGCCTGCCTAACCATAACCACCAATCAGTGAATTCCACGATACGATATCCCTATAATCCATGTTATCAAAGACCTGTTTAATAGATCTCCTCACTCGTTCTACCAGTTCTAGCTTCCCATGAACCTGGCAAGCTCCTAACAAAGTCCTCCATATAATTGCATACATAGATTCTACTGGAGCATTTCATCGAACATTTTGTTCGGAGCTCGTTTTATCCTTATGTCATGTCAGAGTACTCTTCCTTTTAAGAGTCTCGACCTTTGACATATGTATCCATTTCCACATGCTTGTGACCATATTCATGAGCACCATTTGTAAGGGTATCTCGTTAACTTTGGCATCATGCAGATTCATGAGCGTCAAACTAATTTGGTGCAGCCACGATGCCCAGACATCCATTGTCTATCTCTCTCCAATCATATTTCCTTTTTTTTTCCTCACCATGAACTCAGCATCCTCTTCTTGGTTTGGTCATTAGAAGGAAAGAGATCATCGATGTTTGCTTTTAAATCTGTGACTTGCTCCTGCTCTTCAAGCCTTCAGCGTACCACTGCAACATGAACTCTTCTTCCACCACATCGTCATTGTACAATGCCTTCAAAACCAGAGGCAGTTTCTTCACTGCATCAGGATCCATCACACTGCAGAAGTCCTCAAAAGCTCAAAGTAGCATCAACTGCTGCAATCCAGCATCCTCTTGCTTATCATCAGCGAGCGATCCAAGGAAGGGGCATAACTGGCATGGAGTGCAACCCTTCTTCAAATTATCCTTTATTTGAGAAACCAAGGATTCATGAGTCTTTTCAGTTTCCTTCTCATTATCACTTCCATTCTTGGGAGACTATGCTCGGGTTCCCGACTTTTTGGAATGCTTGGATTTCTCCTTTGGCTCATCGGTACTGAGCATCACCATTTCTGCAGTGGCAGCACTGAGCTGCTCCTGGATAGGTTGGCGTGCTACAACAATAGAAGTATCAGTGTGCCATTGGACGTCATCATCATCCTTGTCTTCATCGTAGGCGATTTTCATACTAGACACCATGCCAACGAGCAAGGCACCACCAAAAACAAGAAGGCTACCGATCCCTCTCCCATGAACTGCATTTCCTCGATTAGGGTTTTCTTGCTATTTATTTCTCTCTGCAGAGTCCCTCAACAACCTGAAGCTCGACAACCACCAAATCCTGAAACCCTTCTTAAGTTCAACACATCTGCCAGTCGTTGTCTCTTTGTCGCCTCCTTTTTCTTCTTCTCGTACAAAAAGTTGGTTGTTGCGTCCAACGATTTTTCTTTTTCTTCTACACGGTGTTGCTTCCAT
Source organism: Brasenia schreberi (assembly GCA_036023115.1). Taxonomy (NCBI): domain Eukaryota; kingdom Viridiplantae; phylum Streptophyta; class Magnoliopsida; order Nymphaeales; family Cabombaceae; genus Brasenia; species Brasenia schreberi. Next base: position 6,535,415 of record JAYKKT010000069.1, on the reverse strand, counting down.
CGATCGATGGCTCTAATACCATATTGTAAATGATGATAGTGGAGATCAAATATCATAAACAAGAAGAAACAGTGAAGAGAAAATGTTGAGATCAAAGGAGGAGGTAGACTCTCTCATGAAGGTCGTCCCCCCTCTCTTTCTTAATATTAGTCTCTTAACCCTAATACAAGAAGTCCAACCCTTATATAATGGGTTGTGAAACATAAAATAGCCAAAATGCCCTTAGTACTATGGATAATTACAATAATACCTAAAACATCAAATTTACTAAAAACTGACACTAAAAGCATATTATTCAACAGTTCAGAGGAGCTTAAAACAACATTTCCATGATACCCATAAATAAATGAAGAAATAAAGAAACAATAAATAACAACAAATTTTCCAACTTGTATAAAATGGTACAAGATCCATTTGTGTAAATTGAGTGGGGATTCTTTGGAAGTTGGGGGAAAAGGACCACATCTGACCCCAGCCATGTAGAATAGAATGGTACAACTTGTGTAAAAGGGTACAAGATCCATTTATGTTCCTGCTTTTATTGATCACGTATTATTAATTTAATTGTTTAATTATATTGTAAAGGAGAAAATTGGCAATAATTGTAATGCTAATTTTCTAGAGTACTGATTTAAATAGAAGCACTTGATCACCATGTTGGAATTGCAAGGGTGGACCCTATTCTCTCATCTCCTTCAATCCGGAATGATTTACGCATTGTAGCACAGGTAACACGAGTCAACTATTACCAGCATTTCCAGTTTTGCATTTCTTATACTCAAAACAGCGTTGACCATCTTCCCATATCTGCACCTTTTCGAGAGCATATATTTGCTGCCTAACTAATTCCCAGATTCACAACGCTGACTATACCTTCATCAATTAACACAAACGTAGAAGAATAAAACTGATTATTTCAGTTTCTTAATGTGAAGACAAATGTGAGGCATGGGCCCCACTTGAGGATTCATTCCTCAAAGATTTTATACTAGCATTATTGAGGATGGCAGTGACCTACGCAATGACCGTCAATCAAAAGTAAATGAAAAAGTGTCGGTGGTCAGATACACATTAAAGCATTGTCTAATAAAAAACCAGTTCTGGCAAATATATCTTATTCTGCTTCGACTTCAGTGTCTAGCTACAGTTCAATACATGCCAATTTCAATTATCGTACCAGCTAAGTCTATTTTTTCCTAGCATTTATATATTATGTGTGCTGTAGGTATCAGAGGCTAACCAAGTTTTTAAGTTTAAAATTGTGGTCCTGTTAGAGAATGTTACGTGCACTACAGAACACAGGAAAAACCCAAAAAAAAAACACATAACAAAAGAAAAGCAATGTGTAGAAGGCTGCAAATACTACAAAACATTGTAAGAGATGCACAAAGTAACTTGAATTGTGTCTCATTTACACTTAATGTAAGCCAGAATTTTCAATTTAATCAGACAGGTACACCCAAGCACCATGAGCGGATTTCATATGCAAGATGAATACGAACCGCATGCCAAGTTCCATATGAACGAATTGTCACTGAATGAAGGTCAGATAACTTGTCAGGAGCTGCATTTGATTCAGACAAATTGTCACCAGAAGATTGGCTAGTCTCATGTTCCTGCACTCTCTCCAGGATCTTCCTTTGTGCTTGAGTATGAGTCTACATAAATAAATGTAACGATCGTGAGCTTTTACTTAAGTGCATACAGAAAGAAGCCTCTTGTACACCTTTAGGTGAAAAAGCGTCTTACTTATAAATGGACACTTTAATTTGAGACTTTTTAAAATGACACTCAAATATGTCCTGACCAGTTGATATAAATGTACATATGGTAGTGTAATGCTTCAAAAGATTTTTCTGCTGAGTTCTCTTTGTGGACAGAACCAATGTTATTAAAATGGTATCATATCGATACGATTTTATCATATATCATATGAGAATACGACACAACAGAGGCATGCATATCATATTGTGCGATTTATCGTACCGTATCGTACAAGTCGATGCCAATTTTTTGGTACAAAAACCCGGGATCCGAGTTCCCAAAATTTATTTTTTCATCTCAAACCCTATTTCACTCCAATCCTTTATTCTCGAACCCTTTCCTCATCATTGCTTTTGTTCATTTTGTAAAGAAATCTCAAAATTATCGAGTTTTTCACTCAATCCCTTTCTCATTTCTAGGTTTTTGTCAAATCCATGACATAATCTCTTTCTTGTCATTCCACCCGATTTTTCACTTGAAAATTTGGGGTTTTCATAGATTTCATGATTCTATCCTAATGTTTATTTCCTCTCATCTTAATGGCTTCAGATTGAGTCGATCAAGCATGAGGAGGTACTACACTCCATTCTATGATGGTAATAGGCTAGTAAATAAGTGTATTTTTTTGCAATAAAGTTAACCACGGAGGTATTTCTCATATGAAGAACCATCTTGTGAGAACCAAAAAGGATATTAGTGTTCGTCTTCGAGTGTCTGAAAACATAAAGTATGAAATTGGGCAAGTATTGGAGGTTAGAAAGGAGAGAAAAAATTAAAGTTGCAAGAAAGTGCAGAAATATGTGGTTGGGATATGTCACAAGACTCACATGATGCTAGAGAGATGTATGGTACATAATTTCATGGTACAACCGAAGAGAAAGAAGAGTCGGATGAGGAGGTAAGAAGCAGGCAAGCTAAGGGAAAGAGTGTGTTGAGAATATGAAGAAAATGGGAATGTGAGAAGACAAAGAAGTCACTCCTTGATTCGTGAATTAAGAATATGATGTTGCAATACATTATAGAATAATGTATATATACATGAGATATGCATATGCAGAAATTTGAACTTTGGAATGTATGCATAAGCTAAGTTGAGAACTTTGGAATGAACAGAGATACATTATAGAGAATAAATATAGTCATTATATAAATGAGAGAAATGCATATGCCAAAATTTGAAAAGTCTTTGATCTTCTATAGGTATATCCCCAGAATATGAACCAATAAAGCTGAATATTTTCAGCAAAGAGAAACTTTTCTCAATGAAAATAGTATATTCTCTATTGTTGCGAGAGGAAGATCGAAGAATTTTAGATAAAGGAGAGCAAGTACAATCCAAAAAGGTTGCATTTGCTGGAAGGGGACAGATTTAACTACCAAAGAGGAAGAGACTTGGTTAGAGGTAGAGAAAGACGACGAGCCCAAAATTATGAAGATAAGAATAAACTTCACTTCAGTGCACACATTGTGGGAAGAGATGACATACTCATGAACATTGCTAGGAGATTAGGTAGGCCACCAGATTACAAGGATTATGGAAATCATGTGGAAGCAACAAGTGAGAAGAAAGGAGAGGCTAGTTCTACGGAAGAAATGAAAGATTAGTAGAAATTGAATTCAAATTACATGAGCAGCCCTCAACATCTTCATTAAACAATGAAATGATCCATCCTACCTCATATAGCATTAGTGGTAACTCCTTTTTTTTAAATTCTGCCACTAATCACATGCTAGATGATAAATGTAACTTCATAAGATATGAGACTACTTTCATGCCACAATATGTAGGTAGCAAGTGGCTCCTTAGTGTCAATGGAAGGAAAGGGAACAATTCAAACAAAAAAATTCAGACTTGAGTCAGTAATTTATATTCTCGAGTTTCCAGTAAATTTGTTATTCCTGAGCTCCTTGATTAAAGACTTAAATTGTTCAGTTACTTTTTCTCCTTCTGGTTGTGTATTTCAGTATCTGAGGATGGGAAGAACCTTTGAATGTGGTGAACTAAGGAATGAGTTATATTTTCTTCTCAGTCATCATAATTTGGAGCAGAAAAAGTACTTCCAACCACTACTGCAAAGGCCAAATTCAGGATTTGGCATAGTTGATTAGGACATTTGCATGTGTAAAAAGTCAAAGAGTTTGTTCCTTTTGTTATTCCAAATAATTTATTCCTTGAATGTCAAAGGGCTAAACATCATAGAGATTCATTTCCAAGTAGGGAGTCTAGATCATCAGTTCCATTTGAACTAGTTCATTCTGGTTATGGGGTTTGTTTGTGGTACCTTCTATGAGAAAATTTAAATACTTTGTTACTTTCATTGATGACTATTCAAGACTCACTTTTATTTATCTTATAAAATCTAAGTATGGAGTTTTCTCGATATGTCCTATTGTTCATAATCTCATTAAGACTCAGTTTGGGCACACCGTTAAAACTCTAATGGTGGTGAATATATCAAGTTCCAATTGCAATCATATCTCCAAACTCATGGTATTTTGCACCAGACTTCATGTGTTTATACTCCACAGCAACATAAAATGGTTGAATGGAAGAATAGACATTTTTTGTCTCATAAATTGACTTCCATCTATGATACTCTCTGGAAAGTCATTGTTTTTAATTAAACCAAAAGACAACCCATTTCATATCACTCTACGGGTTTTCTGATGTCTTTGGTATGTTCATATACATGATTAATTCTGTGACAAACTTGATCCCAGGCTTGTCAAGTGTGTTTTTGTTGGGTACTCTTATGAAAAGAAACGATATGTTTGCTATGATCCAAAAACCCATAGAAAATATATATCTATGGATGTAACATTTTTCAAAACCACCTCGTATTTCCAAAGTCACACTGAATTGCTAAGTCCCAACATGAAAGAATAAGTACTTCCTATGAACACTACATATGAAGGTTTATATGATGACCACAATGGTGTGGAAGAGGATAAACTAAAAGAAGAAAAGAAGCTTAAAGTCTATATGAATGGTGAAACGAAAGTATTCATGCCCATTCCTAAGGAAACAACGAACCAAGGGAGAGAATCTTCCTCAGATCCCACTGTTGCCCTAGAACAAAGTGAAGAGGAGGTGGATCTACCTATTGCACATCGAAAAGAAAAAGATCATGTGTTAATTATCCGATTTCTCAATTCATGTCTTATGCTTAATTATCATCAAGTTATCAAAATTTTATGCTAAATGTTGAAACTTATCAAGTTCCCAAGGATTTTGTTGAAGCATCAAAGCATGAACAATGGGTTAAAGCCAAGAAATTAGAACTCTAAGCACTTGAAAAGAATCATACTTGGAAAATCAGTGACCTACTTGTGGGAAGGAAAGTTGTTGGATGGAAGTGGGTCTACACCATAAAGTTCAAGACAGATGGAACTTTAGAGAGATACAAAGCAAGTTGAGTGTCACATCTATCTTTAACCCAACTTGAGGGGGAGTGTTGAGAGTACGAAGAAGATGGGAACATGAGAAGACAAGGAAGTCACTCCTTGATTCATGAATTAAGAATATGTTGCTGCAACTTTACTATTATTTCATTGCTCTAGTTTAGTGTAGTGTCTATTGTTTGTTATGTTTTTAAAGGTAGCTTTAAATTAGGTTCATTAATGACACTTAAGTAATATGTTGTATTAGCGTAAGCTAGTATTTAAGGGGAAACCCTATAAGCATTCTATTGTGATCAAATAATAAAAGCAGAGGAAAGAGAGTGGACAACGACTGTAGAATTCTGGCCAGCCGACTTCTCCAATCCATCGTCTGATTTCCTATCAGGTAGTTTCTATCACGTGTGTGTGAGTAATTGTGACGGAGTGTAGGTTTTGGAGACAATAGCAATGGAGTTGGTTCTTGTTCCACTATAAGAGCTCTTACTCATCCGATGACTACGAGGGATAGTAGAAGAGGTAGAGGTAGTGAGATGCATTCATTTTTATTCCCACATACGACTCCTTGAGCTCAACTAAGAATAAGATCAACTATGGCTTTGAATGAGGTAATTCACAAAGTAGATATGTGGTCTACTGAATTTTTTTACAAAAAAAATCTTTTTTTAATGTTGCAAATTCATTTTTCTTTCAAAGTATCGTAGATGCTATTGTTAGTATGAGATCAGGTTATAGAGTCCTTACATATCATGCTTAACGTAAATCATTAGTAAACTTTTTGGTCTCCTAGAGATTGTTTTTGAAATTATATGACTTGTCCCATATCGACAAAACTACAGATAATTTACTCTCTATTTTTGAAGAAGTTGACGAGGAAGTGGGTGTTATAAATATTATGTAATTCATTAACGATAATATTGTAAAATTCAGAGCAGTTGGTAACATGCTTAAGTCAAACCATCCATCTTTAATTTGGACCCATGTGTTCCACGTTGCATAGACTTAATGCTTGAGGATTTAAGTGTAATAGATGAAATTAAGGGGATAATTGATGCATGTAGAAATGTTACAAAGTTTATTTATAATCACTCTTTTGTATTGCATTTAATAAGAATCCAGATTGGTGAAAGGAAGTTGATTAGGCCTTCAGTAATAAGCTTTGCTATTAATGCTACTGTTTAAAGTCTTGGTGTACATAAAAATGCATTGAAAAAGATTTTTATATCTGATGAATGGGGCTCTGTTAGTTGATCAAAAAAAAGCGAGGAGATTGTTGTATTAGATGTTTTCAATGCTAACTTTTGGGAAAATTGCAGTAAGTTTTTAAGGATGATTGTATCTTTAGTTAAGGTAATAAGAATGGTAGAGTGAAGATAGGCATGTTATGCCTTTTATATATATGATGCAATGGATAAGGCCAAATTGAAAATACAAGCAAACCTTGACTCCAAACAATCATTATTGAAGAAGGTTTGAAAGTGTATTGATGCACGATGGAACCGATAAATGCATCATATGCAGCTACTTATTTTCTTAATTCCTCTATTAGATTTTCTCCTAACTTTGTAGAAGACAAAGAAGTTAAAAAAGAGATTAAATGCGATTGATCTTGTGCAAGATTCATTTGTTCGATGCAATATCCATTTAGAGTAAAGCAAGTATATACATAGTATTGGAGACTTTGGAAGGCCAATTGCAATGCAACTTCGTTCTCAAATGCGAATAGGTATGATTTGTTTTTTACTGATATTTGTAAGTTATCAATTATTTCATTTGATTTTGAATTGATTGATTTTAAGTGTTTCTTATTACTATATTTTATTTTAGATGAATGGTGGACTTAGTTTGGTGTAGATGACAAAACTTGTCGAGGTTTGATTAATGTATATTAAGCCAAACATGTAGTTCTAATAGGTGCGAAAGAAATTAGAGTTTTTTTAACACATTCATACAAAGAAGAGAAACTGGAGCATGCTCGTATTCGTGATTTGGTCTATATAACAAACAATATGAAGTTAAAGACAAATGTAACTTGATTTAACTATTTAAAAATAATTCTATTTCTTCTTAAGTTCTTATTAATAATGATTAATAAGAAAATATAATGTTATCTTATAGTTGTATTGTTTCTTTTATTTTCTTTTTAAACAAATACAAAGAGATACAAGAAGGGCAAAAAAGGTGCCATATGACCCGTTGAGTTATGAAAATATTGATATTCTTTATGGTTGGGTTGAAGAGGAGGAACCTCCTCGGATCCTATCGTTTTAGAAGATGAAAACTGGAGGGCGAGAAAGAAAAAGCAGAAATTAGAGATGATGATGTGAAAGTTGTCGGATTGGAAGATCTAACAATTGCATAGGAGGAAGAGGGAGATGATGGTGACGATGATGATGATGCTGGAAACCCTTACTATAATGATTATAATACTTGTATTTATTATCATCCATATTTTGTGTTACAAATCAATGACTAATTGTTGTAATTTAATTTCATTAGACTTTTATTGAGTAGTTCAATGACCAATCTATTAGAATTTATGGTTTTAGACTTTCATCCAGTAGTTTAATTTCATGTAGTTCATACTTCGTAACTTTGTACTTTGTATCTAATTAATGATGATGGAAGTTTCTTACAAATTCATTCTCTAATCTTTTACCGATAATTTCTAATTTTCTTAAGATTGTTGATTCGAATCAAACTTTTGGATTCAATTTTGCTTAATGTTGATTGTGTTAGAATTATACATCTTATATTTGATAATTTCAATTTTTCTATAAACTAGATTTATTAATATTTTTAAAAAAAAATAAATCATCAAAAAAAATTGCCCATGAGATACGGTGTGTTTATGGCGTATCGGAGACCAGTGCGGTACGGGCTCCGATACACTTTTTACAACATTGGACATAACTGTTTCCAGCAACCTTCTCCATCTAAGATATTTTCCATCTTTATGCATGAAACATGGTTGCCCGCTTATTTATGTCCTTGATCATTTTTTTTCTAATAGTTATTCTACGTACTTGTTACACTCTGCTGAAATATGTCCCCATTCATTGACGATTGACATAAATGAATGCCGAGCTCTCTTCGAATAGTAATGCATATTTCCAGCTACCTTCTTCCTTTATGAAAAGTTTACATCCTTATGCAGGCAATGTATTGTCCACTCATTGATTTGTCATTCCAGTTGTATCTCGCATTATATGGTTATTCTAATTTGAGGATTGTTGAAATAAGTTCAGGCTGGTTAGTAGAAAAACATATATAAGATAATGCTTCAAAAGTTTTTTTAACCTCTTTCCGATGATACACTAACCTGTTTCAGCCATCTTCTTCCATTATGTAAATTTTCATCTTTACTTGGGAAACGCAACTTCTCACTTATTTGTCCTCATTGATTCTATTTCAAATTGGAGTTTGCATTATACGGTTCCCTTGAAGTTTGACTTGGAAACAAAAGGAAATTTGGCAAATGGCTTGCATTATAGATAACGAAAGCATGATAAGACATCTTTGTAAACCATAGTTACAGAAAAGCACTACCCTAGGATGGGAAGCACGTTTTAGAAGCTGGACAGACACCACTTCCTCGGAAAGCAGGAAGAGTACTTCCCAGTTGCTTTCTCATGTGCTTCCCACTCATTTCTCGTTTGTTTCCCACATAGCTTCTCACTCACTTCTCAATTAACTTCCGCGTTGCTTCCCATGTCTTCTTATGTTTTTCGTATTAGTAAAAGATATTTGAAATTATGCCTTGCCTTATTTTTGCATTTACACTAATTTTACATTACTATCTTTCTTGTGATCTTTTATTTAACTTTTTTACAGCCATCACTTTTAACAAGTTTCCGTGTTTCCTTCCAATATATTCTACAATTGCTTCCAAAGCATGCCAGCACTCATGCTTCCTACCACATTTTCAAGCTCATTCTTCTCACATCCATTATATTTCAGTGCAACTTATAAACACACTACAGTGCATTCATTAAGTGATTATCTTGTGCATGCTAGTGCAAGGGGATGTGCTGGAATTTAAAGGTTAAAGACTTAAAGTTACATTCTAGAAGATGGAAAAGATAAATAAGCTGATGATACAGATAACTCCTATAGTTCTCATACCACTAAACATGTGCACACGATTTTGAATCATAACATGCATCAAAATTAGCCAAGACTCTCCATCGGTTTTACGACTATCACTCAGTTGGACAGCATATTTACAAATGGCAATATACCTGCATACGGGTGATAACGACCTAACTAGCCAAGACTCTTCATCGGTTTTACTACTATCACTCAGTTGGACAGCATACATACAAATGGCAATATACCTGCATACGGGTGACAATGACCCAAATCGGATTTGTCAACAACACATTAATGCACCTGCATAAAGCAACATGAAGAAGTTAAATACCAAGCTCTGAAATTTGATATCAACAATCTCCATTCAAGTTATTCATATCAAGGAATCAAGACCATCCTCCTTCCCACACTTCTGCATGATTTTATCGGACCTTTTTCCTCCTTAAGTCATGATATGCCACAATGTTCTCAAGTTCCAAGAAGAAAAGGAGCAATTCACATGAAAGAAACAAGTGTCAATTCTCAAAATTGAGAGCAATTTTAGAGTTCAATTTACTGCAAATGATTATCAAACAGTAAATCACATCACATACTGAACCCACCCAGCAATTGCCGCAACAACCAACCACGAAAACATTCCAACTGTTCCATCACCAAGGCCTTTCCTTTTACGAGCAGCAGCAATAGCTTCAGCCTTGTTTTTTATTACTTGATAGAAATAGTAGTAAATTCCCTGTAGAAAGAAATTCATGATCAAGAAAACAAAGACCAATAACTTTTCCACAACACGGATTTTGCACTCAAAAAAACAAGCATACAAAGGAAAAAAGCCTCGTGGCCAGGCTGAATATGAGTACTGGTATCGGACGTGTGTCTTTGATATGAAAAGCTTATGCCTTAACCATTGGATTGTAAATAATTGTTGATAATTGAATGTTGAATCGGCCAAGTCGCAAAACGTCAAAGTGTTGGTTGAGTCACTAAGATATCAAAGCATCCAAAATCAAGAATGCGACAAGAGTCAAGAGTGAGACAGTCAAATCACAAATCAAAGGTTGTACTAGACAGCTTGTTTATTGAAGTATGTTCCAGCTCCTCTATTTATAGAGCAAGAGGAGCAAAAATTGCCACATATAATGGGAGAGGCTGAATGGGAGAGAGAGAACCAACTAGCCGTTGGAGGCAGCTGGCCTCCAACAGCTAGTACAGCCTAACTAACCGTTGGGAATCGGCCACAGGCCCTAGTGGCCTGAGCCAGTCCAGCTCCAAGAGACACGGGCCATTAGGATCCATGTACCTATTACATTTAACACCCCTCCTCAAATTTACAGTGTATATACCGAAAGTTTGTCCAACAAGAAATGAAATCGAGTAGTAGAGAGAGATGGTGAAGAAGTCACCTAGCTACATCCTTAATGTGACATAACACAGATTGATCTTTTTTTGTAATCACTCTTCATGAACAAAATGGCAGTCGATCTCAATATACTTCGTGCGTTCATGAAATGTGTTGTTCGAGGTAATGTGCATGGCGCTTTTATTGTCACAGTACATAGTGATTGGTTGTTGAGAAGTAATGCCCATATCTCGCAGAACCGTCATAATCTAAGAAATCTCGGTAGCAACAGTAGCGATGGCTCTATATTCTGCTTCGGTAGATGAGAGCGATACCTTTTGTTGCTTCTCACATTTCCAAGAAATGAGTATTCACCTAGAAAAACACAAAAGCTAATCGTAGAATGTCTGTTGTTGACATCTCCATCTGAGTTAGTATCATTATACACATATAAATCAAAGGACGAAGAAGAAGTTAAGAGTACTCTTTTATTTGCAGAGCTTTTTACATATCTAATAATTCTCATAACAACACTCATATGAACATTGGTGGATACTTGCTAAAATTGACTAACTGTATGCACTGCATGAAAAATATCAAGACGAGTAATAGTAAGAAATATAAGAGCACCTATGAAATGTCTCTAGGGAGTGGAGTCTTCTAATTTTTTTCCATCAGTGCATCTTAACTTAGTACTAAGGACTTTAGGATATCAACTATCTTATTGTCTGTGATACCAGATCTTTCAATTACATCATTTACAAATTTAGTTTGAGACATAAAATATCCGCAAGTGTTTCTAACAATCTCAATACCCAAAAAATAACTAAGAAGACCTAAATCTTTCATATCAAATTCTTGATGAATGTTATATTTAACCTCTGCAATCCCTACTTTATCACTCCAATTGATGATCATATCATCTACATTTAAGAGTAAAATAACAATCTTGCATATGTCTTTCGTACAAACAAAGCAGTGTCAGTATAATAAGATATAAAGTGATGCAGATACATGAATTTTTTAAATCAATCAAACCAAGACTTGGGGGCTTGTTTCAAACCATACAGCGCTTTTTGTAGTTTAAGAACTTGATCCTGGAGAACGTCAAATCCTGGAGGAGGAGTCATAAACATCTTCAATTAAATATCCATTCAAAAAGGCATTTTTAACGTCAAGTTTATATATATCCCAATTTTGAATAGCATTAAGGGTAATGAGAATTCTAATAGTAGTCCGTAGTCATTCTAGCAATCAAATTTTTACTTCATGAAGAGTTGCAATCAAATTTTTCATTGAGGTTTAAAAGATTCATAAAATACAAAACGTTGAGCAGGTTTTGAAATTATAGATTCTAAACGTGTGTTGTCAAACCCTCTATGTCGTCTAGTATAATGCAATGAAAACGGTTCTATGATGGGTTGTGTGTCAGAAGTTTCATCTTGAACATCAATAGACTCATGAGAAATATCACGATGAACTTCTGATTCACTATCATCGTCTTCCTCTCAACAACAACAACAACTAAGCCTTTTTCCATACTAGACGGGGTCGGCTACATGGATTCTTTATTTCCACAGATCCCTATCGTGTGCCATGGTAGCAGTTAACTCCCAATAAGCTAGATCATTCTTTATTGTTTCTTCACTTTTGTGGTCGTCCTCTACCTCTTTTAATACTTTCCAAATTTAGTTTTTCTAACCTTCTTACAGGTTCTTCTTTTGATCTTCTTTCTATATGTCCAAACCATCTTAAACGATGTTCTCTCATTTTATCCTCTATTGGTGCCACTCCTAATTTGTTTCTAATAACCTCATTATGTATACAATCTTTTCTTGTATGACCACTCATCCGTCTCAACATCTTCTTTTCTGTCACAGACATCTTTTGTACATATTGATGATTAACTGCCTAACACTCAGAACCATAAAACATAGCAGGCCTAATTGCTGCTCTATAATATTTACCTTTTAACTTTAATGGTATCTTCTTATCACAAAGAATACCTGATGCTCCTCAACATTTTAACCAACTAGCATTAATTCTATGTGTAACATCTCGATCAATTCTTCCATCACTCTGAAAATTTGACCCTAGGTATTTAAAACTTTCCTTTTGGTGGATGCAATGCGTGTCAATTTTAATTTCTATGTCCTCTAAGGTAACCAAATGATCAAACTTACATTCCATATATTCTGTCTTTGTTCTACTAAGTCGGAGGTCTTTGCTTTCTAATGTTTCTCTCCATAGTTCTAATTTTCTATTAACTTTTTCCTTAGACTCCTCCACTAATACGATGTCATTTGCAAATAACATACACCAAGGTACTTCATCTTAAATATGTTTTGTTAACTCATCAATCACCATTATAAATAAGTATGGACTTAAAGTTGATCCTTGATGTAACCCAATATTAACTTCAAAGAAGTCTATCATTCCTTCATGAGTCCTCACACGTGTTTTTGCACCATCATACATGTCTCTTATAAGGTTAATGTATGTCAATGGGATACCTCTTTTTTCCAAAATTCTCCAAAGAACCTCCCTTGGTACCCTATCATAAGCTTTTTCTAGATCAATAAATATCATGTAAAGGTCTTTCTTTTTTACTCTAAAATGTTCCATTAGATATCTCAAAAGGTGAATCGCTTCAATAGTAGATCTGCCTGGCATGAATCCAGATTGGTTCTCTATTGTACTTGATACTTGTCTTAACCTATGTTCAATAATTCTTTCCCACAATTTCATAGTATGGCTCATTAACTTGATACCTCGATAATTCACACAATTTTTAATGTCTCCCTTGTTCTTATATATGGGTATAAGTGTATTTGCTCTCCATTCCTCAGGCATCTTTTGGTTTTTTCATATTTCATTAAATAGTCTTGTGACCCAAGTGATTCCTATTTCTCCTAGTATTTTCCAAACTTCTATAGGAATATTATATCGTCCTACCGATTTACCACCTTTCATATGTTTAAGAGCCTCTTTGACTTTATTCTTTTGAATACGTCGATAGAAATTGTGGTTTATATACTTTTATGATTTGGCTAATTCTCCTAAGCTAATACTAACATCTTTATTTTCATTAAAAAGCTTTTAGTTTTCTTATCTCTAGCCCTAGCTATCCTAAAAATATCTCTTTCACACTCTTTTGAGTAGAGTTTTTTTATATAAATCCTCCCAAGTTTATGCTTTTGCTTCAATGACAACTTTTTTCGCTTCCTTATTTGCTTTCTTATAAACCTATAAAGTTTTACTAGTTTTCTTAGCATAATGTAATTTGTAACATGCCCTCTTTGCCTTGATTTTATTTTGCACTACTTCACCACCAAGCTTCTTTTTGTGCTGGTACACGTCCCTTAGATACCCCTAACACATCTTTCGCCACTTTCCTAATATGTATAGCCATATTGTTTCACATATCACACGATGTACCAACATAATTCCAAACATCTCCTTGAAGGGCTTTCTGTTTAAATATATCTTCTTTCTCGCTTTTGAGGTGCCACCATTTAGTCCGAATAGCTCGATGCACTCTTTTCTTCTTTGTCTATTTTTTTATTTGTAAATCCATAACTAAAAGTCGATGTTGGGTGGTTAAGCTTTCTCCTGGAATTACCTTGCAATCTTTACAACACACTCTATCTTTTTTTCTACAAATAAAGTAATCAATTTGTGTTTGTGATAAGCCACTCTTATAAGTAATTAAATGTTCATCTCGTTTTTTGAAGATTGTATTGACTATAAAGAGATCAAATGCCATAGCAAAATTTAAAATCTCCCTACCTTCCTCATTTATATCCCCAAAACCAAAGTTTTCATGAATCCCTTGATATCCTAATGCCTCTTTACTGACATGTCCATTTAAGTCTCCTCCTACACAAATCATCTCCCTTTATGGAATCTTTTGAAATACCTTATCTAACTCTTCCCAAAAAGTTGTCTTTATACTATCTTCTAGTCCTACTTGGGGTGCGTAAGCACAAATTATATTCAAAACCTCTGCTCCTAACACTAATTTCAACGTCATGATTCGGTCACCATATCGTTGTATGTCTACTGCACTATCCTTTAAATCTTTTTTTATGATAATACCAGCTCCGTTTCGAGCCTTTTCTTTACCTGAGTACCATAATTTAAAACATGTATCATCTATCTCCTTTCCTTTTTCTCCAACCCATTTTGTCTCTTGTAAACATAGAATATGAATCTTTCTCTGAATCATAGTATCTACCACCTCCATTAGCTTACGGATAATGTTCCGATATTCGAAGAACCAATATGAATCTTATTATCTAGGACTAGCTTTCTTACCCCCCGCATCCATCCATAATCAAAATGCGGAGACCCTCAATGAAAAATTTTCACTACATTCGAGCGGCAATGGATAGTTAATCATCAATATGTAAAAAAATGTTCAAGGTATAAACGAAGATCTTGAGATAAATGTGTGTCCACAAAAAAAAGAACATCTATATAATAAAGTTATTAGAAATAAATTAGAAGTACCATCAATAGATGATAAAATAAAGGATGATTGTTTAAGATGGTTTGAACACAGAGAAAGACGACAAAAAAGTTATGGTAAGAAGGTACGAGAAACTAAATAGTGAAAATATTAAAAAGAAAGATCATGAAAATGTTAAAAGGAAACAGTAAAGAATGATGTAGCTTATATTGGGTTAACTGTTAGCATCGCATGTGATCGAGCTCTATGAAAACAAAGAATCCATGCAGTGGATCCCGTGTAGTATGGGGGAAGGCTTAGTTGTTGTTTGTTGTTTATGTTATATTGTATAATCAATTATGTGTAATTCTAAATTTATACATATATTAAATTTTTGTTTCTATATAGTGACATACCCATACCTTATAATTTTCAAAGTATCATAATCATACTTCATATGCGTAACAATATTGTATTCATATCCATACAACACAGATCATAAATCTTTTAGATAAACTTCTTAAGGAATTGGAAGGAACGCAGGAGCAGTAACATGTCCACGATACATGCCAACATAATTTTGGAAATTTGTGAATCTAATATCCCTTGTTTTATATGCTATTTGGAACTTAGAACGATAGAGATAAGCATACAACACTGAAACGGTCAACTGCCAATAGAAGCAGTTATTTGACACTGAAGCAAGAAACTACCAACCAGAATAGGAGTTTCGAGCCCATAAAAAAGAAAAAGAAAAGAATCCACCAAAAGCACACCTGGGATGCAGCGGTTCCCAACAGAGAGGGCTTGAGCCCACTGTACAGCCCTCCCCAGCCTTCACTCCGTATCAACTGCCAACCAAGACGAAGACTTCGCCTCTTAAGACACCCAAGCTCCATACTTCGAAAAGCAAACCAGCCATAATATGATGGGCAAAAATAAGCAAGAAGAAAAAGGAAAAGAAGAAAGACCTGGACCATCTGAGACAAGGTTCCCTGTAGGGAAGGCTTTGTAGAGGACGAAAGATCCTTCTTAGCTACCCTCTCAGTCTGTTGCCGTGTGTTCACCTGCAAGAATCGAGATGACCAACAAAAAGTTCGATTCCTAAAGAGACAGAATGTGCTTGGGGGAAGATGGGTACTTAAATCATTGAAGAAATAGATGAGATGAGACGAGAGAGGTCACCGTCTGGAGAGGGTAAGTGATGATTTGTGCAATGATACCTCCCCCAGCACCAGCAAGACCATTAACGAGGGCGTTTGACATGGCAGCTCCTTTCTTTGAAGAGTCTGCACAATTTCAACAACAGTTACTGATTTGGCATGTTTCCGCTTCCGCCGGGAAACCGCTATCCTCTCTCTCTCTCGAATTTGATTCTTTATCGCTTTTTTCTTTTGTCTCTTCCGCTTTCAGTTAAACGAACGCCACGTTCCATGGCTTTCTTGGCGACTTTATGGTTCATTCGAAGTTTGGAACGGATTGGTTATTGGAAATTTCGTCCCACGAATAAGAAGCCGAACCTCAAAATAACCCGGCCTGTTACCCGACGGGGGAAAAGATCAGCCCCAAACCTGATCAGACCCACACTGAAAATGTAATTTGCATGTGTGCATTCGTGTGTATATATATCAAAAAAATTAGATTTTGCCCACGTATTTATTAATTTGTTCTAACACATTGCTTTTGGGTGATAGAGGAGTTTTTAAAAATTACGAAATATATTTTTAGTATACTCATGCCACTAAGTGAACATTAATGAAAAGGTATCAATGGGAATAGGTATATATATATAAAGAAGTTGCGAGACACTCTCTCATGCAAGACTCTATTATATCATTTGTGTCTTCTATGCAATTATAGATAGATATTCGTCAATATCAACATGAGCATCAATGTCATTTAATGCACATTAAACATGAGATGGGTACCTTGATCACCAATATGTCATAGCATAAGAGATTGTTTAGAACATAGGATGATTGTCCGTGTACAAATAAAACTTTTACATTCTATCATTTAAATGAATGAGATTTAGTTAGATATGTTAATACTGAAGTTCTTCTGTTCTTCTGTGTATGGATGTTTGTGCCTCCATGTGCTGCAGCGTATGTTTGTGGGATATTACACATAATTCAGGTCAGGCATGGTTGAGAGTAGGCATCCGGTACTTGTTATCATATACTCCAACGTAGAGATTGAGGTATACCTGGAAACCAAACCCGAATCCTCATGCCCAGTAATGCCTGTCCCATTCAGATTGGATTGTGTCCGGTCCCCCAGGGGTTTACCAACCCTTGAAAGTATTCCAAGTCGGTAGTGATTGCTGGACCCTAACCAAGAACACCATCAGTGAATGAGAATCACTTTCTCTAGTGATTACTGATCGGACCCTCTCATAACCCACTTGCATTCTTGCTCTTCTCTATTGCTCCTGCAAGCACCTGATTAACATTTTAAACAATTAAAAAACAGATCTCTCGTGCACACAGAAACATGGTTAACGAGAACTAGAAGCGTTGTTTCGATGAATTCTGATGTCGAGAATTGAGGTACTTCGCTTTATTTTTAGATGCGTTAGTTCATAACTAATGTCAAAATAAGGCAAGAAAATTATTTCGATTCTTGATCCTGAAGGAAAAATCAAAGCAGCAAATTTATTTAAAACATATACATTTGTTGGACACAGAACTCAAATAAAGAAAGTTAAGATGTTGGAGTATTTGGCAGTCAACTCCGGGCGTATGACTGACTAAAATAAAGATGAGGTAAATGCGTGGTCATACGAACAAGCATCCGTAATGAAGTTATTACAAATACAAGCAAGCATTGCATCAACAGAAAAGAAAGAGAAGGCACGCTTAAGGTGCTTTATGTGTTTAGAGAGGCATCCAAATGAAGCTCCAACTGAGAGAGAATAGAAATGATAGTACGTTTCAAAAGATGGAGAGGAAGGAGGCTGCAAAATTGTTAGAAAAAAAAAATGATCATGCCCCAAGGCCAGAAGAACGACTGCTGCGCATCCATGTCCCGCGCTTGTTGTGGGAGAAGGCTTGGTTCTGTTGTTGGGTTTGGTATTAGCTCCAGGTAATTGTTTTGTTTTAAAGATGTTTTAAAAAATGATCTGTTTGCTGATACTATATTGTTACTTGGGACATCTGCAATTCATTCTAGTTGTTGGATGGTTGAAGTTAATCTGAGGTTTCCATTTGATATCAATATATAATTGTAAATGCTGACAATTAGACGGAGGAATCCAGCAACCGGACCCCAATCGCTCTTGACCTGAATGAGTTGGATGAGCTATTTATGGATCATCCAGAGTCCATACACACAAGTTTTGGATACGTTACGCGTCATTTTTTTTGGTACGACACATTGCATGTCTTAATTTTACTTGCAACTGCTTTTCAGTTTCTTTCTGCATTCAGCCTCTGATACTTTAATCAGTGACTTAGTGATGGAGGATTAATTACTTTCATTAGTACTAGATTCAACAATTCATATAGTATTTTGAAAAAGAGAAGGGATGCTTACTAAATTATCATGTCTTATCCTGGCCAAGTCACCGATAGGCCAAGCGATCCATTCCGGTTCAATTGCAACCATGGTCTTGAAAAGATTATGTTTAAACAAATTTGAAAAAGAAAAGGTATTCAATGTGAAATATAAAAGATGACTCTTGCTACTTTCTACCATCTTCCTCTACAAATTTATAGTGACATAAAATGGTTAGGTTCACTGCATAACGAGCAAGAGGTCTCACAAGTTGAAGGCCATGAGATCGATAACTATGGCATGCATCTGTTCGGCCTCCCTGTTATAACAAAAAGAAGTGGTTGTGATTACTGGAGTGGATTCCTTTTAGCCTCATTCACGATTGTTACTCTGTAGGTTTGATTTAAGAACTTGAATAAAATTGACTGTTATATTAAGGTAACAAATTGATCTCAAGATTTTAAAATTTAAGTAGCGTAGCTAGTAACAGCATAGTCTAATAATAAGCAATTTCAATTCTTTTAAGCTCATAAGTTCAGGTACAACCTTGAATAAATGGAGATCTAAAACACTTCAAGGTTTTAACTGTACTTGCCTCCCTTTTAGCAACTGAATCTGAATTTGATCTTTTCTCCTTTTTGATAACCGATTTGGATGTTAGTATCATTTCATGTAGTGAATAAAATGCATATGATGAGGCAGAGGAAGATTTGCCTTACAACCGACAGAACTTCAACGGAAGCGACATGGGGAAATTCATCTTCGCCGAGACTGGATGAAGGTTGATTATTTTTTGAAGAGTTCATCTTGATGATGACCCGCGTCCAGGTTTCTTTGGAGCGTGTCAGGTTTAATGGCTTGGAATGAATGTATATATATATATATATATATATATATATATATATATATATATATATATATATATATATATATATATATACCAAGCTGACACAGTCACTAATGCAAAACAGCGGACGGGCATAATCAATAATTTCCCATCTGCTCCCGCTAGCATTGAATAATAAATCAGCTATGGAGACAACAATAGAACCCTTTTATACACATTGTAGAAAAACATCCGTGGCACGTCCCTGCATCCTTACAAAGGACTTGCAGGAAGGGTTGGTGGAGGGCGAAGAACTTGTTGAAGTAAACGTGCAGCCAGACGTTGAGTCACACCTCCGACGATGCGACCACCAAGATTGCGAGTTTCTGGTTCTTGAAGAATCTGTTTACCCCATAGTTTCACAGGTGAGCTTGCTTAAATAAGAAGCAAAACACATTGCATACACAGAACAGAACCAATGGTGCCCATGCTGGCAAGCACACACATGCATAGACGTGCTAAAGTGCAATTCCGAGCCCCCAGAGTCTAGGGGATCCAACTACAAGGACACAAGCCAGCTGATACAAAATTTTTCTCGCATGTCTAGCGTGCCCAAAAACACACACTCAAAAGTTCAAAGAATTAGAGAGCGGAAGACAGGAAAATCAGTTCAGAGGGATCACCTGTAAAATTGGCTGCAGAAGAGAAGGATCAAAATCATTTGAAGACCTCAAAAGGCCCCATATTCTGAACACTCTATCTCGGAGTTCAAGCATCGATTCTAGTTCATTGGCACTCATCTGAAAAGGGCTTGTCGCAGTACCATTAGAAATTAGAGTCCTCACGACTTCATTAATGGAGTTGTATGTGTCAAATGCTGCCCCAACGGCAACAGCTTCCGCAACACGAGTTGCTTCTTTAGTGACTAAAGTTCTAAGCTCTTCACCTTCCGGACCTAATAACAACTTCAACACTGGTTGCAAGGCATCTTTTGCGGTAAAATCTCTATCCTTTCGCCCCTGCACAAGTAGGTTCTCAAGTCTATTCCACCTGAAATAAAAAGCAACAGTTTTAGGATAATTCTATACATGCAGGATATAAAGGAATTTTGACCTCAAACTTGTATGAGGGAAAATTTGAGGACTTGCCTGAATCTACCATCCTTGAACAGCAATTCAATTAATGCATCTCTCAAGTATGGATTTGGGTCAGTGAGAAGCCTCTTAGCAAAATAAGGATATGAGGCAGCAAGGACTTTAAAATTTGGATCAGCATAGAGAGCTAATCCTTCCAGAACGGTAAGTGACCTCAATATCAATGCATAATATGCTGGAACTGTGAACAATAAAAAACAAAGGATAAAAGAATACATCAGGGAAGCCACACTCCATATCATCAGATATCAGATCATGTCAGTAAACCAACAAATGGTGTTGTGGCTCTTCTAGTAAAACCACCATTGCTAGTATAATATGCATACTTAGGTTGAAAGCCAATCTAGGTGAAGGAGGAAAAAAACCAAGAGGCATCATGCACAAGTTCAGCGTTACTAGAATCCTCTGAGTCTTCATGGTCGGTTTCACGTACTTGCTATTCAGCATCTTGTATGCAAGCGGTTATGAAGTAGACATGTTTCCATTGGCGGCCACTTTATGATGCCACATCCATGCCAAAGTATAAATGAAGCAAAGGGATGAGAAAAACATTGTCGCCCTTCTCCTTTAGGTAGTGGAATCTATTATCCTTAAAGGATGAATCTACAGGATTCTCACGTGAAAAAAGGTACCACTTTATTACATTTTTAAGGTTATGAATTTATGATGCATTTATTGGTTTAGAATTTCTTCTTTTTTGTTTCAATCCAAACATTGTATGAGAGAGAGAGATGGGAAATCAAAGAACTCAGACATATTTTGAAGTTATTAAAGAAGGGTTGCTCGCATATTAGAGTTGCTGTCCTTAACAACAGACCAATCTGCCAGTGTTTGGTAAAAATGGAATAAAAATATGTGGAGTAGACATCACATAAGAACTGCTCTCAGTTAAAGCAGATCAATTTAACGTGGCTTGGAGAAACGTTATACGTTAGAGGAGAATCTTCATATGTGGTGGGTAAAGAAAAGATGATCGGACTGCATATCTAGACATTTCTGACTATGCTTTTCCTTTTGGGGGGAGGGGGGGACATGGAAATTCTAGGTTATGAACCAAGATAGCTTGACACTGCAAGTAAAGCATCGAACAAGTGGTCTCTTAGATGATTAAAGAAAAGCACTTGAACATAAGTTGGTAGCTTTAAAGGTTCATCTTATAGAGCAGGACCTGATGCGATATATCAACCGAGGATCTTCGATTCAAACTCTACCAGGTATTTAATAAATTAATAAAAGAAATGGAAAATGAAAACTAAGGAATGAGTCATCTCTTGTTAAAAGAGAAAAATGAGTAACAATCATGTATTCCATCTACTATTGAATCCTTCAAAGCATGACTACGTACCATCGAAGGGGTATTGGTAGAGAACAGCTCCTAAGCCATCCACAATAGTTTTGAAGTTCAGTTCACTGACAGTTGAATTCAGTGCATCATCAAAAAAGTTCCTCAAAGCAGGCACAATTGGAGAAACATCCACATCAGGAGACAAAAAATTTAAAGCATAATAATCGCGAGCCATGGCTTCATAATCTCGATTGACCATATGAACAACATGGCCGATAATAGCAAATCTTGCTTCCTCTGGAGTCTCGCTCATCATTCCAAAATCAAGAAAAGCAAGTTTTCCATCAGGTGTTGCCAAAAGATTACCAGGATGAGGATCTGCATGAAAGTATCCACATTCAAGCAGCTGTCGAAGGCTGCATTGTATGCCTGTGCTAACTAAATCTAAGAGTTTCAGCCCTCGTCTTTCAATTGTTTCTTGTTCATTTAGTTTCACGCCATCCACCCAATCCATCGTCAGCACCTTTCCACTTGTATAGTCCCAGAAAATGTCTGGAACAACTATATCCTCCTTATCTGCATATAACTTTTTGAATCTACGTGCATTCTGTCCCTCCTGTAAAATAAAGCTGATTTCATCTTAGATGAAGATTTCGATAGAAGAAAATACATAATTTCACTGAGAAGACAACTTGACTATGCAATAACATAGCAGAGAAGCCTGAAAAAATATGAATGGCCTTCTCATATAGGAAGCCACAAATTATAAAAAGCATGACAGAATTATAAAAAATTGGAAACACAAACATGATGGCCAAGTTTACTTTCTAATGACAACATCTACCTGCACATAGTTGAGCTCTTGATAAACTCTTCTTGCAAACTCATCAATAAGTGCAACAGCATCACTAGTGATAATGTCAACGTACTTATTGACAAGAAAACCCAGGCTCCTCAGAAGATAAAAGTCCAGTCCCACTGCTTCCTCGATATTGGGCCTTTGCACCTTGATAGCAACAGTTTGTCCCGAGTACCTAAGTTGTGCTTTGTAAACTTGCCCTAAACTTGCCGCAGCAATTGGGGATGCTGAGATGGATGAGAAAATGGACTCCAGTGGGAGCCCCAACTCCCTCTCAATACAAGCAAATGCATCGGCATCTGGAAAGGTCGGCAAAGCATCCTGTTCAATCATCCAAAGAAACTTTAGGCATAAGAGGATCCATGATAACCCCCTGGGAAACATGAACCATGAACCACTGTCTTCACCCAACACTAGAGCAATGAAAGAGTCGATGGACAAGAATTGACAGATTAGCCTCATAGGCATTGCTTTGTTTTTCAACTAACACCAAAATGCAGCGGAATCATCCAAAAGTACTGTGTAAATCAAATGGAGCAAAATGGGTTCACCTAGGACAGTAGGAAGTCGAGGGATTCATTGACAATTACCATGAAATATTTTCCACCAATAACACATCTTTGTTATCTTTTCCCAACCAGCTCAATGTTGCAGGCAATAGATGAAGCAATTTTCATAGATGGGACTCATTTTGCAGGCAATAGTTCCAAATTATCAGTGGCAACACGACTAACGCATGTTCTTATCCGAACTTTCAGTTCAGAACCAGTAATCAGGTTTCATAGACGAAGCCAGAGTCTCAAAATGGCAGAATGGTTACAAGAACTTTGCGAGATGATCCAGGCATTCCGAAATCTAAAAACTGAGGTACATAATCTAAGAGGTATGGAGAAAATATTAACAATCAAACAATCACAAGATAAAAGTGCTAATTTGCACACACACACACACACACAGAGGGTACGTGCCTGCAGCTGCGAGAGCTCCTCGAGATACTCGGGAGGACAGAGATCCGGCCTGGTGGATAGACCCTGACCCACTTTGACAAACGTTGGCCCCAATCTCGTAAGGGTCTCCCTGAGCTCACCCGCCCTCAAACGCTTATTCTCATCAACCCGGCCGCTCCTCTGGTCCAGCAGCAGCTTGACAGCAAACCAACCCAATGCACCAAATATCTCCAACGTCCTGCGCACCACCTACCAAATTCGACCGAACAAACCATTCCTTAACTTATCTTCGACTCACAACACGAGGAAGACGAACAATCGAACAATGAATTTGGCGAATACAATCGAGAAATCAGAAAGAAAGAAGTGAGAACCAACGGACCTTGATTGGGCGTGACCCGTATTTCTCAGTCAATAGTTGTGGGGAGTAAACGGTGGCATTAACGGCGCGAGTCATCGCTCTAGCCTCTGCTTGAAGATCTTCTTGAACCGGGCCCTTGATTTTTCCTCTCCCTTTAACGATTGTACCACCATCTTCCCTCTCAACCGAGGAAGAAGAAGAATTGCTTCTCGGAACGATTGCAGCAGGTCGAGCTTGCACCAAGGCCGCAGAAAAGCGCATCTGCCGTCTCCGTTGCCGGAAACTACGTTCCCGAGTCAACCAAACGAGCCTGTTATCCTGAGAAACCAATGAAGAGCAAAGGCCAGTCGAAAGAGAAGCCATTAAAACTCTTCTCTGTAGCTCGACTTCGCGTAAAGACGTGCTTCCTACAAACTCGCAATCCGAGATTTTGGTCATGCACGATTTTTTTTATGATTGTTGCCTTTGGGGAGGACGCAGACGGCAAGCCACACGTCAAGTCCCATAAACGCGACGGCCAGGCGAATCAATGGGGGGATTTTCGTCGTCATAAGCAATGGATAAGCAGCCAAGCATCGCCATCATGTGACGTGGTCTGATTCATTTTCATGCAATACCAGACGATTTTTGGGGTCTCATGCGCCACTAATTTACCAGATGACCAGGAATACAAGGTCTTTCGTAATTCCAATGTTCCAATGTTTGTAATTAGTGTATCATATCAATATATTAAAAATCATAAAAATTATAAAAAAATCATCTTATATCGTAATACAGTGTACCGTGTAATATAGGGTATATCGATACAACTCATATATCATATGATATGTTGTGATAGGAGTACGATATATATGTACCTGAATTGTATCGGTTGATGTACCGATACACTTGTATCAGGTATCATATCGTCTGATATGATGTTTATAACCTTGATTCTTTCAATACGCCCTAAAAAATCTACCAAATTTTTCCTTTTATTTGATGGTAGAGCTCAGCTGATAAATTAGCCTAGCACCTCGTATTGTAAGACTCTGGTGGGCGCATCCTTGGCTTGTTCCAGCTGCTCGTATTTTGGCTTCTATTGGTAACCCTGGCTTTTGCACTTGTTCGGTTTGCTAAACGATGTGCTGGGATGGCAATCTCTAACTATTCTGCCCTGAGGGTACACCCCGCCTCACCAATACATGGGATGGGTTATAAGGAAAAGAACGCGCCCCTGTTGTAGGGCGGAACAACACAGAGAAAACCCATATATATAATATGTATGTGTTTTTATATAAAATATATGTACATGTGTATATTTCATATATAGCAAGCTTAGATTTTATATGTATACATTCATATAAACACTTCTAATTTAATAATATAGAATAATACACAATAAATTTTATATTTTATGTAAAATATACGACACTAACTGATTTTTCTTTTAAAAATATTACTTTTTTACCTTTTTAGGTTGAAGTAGGGTAGAGAAAGATAAGGCGACTCATGCCAAAATGCGTGTAGGGTTTGATCCTCAAAATCCACGATGTGGGACAGAGTCTAATTGGAGGTTTCAGTGCGCTGAGAGTGCATGTGGAGTGAAAACCCGTTCCACACCGCTCCATTGCCATCCTTAACCATATAAGTTGAACATGGTATGTTAGTAAAAATTGGTTAAACGAGCATTTCAAAAATTTTACTTCATGTTCCTGTACGGTTTCATAAGGAGATTTAAGTTGAAATAGGGTTATTTTTCTTTGAACTTTTATAAGGAAAGAAACTTTAGGCTTCCGTTTGATACTGAAATTTTTCGACCCAACCTTCATTCACCTCTTACCTCCCCTTCCTTTCATTTTTAACCTAACTTAAGGGTTCTCTCTTTGTTGCCGTCCACTCACGTATGATCAATGTTTTTGGTACCTTCATTATTTTTCAAATAATCATAAACAATATTTTTTTCTCTTTATACTCATGTCTTTGAAAAACAATTGTTGACACAAGCAAGAGTGTCGGCTTGTGTTTTCATATATATATATATATATATATATATATATATATATATATATATATATATATATATATATGTGAGAGATCCCAACAAGAACCATTTATATCCTATGTAAACGCGTAGGCCATCATCATGGCAAAATGAAGACCATGCTTTATTTGTTTGTGACGTCATAAATAATGTTTTTTTTGTATGTTTTGAGAAGTTTGGACTCTGAATGATGGATGTACTTTTGGGACTGTTGTATTATCTCTCTCATGGTATGAATGAAATTGATTTTTTTTCTGAAGGGCCCAAGACATACTCATGCCAGGACTGGTCCTCCATAAGGTTAAATCAGCCATTTGCTGACTGATATTTTCTTCATCTGCAGCGACTTAATTTATAGTCATTGAGTTTAATAAGTTCTTTTGTTGCTTCTGATTTGATTTTTGCATACCAATAACGATTTCATAATTTGTATTTTATTTTTAAGTATGTATTAAAAGAGTATCATGATGGAGCTCTATGGAAACAAAGAATATCCCCATCTAATACGGGAAAAGGCTTTGTTATTGTTGTTGTTTGTACTAAATGTTTGACAGACGTACTCACTCACCTCTTACTTAAAGTGGTGTCTCGGTTGCCTTTCACGGTGATGAGTAAAGCGGAACCGGTGGTTTCAAACCGTCGATTATGACCTACTTCCATACCACATTTTACAACTGAATCAACATGGTCTAGCTAGGTAGTAGCTACCGTGCATTCAAGTTATATGATATATACCCTTTTGCATGTCTACTCTACACTGTCTTTTGATTTTTTTTAAACTTACTAACTTTCCAATAACTTACTTAATTTATTGCATATATATGTACGTAATATACAAACACACACACATGCAGATGTGCCCTATTACAGACTGCCTTTTGCCTGCATACCTTCAATCAGCATCTTGTCTTTTGATCTTTTCTAATTAGATGACTAATTTTCTAATAAACTTGCTTGACCAAATGTTTAATGACCATACTCGGATCATTTTCAATTGATAATTATACAGCACTCCAGAATCGGTTTTCACTTTCATTTGCTGATTTACCAGCAGTGTTCATTCCACATGCTCGTATATCGATAAAATACCGTGCACTCCTATTTTCGTTCTCAGGCTAAATTAAACTCTCATGCCGCCTCCTGCTTCTTGGAATAAGGAGGAAATATACGATCCAAAGTCTAATTTGAGCAAAACATTTCCACGTTAGTTCTACATGGTATTTATGAATTGGATCATGATGCTTCTTCGTGTTACCGGGTCGTGAGCCGCAGTCCATTGGCGCACATGAGAGAGCCAACACCACGCCACGCACGGTTTCAGCTTGAAGACACTTTTTTGGATCCATGTCTAGCTTGGGTCGGATCATGTTGGATCTATTAGGTGTTTGGGTTTAGTATACAATGTTCAATAATGGACTGGGTTAGGATTCATGTAACCGGTCCCTTGCATTATAAAAGGGAACCGGGTAGCACGTAGGAGGGGTTCGGTCATTGTGTTTTGTGTGAGAGAGAACTGAGCTTGGCGAGATCAAGGAGGGAGTCCAGGACTCTCTTATTGGTTGTCTTCTATCTTATTGCCCTTGAAAGGTAAAGCTGGGCTTCACACAAATTAGGCCATCGGATGGTGCCCTGTGTGTACTCCTCTCCAAGCTTTTGTATTGACCGGCGAGCATATTAATAAAGAATCCTCCTTTAAAGACTTGTTACATCTTGTATTCTTTGTTGATTCCTCATACAAACCATGAGATACAGGCTTCTACATTATAGACAAAAATTGCATTTTATTTGTGTTTGTTCGTTTCGCTTGATCGAAGGATTGGTTAGCATGGGGTGCTAATGCCGGTCACTGAAACTCACCCAATGACAAACACTTCACGGGTGGAGATCAGCCCACGTATTTTGGAGTGATTTGCAATATTGTTGTACGATATAGTATGATAGTTCTTTTTATCCATTGAACATATGACAAAATTGTAAATTAGAAAAGTACAGCAAACTAACATTGTATAATATAGTGGGTTGTCCTCGGGTCTGGTAAACCAACCAAGCCATTCGTAGTTCTGCTTGTCCTAAGCTCATTTATGTTTTATCCATCAAACCATATAAGCTGAACATGAACACGGTATCTTCGGCTTGGTTTCAGCTCACAAAACCTTGTCAAATGGCGTTTTGTTTAAATTTTTACCTAAACGATGTCTCCAAGGTAATTAATTGTATTACCATATTTCACGTTGAACGATGGTAAATTTTGTTCCAACTTACCTCTATCTCAACTCGGTCAGCACCACTTGCGAAGGGATAACGATAAGTCAGCTCCTTCATGTAAAAATATGAGTTGAGCAATGGACAGGATTATTTCTGTTCGTTCTGCTGCGTTGTCATCAACAGCATAGTGTAGCATGCACCCATTCACATGCACTGAATCACGCCATACATGATACAACATTCATAACATTGGCACGGAATGTAGGGTATGGTGCATCTATTGACTCGGTTCAACCCAATCTCCGAGAAAGATGCTTCTCAAGAAGACGGTGTTATTCAATAAGATTCATCCGCTCATATTGATATTCACGACAATGGTCCAGGTAACTACTCATTTTTTCTGGTAGGTTCACGGCTCCACAACTAGGAATGGCAATTGAGTTCGATATCCTACCAATCTGACCCAACGGTGTGAAGATTACCAGGTTTGACTAGGTTCAGGGTCCGGGTATACCTGACCCTATATGTGTGTGAGATTTCAAAATTTCAAAACTACCTAACCTCAAACTTCTTGAACATTTGAATTGAACTAGGGAATAAAAACGTTCAACAAACTGAATCAGATTCAGAAATGCTTAGGTTTTAACCAACATATCTTACCTTTAAAAATATTATCAAATTTGAATCAGGACACTGGACGCCCCCCACCCCCTGTACCCACCACCCCGTTCATGCCCATGAGACAGACCCAATCCTGTACCCACCGCAACTGGTTCTTGGCCGGTACCAGCCACAAATTTGAGGCTCTTAGCATGGGTCTTCTTGTTCCGAATAATGTGAAACATAGCAGATCATGATACAGGCACTGAGAAGAACCAAACCAATCAGATCCCACCCATACCCCCTCAATAGACCCACAGGTTTAGGTTGATCCTTTCTAAAAGGAGCGGGTTGTTGGATCTACCCGCCGAACTGATTCTCGTCCTTCTCTTTTTTGGGTACAAGGAGGGGCCGGAGCCCGTTAACATTCGGGCCTCTATAACAATGCGGTAAAACTAGGAGGTGCTGCATCTAGGATATGGGTACCCAGCATAAGGTCGATGCTTTTTGTTCTATAAACTGCGTGCCACATATTACATCGACTATAATCAGTTCAGTAAACAAAACCATGTACACACCTTGGCATCAAAGTAAAGGCAGTTATTAAAGCAAGTGCTAGAAAGATCAGCAGCTGAACCGCCAAAATTGAGATTATCATACAGTTCTGATATGTTCCTTGTTACATCCCGCAAAATGAAATTACAGAGATAAAAATGCTCTAAATTATGGGCGGCCAAGGGAAACATGACAAAACTGGCGTACTGTTACCTACTCTGCGAGCTTGATTGACTGCACAAAGACTCCATTGCTTGCATCACGAACACGGTCCCATCGTCCCAGGCGAGGCTCCTGAAGTAGAGCCAATTTGAGTATCCATTAAAAAATACTGCTTTTTAATTATTGACTAAAATCTCTAATATGCCTAGTACAGGACTGGTAAATGAACTGAACAAACCGAACAGGGTGATTCATGGTTTTCCAATTCACAATCTTGTTCATCTTAGGCTTGTGATCTTATATGAGCCTAGCCGAGGAGAACCATACACAAGCTGAATTAGATGAGATGAAGAAAAGCAGCTCAACAAAGTCAGCATACACATACTTAGCTCACGAAGTTGATCCGAGCAGCACTGGACCGAACATGGTTCTTTATATTCAGCTTGTGTAACCGAACAAGTCAGCTCATGTTCAGTTCCTTTAAATAATGAACCAAACAAATTTGAGTTTGTCGAGATCAAACCCAGCTGAACCAGTAGCAGCTCATTATGAGCCCTGTTGTATAGTGCATCGAATGGAAGGAACCAATATTACTGATCATGAACAAGACTGGAAGTCTCTAAAATATGATGCTGGAGTTTAGTGTCTGAAGCATCCCAATGGCTTCGGCATCAGCAGACTAGATGTACAGAGCAAGACTGCAAACATAAAAGGTGCAGTAGACTCTTTTTAAAGTATGTCTTTTAGGTAGCCAAAATAGTTGGCAAAAGCCAGTCGACCGAAAGAATGGAAGACATGCTTGCCATTGGTCTATTCTAGGACGAGCGCAAGTGTCATGGCACGACTAACTTCAAGAATCACAAGGTGCAGGAACACGGCTGTATGAGTCCACACACACACATATGAGAAGGGGCGGGACTCTCTCTCTCTCTCTCTCTCTCTCTCTCTCTCTCTCTCTCTCTCTCTCTCTCTCTCTCTCTCTCTCTCTCTCTCTTGTGGCGACATTGACACCTAACTGACAACAGTATCATCCTTTACTTGGTTCATACAGTAAGTACAAATTTGCAGACAGATTGCTTTTTCTTATAAATGCACATGTGAAACTCCAACCATGCTATATAGAACACTGACCTGTCCCACTCCAGCAACAAGAAACCGGCCAGATTTAGCAAAAGCAAGGGCGTTCACAAAACCATTCTGTTAATTCACATAAGCAGACAGTTAGCTACATGTAGAAAGTAAGATGTTCTTTCTTCAATAACTAACAATGCAACCCATCAATATGAAAACAATAATTATGAAAAAGGTTTAAAACTTCTATAAGCAGTAAACTGTTTCTACCAATGTTATAAAATATGTATCGTATGATGTGATACGTATATCGGGTCTATCAGTACCTCAACCAATATGATTCAGGTACCTATAGCACAAAACACATTTATTGCACCATATCAAGGTGTAATACAATATGATGTGATGCAAGCACTGGATTGTATGATACACCCTATATTGTACGATATACCGTAAGTTTCAAAATTAATATTTTTTAAAAGAAATGTAGTTTAGGTATATTTAGACCCCTCTAGGTGAGCTTTTTTGGCTCCTCTTGCATGTCTATCCTTTCTTGAAGTTTATTAATAGTCATCAATCCTAAGCTTGAAAATGAGGCCTGAAAGTGATGTATGAATGCGATTTAATTTGTTTTGATGTTGAATCTGTTGTCTCTTGGTGTGGTACATATTGGAGAAATTTTCAGGTTTTTAATGATTAAAAAAAAAAAATTAAAATCACCTATACTGTACCATTCAGTACCAATTGATACAAGGTCCGATATGATATTTACAACATTAATTTCTACTAATATATACCAACACAAAAGCAGAAAGTTCGATAATAATTCTCATGTACCAGTGGAAGGTCGTGTATGAGGCGGATTACTCTGAGTTCATCTATACTCCAAAGGCGCACCAGACCATTGCCAGCTCCAGATGCAGCCAGATCACTACCTCTGCAAACTGTAACGGCCCCCACCCATGACCGTGCAGATGGCCTTGCATTTGAAGGCGTCAAATGGTCGTCTGTATAAAAACAGGAAATTGATAGTTAGAAGGTGAACCATCGAAAAACTGGAATATCATATTCATGCATCATTGCGACCAAAACAGTGCCTGCTTATATGCGAACACAGTTGATATGATAAAATCTCTTAATGTTTAGCTTTGCAGATTCCAAGAAGTTGCAACGTGATTCAACCTACGATATACTTACTTCACAGGGAAGATATAAACAAAATATTAAAGCGACATATCCTCAGTTTTTAACCTAAGAGCTATTTCTCCCAACTAACAGAATTGGCTCAAAATGGTTAAAATTTGGTTGAAGCTCCTAGTAATTAAGATTGGCACAAAAGATGGCAGAATTTTGGTTAACATGCTATGGATGTTACATAACTGATTTGGTTAAAATGTCATTGATGTACCCAAACATAACTACTATATACTTTTCTTGAAGCTTCTTGATGACCTTTTAAGCTAATAATTATTGAAAGAATCTGATTAATCCTCTAGGTGCACAGTCCATCCTTCGCTGTCACCTGCTGCATCTTGACACTAGATCAGCTTGTCACGGACGTGGACTTTTTTCAGCAACCTCATTTTTGAAGCTTTAATATGTTCAAATTAAAGATGATTCTGAAAGTCAATTTGACAATTGGGTTTCCAATTTTGAGAAAAGGATAGAATAATTCAATTACTTGACAAGGGTATGTTTCCACATGATTTTAATGTCAAGGGCATTCTCAATCAAATTTAATATGTAAGGTAAAATGGCTCTAAGAAAAAAACTTTAGGGGCAAAATTGCACCTTCCTTATCTATTATAGCATATAGATCGTCACGTAATATACAGGACAGCCATTGTTTGCACGAGCCAAGTGACCAATTACACAAATCACAAAAGCTACAACTTCTGCAGCAGTGGTCGATTGGCATAGTCACGCAAATCCATAGATATAATAGAAACTTAATTCACAAGCAACATACAAATAGACAACTAGATTAACATAACAAGTACATAACCAACAAATTTCTGAGTCACATTCCCACCTGCAATACCGTTTGTCATATTCCTCAAATCATCTTCTGCACTCAGGTTGCTCTTTGGGGCCAAAGCAGAATGTGCATGTTTTAGAACAAAGGTTGGCTTCTTCTTCAATGAGGCATGAGCTCCAGAGCTCTATGCTTCCATCATCTGATCCAGACAAGAACTCATCATTGCAGATGAAACAGCAACTCTCCAATGATGCTGTTGAAGACCGAAAAATTAAATGTGTTTCCTCGGGAATCTGAAAAAGAAACATGCATCCCCAGTGTAGTGCAGATTGAGGTCACGAAAAAACTAAAGGGGAACAGTCCCACTATTATGTTAGCGTACAAACCCAATTAGTTATGCTAGTATCTGTCTCATTGCATGCTATAAGTATTTCAAAATGGGCTGTACAGGAAGACACTACTGCATTCATACATAATTGATAAAGAGAAACGTTTAACCCTATTCTTCCAATAGCAATACATTTGCTGCAGGATCCTGTTAACTGACCTAAGAAGGCAAATGCACACGAGAAATTTACATATCTGTTTTATCAACAAACAGCTGGGAAAAGCTTATGTCAAACTGCCTCAACACCAAAATTGCTACTGGGATAACACCCCAAAGATTGCCTGGACATGCATTTGCTTGAGTATTTTCAGATGTTGAATTCTACTAATGCACAAAAATAGTGATGTATTATCCCGTTATTTTTAAAATCTTTAGGCTTTGGACATATACTAGACTGTAATCAACAATTTTATTGATAATGAAACAACACCAATTACCTTTGACAAAAGCATTGTTCGATCACGGCCAACAGTCAAGGTCTGCTCTTTTCGTAGACAATCAATGGCTAATATTTCATCCTCGTGACCATGAGACGTCCCAAGGTAGCTTCTATCTTTAGCACTCCATATCTTGATAGAACGGTCAAATGATCCGGAAAAGAGTTGTGAAGTTCCTTGCCTGAAAACCAAACAAGATACAGGCCTTCTATGACCAGAAAATGCCTGATCAACAATAAAAGTTGTAGCTAAGAACCAGCAGAAAACTAATCGCCTTGAAGAACAGGCATTAATGCCCCAAGAATAATAACCAGAATCAAACAAAAAATGCCAAAAGCAAACGGTTGCATCAAAATAACTAATAAAAATATCAGCAACTAAAAGTTTGTCAATATACCACAGCATTTAACGAAGGATTACCTGAATGTGCTTCCTTGTTCGAATATCCCATAGATGAACATTTCGATCTAAACCTCCTGTAGCCAAATAGCGGCCATCAGAGGCTAGAGCTAACAGTCAATGTCAAGACATGGTTGTTCCACTTTAATGAAGGGTTCTCTGCTTTCCTAGCACCACGTGAACTCAAAATGTCCCAACTAGGCCATGCGTACTTCTCAGATTTCCCACTTTCAACATCCCACTGTAAGATCGTTCCATCTTTGGATGCAGAAAATCCCTTGACATCGTCCTCAGATAAACAAACAGCAGTCACAGGTTTCTGGTGCTTTATCAGCAGGCGGAACGTTTCAAACGGCTCTGGGTTCTGTACCCTATGAAGGAATAAGAAATCAGGCACTTTCCAAATTCCAATTAATCAGAAGTACCAAGTCTCATTCATCCGAAAGTGGAGCTAAATAAATATTTATCATACAAAATGCACATAGTATAATCATAATAACTGGGCTTAGTTAACCATTAAATTTACAAATTAAGATTGATGTTATTAGCCTTGAACTTGTTGCATCAATTTGTGGTCAAAAACCGATCCAGGACATAGGCCTTAGCCCTCAAAACATGTATGGGACAATGAAAATGCAATTCAACAATCTACTTACAACCCCGGCCATTCAAAACCGAAATTCTCATGTTCACAACATCAGATTATGATAAGAGTGTCTGGTATCTGCATGTGCGAACCAATCTGTTCCATGGGTAACTCTTCAGTGTGGATGTGAGAATGACATCGTTGAAATCTCAACACGTATCTTTTGAATGGCATATGGGACGGTACAATATAGTTCATCTACTTGCATCATTACTTGATGTAATGATTGTGTAGTTAATCATAAGTAAAGCAACAAGGAGTGGGGATTTGTTCCATAGGGCACGAACATACTAAAAACAACGTGATCTAATCGAACTTGAAGTTCACGTGGAAATTGAGATGGAGCCAACTGGTTTCTTATACACATCCAAACTCGGAATGAAAAATATTAGAGAAAGATTCCATTTAAACCACTATGCTAAGAATTCCGGAGATAAATGACATTTATATTAGTTGAGCCTTTTCGAAGAAGAACACAACCATCATTGGACACGAAAGCTCTACTTTGTCGTTAGAAATCTCAAGGGAACCAATTTCACACTCTTCCGGAGTAGATAAATCATTGCACTCATCGAAATTGAAAACTAAGACGAGAAGAAATTCAAACTGATCTCAACTTCCAGTTTTCGAAAAGAACGGTACCTCGAACCAAGTTTCCTCCTAACCCGCCCGCTCCCTTCGAGCTGCTCCTGAAGAAGGAAATCGGCGACAAGAGAGTCCCTCGCGCCCTTCCTCTCCTCCTCTGCCTTCTCTTCATCCTCTTTTTCGGCGTCGTCTTCTTCCTCCCTCATCGTTATTGCCTTGATCTTCTCAAGGTACGCCTTTGCCACTCGGACGCGCTTCTTGTCGGCCGTCTCTGCCACTTCTTTCCGCGCTTCTTCATCGCCTTCTTCCTCACTCTTATCAACGCCATCGAAATCGTCGTCCTCGCTTTCCCCGATCTCTTCTTCGCCTTCTAAGGCTTTTCGGCTTCTCTTCGGCCCTGACCCAGAGAATGGATCGGCATCGAAACCGCCCTTTGATCCCCTCTTCCTATGGTCTTTTCTCGTGCTGTTTGAACCGGACGACTGCCTTCGCTTTCTCGCTTTCATTGGTTCCACCTTACGTCACCGATTACTCGGAAGCTTTCTTCAATGAAACCACACACACACGGAGAGAGAGAGAGAGAGAGAGAGAGAGAGAGAGAGATGGCGGCAAAAGGTGAGACACGAAAAGGGTGGCGATGGACAAACTGTTGGTTTAGGGGACTGGAAGCGGCAAGGATTTGGATTCGAGAATATAACCCAAACCCGCTTCTGATTCGTGGATCGTTCCAACTGGCTCGGACCTGATTTGGATCCATGTCAAATTGTATCGACTTTTAGA
This sequence comes from Brasenia schreberi, assembly GCA_036023115.1. Lineage (NCBI taxonomy): Eukaryota > Viridiplantae > Streptophyta > Magnoliopsida > Nymphaeales > Cabombaceae > Brasenia > Brasenia schreberi. Next base: position 6,499,618 of record JAYKKT010000069.1, on the reverse strand, counting down.
TGCCAATATCAAAAGAAGAAGAAGAAGAAGAAGAAGGAGGAGGCGGCGGAGGAAAGAAATTGTGTCGAAGTAGGGCAGTCAAATGAACAAGGTTGCTTGTAGTTTGGCTTAGTTCTAAGCTCCCGTTTCACAATCTAAACAAACCAAGCACCTGCACAAGAACAATGCGCATGTTCAGTTTGGTTCGGGTTGAATGATTAATCGTATAGCCTGGTAAATGTCGTTTATATGAGCGGTCATTATTATCTTTACCATAATAAGGTTCATATCTAGATGGGCAAAGGGTTGATATAGGTGTGATTGTGGATATCGATTAAAGTTTCTGATGCTAGGTTAAATTGGTTAAGGTAAAGGCGTCTAAAGGTATAGTCTTCATCGGTGCTTATTCTCTCTTTTTTAATTGTAGGGCTTTCTTATTGAAGTTTCTTTTGATTGCCTCTCTATATTCAAATCATCTTAAATGCGTCTCTTTCTTATTATCTCCTATTCGTACCACACTTGCTTTTTCATTTTTACTGTTTTTATTGACGTCTTTTATGCTTGTTGATGATTGACATTCCAATACTCAACACCATATTATTGTTGGTCTTACTATATTTTATAATATTTATCGTTTCAATTTTAATTGTATCTTTTTATCACACAAAACACCTTAGGCACCTCTCTATTTTAGCTAACATGTGTTTAATCAAATTTTTCATTCTTTTGAAAGGTTGATTTAAATACTTAAAATTATCATTAGTAGTGACAAAACACCTACCAAGTTTTAATTTTTTATCATCTATTATAGTAAGATTACTAAGCTTATGTTTTGTCTTGATTCTACTAATTTTAAAACCATTTATTTACAATATTTCTATCCACAATTCAAGTTTCTTGTTAACTCCTCCCTTCAACTCAATCATCGATATAGATGTGCTCCATTAACTCATCATCTATAACTAAGATGAATAGGTGTGTATTTAGTGCTTACCCTTGAAATGGGTAATCCTTTGATGAGTCCTAACATATATTTTTCCACCATCCTACATGTCATTTATAAGTTCATATGTAACAAGGGGATACATTTCCTCCCTAAATTTCTTCAAAAAATATGTTTTAGTACTCTATCATGCACTTTCTGTAAATACAATGAATATAGCACATACAATATTTTCTTCTTGGTTCTTAATCATTTCATTAAACTTCTCAACAAGTAAATAGCTTCACCAATCAATCTTCCTAACCTAGATCCAAATTGGTTGTTTTATTGGTATTAATTGGAGCCTCCTTTTCATGTATCTTTCTCATAGCTTCATTGTAACTTATTAACTTTATGACTCGATGATTTGCACAAATCTGAATATTTTTTTTCTTATAAATGTCTATTATTGTATTCCTTCTTCATTCCTCATGTATCTTCTTGTCTATCCGAAAAATGTTAAATAAATTTATAAGTCAATCAATACCTGACTCCTCTAAAACCTTATCACAATTTTTGTATGCTCTTAAGTTCATTGGTTAGCTTTTTATTTATACTCATTTAAAAGCTTATAAAAATAACTATGCCATCTACTCTTAATATGCCATAAGAACTCTTTTATCCTTATCTTTGATAAATCTAACTACGCAATCTTAAAAATACTTTTCTACCTTCTTTTGAGTTAAGATTATTATATAAAATCTTCTCAAGCTTTGACATGCTTCAATACTAATTTTTTGTCGTCTTTCTTTATCTTCTTATAATTCTTCCAAGTCTCGGTAGTCTTCCTTTTTTTAATGTAATTTGTAACATGTTTTTTTTATCTTGAGTTGTTTTTCCCCACTATCAAGCTTCTTTATATTGTGGTACACCTCTCTTTGATTTATATAGCACTTCTTTTGCTACTTTTTTAATGCTTATTGTTATAGTATTCCACATTTCACTAGTATCGCTTATAAAATTTCAAGCATCTTTAAAGAACTCAGCCTTTGAATAAACCTTTAGATCATTTTTGAGGTTTCACCATTTAATCTAGGTAGCTCCATGTACTCTTGTCCTTTTTGTTCATTTGTGTACATGTAAATTGATAATTAGTAATTGATGTTGAGTAGGTAAGTTTTATCATGAGATGAACTTATAAAGTTTATAACATGATCTATCTTTTATATTCAAAGTAAACCACTTAGCTTATGTCTAAAATAAATCACTTATACAAGTAATCAAATGCTCATTTCACTTCTTGAAAAAAAATGTTAGCTATAAAGAGATCATATGTCATAGCAAAATCAAGAACTTATCTTTTCATTATTATTTTGCCCCCCAAAGTCATAATTTTCATGAACACCTTCATATATTAACATTTCTTTATTCACATGTCCATTTAAATCACCTCTTAAATAAAACTTTTTTAAAGATACTTTGGATCCCTTAACTCTTCAAAAAACTCTTTTTTCATTTTTTCTTTAAAACCATACTTGGAGTGCATAATTACATAAAATATTCACAAACTCTATCCCCTAAAACTAACTTTGTCATTATAATATAATTAGTATGTCACTTTACCTCTACTACATTACTCTTCAAATTCGCAAACCCTATTTTGAGTTTTCTCTTTACCTTAATGTCAATTTATAATTTATTATTTTAGTTTTTTAGTTTTTTCTCCAACCCATTTTGTCTTTCATAAGCATAAAATATAAATCTTTTTTAATCATGGTATCAACCGCCTCTATTTGTTTTCTATTTAATGATTGAATATTGCATGTATAAAAATAAATCTTATTATCAAGAACTAGCTTCTTTACCTCTCACATCCATCTATGCTAAAAACAAAAAAAATCTTTCTATACTCGGTTCACTATGTTCATATGATGATGTAGAAGGACTAACTACATTATCCATATCCCAACTATAATTTAAAAAACCCTCTCTATAATTGATGTATTACATGCAGGCGAAGACTCAAATCTCTTACTTAATACAACTTTTCTCTTTCATGTTCGGGCTTCAGACCGGCTATGGTAACATTATAATGTAAGCTTATTTTAACATGCAAAAGTTATAATTTATGCAAGATTAATGTATGATGCAAGGAAACTAAGGAAACTATGCAAGTTGAGATTTACCTTCCTGTTGAAAAACAAGAAGCAAAAGGTGTTGAATGAGTTTTCCTTGTTGCTTTGAATCAATCACTCATGAAAAGAAGAAAGAGATAAAAAAGATACTCATGAAAAGAAGAAAGAGATAAAAAAGATTAATAGATGAAGAGAGAGAGAGAGAGACAATGTTGGGGAATTTTTTTTTCTATTGATTTTGCATGGGTTTGACTACAAGATGCGCACTTAAAGGATAAGTCAAAAAAGGTCTTTAGCATGTGGCCGGTTCTGAACTGAAACCAATCTAGGACTCGAACCAACTGAACCATACCCATGACTGTAACTGAACCGGGGAGGGTGGGCGGTTAGAATATAGATTCTCCTTCCTTGGAACGAGAACCGCCGCTTCTAAGTTTAAAATTTGTTAAAAACATTTGAAATTTCTCCTCCCTTTCTCCCTCTCTCTCTCTCTCTCTCTCTCTCTCTCTTGCGTACGGGTTGTTATATCTTAATTGTTTAATTATTTTAAATAATTTAAGTAAATTGAAATAATATAATATTTAAACTTTGATTTTGTCTCTCCCTTTTAATGATATTAGAAACTATACTTGACAGTGATTTGACTCAATCTAAACTAGTCAGCCGGTGACATGTGATGGTCTCATTTGACCTTATTTTTTCCTAGTTTTAGTTAACGGTTTCGGTTTTGACTTGGAATGCATCAAATGCAGTTGATGTATATATATAATGTTTTTGATAAATTGCATAAATATTGAACTTTGAATCACCCTTTATATACGTGTATATATATACATGATCAAGGTTGTCCTTTAATAAAATTTATATAACAAGAAGGTTTCTTGCTTATATAAATATATAATTTCAACCATGTAAATAGATGAATTTAGCCACGATTTTTATACGTTGGAAAAAGTTCCTCTAGAGCTTTTCGATGATACAAGGAACACGAAATCCCGTCAAAGAATGAGTGAGTAATTACCTCCTTGTGTGGCTTGAGACTCCTTACCTGTTGTGGCCAACCAACTTGGTGAGTTTACGAATGTGTGAGCTATGCGAGCAACCATGCATGAGCCATGTCAGAACTTCCCTAAGACAATGAACCTTGTTGCATCTTTTCTTGCTTGTTCAATGGGTACAAACTAGCAACTTGGTTTCTACAAGCAAGATGCTACGAACGCTTGTCGGATATCTTGGATCTGATTCCAAAGTTGGATCTCTCACGATTAATATGGATCAGGATTGGATCTTTTATTCCTTATTAGAGCTTAAAATATCATATACTTTTGAAATTTTGAATTAGTGTTACTTTTTATAACAACTTCTTTTGAAGTTTAGTTTTCTTAAAGGCGGAGGTGTTAACAAATGCTCTCCATGGTATTAATCAAAATGGTTAACAAAGAAAAAAGTAAACACCAAAAATTGTAACTCACTTCAAAGATCGGGTCAAATCTTTCCATCTGCCTACACTTGGCTCGTCCGACTGGTTTATTGGAGCAAGTCGATCCAATCAAAACCAATATAAGTTCATTTACCAGCACCCTATCTGCCTACATTTGTCTAGAGAAAAGGGGAGGATAATAAAAGTTCTAAAACAAAGTTTTGACATTTTGGACGGTAAGACGTAAAGTTCTCACGAGATAGCCAGCTGTGGAAATTTCACTGTTTCGTTCACGGAAGGGCACCCTAGCTCTCTCTCTCAATCACGATCTTGATCGACTTTTGGGCAATCGAACCCGGCGATAATATCACCGGCAAAACCCTTTTTCCGGTGAGCGGCCTACCAGAACTCTCTTTTTTCTCTCTCGTCCAGTCGGTCGGTTGATCGATTGTTTTTATTGTTTATCTTCCTTTCTGACGATCTGAGCTTCAATTGGCCGTGAATATTTGAAAAACTCGTTTGTCAAACATTTATTGAAGTAGTTTTAGATCAGATTTTCGTTTGTGTGGTGCAGGGAAGGGTATAAAGGGGCAGTTCCTCAAAGGCGGAAAAGTTGAACAAGGTGGAAAGAGCGAATAAGAAGAAGTTCCCCCCCTCCCTTCTTCCATTTTACGTCCTGCTCCTGTTAATTTAGTGTTGGATTGAGAGATTTTTATTTGCAAATTGTCTTTCGTAGCGTTGTATTTCGAGTTTCCTTTTGAGATGCTTCTTTACGTGCATAAACGTGTGGCTGTTTGTGATGCTAATGGGTCTTGATGATCCACACAATCAATGTACAGAATACTCAGTTGCACAATTTTTAGCACCCAAAACTAGATCAAGTTTTGCATCAGGTGTTGGAGAAAAACGAAGAAGCTCATCTTGCATGGTTTAAAACCAATTCTTTGACGTACTCTGAGAAATGATTATTCATCCTTGTCAGGTTTAGTTTTTCATGTGAATAGGACTTGAGAAATATTTAGAGCGGGTTTGAAGAAATGATTGATTGCCATTTAAGGATCTTATTTCTTTTAGTTGCTTAGTATCTGCTAGTGGATCAATTTCAATTTGCGATTTCTCAAATCTTCATTTCAATAGAGTCTGAATTTTCTCTTTATTGACCAGCTGATCCTTGGCTAGACTACATAAAAAAGAATCGGAATCTTGGTGTCCTGTTGCTGTTGCTTTCCAACGAGCTATTCTCTAATCAAATAAAGTTTTGCTTTGACTTATTCTTCAACAAATATGATTGAAATATAAATTCATTTGTTCCTGATTTTTCCCTCCCCATCAAAAGATCTTGGTTTGACTTCCCACCTGGAATTAAGTAAAATCTTGTAAAGTACTGACCATGTAAAATGCAGCCACTTCTTTGTAAAGGCATGGCAAACATGGTCAATATAATTTTTGAAAATAATTTGCCTCAACTCTTTGTTGTTTGAATACCAATCTTAAATTAAGTTCTAAGACAAGGGTTCCATCGATTAGGATAAGTTCAAGGGATGCTGATGCCCATTTACTTCTTACCTGGAACAGTTCCTATTGTGTCTTGGGAAATGTGCATGTGACTAGAATAAGCAGCGGTGGGGTAGCTTTATTTTGTTCACCTGATCTCATTATTGTAAAGCCTCCATGTTAAAAATTGTTTGGAACTATAAGCTTTTTGCATGGTTAACATTATTGACATGTTACATATATCACAAATTAGCATTGCAAATAGGATGGCTGGTCATTATTGCTCCTTTCTAATACACTGAAATAATGCTAGGTGGAGTTGCCTCATTGAGAGAGAGACAATCCTAAATGGTTTGGAACATTTTTGGCCCCACGTAAATATTGAACCGAAGGAACTCTTTCCATGCTTACTGTAATTTTGGAGGTAAGTTTATACAAGATGCACAAAGTGCAAGTAGTCATGATGTTTACCATGCTATTCTCTCAAACCTCAGTAAAGATGATCGTATGTCAATAATTTGTCTCTGGGCAATCGTGTGAAGTGGATTCCTTCTGAAGGTTTGGGACGGTTGGGGGGCATATTTGCTGCTCATATCCAATTTGATAGGAACAATATATGACAGAATAAACCTATCAACTGATCAGGGGCAGTCTGGCATGGATAGACACTATTTTTCCTATTTAAACTTGTACTATTATGTCAATTTTCTTTTTGAGAGATGTTTCTCTTTGTATGGTTGGAAATATGCTTCGATGGGATGAAAGTTATGATTCTAACGTGGAAATGACTAGTATCTTAGTCTATCTTATCAATAGCGGTTAGCGGGTTGTTAGCAGTTTGACCCTAATATAGTGGTACACTTTCATTTATGATTAAAAAATAATATATGTATTGGATTCTATAATTTTTAAGAAATATCAAGAAACACATAAATATAAATCAAACTAAATAAACAAATTCTAAGAAGACAAACAATAAATTTCATGTGGCATATACATATTGAATTGTTAAACTTAAATTAAAAAACAAAAGCATAAATGTAACAAAGTTATTTTATACATTAAGCAGAAAAATTAAAAGAAACTAATATATATTATACTTATCTACTCAAGTATGATGACTATGGTCCAATCTAATTTGAGCAATGGAACAGATGATGCAAAAAGAGAGAGAGAGAGAGTGGTGGTCACTGGGTGGTGGCCGTCACTGGTGGATGGCATGCGAGAGAGGGATGCATGAGACAAAGAGAGCCGGAGAACCACACACAAGAGGGTTAGGTTTTTATTTTATTTGGGTTTGGACATTGGATCGACCCGGCCTGCTAGAGCCGAACGCTATAGCACTGTTAATGATGCAATTAGGGCCTAAATGGGCTGCCCATTAATAATTATGGTGCTCCACAAGTCACTAATTCGCTATTGCGCGCTATTCATAACCTAGATCTTAGTACTCTTAGCTGAAAACTAATTTCTTATTTGGAATAAGTTTATCATTAGTTGGTGACAGATGGCATTATTGCAAGTATCAGAGTTATCAATTGGTAGAAAATGGTGTGGTATGGATAGAGATCATATTTCCTTTTAAAACTCGAACCTATCATTCTATTAGATCAAAACTAGAAAACGGTGCGGTATGGTAGAAAACGCCCTGATCGATCGTAGTGAAGCAAGCTGGAACTTTAACCGTAAACCATTTTTTTCTTCGAGCGAACCAGATTTTTTTGGCAGCTCAATGCGACCCGGTTCACAGAAAATCACCCAGATCGGGCTTTGATACCAATTGTCACAAATCCGATTCTGGACACTCGAGAACACAGTGGAAAGCAACGTGAAATCGGTGCTTGACCACGAACAACTATTCCGAGAACACACGGAAATCAGCATGACTCGTCTCCTCATGGATGAGCTCTCTCAAAACTCAAAGAGAAAAAAAATTTTCTCAAATGTACAGTAGAATGTGATTACAACTAAAACTTAGTCACAGGAACTAATAGAAAGGAATACCTATCATACATACATCAAATCAAATGTGACGCAATAATACTAATATGAATCCTAACTAATTTAAATCCAAATACAGAATCCAAATTACGACCTAAAAAGCTCTAATCCAAATAAAATGCGCCAACTCATCCACCATGTAAATCATGTGTGACCGCTCTCGGCATGCGGTCGGTGTCCTGTAACAGTTTGCGTTTCCCGGTCGAAAAACTCCACCGCGGTGACTGGTATTTTGGGGAGGTGCAAAGAAGCAATCGAGAAATATAGAAAGAAAAATGATCCTTTGAAGAACTCTGAATGGAGAGATCAGTCTGACAGAAAAAAATCATCTAATCTACATACCCAAGCATGTAATCGTCGTATACAGGGCTTATTCTTTGGCTCTTAGAATTGGGTTTTGTCTCCCATCCTTTCCGTGCCGATAAGCGTCATTATAAAAGTAGATATGGATTCTTGCATGGAATTGGCTTTGCTGCAAACAAATGGATCCTAAATCAGTATCTCCACAAGTTTCATTCATGAGTAGCAGCGGTAAAAAAAAGCAGAGGCTATCTAGACCCACTCTTCGGCATTTGTGCTCAGCTTGCTTGCTTCGAGGAACGGAGCACGGTTTGTGAGTTCGATAGTGAGTTAGATGAGCTGACCACAAGGTTTCTCCAAGTCAACAAAGCGAACAAGCTGAACAAGAGGTTGCAAGGTGAACTTAATTGGAATTGGCTTTGCTGCAAACAAATTGCATTTTCGTTTACTATTTGTTATTATAACCTTGACATTCTTGATCATCGAACGAGTTGTCTAGCATAGTTTTGTAACATATACAAAAACGCATATCCCTTGTGAACCTTGACGAGCATCACTTGTTCATGCTCGGCTCATTTCCTGTAACGAGCCGTGCTTGTTCAGCTCACTGAAGAGCTGCAAGCCTGAGCTCAAGCCGAGCTAGCAATCCATGAACTTTTCAAATAATATTTTTGTAAGCTCGCTCGAATGGAATGTGATGTGGGGCAATGCCAAAGAACTCTAACTCCCATTATCAAAGAAGATGGATAAGGCTTCAAGAGACGGGATAGATCTCCAGGAATCTGATCATGCGTATCGTTGGGTCATGCAAAGGAAAGGAGCATTTAATGTTCTCGAGAGTGTATCAGGAATATTAAGTTACAAATACTCCTAGGAAAGCAGGAGAAATGAGAAAGTAAGAATTGTGATTGTATTTTCCTTTTATCTTCATTACAACTACTATTTATAGACGTTCATTGAGGCGATAAAGAACAAATTAGTCTTTGTCGTGTACAATTGCCTCCTTTTCGTTGCCATATCATGTGGAACACACTAATTGATTCCATGACTCTTCCGTACTTTAATATCCGCAAACGTAATGGACCCAAATTGCTTGCTTTATGCGTTAGGGTCTTTTAAGGTTCCTATCATGTGTGTCCCTCTCTTTGAAGCCTCTAAATATCTGATGTGTAATCTTTACATTTTTTGGCATCATCACATCTTTATTATGACTTAATGTCTATAATCATCAAGGGTATGAGTCATGCTTATATCGATTGCATGTTGAAAAATCCTTACAAATATGTTTTATAGACGTGATTCTTGGGATTTTGTTTTTTTCTTGAAAAACATTTGGGATTTATTGGGGTTGAATTCCTTCTTATTTCTCACCTTCATCCTTCTTCTTTCCTTCACATTTTCTTGAAAACTCATCTGTCTTTGTTCATGGCTTTCAACTTAAATTCTATCATTCCCCCTACTAAAGTATAAGCATGTCGATCTCGTTGATCTTCATATTGATGATCTGCCATTGGCTCGTGATAACTTTGTAATGTCATGTTTTCCCAACTTTATTCGCTTCGGGCCCTCTACCAATTAGTTGTAAATGAATTTGGTGGATCAGATTAGGGAGTAAAAGCACTATCTCTAGATAGAATGAGGCATCATGATCTCATCATACCGTCTTGTTTGGCCATACAATTTGATGACCATCTTCTCTATTCTTGGCTTTTTGGATTTTTGACACGACTACTTTCAATTCTCTTTTGAGACGATGTTCCCAAAATCTTAGAAATGTGAGCAATCTTGAGTCTACCACTTGATAGTATTGACCCCATTTACTTGGTTGGTCAGAACTTCAACACTCCAAACTCGTCCTACAACTCTCTTGGGATGATTTCATCTGCCAATATTCAAGTATTGGTACTGTGATGGATGAAGAACACTATACTTTCTTGTTATTATAATTCTATCATTTTATTTCCTGTATCCACTGAACTAAAGTCAATGGTGAATAGACATGACATATTTCCACCATCATGTCCGACATGAAGTTGTTGCTTGCTCCTTTTTTCTTGGTCATGATATATTGTTCGACCAATTTTGCTCTAAAGGTTCTTTAGAGTGGAGGCTTTATGCATATGGTAGGAGAACAACTATGGTTCCTTTAGCTCTAGATCCACTTATACTTCTCAAAGTTTGGGTTTGCTCATCTTCCTTTCTAGTAGATCATATTTAATACATTATAAATATTATTGCTCGGTTATGGTCTATCAACCGTAATGAAGTAACCTTCCCAACTCCATATTTTGGTCCTCCCAATTCTCTTTCTACCATTGTATTGATGACAAATCTTTCTGAGATTAGGGTGTCGAATTAGTTCTTGTTTTGTGGTGCCTCTCGGTCATGCAGGTTCAATCCAATCATTATTGAACCTTACCTTTCTCATTGTCTTGCTCATTAATTGTGGTTTTAGAAAGGTCTACATGTCATTATAGATTTATTGGTTGCCCAGGTTGATGAACAAGGATGCTTTCAATTCTCAAGTTTATATATTTGTTTTGGAGATACTCCAAATTTTGCTTATTGGTGGGCCACCCTTCATGAAGCTATGACAAAGGCTTCATTCGACGACTATCGACCAGGACTTATAGAGTACAATGTGGATGAGGGTACTAGTAGCAATTCGAGGTCTCGACATAGGCACTCTTGTACACATTCTCCTTCATCCTCTATTGATCTTATCTTTTTGATCAATATTCTTCTCTACCTCCATGAAAAAGAGATTTAGAATATACTTCTTTTCAATAAGAATTGCAGGAGCAAAATGAGATTAAAAGTCCCAAGCACACCTTCTAAGCCTTGTCACCCTATCAACGCGGAGGATTCAATTGATGACATCTCTTATCCTACTCCTGAGGCCGTTAGTGAGGGATTTGTTCGTCTTATGAAACTCGTATCAACTAAACTTTGTGGCATCCTAATCACGAGGTCACCGATTCTAGCACATGTAGGCTAGATGGATCTTCTTGAATTGTATTTCATGATATTCTATCATCTATGATCCATCGGCTGGTAAAGCTTCCTTCTAGCACATCCACCTTGGAGACAGATGATTCAGAGTCTACATTTGAGAAGCCAACCTGTCCTTTGGGTTAGATAAATCGGTGAAGGAAGCTTCTTATATCCGTGTCTAGATCCAGGAGCATCTTAACACCTACCAGAGCCACCGTCTATCTTAGTAAACTCAACTTGCTTATATCACTGATCATGAGGAGTGTATATACTCCTCCCCTTTGCAAGTTATCATTGCTAGAGAGACACATTGCAGAGTTTCTGCCCACTTAGCAGAGGTGTCTTTGCACATTGATGAGTTTAAAGGTAGGAAGTGAAATTGACTCGCTAGAGGAATGTAAACACTAATTTTTTTTTTAGAAAAATATGTTCTTAAAGTTTATTTTCAAAAGGTCAATTTCAAGGTACATGGAGTGAGAGCTTAAGTCTGGATTTTACAAAAAAATAGAGCTCACATGAAAGAGAAATAAAAATATTATGGAAGAGAAAAGAAGAAACGATAGAATTTCGATGGCTTTTGGCTTGAGATGACAAAACATGCTTAACTAAAAAAAAATATTTTATAAAGTGGATTGTGTATGCTAGTATTCTATCCCTCCATCAGTGTTTCTAACCTTAAATGAATTTCATTCAAAATTTTTGGGTCATTTGCACCCATTTTTACCCCGAAAAATCTTGTTGAGTCAAAATCAATCCGACTTTTATATTATTTGTCCATAGGATTTAATTAAAAGAAAAATTAATTATAATTTTTTAACTTATTGTGAATAAAAATTTCAAAACTTACATACCCATATAAGTTGATACACATTCAAGACACTAAATGAGGCTCTATTTTTAAAAATAATGTTTTCAATGCATATATATAAGGGTAATTTTCATAAAGGTTTTATATTTTGAGTAATATTGGATGCATAAATACATGAGAGAAGTCAAAATTCATATAAGGCACTTGTCATGCTCCCCTTTTGCTCTTATCACTACCATTCTACTAAAACGTTCAACATTTGTGTTTATTTTAAAAACAAGACAAAAAAGAGAGCTTTTATATAAAAAGGTTATTATATATTTATGTACATGGCTCAAACCTTGCCTCAACTATGATTAAATCCCATTGAACCTAGCTTTAGGTGGCCCAAGCTCATTGAACTCACATTTGGTTTAGTCGACCCATGTCTATGGTTTTAAAATTTATTTTGAATCAAAATTATCTAGTCAAGCACTATATTAAAAATTCAATTTACAGCTAAACCAAACCTGCATTAGTCATGTCTCAACTCACTTCACTAGAATCAGATCAACATCAAGTCATAATGGGCCATTTCATTTTGATGCTTCAAGGCCAACAAATATCAAGCTTCATCAAAGTTTCAAGTTAAGACAAGCACTCAAATTAGAATCGAGCCACCTTGAGAAGCCATCCAAGTCATGTCAAGCCTCAAACTAAGCCAAGCCACTCAAAGATCCTCCAAGCTATGAGTGGAACCACCTGGCCTTCAATATGTCTTATTTCAAAGGAAAGCCATCTCTATTCAAATGGAGCTTCCTCAATCCAAATACAAGTTGTCTCAGTTTAAATGGAGCCATCTCTGTTCAAAGGAAGCTATCTCGGTTGAAAGAAAGTCAGCTTCTTTTTAGATTTATTGTTTGAGCTTTATTCTTATCCATAAGAGCTGTAAAATAATCTATAAATAGATCCCTTGACCCTCCCTTGTAACCATCTCTCCCACCCATAAAGCATCATAAGATCTCTCTCCTCCAAAGCAAGAGCATCGGTGATGTTCTTTTCTTTCTCTTCTCTCTTTCTTTCTACTTCTTTTCTCATGGTGAGCATGTGCCAATCGAGAGAGGTCCACCATTGAGAGAGAGCCGCCCAGCCCCAAGAGTAGTCAAACGTGAAAGCCTAATCAAAGGAAGGGTCAATTGCTTCCTAGTGAGTACCGACAAGTTTTTCTTCAATAGTCATTCCAAGGATCCCACAAGTATTCCTCTTATCTTCCTTGTTTCTTTGCTTATTACATTTCAATCATCATTAAATAATCACACTTAGCTTCATTAGGTCAACATTGCATCTAGTTATCATTACATCCATCATTGCATTCATCATCACAACAAAATCATTAATTGGTGAACTGCTACACATTAAGTAACATGCATTTAGTTCAGCTCTCTTTATTGTGTTCATCATCGTGTCCCTACATTATTGAATTTAGCCTTTTGCATCAGGTCGCCATCCTTCTTAGCATCCGCATCAATATTTTCATTCGGTTTATTGTCATCCCTTGCATATAATAATTAGCGTCAGCTGAGAGTCCACCTATTGCATGCACTAACTACTGTCTTTGTGTCATAAATAATCTATCACCCATCTCCATTAGGTATTTCACAATCATAGGTCACCTTTTGTGTCACAACCCTTGAGCCATGACCTCCAGTGCTTGATTTTCTGGTCCTTTGGCCACTATACCCACACCGATTGTTACCTTCCAGATTATGACCCATAGTTTCTCTATCCTAATATCTAACGTTAAGACTTAGGCCCGCACCTTACAACTTTACCCTCTAGGTCCCTTGCATACATCATAATAGTCCTATTGGTTAAGATCATCTTAGTTTACTTTTCTTAATTCCTCAAAACCATGTCCCATTAGTCTTTCCCTCTTTATCACAACGATAGCTTCATCCATTAATCTTTAGGGGTTAAATTCCTGATTTTTAGATAACATTCATAATAGTTGCATTAATTTTTTTCTTCTCTATTTAAATTAAATATTTGCATATCCTATTCATAAAGATAAAATCTGGCAACTTAGATTAGTTTCAGCATACATACATTCAAACATAGTATAATCCAGCATAAGCACAGCATAATCATTTGCATCTTAGGCACATCTTCTTGACATAAATTTCAGCATATCATATAGATTTAATTTTTGCGTATTTCAGCATATCATACATTTGCATAACATATAAATAAATTTCAGCATAAGCATATAGATCTTTTTAACATATTTCAGCACTTAGTCTTATTTTAACATATCATCATATAGTGCTTGCATTATCCCATATTCGTTAGAATAGAACAACCCATTAGAGTTAGTTGACCCCACTAATTACACATTAAACCAATAGTTCACATTAGAAGTCCATATCTAATTAGAATCCTCACCCAATTAGAACCCGTATCCAAGTAAGAACCAAATCCCAAGTTAGAATCCATATCTAATTTAGATCCAAACCCCAATTAGGACCCAAATCAATAGGAAAAGGAACTCTTTGGTGCTCACATTTTGATTCAAGTGTGCAGGTAAACTTTCTTTTGTTAGGTAGAATTTTATAGTGCAAAAAATGATCCTTACCCACTGGGGCAAGAAAGTGGTTGTGAAAAGAACTTGATTTGGATCCAGAATACACAAAAGGAAAGCGAATAAGAGGTGAACTACTCTTGTCTTAGTTTTTATATACTTTTATAAATTAAAAAGATTGGATACAAGTTGAGGGTTTCGGAGGACCTTAAAATTTGTATACAAGAAACAACTCTAGGCCCTCCATTGTCGTCATCACAAACTACTCAATGAAGCTTCTTGGGTCCAATCGGACCTCAACTCCCTCAAATCTCAAGCATATGCCATTTTTTATAGCTGAAGTTATAGTCTCTCAAGAGCTTGCTTGAGAGTCCCCAGAGCTGCACATGCTACCACGATCTCAAGGACACCCAACCTGACACCTGTGAGTCTAGTGATCTTGAGGGACATTGGGGGAGTTTAAAAGAATTCTCAAAGGGACATTGAGGTTGAAATAGACTAATCGGGGGTTTACTTGGTGTCGTTATTATCCTCGTTAATGGTTCACTCGAGATATCCAATCATATCTATTTCTTTGATGCTTCCAAAAGGCTGGTTCAAGCATAATTTTTCTAGCTTTACATGGCGAATTTCAACACCGCCTAGTGAATCCCGTTGTCGCCTCGGGTACTGAATCAATCAATTGTGTGAACTAATGGTGAATGGATGTTTCATTCACTGTCTATAAAAGTAGTCTTAGCTTTGTCTTCTACTTCATATTTTCTCATGAGAATTTGCTAATCTTCTTTTTTCGTAGCTATGAGTTTTTCTCTTTTGCTCTATTTCACTTTTCATAGCTTCAAAAACCTCAATCCCCTCTGAAATCTTGTCAGGTCACCTTTTGTCCCATATCACAAATTCATAATACTTCCTTCTTGAAACTATTGTGTCTCCAGACATGGGCTTTAGGATCATCGATGAAATGATTATCCTGGAGACTCTACCTCTTTACGTTGATTGGTATTGGTGCGATGATTTTTTGAAAGACCTTCACACTTGACCGAAGCCTTATGAAGAATGCATCCGCTAGTTCAACCAAGTAAGTGCCCAATATGCATATGATTGACATAGATGGAGAGTTTTCTACATTATCAAACTCCCCCAGATTAACTTTCCTGCAAACCTTAATGTCCTTTTTAGCTTTTTTGGTTTTTTGTCCACCAAGATCCACTGGTTCGTCCTTAAATCAGGTACAATTGGCCTATTCTTCTTGACATTCATGTCATCACTTGTCTCCCTTGTCATGGCCCTAAATTCTATTCCCTTGGTTTCTCTCCTTATCGGTTCTCTTTACTCTCCAAGAATCTATCTTATAAAGGATTATTGGAAGTCAATATCCATCACTCAAAGGAAAGTGACTCATGATAAACATGTCTGCTTTCTTCTATTCTCACTATGCAAGGTCATTATTTTCTTGGTCAGTTTAGTGATCGCCAAAGAGTATTTCGTAAGTTTAGTGATCGCCAAAGAGTATTGTGTCATCGTCAAGGCCTTGATTTCTGGCTACTCTTTTGATTTTTGTTTCTTTTTCTTGAGTATCCTCGTTTGGGAAATACACTATTATTTTTCAATTACACCAACATGTTCCAACTTCATGCTTCTAACTTATGTGAAAGCTTAGATTGATGTCAAGAGGCTCGTAGGCGGATTGACATTATTGAGTGTAACTTTCTTACTCTATCTCAAGAACTTGCTTCTATGATAGTACAACTTATAGCTCTCAATAACTTCATACCTCTTTATGCTATCAGGATTTGACAATGACCATGAAGAGGAGCTTTGGAAAGTAAGGGTCCTCGAGAGAATATACTTGGAGTCCATCTTGAGTGGTCAAGTACCATGGGAGTCATTAACATCAATTAAGGATCATGAGACCCTTAAGAGGGAATACTAGGAGTGCCAGATGGCTATTGTCCATGATGAGTTGGCTAGATGAGAGGTTTCTTTGCTTTTAATAAAGTCTTTCCTTCTAGCTAAACGGTCAAACTTTGATCGTCCCGTTCTTTTGTAATTCTTTGATTATTTATTCTTCAAATTCACTAAATAAATTGTCCTTAAGCTAAAGGATAATATTTCTCCAAATATTTGCAATTTATGCTCTTTATGTATTATTTCCTTTGATTCTTGCTAGCCTATAAGCTCTCCTGATAGGACCTTCAACACAATATAAGATTCATTACAATTGTGAAACCACTTTTCAAATTACGGGTCCACACCAAATCAATTTCTTAGAAGTGTTTCAATCAAACACATTTATTATATACCCTAGTGTCCTTCCATTTGTTAGCCAATACATTATCTAGGACCATCAAACAATCTTCATCTGCCGAGTCTAGTTCCATCATGATCAACTTTATGTCCTCATCTAGTTGGAGACTATTCTGTTTAACTACCTGCAATGACTTCATATTGATTTCTATCAGCAATACTGTGTCTTGTCTATATGTCAGGCGAAACATATTTAGACCAATCGTCGATGTCTTGGAATTCTCGTAAGCCCATAAGACTTCAGAAAGTGCTTCATGTCATTTCTGTAGGTTATCTTCAAGAGACTTTTTGATGAGATCAATGGTTACCTTATTAGTAGCTTCGACTTGTTCATTTGCCTTGGCGTAATGAGCAATCGAGTATATCAATTTGATCACAAAACTCCTTAGGATGGTTGTTACCTTTTCTTCTGTGAACATGGTCTCTTGATTAGCCATGATTGATTTAGGAATACCAAACCGACAAATGATATAATCGTTAATGAACCTGATAATATGATCTTGAGACACGCTTTCATTGGCAAGGCTTCAACTCATTTGGTGATGTAGTTTGTGGCTATTGTTATGAAGGTATGCCCCTTCATAATTTTGGGTGGACCTTCCTAATTAGGTCCATCACCTATTTTCGAAACAACGATGGTTTGATGATCAATATAGTTCAACCTTTTATAGAGCTCCAAAGTATTGATATTACTGGTAACCTTTATTGTAATCAATGCAATCTTGATGTATTATAAGCTAATAATATTCATTCTGGTATATTAACCATTCCGTTTTGGGTCTCAATCGATGGGCCCCATAAATTTCTTTGTGAACCTCAACCATTACTGTTCAAGCTTCTGTCATACTCAAACACTTTAGAAATAGGCCATAATAAATTTGCTTATATAAATCACCATCCAACAAAGTATAATTTAGAGCCCTACGTCAAGGATTAATATCTAAGCAATGCGATGGTTGATTTAGGTATTGTACCAACTTATCTATCAAATCACTAAGTTCCTTGATTTTTGTGGATTGAGCTAAACCGATCACCATTCAATTGTCATCCCTTGGTATATATGACAAACTTTAATGAAGGCTCCTAATAACTCTTTCACCTATTGTGTAACGACCACGAACTATGACACTGATAGCCTCCAGCGAGTTGACTAAGGATGACTTGGGAGTTAGCAAAGACCTTGACCCTCTTTGCACCAATAGTCAATATCAAGCATAAACTATAGACTAAAGCTTGATATTCTACTTTATTATTGGTGAGATTTGTCTCCAAGGACATAGTGAGATTCCCACCTTACCCGTTGGGGAGATGGTACACACACCAATTGAAAGAGTTATTGAAAAGAGGGTCGAGGTCTTTTCTTACAACATTTCATTTGTCTCCATGGACATAGTGAGATTCCCACCTTACCCATCTTTCTTGTGTTATTAACAATGAAATGTTGTGTTAGTTGACCTACTCGATCAAACTCTGTAGATCCTTTTTTGTCTTGGATGGTCATGCATCAATGATGACCTTGACCTTCTTCGAGTCGACTTAGATTCTCTTGTTATGCACCAAGAAACCCAAGAAATAACCTATGCAAACAGAAAAGTCACACTTGTTGACATATGACTCAACATTCTTAACTCCTAACAACATAACTACCCACTCATAGATCCTTAATTCCCTGGGCATTCAAATACCATTTTATGCATATCCTTGGGGGTTTACCTTGATCTAGTTGTACCCTGAGGTGTCATCCATAAATAATAAAATCCCATCAATGGTGGATGCATCAATTATAGGTATTATATATTGATCCTTGGGCATGGCCAAGTTCAGATTATGATAATTGATGCACACCCATAATTTTTCATTCCTTTTAACCATGAGAACAATATTAGACAACCAATCTACTACGGAGTTATCCGAATGAACTTGACCTCCAAGAGACATTAGAACTCTTGTTTAATTGTTGAGAGTATTTCAAGCTTAAATCTCTTCACAAGATTCCCGTGAGGCCGACTCTAGTAGGTCTCGAGGTAAGCCTAGTATCTTGTAATAAACCTAGCATCTCGTGATACTCTAAAGTAAAACAATTCTTATATTGCTTTAATAACCCAATTAACCGTGACTGATTTCATTTAGATATGATAGCACTCATCCTTGTCTATCTAACTATATCTTCTGAACTCAAATTCACCTCCATAAGGGATGAGCTGAAATAAAACTCTGATAATCCTTCTTGTTCGAACAATTGAATTATGCCCCTCCTTTGATGAGCAGTGCAATCAATTGGGTTGACAAAGAATTGCTTTGCCCCTCAAACTCCTTGGGATAACATCCTTAACCCATTGTTAGACGTAAGCAACTTTCAAATAATAGAAGCACTCCCTAATAACTTGAGGCTGGCTATCCATAGGTAACTTTAGGAACCAACCGTATATCATCCTGATTAAAAGTGAAACCCTAATTTATCAACTGTCACAATCTCATGCCATCTAGAGCTTCGGGAATGGCTATTAGGCTGACCCAAGATGAATAGAATAATGCTTCAGATGTTTGGACATCAGCCTATGAATGGGTTCTTTCAGCATCGACGACTTCAACAACTTCGTTCATCTAGAACGTTAGCTTTTAGTGTAACATCAACTACACTATTTTGAGTATATTCAGTTCCTCTTTAGGAGTAAGGAATATCTTGGATTAGCATCGACGATAAAGAATGGAGTGGTCGAGGTCTTGAAGCCCACAATAAGCTCCACAACTATCACTACCATTGTGATCGATGGATTCTATCGTAAGTCAGACATCTTGAGGTTCATCAGGATCAAATCAAAAGTTTTCTTCTGATTTGCCAGAAAGTATTATGTGACATCACATTAAACAGTTCACTTCCATCAATGAACACCCATCTAAAAGGATGATCATTTATCATTACTATGATATATAGCTATCGAAGTTGCTTGGTAGCAGCTTCGTGTGACTTCTAGAACACTACTCACAAGTCAATACTATGGACTAAAGCCACCTAGTTTGGTTCATCTGCGAGAAAATCATCATCCTCGATGGATCGAGAATGCTCCACAAGAGTGAAATTCATTAGGAGAATAGTGACTAGACCCCAGGTGAATAAAACATATCATCGTTGAAGTCTTTGTTAAATATGTAGGTTTCATTCGGAAAATATTTATCTTCAGTGGCTTCCTCCAACTCTTGTTGGCTGACCATTCGATTACGTGGGGCATCCAAAATTTCACTCGGTGTCACACTTGTAGGCTTTGATATGCAACCGCGATTTAGCCCAATGGAGTTTTGGTAAGACCAGGAAGGTCTCAATGCAGTGACTCATTCGCCTCTCTTGCGGCCTTAACTCGGAAGCATTATGGGCCTCCTCACTAGAAACCCATGAATCTTACTCTTCGACTTCCCTTGCACGATCAACCATATATGCTCAAAGTCCCTCTCTCCAAAGGATAGGAAGTTCTTCTATCTTATGACTAGTTCCTTCTTGGTTGACATTACTAGCAACCAACCAATCCTTCCTCTACTTGTCAGGTACCACCTCAACCCATTTGTTAGTCTCTTCAGAAAAGAACTATAATCATCCTCACTTAGTATCTCCAGTGTCTAATTCATTACCATTTGATGTCATGCACTTCTCCTTCGGTGAACCTCATGTTTCAAATGGTCACTCATTTTCTTTGTGATTGAGATGAGATGGGCTTGGCTCACACTGCTTGCTTCTCTTAGGCCTCTATAGATTGTTATATTCCAACTCCTCATCAAAATTTGGTAAGATTCAAGACCGAGTAGATGGGAAACCTCCCTTCATACATTAGGAGCTTCGTCAAACTCTAATTTTCTCCTACATTGGGCTCCTTTTCTTCGAGCCTACCATTTCTAAGTACGTGTGGGTTGCCAATGGTGAAATCGAAACCCTTGTCTTGGCCAAGAATTTTCTAACCATTGATTGACCCTTGAATTAATGCGGGGTCTGATTATATGACCTCGCCATGGGAGTGGTCTCTTTTTGAGATATCCTGACTTGTTATACCATCTTGCACTCATATTTCGATAGCCCGAAGATGGCCTCATTGATGATGACATGTCACTAGATCTAGCTTGGCTTCGTTTCCCAAGTTTGAACTAGGAGTACCTTTTAAAGAGTGCCATATGAGTTAATATCAAACAAATCCTTGATGGCTAGGTTGCATGAGCTCTTAAGGCCGCAAATGATGCCTTTGCCTCAACAACATATCTTGAGGCCACAAACAATGTCTCTCTATCTCTGTCTAGGGGTTCCTTGAATTTGCCAAATAGTAAGTTGGACAAACAAGTCTAGGTAACTCTCATTGATCACGGCCCACCACTATTTTCTCGACCTAGAGTGCCTTACTCGATGCAGATCAGATTCATACAATGTTGTGCCCTTATCAGTTCGAGCTAGCGGCCTTTGTGTGCCCTCTATCGTAACGATGCAAAATGATACTGTGAGGCCATCTTTGGCTATAGCAGATACAATCAAGAACAGGATTGCATGAGTCTCTCAAGCCACTTTTATGAGAGTTTAGGGCGACTTTCTTTAATGGCTTGTTGTATAATCATATGTAACTTGACGTATCGATTTATACCCTACGAAGTAAGGTTATACCATTTGCAGTACGGTGATATCTTTCTAAGCCTATCGACCCATTCAGGATAAGGCTTGCAATCAACCTTGGTATCCGATGCCTAGAGTTCGATTCCAAAGCTCCATCATGAGTATAGGTGCGTCCTCTAATTCGAGAGGCTAATTTGGTACTTGGTTGCCAAAGGTTTGATATCATCGGTTAGTAAGTGGTAATGGTGATGGATGTGCCGGTGGTTTGTGCGCCTCGGCTTGGTACACAAGTTGCTATAATAGGACATGGAGACCATATTCCATAGGCTCCGCAAGTGGAGGAAACCACTCTCCTATATGAGTAAATATGAAATTAGGTGCAAGTGGTGGTACCATACGATGAGGTGCTTGGTGTGTGCTCCCCGATATGTTGACCGAGACTTGAACTCCTGTTGTCTCTCCATAAGGTTGTTCCCTACCAAAAGAAGCAAGGAAGGATAAAGTCAGTATCAAGTGTCCGGTCTGGGTGGTGATATCAGGTGGTCTCTTAATAATATTGACTCGTTTATATAACATTTGAGGTCTTTGAGACGTAGAGGACTCTAAAATGGTATGACTTTCCATATACATATTGAAAGTCAGTCATAATTGAGAGGTGACACTTAGGAAACTGCTTCAATGACCTGGCACTTTTCCTTAGCGAACATGTCTTGCTCTTAAACAATGGCTTGCTGATTGACAATCATAGTGGGCATAGATCCACCATCTGGCAAAATAGTACCCCTTGGAGATCATCGGACTACCCGTATAACCAATCGATAACTAACAGTTTCTATCGTTTGAAAGATGGTGTATTCTCCCTTTGAGAGTGCATTGATTGTGGTAAAGGAGTGTGACTTGATGAATCATTTGCTCCTGACATCCGTGAGTATTGAGTTTATGTAGGTGATAGATGATCCATATCAATGGTGGAAGATATCATTAGATATACTCGATCAGATCAAGTATGCATAAGCTGCTAACAAGCATGTAAGTCCCATCGAAAGTGCTAAAGAATGTGTTGTCACCTAAACTAATAATATAATTTTGTAAGCCTGCTAGAATGTAATGTGATGGGGGCATGCTAGAGAATTCTAACTCTCATTTTCAAGAGGATGGATAAGACTTCACGTGATGGGATGAATCTCCATGAATCTTACTTTGAGTATCTTAGTTGTTGTTGGGGTCACACGAAGGAGAGGAGCACTCAATGTGTTCAAGAGTGCAACATGAATGCTAAGTTACAACTATCCTTAGGAAACCGAGAGAAATAAAAAAGTAAGAATTGTGATTGTATTTCCCTTTAATCTTCATTACAACCACTATTTATAGACCTTCATTGAAGTAGTAAATAATGAATCAGTTTTTCTTGAGCACGATTCACAATAACTTCCATTTCTTTGTCATTACTTCCTTTTCGCCACCATACTTCAAGATCAATAAATATAATGGGCCTAAATTGCTTATTTTATTTGTTAGAGTTTCTCTAAGTTCATGTCAAGTGTTTCCCTCTCTCTTTGAGACCTCTAAACATCCTTCACGTAATCCCATGCATTTTTTCACCATCAATAGATTTCAATTTAACAAGCATAAAATAAGCTTATGCATAATTGATCCAAGTGAAGATCTCAACCTTTCATTTCTCAAAATGAATGGTTGAAATGGGTTTGCATACAGTAGCATGTACTGGGCTGATTCTTTCCATATAAACACACATCACTCACACTATAAATAATATAAATTCATATTACATTCTAATAGCAGGTCTTCTAGACCCTGCTAATGCATAAGCAGCCCAGCACATTGCATAATTGAGGTGTGAGCGAGGTTTTCTTCCCCGGAGGTTATAATTGAGGTTTGCATACATGTATTACCAGCCCAGCCCATTGCCTTCCCTAGCACACATAGTGTTGCTGATAATTTCAGAAACCGGTAGTTTATATTAAAAACGGAACGCCTTATTCCAAATATGAGGGAGAGAAATTTTTCCTGCAGCCCGCGGCCGCTTCGCTGCACCTGGCTCCCAGCTTTTACTGCAGCAGACACTCCCAAACACACACGCGCTCACGCACACACACACACACGCGCGACACACGCGACACACACACACAGAGAGAGAGAGAGAGAGAGAGAGAGAGAGAGAGAGAGAGAGAGAGGCATCATTCCTCATTCGCGACTGTTCCTATTGAAAACTCGCTTACCTCCTCCTCGCTGCTGCCTCGCTCTCTATTGCCACACACTCCTTTTTGTTGCCTAAGATTTGGCGTTTTGAACTCGTTTTAGCTTTCCCAATCTAAGCCTCGGATTTCTTTCCGAGGATCCAGAGAGAGAGAGAGATTCATCTTCTTCTTGTTGTTGTCGTCGTCGTTGCTGTATTGAGGGGGGCGGAGCGTCGGGCCGGTAACCACGAGGATGCCTCCTAGGGCATCAGGGAGGGGCAGGAAGATCCAGAAGACGTTCAACAACATCAAAGTCACAATCCTCTGTGGGTTCGTGACCATCCTTGTTCTGAGAGGCACAATCGGCGTCGGCAATCTTGGAGGAGGCGGCGACGCCGACCACAATCAGCAATTGATCGAAGAAGCCAATCGGGTAATCGAGGAGATCAGATCCGATAGAGATCCGGACGACGACGAGGTTCCCGTCGTCGCGCAGGGGGATACGGGCGGAATACCGGGAGAAGCGTCGGAGCAGGAGGTAAAACCCAACGTCACCTACACGCTTGGACCTAAGATCACAGATTGGGATGAACAAAGGAGACTCTGGCTCGAACAGAACCCTGAATTTCCCAGTAACATTGCCGGGAAACCGCGGATCCTTCTCGTCACTGGATCCCAGCCGAATCCTTGCGATAACCCCATCGGAGATCACTATCTCCTAAAGGCCATCAAGAACAAAATCGACTATTGCCGCCTGCACCGGATCGAGATTGTCTACAACATGGCACATCTCGACAAGGAGCTTGCGGGCTATTGGGCGAAGCTTCCGTTAATTCGAAGGCTGATGCTTTCTCATCCGGAGATTGAATGGATCTGGTGGATGGACAGTGACGCGCTCTTCACCGACATGGTGTTCGAAATCCCGCTAGACAGGTACAAGGGTTACAACTTAGTCATTCATGGGTACCAAGATCTCCTCTTCGATCAAAAATCGTGGATCGCGCTCAACACCGGGAGCTTCCTCTTCAGAAATTGTCAATGGTCACTCAATCTGCTGGACGCCTGGGCGCCCATGGGTCCGAAGGGTCCGATTCGCGAGGAAGCAGGAAGAATCCTCACCGCTAATCTAAAGGGCAGGCCCGCGTTTGAGGCGGACGATCAATCTGCTTTAATCTATCTTCTTCTTACTTACAAAGATCAATGGATGGACAAAGTGTTCATAGAGAATTCTTACTATCTTCATGGTTTCTGGGAAGGATTAGTCGATAAGTATGAGGAGATGCTCGCGAAATACCATCCTGGCATCGGGGACAATCGTTGGCCTTTCGTTACTCACTTTGTGGGATGCAAACCATGCGGTAGCTATGGTGATTATCCGGTGGAGAGGTGCTTGAGTAGCATGGAGAGAGCATTCAACTTCGCCGACAATCAAATCCTTCAGATTTATGGCTTCAGCCATAAGAGTCTAAGATCTCCCAAGATGAAGAGGATAAGGAACGAGACGTCCTTACCTTTGGAAGAGGAGGACAAGCTTAAACTTCGTCACTTTGCATTTCCTTCATCATCTAAGAGCCAATGAGTTGAACCATGGCTTTGTGCTTCTTGTTGAAGGGCATAAGAGAATTTTTCCCATCCTTAAAACCGACTTTCGAATTCTTTCCTTCTCTTCCTTTTAGTCTTATGTTACCAGGTTCTGTTATTCTTCAGAACTTAATGACCAATCAATGATTTGCAAGGTACGCAAGTTTTATAATAGTTGGTTCTTGCAGAACCAGACATTTGAAAAACGGTTGGTTGCTAAACTATGTTGTACTATTATTCGTTGTTTCTTTAAGAATGTGAAAGGAGAATTCCCTTTTGTTTTTTCTCCATCAATGAAATCTTTCATCTTTTATTCATCGAACCCTATTACTTCTGTGTCCGTGATTCTAGTTTTTTTTGTTTTGGTGCTACTTAATCACTATTTGCCTGATTCAATGCTTTTCCTTTGGCCGATTCATTCCATTTTATAGGTAATGTTGAACAAGAATTGTCCAGGATTGTAACTTTTCCCTTCTTCAAAATGCTGATATAGTTGCTGCCATGAATTTTTCAGTCGTTTTCGCCATTACATTTGTTCACAGTTTTTTGCTTTAAAAAAATGGTGAGATAGCTCTGTAAATTTCCAAGGTGGTACGAGAATCACATAAAGACCACTTGCCCTGCCTATGGTAATTTTATTCCTGTTCTCGGATTCGATTCCTGTTGTGCTTCTGAGGGAATGAATTTCAACTACAATGGTTGGAACCAGATACTGAAGGTAGCTATGATCCTATAATCTGGAGCTGCTCTACTTCTGCTTAATATGCAATGGATAACAGAGTTATGATACGTACTACATGCATTCGGGAAGTAAATTTCTAATTGCAAGGCAGGTGCATGGGGATAACGCAGTCCTTTTTCTTTCTCAGCATCATGAGCCCTGGCGTGTGGTCTCTCCTCATGGAGGCTTTTTTGGGGCACCTGCTACAGGTGAGAGGCGGAATGGTAAAGGGGCTGACCAGGTACCCAAGTTGTGAAAGAGAGGGGAATCTTTCCTTTCTCCGTTGGAATGGGAACAATGGAGAAGTATATGGACAAGAAATTTGTGCTTTGTGAAGAACGGTAATGCTAAACTGTACCACCCGTACCTAATTATAATGTACAGAAAGTATAGGGGAATTTTAGTAAGAGAACCTGCTTAATATTCACAGATGAGACATTGCAGTGCATGTAAATGACTTCTTAATATGGTTGTTCCATTGTTGCTAGGAGTCTCATTCCTCACTGTCTAGCCCTCTCATGTTTGCGTTTCTTCAATCAATTTTATTTTCTTAAGATCTCATGTTTGTTTTGTTTTGTCATAATTATCTACCTGAAGTCCTTCCTGTTTAGATGTTCATTTGTTTGAACCGTTTCTTATGAGATTGAGCAAATAAATGAACTCTACTCGTAATTTCTAATTTTCTAGATTAGCCTTGTCTAGGCTCTCATTTGAGTGGATGAACGGTGGGAACTTTTACAAAGCTGATGCTTTCTACTAGACCTAATCACTTTGCTTCTTTGCTTTGTAGACCTTTTGTTAAGTTGCTTGAAATAAACTTTGGATTGAGAGGCTTGAGCACCTCATGCCTGAAATGTTTCTTTCTTAGACCAGATCCAGGTTTTCGGCAGTTATGTAGCATATGAATTTGATTTCTATATATGATATAATTGTGTGATGGTTTGAGATTGCATCTTTTGATTTATTGCCATGATTGCATTTTTTGTGATGATATCCTAGGGTTGCGTTAGGCTTCTGACAGTCGGACTTATCTATTATGGATTCTACAAATTATGAGCATGAGAGGGCAAAATCGCAAAAGGGCACTCATGGGCTTTCTTTTTCTGGGACAAACCTTACATGATAAAATTGTTCTACTCGTGAAATTTCCGTGGCTGAAATTTCCCGAGTCCTTCCACATCTCAAGTTACATCCTTGATTCTTGGAACCTATAATTTTCTCTAACATCCATGCTGCTTGTATGACTAGTTCAAGTTACACTCTGTACATGCGTTTTCATGCGATTATGTGGGTGTGTAAGTCCATCAAGTAGCGACTTATTCATGCCCAGCACTTCCAACTGTGGCAGGAAGGTGGTCATTTCTGGCATTCTTTGTGAAGGTCAATTACAATGCTTATGACTTGCATGCATCTCTCATAGATATAGGAAAGTTAACTACTATGCAGATTGTATTTGTTTTAGCGACTCCTTCAAGGGTCTATTTTCCAATCATGCCTAGATAGGACATCCGCTTTTAATCAAGTTATTTGACAATCTGTTCGATTTGGATATGTATCATCGCTTTTATATTTCATCTGATATCAGCCTGCTTGCTTCTTGGATGATATGGTGCAATCATATTAATTGGTTCCTCTATGGTGACATTAGTAGAGAAATTTGCAGCCCTGTGTGGATGCGAGATTGTGTTTGGAGATATTGTTGCATACAAATTTGCGGCCGGATCTAAATTGTTGTGCATAGAGAGGTATGGGATCTTGCTACCATGCTGTATGCAAAAGGATGGTGCGACTAGGTCTGACTTGTAACGAGCTTGTTTGTGTTTGGTTTGTGATCTAAAATAATCTGATACACCCTGGCTAATTTAGCGTGAAAGTTGCGAGGCTCGCTCAATGCAAAACAAACGTTATTTTGCTGTTTTACTATAATTACAATTTTAAATTTAACAAACAGCTAATTTACCTCATATATAAGCTGGTAAAGGAGCCAAACGGGCCAAATAACGCTTGTTCAGTGCTCCTTTCATTTGTTATATAAATAAGACAAGCTAACTGCTAGCTGAACAACCTCTTTTCAAAATACGAGCTGAGTTGAGAGAGATATCTTTAAAGACGATGAACAGAATGCCCCTTCTACAAGCTGAGCAAAATAAGGTGGTGGCACAACTGCGGTAGAGTTGCAACCACTGTAACTGACATTTACTATTTTTTTTGGGTTATAACCAGAGGCTGGAGACTAACACACGGACCAGGAATTGAACCCATCACCAGCAATGGGGGAGCCCGAGAGACTTGCCAGATGAGCTAATGCTTTGCATACTGATATTTACTATTTGAATCGTGTTGCACTCCCCACTGTGCTGAGAATTGCAATAACCGGCTTCAGCAAAAAAAAGCCTAAAAGACGTTTACTGCGCCTCATACATCGGAGAGAGAATCAATAGATATTTTTTTGGCACACACACATAGAGAGAGAGACTCCACCCTGCATTGTCGGTCTCAAGCCTGGATAAAAGAGGAGGGTTGTGTTAGGTTTCCGACAGCTAGTGTAAAACTTCATTGATTTTTATAACATGGATTATAAAAATTATGAGCATTGCTTTGGGGCTTCCCTACCTAGCGACGCGCTGCAAAGTTCAAATGTAGTGATAAGTAAACAAGTACCACTATATTTTCGTCCGAATATAGTGAATCAATTATAGAGAGGGTTCTCATATCGTGGACGGGTGTGGGTAAAGAAGTTAGTCCCGCTACATTGTCGCCCGAATGTAGTGAATAATTTTCAGAGAGAGTCTCCACATTTTGAATGTGAACGTATGCGGGGAGTAAGGAAACTAGTCCTAGATAATAAGATTCGTATTGGTTTTTGAAATATCGGAATATTATCCAGTAAGCTGATGGAGGTGGTAGATACTATGATTCAGAGAAAGATTCATATTCTATGTTTACAAGAGACAAAATGGGTTGGAGAAAAAGCAAAGGAGATAGATGATAAAGGTTTTAAATTATGGTACTCAGGTAAGAAAAATGCTCGAAACGGAGTTGGTATTATCATAAATAAAGTTTTAAAGAATAGTGTAGTAGACATACAACGATATGGTGACCGAATCGTGACATTGAAATTAGTGTTAGGAGCAGAGGTTTTGAATATAGTTTGTGCTTACACACCCTAAGTAGGACTAGAAGATAGTATAAAGACAACTTTTTGGAAAGAGTTAGATAAGGTGATTCAAAAGATTCCGCAAAGGGAGATCATTTGTTTAGGAGGAAACTTAAATGGACATTTGGGTAAAGAGGCATGAGGATATCAATGTATTCATGGAAACTTTGGTTTTGGAGATATAAATGAGGAAGATAGGGAGATTTAAAATTTTGCTATGGCATTTGATCTCTTTATAATCAATGCAATCTTCAAAAAATGAGATGAACATTTAATTACTTATAAGAGTGACTTATCACAAACACAAATTGATTACTTTATTTGTAAGAAAAAAGATAGAGTATTATAAAGATTGAAAGGTAATTACAGGAGAAAGTTTAACCACCTAACATTGACTTTTAGTTATGGATTTACAAATAAAAAAGTGGACAAAGAAGAAAAGAGTGTATCAAGTTATTTAGACTAAATGGTGGAACCTCAAAAGCGAGAAAGAAGATATATTTAAACACAAAACTAGTGAAGTAGTGCAAAATAAAATCAAGGTAAAGAAGGCATGTTAAAAATTACATTATGCTAAGAAAACTAGTGAAACTTTAGAGACTTATAAGAAAGAAAAGAAAAAAGCGAAAAAGGTCATCAATGAAGCAAAAGCTAAAATTTGAGAGGATTTATATAAAAAACTTAACTCAAAAGAGGGTGGAAGAAATATTTTTAGGATAGCTAGGGCTAGAGATAAGAAAACTAAAGATCTTAATTATGTTAGATGCATCAAGGATGAGGATGAAAAAATTCTAGTAGCAAATGATGATATAAGAAATAGATGGAAAAACTATTTTTATAAGCTTTTTAATGAAAATAAAGATGTTAGTATTAGCTTAGGAGAGTTAGCCAAATTAGAAAAAGTATATAAATCATAATTTCAACTGACGTATTCAAAAGAATGAAGTCAAAAAGGCCCTTAAACATATGAAGGGTGGTAAATCCTTGGCTCACAAGACTATTTAATAAAATGTGGAGAAACCAAAAAATGCCCGAGGAATGGAGAGCGAGTACACTTATACTCATATATAAGAACAAGTGAGTCATTCAGAATTGTGCGAATTATCGAGGTATCAAGTTAATGAGTCATACTATTAAATTGTGGGAAAGAATTATCGAACGTAGGTTAAGACAAGTATCAAGTACAACAAAGAACCAATTTGGATTCATGCCAAGCAGATCTACTGTTGAAGCGATTCACCTTTTGAGACGTCTTATGGAACATTTTAGAGCAAAAAAGAAAGACCTTCACATGATATTTATTGATCTAGAAAAAGCTTATGATAGGATACCGAGGGAGGTTCTTTGGTGAACTTTGAAAAAAAGAGGCATCCCATTGACATACATTAACCTTATAAGAGACATGTACGATAGTGCAAAAACATGTGTAAGGACTCATGAAGAAATGACAAACTTCTTTGAAGTTAATATTGGGTTACATTAAGGATCAACTTTAAGTCCATACTTATTTATAATTGTGATTGATGAGTTAACAAAACATATTCAAGATGAAGTACCTTGGTGTATGTTATTTGCATATGACATTGTGTTAGTGGAGGACTCTAAGGAAAAAGTTAATAGAAAATTGAAACTATGGAGAGAAACATTAGAAAGCAAAAGCCTTCGACTTTGTAGAACAAAGACAGTATATGGAATGTAAGTTTGATCATTTGGTTACTTCAAAGGACATAAAAATTAAAATTGGTACACATTGCATCCTCCAAAAGAAAAGTTTTAAATACCTAGGGTCAATTTTTCAAAGTGATGGAAGAATTGATGGAGATGTTACACATAGAATAATGCTGGTTGGTTAAAATGGAGAGGAGTATCAGGTATTCTTTATGATAAGAAGATATCATTAAAGTTAAAAGGTAAATATTATAGAGCAAGAATTAGGCCAAACAGTTAATCATCAACATGTACAAAAGATGTCTGTGATAGAAATGAAGATGAGATGGATGAGTTGTCATACAAGAAAAGACCATATACATAATGAGGTTATTAGAAATAAATTAGGAGCGACACTAATAGAGGATAAAACGAGAGAATATCGTTTAAGATGGTTTGGACATATAGAAGGAAGATCAAAAGAAGAACCTATAAGAAGGTATGAAAAACTAAATTTGAAAAATATTAAAAGAGGTAAAGGACGACCACAAAAGTGTTGGAAAGAAACAATAAAAAATGATCTAGCTTATTGTGAGTTAACTACTAACCTGGCACACGATAGGGATATGTGAAAACAAAGAATCCATGTAGCTGACCCTGTCTAGAATGGGAAAAGGCTTAGTTGTAGTAGTAGTAGTTGTTGTTACACACACACACACACACACACACACATATATATATATATATATATATATATATATATATATATATATATATATATATATATATATATATATATATATATATAGAGAGAGAGAGAGAGAGAGAGAGAGAGAGAGAGAGAGAGAGAGAGAGAGAGGTCTGACCAACTGATTTTAGGTACTAAGGGACACAAAAAGCACAAGTAGCATCAAAAGTTATGCAAAAGCCTCACTACCACCATATTGGAACACCTTCCACGTCAACACTCAATGAGGTTTCACCTTCGTTACTACTCTAGCTTCTGCATTTTTAGATCCCAGTCATCGTTCAAACCGGTATATGTATGATACAAAAGAATAACGCAACTTAACTATTCAAGTATGAACTCGTTCACCAGCGGACACAATTGAACAGGTGTGCTGACTGCTCAATGATTATCAAGGGTTCTTGAGTGCTCCACTTCAGCAAGATTTGTATCTATGTGATAAAGGGGAGAACTTTACAACTCTTGCATCCAAAAATAAAAGTCACACTCGTTTGAGTCGGCACACAACACAAAATTCCGGCAGTGCAGATGCATGCTAAAGTACAATACATGTTCATCGTCCTCTAGATAGGGGGGCAGTTGCCATTGTATAATCGCACTGAAATACCATTCCGAATATCAGGAATTCCATAATACAGATACACAATGACGAAGGGGCATTTCTTCTTTTATTTGGGAAATCTGAAGCTGGAGATGACTTATTTCCTGCAAAATGTATATATTTTAGATTAAAAAAAGTCCAGAAATAAAAAAAGGACACCTTCAGTGGGACAAGACAAAATGCAAGGTAATACAGAAGGGATAGGCTGACCATGATTGTTATGCATTGATTCTAGGTGGCTGTTGAAAAAGGAGTATCCAGTTTTCACAAATATAGTAAACAATAAGAGAGTTAGATATAATAATAGTTTCCCAATCGACAACATTCTTCTCAAGGAGACATTGAAGAATGAGTTCGCATCAAGAGGCAATTACAAGACAATGTACCCATTGTGAACACAAATCAAAACCAACTGTGAGAAGGAGGGAACAGCATCCTGGTAGGATGACAAGAAGGCTTCCCACACTGGGAAGAACAAATCAACATTGAATTTTCAATTTTGCCTTTAAAGAGAAGTCCTCTGTGTGTGTGTGTGTGCACGTGCATGTGTAGTTGGCTTAGTTTCCATAATACTGCATTGTTTTCATTCAAAATGACATGACATGCATGATATTTATCATATCCCATATTAATTAAGATAAAGGATCTCATGTCCCACCTACAATTGGTTATGCAATAATGCTAGGAGGCAGTCCTTCAGAAATACTTAATCATCATTTGCAAACTCTATTAACAAACACTATATTCTTATATATCACAAGATTCGTTTTTATTGTTTTAAAGACTTTTTCCAAAAGAAGACGACTTGACTTACTGCATGCACTAAACTTTTGAGAGTGAAAATGAGTCTTACATCAACAAAAATGACATTTCATCAAGATTGTGACTCAACAATGTCCCTGGTGTAAAACGAGTTGACAAAGTTTTACAACATTCTGTCATATTCTTTGTGAAATAAACATTTTGCATACATATGTCAGCAGCACAAGGGAGTCAATCCGTTGGTCAATAACAATCATGCGGGAAATTGAGACGACTTTTGATAGGAAAATCTGGGATGACTTGATCTTCGGCGATTCCTCTTAGACTGCTCAAAATAATGGGTATGTTCTGTATTGCAACAGTAGTGACAATGTCATTAAGCCCCGTATAGGATCTAGAAATACACAAATGGTGTTTCCAGCACATACGACCGCATCTAGGAAAATATAATGCGGTCTGAGAACCGCAATTTACAGAACAATCCAACAGTCATGTGACCAAGTTCTCACATGCCCATATCATGGTTTTGAAGACTAACTCAATATACAAGTGCTGGAAATCCTTCATTGAGGCATATAAAATTGTTCCTTTGAATATCTATTCTCAAGCAACAAAACTTCTCCTGGACACAGCTGGAACCACTGAATGGAGTTTACTCCCAGCAATATAGCTACCATATTCCCCGATTGGGGAACAACCCAACATTAAAAGAACGGGAGTCTGTAGAAGAATCAACTCTGAGAGAGACTAAATGTACTCCAGAAAAAACAAAAAACCTTCACATGTAGACCAACCAATAACATTTTCCAAAACATATATAGGACTCCTTGAACAAAGCATGAGTTACTGGACATGTTGAGAAACTCCAAGAGCATATCTGATGTTTAAAGACCAAGGATAAGACAAATCTAGCAAATTATTGTCTTCACAATATGACCGAACGCTTTCTCAAAATTTAGTTCATCCTATCATGTATAACTCACCATGATGCTTAACATGCTCAATATTGCATTGAAACTATATTATTTTGCTGTACCTGTCAACTTCATACCACCATCTTGTTTTCTAGTCCAAAAACCAATTCCTCCGTGGCATCTAAACAGTGCTATTACCACCATCCATTGCTTCCACAAGCAAGGTGTTTTTTTTTCTAATGTCAAATAGCAGTAAATGTATGGATTCAAGGAAGAAAGATCCATAGCTTCTCTGTCGCTCGGGAAGATGAGATGTGTGCCAATATCTACAACTACAAGCAGAACTGGTAACAGAAGAAGATTTAAAATTTTTAGGTATGCCTAGACCAACTGGACTTGGTTCTTTTCAGTAGTTTACGCCTCACTCAAAAACAAATAACTTAAATGTCGGAGATTCTAAAGAAGCTTTCTGTTTCAAATGCTAAATCGACAGCTCAAATCTCAAAGCTGATAGTTGATTGGTGTTGGCACACGCTGTAAACTAGTCTGACAGGTTATAGCGTTGTCTACTAGGCAATACACACCTTGCCGCCTGTTATATGTGTAACCAATACAACTAACTAAGATGACCTTCCCGTTGATATTAACTCCAGGAGCCTTTTGAGAATTGGATCCTGGTGGCTTGGATACCAAACTTTAGGTTCCTATCCAATAAAAGAGAATGCCTTAAGGTGATTAATGAGTGTAATGTCAAGTTCTTAAAGCAATGAGAGGATAATGTAGCCATATTGCCCTAAACATAAAGGGAACATGGGGAATATATCAAGTTATTAACCTTGATTCATGATGAGGCTAGTCACAGAGCTCAATAAAGCTAGTTCAAAGGTCAAAATACTTTACAACTCTTCAACTATCGGTGTTAACTTCTACAATAAAAACTATCAATTGATTTTTTTTCACTTGCTTCCCAATCAAAATTTAATTGAAAGAACTTGACAATCAGCAACCATCTCCTACAATAAGGTCAAAACATTCCCAGAGGCAATGTTATCACGAATTGGTTTATGAGGGAGATCGATGTCCAAAATATTCAGAGAATCAGCTGGAGTCCAACCGAATGGCAATTCAAAAATTAAAAAAATGAAAATGCAAGGCCCAATCGAGTCCAATTTTGATTCAACAAAAAATGAGTCTATTCTGGCCTCCAATCCTGCCCCTGGACCAACGTGCATCAAATTGGAAACCTATTCGGTTCTAACAACTATTTCGAATCTAAAAAAGGGCCGAGGATGGCATGTTTGGTTTTTGCAACTATTGATGAATCCTATGTGCAGCAAGACATCCTTTCTTGTTCTGAGCCGCAATCAATATCAAACAAGAGACGTGAAGTTGGAACTTCCTGGTCGTGGTATCTATTCATTGGGAAGGTGAGATTGTTCGACCTTTACTAGGCACAGTGCCGATACTGTGGAGAAGCTAACCAGCACCTCCAACGAAGCCAATTCCATGGAGGAGACTCACTGCACTGGGATCGAATTTGACACTGCAGACAAGAAGATACCCTACATCACCTTCTAACACGTACCTAACCTATTAAAATCAAATACGAGATACACATCCTAACTAAGCCTTATATATATCCAATTCTAGCATGAAAGTCTTACTAACTTTTCCATGCAGAAAGAAGAAATGACCCATCTGAGTTACCCTGAACCAAATCTTTTAGGGTGTTTAGTACTTAGTAGCATTTAACCTCAAATGGACTCCTTATTTCATAGTTCCGATAGATAATACGCCTTCAGCTCCCCTTCTTCAGGCCTATATGTCTGGATAGTGGGACAGTTTGCTACGGAGAGTTTCACATATAGTACTGGCGCTTGAGGAAGCAAACCTTTTCAAATCAAGCCAATCAATTGGTTTAATGAATTACGCTAGTTATATGAAGCTTCCTGATCTCCCAGCCATTTCTGAGTGTAAACTTTGAGAGTAATTCACGACTTCAGCAATGGTAGGATGAAGCTCCTCATCATCGAGGTGGCATAAAAAAGTAACAGGAGTACAGAAATCAAAGCATATATAGATAGCTACTCTACCGAGATCCCAACATATTTCAGAAAAATCTCCATCATTTGCATCTTCGTTTACAGAAAAATCAAACAGCAAAATAGAAACCAAGTGTAAGGGTACAAATACGCTAACCTGGTCGAATTTTCGAATCCGGAGGAAAATGTGCGCGTTGTGCTGCCTTCCTTTTCTCCATTGACAAAACCCCACGACAATAAGCAGCAAACCTATCACCACCGGCGTCGAGCCATTGATGGTTGAAGGCATTCGAACGAAATGACTCTATGTTACAAATAGGGTGGCGAGAATGTAACCTTATCTGGTAACAGCTGGATTGGCCATCCAGTCCGTTACCAGAGGGAGTTACTGGATAGAGGCCATCAGTAACCGTCGGACGGTTACCGGATTTCACGGTAACTGTCCGAATTCGGACTGCTCGGAAAAGAGAAATCTAACAGGCGCAAAGAAACAACCGATTTCCTTGGAGAAGCCGCTGTGAGGAAACCTTGTACAACTCCAACACCATTCCACTCATTTGATGATGAAACCAAGAGACGACCATCCGGTTCATCATCAACATAGAAACAGAGTCTTCCAGTGGAGGTTAGCGGCTAGTTTCATCACTGGTACCAGGGCCTAAAAAACCCTGCAAAAAGAAGAAGAGAAGGTAAGAAAAAAAAAGAGGGAAGAGATAAAAAAAGAGAAAGAAGGGAATAACGAGACAGAAAAAAAAGAAGAGAGGAAAAATCCGGTAGCAAGGCGATGACCGACAGGGTCATTCGGCGACCGCTTGACAGAGCAAGATCTGACGCAAAGGCGATGGCCAATAGAGCCCAAAAGGCTGAAACAGGCTATATCTGAGGCAAAGGCGAGACCGACAAAGGCCGAAAGAGGTAAGATCGAAAGCAAATGCGACAGCCGACAGAGCCCCAAAGGCCGAAACAGGCCAGATTTGAGGCAAAGGCGACGACCGACAGAGCCCTAAAGGCCGAAACAGGTCAAAAAAACGTTGACCGATGCCTGATTGAACTAAAAAGGCAGCTGATAGGCCAAAGAAGGCACCGACAACCTGACTAGAATCGAAAAAGGCAGCCAGCAAGCCGGAGCCCTCCCCCTCTCTCTATTCTCCTTTTCTCTCTCTCTCTCCCTCTTCTTTTTTTTTTCACGTGTAACACTCTCTCTCTTCCCTTTATATTGAATAAAAAAAATATGCGGTTTTCTGAAAAACCGCTGGCCGAAAACCGATGGTTTTTTGAAACCGCCAATGGTTTTGGAAACCACCAACGGTTTCTAGAAAAGTGCCTCGGGCAACGGACTAAAAAATCTGTTTTGTCCGGCCCGTTTTAGCTATTTATGATTTTGGCATCCAGCAAAATTACAAAACTGTCCATATATTTTCGGGTAAAAAAGACTATTTTGCCCTTATTGAGCAAAAAGTCCGTTTTACCCTCTGACTATTTGCGAAAATTATGAAATATCGAGTTGTCACTTTACCTTTCCGTCCTTCTGAGTTTAGATAATTTCAGTTCTACCATATGGTCAAAAGACAAATTTATCCCTTTACTTTTGAAAAAATTACAGATTCAGCCTAAGGGTTAAAATTATGATTTTAACCCCGATCAGTTACGAATTTTACAGAAATATCAAATATTAATTTTATGAGTTTGTCCTCGAGTTTTTTTACAAAATTACAAAAAAGGGAAAAATAGATAAAATTACAAATTTGCCCTTGGTATTATTTAAGGGGTACAAAGGCAGAAACTCTTTGGGAAAAATTTGAATTTGTCCCAAAGAGCTTATGAAATTATCATTAGCATACTTGTTTGATATTATGAATCATACTAACATGATTCCTTCTATGTATGCTCTTGGTTTTGTGTTTATTTTCTTTTTAGACCGCTTAATTGTCACTATTACCAAACACATAAAAATGAGTTCTAGGATATGTGTGTCTGAATTGGCAAAAATTGAAAAGTTGAACGGTCTCAACTTCCAAACATGGAAGAGAAGAATCCCTCTACCTCTAACACTTAAGGTGTTAAGTACATATTAAAGGAAACTATGCGTCCGCCACTCCCAAACGCGAATGAGCAACAATTAGAAATGTATAAAACATTTCTGAAAGATGATACCATAGCAAGGACAATCATGTTGACTTATATGGAGGATGACTTGATTAGGGTCTTTGAAGAATATGAGATCGCTAAAGAGCTGTTTGACTCAATAACAGCTAAGTATGATACAACTGCAAAATTGCATGTGCAGTTGTTACTACAAAAGTATAACTCCTTCAAAATGAAGGAAGGAGACAATATAGTTGAGCATGTAAACCACATGCTGATAATGGCTAGAGACTTACTCGTAGCAAAATCAGTCATCCCTAAACCGATGCAGATATCAAGAATACTGAACAGTCTACCCCCGTCTTAGAACATGGTCACCACTGCCCTAAGATTAAGGCCTGAGATTAACCTTTTAGAGTTGCTCTTAAAACTAGAAATAGAGCAAGAACACATTCTCAAAAACAAAAAAGAAAAATTGCTATTAGTATAGGATGAGATAACGTCTAGCTCCAAAACAAACCAAAAGAAAAAACCAAATAAGAAGTTTGGCAAGAATAACAAGAAAAGCGGTCAAAATTTTAAGAAATCACAAGAAACTGATTCTCGGGTTAAGTGTTTCAACTGTAGAAAGATGAGACACTATAAAAGGGACTACCGAAATAAGAAAGGTGGAGTAAACAACCTAAAGCGTATACAGTCAGAGAACCAAGACATAATCTGCGTAATTTCAGAATGCTTATATTTGGACTGCCCAGTTACAGGTTGGTGGATAGACTCGGGAGCTACACGACACATCTCGAATACTAAGGAAGGGGCAATGGATCTTAAGGAATACAAACATGGGGAACATTAAGTTTATATGGGAAATAGTACTTTCTCGAATGTTCTGGATATTGGGTCCTTCAGGATACATGTACAAGGCAAACCAATTGTATTAACCGATGTGTTAATTGTGCCATCTATAAGGCGCAATCTGGTCTCGATCCCTGCCTTAGTAAAGAAAGGTTTTGAAGTTAGGTTTATTCTTAACAAGGTAACTGTGAGAAAACATGGGAGAATTTTATTCTGTGGGGAATTTGATGTAGAACAAGAACTATTCAAACTTTGTGACAATAAAAATAGTACATCTTCTGCTTATATTGAGAGTGCCTTTACTATTGATGTGAATATGTGACATAAACGCTTAGGGCATATAAGTCTGAAAAAGTTGAGGAAATTATCCAACTTTGACTTATTGCTTGGATTTGAGGAAAATACTTTCAACAAGTGTGAAGCATGTATACAAGAAAAAATGACAAGGAAAGTTTTTCCTAAAGAAACAACAAGGGAAACAACCATATTGGAGGTTATTCACACAGATTTATGTGGACCTTTTAGAGTAAAGACACATCGAGAAAAGGGTTATTTTATAACCTTTATCGATGATTACTCTAGATATATGTATCTATATCTTTTGCCACATAAATCTGAGGCACTTGATGCTTTTAAAGAATATAAGTAAGAAGTGAAAAATCAATTAGGGCATTCAATCAAAGTCTTAAGATCAGACAGAGGAGGTGAATATACTTTGGTACAATTCTTGGAAATTTGCAATGACTTTGATATTGCAAAACAGAATACAATGCTCATGACACCTCAATAAAATGGTGTAGCTGAAAGATATAATAGAACATTGCTGAATATGACAAGGTCAATGTTAATAGATGTCTCTCTTCTAAGGGTATTTTGGAAAGAAGCAGTAAGTACAACAGTTTACATACTCAATAGAGTACCATGTAAGGCTGTATTCACTACACCATATGAGATGTGGTTTGGAAGAAAACCCAATCTAGGTATCTCAAGAGGTGGGGATCTATTGAACATGTAAAGATCCTTGATTAGTTTAGAGATAAGCTAGACAGTAGGTCATTGAGAAGTATATTTATTGGATATCCAAAAGGTTAAAAAAGATATCGGTTTTATCATAAGGACCATGGACTCATTGAAAGGAGAGATGTTGAATTCTTAGAAGATAGTAAGAATGACATCTTGAAAAATAATGAGGAATGTATTGATGATTTGATAGACTTAGACAAATCATCTTTTGATCCCACAGAAGATCTTCTTGAAACTACCGATACCTTAAGTGGACATAAGAGACCAAGAGCCACTCCGTCCTACTTAAAGGACTATCACACTTATCTTGCAGAAGAAGTGTGTAATTCGATACATTTAGATGAGTTGACTGATAACTTGACTTATCAGCAAGCAATGAACTCATTAGAAGCAACAGATTGGGAGAAAGCGAGGAAATTGAATCCATTGAGAAAAACAAAGTCTGGGAATTGGCTGATTTGCTAAAAGGAAGGAAAGCTATAGGCTGTAAATGGGTTCTTAAAAAGAAATACAAGGTCGATGGTACAATCAACAAGTTTAATGCGAGGTTGGTTTTAAAGGGTTTTTCGCAAAAAGAGAGGATAGATTATGTTGAGACATATTTTCCAGTTGCGAAATTTGCATCCATACGTATAATTGTGGCAATATCTGCATACTATGATTTGAATTTACATCAGTTAAATGTAAAGACAACTTTTCTAAATGGGAATTTAGAAGAAATCATATACATGCACCAACCCGAAGGATTTGTGGTTGAAGGCGAAGAAATAAAGTGTATAGGTTGAAAAAATCCCTATATCGCTTGAAATAGTCACCTCGCCAATGGTATTTGACTTTTAAAAATGCCATTGTAGAACTTGGGTTTGTGGCTAACAAACCTGATCACTGTGTATATGTCTGGAACATTGGGAGCCACCTTGTCATCTTGTCATTATATGTAGATGACATATTATTGATTGAAAACGACAACGAGATGATTGTCAAAACCAAGTCAGGGTTGAATTCAAAGTTCGAAATGAAGGATATGGGGAAGCATCCTATATCCTAGGAATAAAGATCTCTCGAGATAGAGAATCAAGACTCTTATGCCTGAGTCAAGAGAGATATATTAACTATATCCTCAAGAAGTTTAAAATGGGTAAATACAAGTCTGCAGATACACCTGTTGCAAAAAGGGTTAAATTGAGTAAGGCTGATTATCTTGGTGAAAGAGACGATAAGCCTAATGTTTTTTATGCACAAGCTGTTGGTAGCTTGATTTATGCTATGTTGTGTACAAGACCTGATATCAGCTTTGCTGTTGGTCTTATAAGTAGATATCAAAGTAATCCTGGTTGGCAGTACTGGGTAGTTGTGAAAAGGATTTTAAGATATCTGAAAGGAAAAGACTTGAAACTGTGTTTTCAAGCAGATAAACTGAAAGTGGTAAGATACTCAGACGCTGACTTTGCTGGAAGCAAAGATAACAACAAATCAACCTCAGGATAAATATTCTTATTTGGAGGTGGTGCAGTTTCTTGGGCATGTAAGAAACAGGACTGTGTAGCATTGCATATATAGGAAGCTGAGTATGTAGCTTGCTGTATGGCTGCAACGAGTGCTATCTAGATAAGCCGCTTCATACGAGAATTGAAGTTGGAAACAACAGACGAGTCAATAGTTATCTATTGTGATAACTAATTACTCTTATCAAGAGTGGAGCTGATTGCTCCAAAAGCAAGCATATAATGGTAAAATACCACTATGTTCATGATATTGTTATGAGAAAGGAAATATCCATCTCATACATGTTGGCAGACCCCTTAACAAAAGGCATAACAGAGGAACTTTTCTCAAAACATGTTACTAACATGGGTTTGAGATATGTTTGATTGTTGTATAAGGTAATAACCACACAACAGATAGTGTTGTATAGGTAAACAACCATACGACTGATAAAATGTTGTGGAGGGAAATGACATAACTAGAGAAAACCTTGAAAAAGTGGGAGGAAAACCAGTATGTCTATACACTTTCTCGAATGGCCAAGTCAAAGATGTTACCGATAGGATGGTCATTCTCGGCAACCTTATCTGTTAACGGCTAGACTGAGAGGAGGTTACCGGATAGAGGCCATCATTAACCGTCTGAATTCGGACTACTAAACCGAGCAGGCAAGCCAGGAGATC
Organism: Brasenia schreberi; assembly: GCA_036023115.1. Classification (NCBI taxonomy): domain Eukaryota; kingdom Viridiplantae; phylum Streptophyta; class Magnoliopsida; order Nymphaeales; family Cabombaceae; genus Brasenia; species Brasenia schreberi. Next base: position 6,457,617 of record JAYKKT010000069.1, on the reverse strand, counting down.
AGGAGCCACCAATGACACGAAAAATACGGAGAGAAATTCACAAACAAACAACCGATGTCCTTGGAGAAGCTGCTCTGAGGAAACCTTGTACAATTCCAACACCTTTCCACGCATCCGCTGCTGACGACCATCCGGTTCATCCTCAACACAGAATCAGAGTCTTCCAGTCGAGGTCAGTGGCTAGTTTCATCACTCCGTCCACAAGAAACCCTGTAATAGCTTCTCAATCCTACACCACAACACACGCAGAACTAATCCTAGCACCTTACTTGCCCACCGGAATCCCTCTCCCGCTCTTCCGACGATTGGATGGTCGCCGGAACCATCAACGGCGTCATATCCATCACCATGTGGTTCGTGGAGACTCTCAAGACGATGGTTTGAATGCAAAGCGATTATTGGCAGCCCCTCGTGGTCGCTAGGAAAACGGCGCGATCACCGCCATATTTTGGTGATTGGGGAAGATGAGCTTTGGGGGAAGCGGAGAGCGAGGCGTCTTCCCAATCGTCGAGCCCGTTAGCGACGCCCATGGCTCAATGATCAAAGGCGTTCATCCATGTGAATTGTGAGGAAGAGTACATCGTCAAGCCGATAAGGTATCATTGGTACGTCGAATACGTTCCGCTTCTCAGTACTAATTAATACCAAAGAAAGCTTTTTCCTTTCTTTTTCTTTTTCTCTTAAAAAGAATCAAAGAAAGCATTGTTGATTTTTCCCATTTACTAAGAGAACCTGACTGAGGGTTATTGGTTTTCTTGTGCTCCAGGTCAACGCAAATACAAGCCTTTCTGGTCCCGTTTCACTCTTTCGAACATGAACATGACGTTGATCGGGTTGACTAGCACCACGGATGCATTCGAGCCATTCTTTCTTTGGGTATTGCTGGATTTTGAGGGGCTTCCTCGATTTGCAGCCTATGGATCTCTCCGCTTTCTTTTCTCAAAGCACAACTTGTACAGAATTGACATGTTTGAGGTGGATTTACTCGGTCCATTTGTATAGTTGACACATTGATTTTTATCACGAATATCTTGTCAAAATGTTGATGGTATATATATGTTGGATGATTAACTGCCCAACTCTTGTAATGGATCCATCTCATTACATTTTCTATCATGCAAGTAGTTCTCCATGCTCAACTCAACTTTATTGGTGTTATTTTCCATTTGTGAAGAATGTCACCAGATATTTTCTTTGTAAAAGCTGGTAGACATTTTTGTTTATTTCAAACGGACTTGAAGATGGGTGTTTTTCTTTTGTGTAGGTAACGAGTTGATTGAGGATAATATACTTCATAAATGATAATTAGTGTAAACCAACAGAAAAGGATCAAAATTCATCTCCCATCAATTGTTCGAGTTCGAATTCCCCTTTGATCGCAAATCCTCCCAAGAATCACCAGAATCTCATGTTGGAGCTCACATCCGATGCGACTTAGTGCAAACCAACAGGAACATCAACCTATTCTACGTTGAATATCTGCATATGCGTATAACACCAATATGTAAACCAACTTCTATGGTTTCAATACGGTTCACCCCAATGGCAAACAAATATGTGGAAATTGTTCCAAAGGAAAAGAGGTCGTCGAAATTGAGAATGGTGAAGCGGTGATCGAGAAACAATTTGTTTTTTCTCTCTGAGAGTGCTTAGCAGCATCTCTCAGTTCTAGCCAAAGTAAGAAACCTAGTGGAAAACATCTCCAATTTACTGCAACATAAAGTAACACAGTGTTTACCACAACAGACCAGTCCTAATAAAGATAATATCAGTTCTACCAAACTACTACATAAAATTTTCCTTTCTAACTTATTTGATGGAATTGATCATCTGAAACAGAGAAAGGAAATGAATGAAGAACCCGTTCTTCTCTAGACATTGATGTCGTCGAACTCGTACTGCTTGAGCACCTCTGCGCAGACGGCGAGGGGTCTGTCGGCGACGAAGCCGAGTGCATTGGCGAATCTGATGTTAGCAGGAATGCCATTGTTGTGGGTGATGACGACGCCAGCTCGCTCGCGGCCCATTTCGATGGTGGTGCATCCGCGCTGAGGGCTGTTGACCAAGACGGCCTCGCACATCTCCTTCTGGTGGTCATTCGCCACCGGAATGTGGTACGTCCCGGTGGCGTCCGTCACTCCCTGAGTGCTGTACGTTAAGAATCCGGTTGCCCGGTCCCTGCACTCCACCTTCACCGTCGCGCCTGTCTCCGTTCATCCATCCATTCATCAAAATACAAAAACAAAACCAAATCGAAACAAAAATAGAGCCTCTTTTCCATGTTAAAAGAAGTCCTCTAGATGGACTCTTCGTCGCCATTGTCCTTAATCATGATTCACAACTCTCGAAACTCTCAAAAACCGTGATCGTGTTTAGAATACTACCTCTTTACATCTGCCTATAAAAGTGCTCATCCTCTAACCGTAACTCGATCAAATGGTAGTCAGATTGAGCACCATTGGGGAAGACCATCACAAGAAAACGAAAGGGGACAACAAAAATGAGTGAATAGCAGAAGAGTGAAGTCGAATCTGACCTCCCATGTAAGTGGTGACCGGAGTCTCGAAGCCGATGCGGCAGGTGTCGCAATAGACGCGGCCCTGAACGATGAAGTTGTTCTGAGCGGCTGAAGAATAAGCAATGCCCATGAAGGATAGGAGGCAGAGGATTGCCAGGGCCATGGTAGTAGACGGAGCCATGGATGAACCCAAAGCCTTTGCCAAGAGAGATTCTTGGAAGGAAAGGGGAAACAGAACGGAGAAGCAAAGGAAGAGTAAAGTGAGAAGCATGATATGGTGGGTAGTCGGTGGTTTTAATGAAGAGAGCGAGAGAGAGGACAGCTGTAATGGGTGGTCAGTTTAACATCCCACGTGATTCTAAATAATTTTATGAGTTCTTCCCCGCATGAAGGGCTTGAATTAGTGGCTATTTCGAAATTCGGGTAGGTACGTGTCGTGTCATCTTATACCCTGTTACTTAATATGAGTAAGACACGTAAACAAACCAAGTCATTCGTAGTTTTTTTTTACTGATTGACAAGATGAGGTTAAACAAAAACTTTACCAGTAAAAAAATTGAGTATAGACGATATGCATAAGAAGAAAAACCAGCTGCCCCATATTTCCGAAGATGGTCTGAGACAACTCAACTAGAAATTAGAGTATTGTTATGCTAATCATCATCCGGGTAGTGTTCTCTTATTGTGTTATCTAGTTGCTATTCTGTCCATTCCAAGTACGCTAGGCAATAGTCCTTGTTTCTAGAGCCTTGTACTGAGGACTCAATTCATCTGCTTTGCGGTTGAAGAAGATTGTTTGATATCCTACAATGTTGTGCAAAAAACAGTGTGAAAACCATGGAGGTTGAACTCAACTGAATATCTCTATTTCCATCTGTCTCAGTACACTTACATGTATGTATTGCATTCGATCATGGTTTAGACTCCTAAGATTGGCTGCGAGTGCCGAGCACACTGTCGTCATTTGGGATGAGTTAGTTCAGTTCGATTCGGCTAATCCCTAGCTTGTTAATTTACGTTTGGGTCCATTAAACCATAGAAACTGAGCATGGGTGGCTTAGATCGCCTAGCGAAAGAGCTCACGAATCCACATATTTTTTAGAAACTCCTACTTAAATCGTGCTCTTGAAATAATTGTATTATGGGTTCTAGGTAAATAAAGGGTCATCTCTTCATCTCAGTTTAAGAACGTGTTCAAACTTTAGATCCATTTCAGTTTTTGGATAATTCAGTTTGGATCGGTTATTGAACCATCCCAAGCTCACTCCTACTTTTAACTGCGTTGTGTTAGACAGGCTAGGGATTGTGATTTTATGTTCTTGGTTGTCTTCATGTGGTGTTATCTTGTGCTTTTGTGAGAAGCAGGTCAACCCCAACACAATATGATTATTTAATGTTATTTTAGAGTGTTCGTCAATATGAAATTCTCAGGGGGTATCGTGTCAGGCTTTTGCAGTAACTTCACATTTTAGGTCTTGTCGTGTTATGTTTTAACCTCACAAGAAGATAACCTATTTATTGCTATGCTCTGAATTGACACGACAATGAACCTTTTGTTTTTGCATTGTCTTGTTTTGCCAACCCTAACTCGAACTCAAATTGGTTAGGGTGTCAAACAGGCTGAGTTCGAGCTCAATTTCATCCGTAGCAATGTATATTTACATAACCCAGGTCGGACCCGAATTCAGGTTAAACCTTAAGAATTCAGTGTAAGAAAATGTGTGTATTTTCTGGGTTTCTTTTCTCATATTGCTGACCTTTATCGATGTGTCAAACCCGCATTGGATCCTTGTAGGTAGACATCTTCAGTTCAGAGTTGCCTAGAATTTGGAACCGGAACCAAACCGCCTTGGCGTGCGGTTCCAGTTTTAGTTATGAAACCATCCTTAAACCAGTTAAAAAAACTTTTTTTTAGAATAAAGAGGCATTGTCCCTGAACTCCCCACCTGAATCAATTGCAGCACACTTTCTACAATTGAGCCAGTGGAAGCAACGGTGTTAAATATCATATATATTCTTTATTAAAGTATGATTTAAAACTATCGGTCCAGTTTTCAAAAACTCAAAAACCTTGAACCTTAACCAAAATGGAAAGTTCTTGTTACAATTCTGTAGAAGAAGAGGGAGGGAGGAAGAGACACAAGGAGATTGCACGGGGATGATGGTGAGGAGCAAAATGGTCACCTCTTCTCTCTTTCTCTCTCTATTTATAGTTGCTAATCACTCTCTTTCTATGCTTTTCTTATTACAATATTTTAACACCCTCCTCAAACTTACTGTGTGTATACCGAAAGTTTGTCTAACAAAAAGTTAAATCGGGTTGTTGACAAAGATTTGGTGAAAAAGTGTACCAATTGCATCTCAGATGATACATAACATAGAGTAATTTTTTTCTTCAAATATTCTTCTTGAACAAAATGACAGTTCATTTCAATGTGCTTCATTCGCTCATGGAAGGTGCTATTGGAGGCGATGTACAAGGTGCTCTTGTTATCACATAACATAATGACTGGTCATTGTAGAGTGGTACCCATGTCCATGACTACTTTAGTGATCTAGGAAATTCCTATCGCAGTTGTCATGACTCGGTATTCAGCTTTTATAAAAGAAAGTGAAACATTTTGTTGTTTTTTGCACTTCCAAGAAATCAATGATTCACCTAATAAAACACAAAAACCAATAGTAGAATGTTTGTTGTTGACATCTTCACCCAATCAGTATACACAAATAAATCAAAAGATGAAGAAGGCAAAAGTATCTTCTTGTTTATATACCTCCTTACATAGCGAACAATTCTCATAACAACACTGATACCTACAGTGGTAGGTGGTTGTTGAAATTGATTAACTATATGCACTGCATGAGAAATATCAGGTCGGGTTATAGTAAGATAGGTTAGGGCAATTATCACATGGAGAAAGATGATGGAGGAAGGGAGATAAGAGAAAGAAAGCAAGATTACACTTCATCGGGTGAGCAAAATGGTCACCTCTTCTATATGTTTCTTTCTCTAGGTATATATACAACAACAACAACAACAATTAAGCCTTTTTCCATACTAGAGGGGTCGGCTACATAGATTCTTTGTTTCCACATAGCTCTATCATAATTTGCAAAATTCATAATAGATAAGTCCGACAAAGTTTACGTTGATTGTCGAAAGCCTAACACAACCCTCCTCATTTATCCGGGCTTGAGACCGGCCATGCAAGGGTGATCACTTCCATGAGCGAGTTTCTCTCTCTATATATCTAAAGATATTAGTAAATGCTCAAGCCTCATCTATGTTCAAATATGCTTTATCATCTCAATTATTCAATCTTTGAAAAAAATGAGTGAGGTAAAATAAAAATCATTTTATGCACATGATGCATATGTTTGAATTACCACTACCTCTCTATACACATACACACACACACACACACACACACACACACACACACACACATATATATATATATATATATATATATATATATATATATATATATATATATATATATATATATATATAATATATATAAAGTGATGATTCTCATGTTAATCATGTGAATAATATCTGGATGGTGTAGATGCTTCTCATGCTAATCAAATGATGGAGATGTTGAGTTACTGCTACCTCTTTCTATATATATATATACACACTATTTTCTAAACAATATAAAATAATATATTATACTAAGTGAATTATATCATAGATAATGTGTCATATTATATGTATCACAGTATATCGCTTATTCAGGCTGGGTTCTACTTGGTTCGGTGCATGGCAGGTACGTTTATTCTAACGTGCTGCCCTTGGACTAGGGCTGGCAAATTAGGTAAGGGGTCGGGTTCAGTGGGTCACTTTATTTTCGAGTCAGAAACAATTCGATCTTGACCAGGACACTTTCTTTTTGGGGTCACTTTGCAAAACTCAAACCCAACCTTGTAGGGCTCAGGTCAAGCTGACCCAACATGATTCTACCTATTTTTTTTTAATATTAAATATCATGAAAACAAAAAGAAAACTTCAAAAAGGAAGGCAAAGAAGCTTAGGAAAGACCATAAAGTGGATCCAGGCTAGAGGCTCTTTACCAAGTGGCTTAGGCTCAAACTCGAGCCAACCTAGGGCATGTTGAACGCCGATCTGTATCTGGACTTTTCTGTTCGGGCCTGAAATTGTCGTATCTTACTTCGGGCTATTATTATACAGCTTCCCACAAAAAATATAAAAAATAAAACATATATCTTTTTTTTTCTTTCAAAAGAGCGTCTAACTGTGCGCTGATTTATGTGTCTAATTGGTCTTAAATTTACTCGCTAAAATTTAATTATTGAGTTGCGATATTCCGTTATTATCTTGGACCGAGGTGCCCCTAATTAATTAGTTTCAATGGGATAAGCAACAATACACAACCTTGCGCTGGTCCTTAGCTTTACAACTTAAACCTCAATATTTAGCTTCATGCAAATACGGTGTCGAACTGATTTTATGGGACGGAACATAACATTAGGTGTTTCTGTTTTCATTGGAACGACTCAATTCAAATTGCATGAATGGCCGGTCCCATTGGATACTTCAACGAAATATGGGGCATGACAGAGAACGTAAGCCTCCACCCTCCAGGGGGATGAGGAGAGCTAGGGTCACTAAAAATCTGTTTGAATGTATTTCGGTGAGGACTGGTCATGCTCGGGAGCATGGCAGCTTTCTGGAGCACTCAAGTCTTTTGTAGGTCTTCTCGAGCGCCGGCCAAGACTTGAGACTCTAATAGGATCAAAACCTCACAAATGTCTCGAGTTTGGATCACATCAGACGGAAGTCAGATCGGAAGCCACATACAACTTGGTTGTATCTTCCTCGATACAACTCCAATTGACATTTTTTAGTACGTTGAAAACTAGGAAAGCAGGGCTATCATATACTTTTGACGATTTTTCAAATTTCATATGAATTTAGTGAGTAGTCTGTTTACATACTTTCTAATAGGGATGGCACTATAACTCTCTAGTCCAAATTTTGATTTGCACATTTCTTGATTCCTCAAAAAGAGGTTCCAAAAGATGAAAAATCATCTGATTTGGAATAGAATTAGCTGAGTTATAGTGCTTCTTTGGAAAGATAGGCTCGACCAATTGAGACCACCAGTACTTTTCATGGGGTCAAATTATTTTTCTTGTATCTAGGTCGTCTGAATACAGACTTCAGTGTTTAATTATCCGTCAAAAAGTAGACATGAGCAACTTTCTACACGTTTAAGAATAGAAAAAATCCTCCCTAAAATCAATTGTTGACGAATTTTATAAAATAGAGAATGAAAGGGAAAATCTTTACTATAGAAGAGGATATAACTATGAATTACATATAGAAAAGAAAAACAAATATAAAGCAAATGAAATAAATGAGAGGTTGATGTGTCTATGTGTCATATTGAAGAACCACCACTCCCTTTTATAGTTGGAGCTGGGTTATACTCAAAAATACCGACAATGTGCTTGTTTGACAATTTATCGAGGATTGCATCTTGACATTCAGCTCGGTTTTCTACTTTTAGCAGCTAGTTGAATTCAGTATTTTAGCACATAATGCCCACGTTCAACAATATCGATTACTGAAGACTGAATTTGGCATTCGGCTTGTTCTCCTCATTTGTTGGTTGCAATAAACATTGACAAGAATGCCAGCATTGTCTTACCTTGACATTGTTTATTTACCAAAGACTAGATAAAATATTTGGTTTCATGGGATATATATTTGATATCACTCAGTTCTAAGAAGGCAAAAATCCAATATTCAGATCTCTCTCTCTCTCTCTCTCTCTCTCTCTCTCTCACACACACACACACACACACACACACACAAGTAACTCGTCGCCTGCCATTTGAAATCTCTGCTGGTTTATACTAGTTCCGTGATAACTGGAACCATCCGGAAACTGGCCTTTGAACCCGAAGCAGAAGAGGCAAGAAATCAGCGGCTATCGTTCCAGGTTCCGGCCCGGAACCTGCTATGTCCACTCTAGTGTATGCCAGTGAGAATAAGGATTGGACATTCAACATTAGGATCGCTTGCATGTTATGTGATCTGCAATCTGACTATGAACCTTTGTGGCTGTCATTGACTACTAAATGCTAATCTTAAGGAAACAAACGGCAAGTGTTATTATTGCTTTTGTGCTTTGAATGGAATGTAATGATTCTACCGGTGGCAAGAGCTTGCAGGTAAAGTTGAGAGGCTCTAACACAAAAGGTTGGTAATATCAGAGGAAATGGTTAATCTTTCCTTATATATTATGTTTAATATGCTAAACCATATACTGTCAGCAATATCCTTTTAACACCACTAAATACAAGAGCATATCTTGTCTGTCTGCGTTTTGTTTTTATGTAGCTTAATAAAGTATATTATTTATCTTATTATTCTTTCTAATAAGACATCTAGAAATTGTTTTCATGTCTTTTCCAAACGGTATTAAGGTTTAAGAGGGGAGGAAATTTTCTAAGATGGAAACAGCTACAACAATAGGATTGAGGAGGAATAATTGCAATTACCGATTGTTGTAGGTTCTTGTGTTTTCTCCTCATTACATTTCTTTCTTCCGGTGATGGGTGAAAATATCATTAAAGATAAAAGTAAAGCAATTTTCAAGCAAAGCATGAATCGAAAACTACAATCATGAGGAATTCCAGGGTGATGGTAAGGATTGTAACATGCATGTTTCGTCGCTAACCTTTAGTTGCATGAAGTACGATTTGCATGTGGAGTAGATGATTTAATATGTTGGTGCTTTTGAAAAGTTTGAGAGGTCTTTTGCAAAGGCCTAGGAGATGCCATAACCTAGTGAGGGATCCATGAATTCTTTTGGGATAGGGGCGCACTGGTATTTCAGGTTAGTGACACTTGTGTTTTCTCGTATACCGACTCAAGAATTTTTCATATTTAAGATAGGACGATAGGATAAAAAGAATGACTCACCTCACTCTAAAGTTGGTCCTCCGCTGCCATAACATGTGATTCTTATGTGTTTGATGATATATATATATATATATATATATATATATATATATATAATGTTGATAGTTGTAGACATTTGATGTGAATCTTGATGGACGTGTTGTGTTTGAAGTGCAATCCTTGCTGCCATCCAATAAGGTGGATACATTTGCTTTATATGCTTCTACCTAAAAATGCATGTTTCTAATCTTTCACCAAGAACAGTTGCATACGAAAACCATCTATCTCTTCGCTTATTGGGAATCACAGTATAGTGAAAAATGGATTAAAAAGCAAGCATGATGAGGTGGAGTTCTTGAAGAAAGTGAACTTGTCCTGCCCTTGAATCATTTCATAGAAATTCACAATGTGTTAATGTCAATGTTTTGAAATGCACCATACCATTTTGCCAAAATATTTTGAGGTCTTTGCGTCTTCATCTATCTCCTCCATAAGGCCCTAATGACAATCTTATGTGAATGCCAAAATATGTTGAGGTCTGCCTTTGAATCATTCTCAACATAATTTCAATATGTTTTTCCTTTGTTTTCACCTTTTTGTCCTTTTTAGTTGTCAGAGAAAATGCTGAATTCTTTGTTTTGATTTTTCATCTTTTTCTTTATATTTGTCTGTTTATTCAGCACAATATTTCAGGCTATGGAGGAGATTCATACGGTCTGCAAATGATTTTCCATCCTCAAAATTATTATTTCTGAAATAGATGTTGCATCAAATGAAGGGTTTCATGTTATTCTTGGGATGGGTGAATTTGGTGACCAGTACTTTGGCAAAGATGCTTTGTAGCATTGGTCACTCTTGATTCCTTATGTTTGGTTCAAATTCATGGTGGATTCACGATCACATTTGATGATTCAACGGCGTCTTGCTGTTGGCAAAAGGATGAAAAAGCAGAGATAAAATTCCAGATGATACGCCATTGGGGTGCTGAACAATGAGAACAATGTGCTGACTAATGCATTTTGTTTGCCGTTTGTCTTAAATGTAATGGAACTCTAATTTGATCATATGAATATGCGTAGACTTGCCCACAAGATTGAGATTTTTCCGTGCATAACAATGTTTAATCTTCTTAAGAAATGTAAATCTTTTTCCGTGCATAACAATATTTTTGATTTAATGTAACAAGAAATGTAGGGTCAATAGGATTCTACAAGATTAAGATTTGCTTTCCATTATGAATTTATTTAGATAAGGGCTGCTTTCTGGACTTCTCTATAAAAAAGAAGAATCCTTGCTTTTGATTATGGATGAAAATTACAACAGATACAGAGTTTAATTGAAGTTTGCTTATCTCTTGGTATTTGTCTTTCTCATCTCCTTTTTCCTTTGTCATCCCTTATTTTCTTCTGTCTATCGTGATTCCTCATTTTTGCATATATTGATTCATATTGATTATCTGCTTGTATATCTCTTTCGTCACATTGAAACTTGGTTATTTTTACTCAATCTGCTATAATTGTGTGACCAATTTCATATCACTATTTTACTTTAGCATCACAAAAACCCTTAGCTCACCAAGCCTCCATGGCCTTTTCGGCCCATCCAACAATACTCGTGCCCTCCTTCTGTCGAGTACATAAGGTAACCCCAACTGAAATCCAATCTCTGTCCAGCTCAGCCCAAACCGTCTGAACACCGTCGCACAACCACCTGAAACTTACTCTAATCACTTTCAACATTGGTAACTATCATTAGAGAAAGAAGATCCCTCTTCTATGATTTCACAAAATACTTTTTCATAAATATAAAGTATTTCAAACAAAATTATTTTATTTTATTAAAATAAATGAAAATCTTACATACACAAGTCAAAGGCTATACCAAAAAGCTGTGAGTGGGGAACATAAGAAGGCAAAAGACTAAAAAAAATATATAATAGAAACATAATTTGTTTCTAATAGAGACATATTATAAAATACAAAGTTCTTCCTTATAAAAACCCTCAGTGAGAATCCGGTTAACATAAAAAGGTCTTCTTCTTCTTATTTCTCTCCTAACCTATGTTGGACATAATGATATCAGAGCTTGATAGTTGGTCTTGAACATCCATTTGGTGTTGCTACACTCTTTATATCTATTAGAGAGAGTATCTATTAAAAGAATAACTATGTTAATTGGTTTCTCAAATAGAGAATAAAAAAATGAGGAATTTGTAAAAGTATTTTTCAATTCGAAGACCGATAGGGAAAGGGGACCTCCATGTTTGACTTTGAACGTAACTGAAACTGACAAGTTTTTGTTCAGATGAATAAACTGAAGGAAAAATAATTAAACACAAAGGTAAAACAAAGAAAGGGGAACTTGTTAGTTTGGAAAGAAGTTATCTTCAAAAGTAGAAGATGATTTGGCCTTTCGAGCCTTTATTGACAAACGTGATAGAGAACCATTCTTCTTCTTCTTTCTGAAGGAGATAAAGAGCTATGATAGAAGGAAGGCTAGATCGGAGGCATAACTTTGATTTGTTTTCAATCTAGCATAGAGCAAGACTCTTGGCTCTCAAACGAAAGAGCCTCCCTCTCTTAGAGAGAGGATACCTTTTTCTTCCCTCTCAAAAGAGCTCTCCTTGTTCAACCATGGAGAGCGATTGCCAACTGGTTACCGCTTTCTAATCTCAGTTCCCTCCCACTCCGAGTTCTCCCCTCTCACTATCTTTCCTAGGTGTGTCATTGGTATCCTAAAACTAGGAGGGGCGGGGGGACTGCAATCTGCAAAAAATGTTAGCTGATTTAAAGATAAAATTACCATCTTGCCTATTCAATCTACAAAACTTATACGTCAGTTGTTAAAATTGCTATTTTGTCTTGATATTTGTTTATGAATTTACTTATCACAAATACAAATTGATTACTTTATTTGTAGAAAAAAAGATAGAGGGTGTTGTAAAGATTGTAAGGTAATTCCAGGAGAAAGCTTAACCACCCAACATTGACTTTTAGTTATGGATTTACAAATAAAAAAGTGGACAAAGAAGAAAAGAGTGCATCGAGGTATTCGGACTAAATGGTGGAACCTCAAAAGCGAGAAAGAAGATATATTTAAACAGAAAGTCCTGCAAGGAGATGTTTGGAATTATGTTGGCACACCGTGTGATATGTGGAACAATATGGCTATACATATTAGGAAAGTTGTGAAAGATGTGTTAGGGGTATCTAAGGGAGGTGTACCGGCACAAAAAGAAGCTTGGTGGTGGAGTGAAGTAGTACAAAATAAAATCAAGGCAAAGAGGGCATGTTACAAATTACATTATGCTAAGAAAACTAGTGAAACTTTAGAAGCTTATAAGAAAGCAAAACAGGCCATTAGTGAAGCAAAAACTGAGATTTGGGAGGACTTATATAAAAAACTCAACTCAAAAGAGGGTGAAAGAGATATTTTTAGGATAGCTAGGGCTAGAGATAAGAAAACTAAAGATCTTAATTATGTTAGATGCATAAAAGACGAGGATGAAAAAATTCTAGTGGCAAATGATGATATAAGAAATAGATGGAAAAACTATTTTTATAATCTTTTTAATGAAAATAAAGATGTTAGTATTAGTTTAGGAGATTTAGCCAACTCAGAAAGGTATATAAACCATAATTTCTACCGACGTATTCAAAAGAATGAAGTCAAAGAGGCTCTTAAACATATGAAGGGTGGTAAATCGGTAGGACCAGATAATATTCCTATAGAAGTTTGGAAAATACTAGGAGAAATAGGAATCACTTGGCTCACAGGACTATTTAATGAAATATGAAAAAACCAAAAGATGCCCGAGGAATGGAGAGCAAGTACACTTATACCCACATATAAGAACAAGGGAGACATTCAAAATTGTGCGAATTATCAAGGTATCAAGTTAATGAGTCATACTATGAAATTATGGGAAAGAATTATCGAATGTAGGTTAAGATAAGTATCAAGTACAACAGAGAACCAATTTGGGTTCATGCCAGGCAGATCTATTATTGAAGCGATTCACCTTTCGAGATGTCTTATTGAACATTTTAGAGCAAAAAAGAAAGACCTTCACATGATATTTATTGATCTAGAAAAAGCTTATAATAGGGTACCGAGGGAGGTTCTTTGGAGAACTTTGGAAAAAAGAGGTATCCCATTGACATATATTAACTTTATAAGAGACATGTATGATGGTGCAAAAACATGTGTGAGGACTCATGAAGGAACGACAGACTTCTTTGAATTTAATATTGGGTTACATCAAGGATCAACTTTAAGCCCATACTTATTTATAATGGTGATGGATGAGTTAACCAAACATTTTCAAGATAAAGTACCTTGGTGTATGTTATTTGCAGATGACATTGTATTAGTGGAGGAGTCTAAGGAAAAAGTTAATAGAAAATTGAAACTATGAAGAGAAGCATTAGAAAGCAAAGGCCTCCGACTTAGTAGAACAAAGACAGAATATATGGAATGTAAGTTTGATCATTTGGTTACTTCAGAGGACATAGAAATTAAAATAGGCACATATTGTATTCCTCAGAAGGAAAGTTTTAAATACCTTGGGTCAATTTTTTAGAGTGATGGAAGAATTGATGGAGATGTTACGCATAGAATTAATGCTGGTTGGTTAAAATTAAGAGGAGCATCAGGTATTCTTTGTGATAAAAAGATACCATTAAAATTAAAAGGTAAATATTATAGAGCAACAATTAGGCCTCCATGTTTTATGGTTATGAGTGTTGGGCAGTTAATCATCAACATGTACAAAAGATATCTGTGACAGAAATGAAGATGTTGAGATAGATGAGTCGTCATACAAGAAAAGACCGTATACATAATGAGGTTATTAGAAACAAAGTAGGAGTGGCACCAATAGAGGATAAAATGAGAGAACATCATTTAAGATGGTTTGAACATATAGAAAGAAGTTCAAAAGAACAACCTGTAAGAAGGTTAGGAAAACTAAATTTGGAAAGTATTAAAAGAGGTAGAGGATGACCACAAAAGTGTTGGAAAGAAACAATAAAGAACGATCTAGTTTATTGGGAGTTAACTGCTAACATGGTACAAGATAGGGATCTGTGGAAACAAAGAATCCATGTAGCCGACCCCGTCTAGTATGGGAAAAGGCTTAGTTGTTGTTGTTGTATTTGTTTATGAATTTACAGAAAACCTTAGGGTTGGTTTTATTGTTCTATCCTCTATACTTTTACGAAATCATAGAAACTCTTAGAAGGCTAATTTTATTGTTGTGCCTTTATTTGTTTGGTGAATTAACAAAACTGGTAAAAGGACAAGATTATTGTTCTGTCCTTCTCTCTTACCACTAGGCGAGCAAATTACTCTTTTACTTTAGGCTTTTGTTTAAATTCTAGAGTTATGTTTTGAGCTTGTATTTTGGGGTATTTTCTATTCATTGCCTATAATGTTTAAAATTACAAACAAACACTTATAGATATTTGCATGATACTATGCATTGTTGTATGTTATTGAAAATATGTACTTATAGATATTTGCATGATACTATGCATTGTTTCATGTTATTGAAAATAGGTGACTAGCTAATTAATTACTTTTGTTATTTCATATCTAAATTTCATTATATGTTGTTTGTTTATGGTTTCTTGCTTAAAATTAGCAGACTCTCTATTTGTGATTTTGTCAAATTTATTAAAATAACATTTAAAGTCTATGTATCTGAATTGACAAATATTGAAAAACTTAATGGCTTAAATTTCCAAACTTGAAAGAAAAGAATTTGTTTGATCTTAACATTAGAGGGCATGAACTTTGTCCTTAGAGAAACCATAATCCCTCCTATACCATAAAGCAACAACAACAACTAAGCCTTTTCCCATACTAGATGGGGTCGGCTACATGGATTCTTTGTTTCCACAGAGCTCTATCATGTGCCATGTTGGTAGTTAACTCACAATAAGCTAGATCATTCTTTATTGTTTCTTTTCAACACTTTTGTGGTCGTCCTCTACATCTTTTAATACTTTCCAAATTCAGTTTTTCATACCTTCTTACAGGTTCTTCTTTTGATCTTCTTTCTATATGTCCAAACTATCTTAAATGATATTCTCTTATTTTATCCTCTATTGGTATCACTCCTAATTTGTTTCTAATAAGCTCATTATGTATTCGGTCTTTTCTTGTATGACCACTCATCCATCTCAAATCTTCATTTCTGTCACAGACATTTTTTGTACATGTTGATGGTTAACTGCCCAACACTCAGAACCATAAAACATGGTAGGTGTGATTGTTGTTCTATAATATTTACCTTTTAACTTTAATGATATCTTCTTATCACAAAGAATACCTAATGCTCCTCTCCATTTTAACCAACCGACATTAATTTTATGCATAACATCTCCATCAATTCTTCCATCACTATGAAAAATTGACTCTAGGTATTTAAAACTTTCCTTTTGGGGGATGCAATATGTGCCAATTTTAATTTCTATGTCCTCTGAAGTAACCAAATGATCAAACTTACATTCCATATATTTTGTCTTTGTTCTACTAAGTCGGAGGCCTTTGCTTTCTAATGCTTCTCTCCATAGTTTCAATTTTCTATTAACTTTTTCCTTATACTCTTCCACTAACACAATATCATCTACAAATAACATACACCAAAGCACTTCATTTTGAATATGTTTTGTTAACTCATTAATCACCATTATAAATAAGTATAGATTTAAAGTTGATCCTTGATGTAACCCAATATTAACTTTAAAAAAGTCTGTCATTCCTTTATGAGTCCTCATACATATTTTGTCACCATCGTACATGTCTCTTATAAGGTTAATATATGTCAATGGGATACCTCTTTTTTCCATGGTTCTTCAAAGAACCTCTCTCGGTACCATATCATAAGATTTTTCTAGATTAATAAATATCATATGAATGTCTTTCTTTTTTGCTCGAAAATGTTTCATAAGACTTCTTAAAAGATGAATCACTTCAACAGTAGATCTGCCTTGCATGAATCCAAATTGGTTCTCTGTTATACTTGATACTTGTCTTAACCTACGTTCGATAATTCTTTCTCACAATTTCATAGTATGACTCATTAACTTGATACCTCGATAATTTACACAATTTTCAATGTCTCCATTGTCCTTATATATGGGTATAGGTGTACTCGCTCTCCATTCCTCGAATATCTTTTGGTTTCTCTATATTTCATTAAATAGTCTTGTGAGCCAAGTGATTCTCATTTCTCCTAGTATTTTCCAAACTTCTATAGGAATATTGTCTGGTCCTACCAATTTACCATCCTTCATATGTTTAAGAGCCTATTTGACTTCATTCTTTTGAATATGTCGGTAGAAATTGTAGTTTATATATTTTTTTGATTTGGCTAACTCTCCTAAGTTAATACTAACATCTTTATTTTCATTAAAAAGCTTATAAAAATAGTTTTTCATCCTTGTCTTTAATGTATCTAGCAGAATTAAGATCTTTAGTTTTCTTATCTCTAGCCCTACCTATCCTAAAAATATCCCTTTCACCTTCTTTTGAGTTGAGTTTTTTATATAAATCCTCCCAAATTTTAGACTCTAAAGTTTCACTAGTTTTCTTAGCATAATGTAATTTGTAACATGCCCTCTTTGCCTTGATTTTATTTTGCACTACTTCACTCCACCACTAAGCTTCTTTTTGTACTGGTACACCTCCCTTAGATTCACCTAACACATCTTTCGCAACTTTCCTAATATGTATAGCCATATTGTTCTATATATCACAAGGTGTACCAACATAATTCAAAGCATCTCCCTAAAGGACTTTCTATTTAAATATATCTTTTTTCTCGCTTTTGAGGTTCCACCATTTAGTCTGAATAGCTCGATGCACTCTTTTATTCTTTGTCTATTTTTTTATTTATAAATCCATAACGAAAAGTTGATGTTGGATAGTTAAACTTTCTCCTGGAATTACCTTGCAATCTTTACAATACGCTCTATCTTTTTTTCTACAAATAATGTAATCAATTTGTGTTTGTGATAAACCACTCTTATAAGTAATTAAATATTCATCTCATTTTTTGAAGATTGTATTAACTATAAAGAGTTCAAATGCCATAGAATAATTTAAAATCTCCCTACCTTCCTCATTTATATCTCCAAAACCAAAGTTTCCATGAATACCTTGACATCCTAATGCCTCTTTACCGACATGTCCATTTAAGTCTCCTCCTAAACAAATCATCTCCCTTTGTGGAATCTTTTGAATCACCTTATCTAACTTTTCCCAAAAAGTTGTCTTTATAGTAACTTCTAGGCCTACTTGGGGTGCGTAAGCACAAACTATATTCAAAACCTCTGCTCCTAACACTAATTTCAATGTCATGATTCGGTCACCATATCGTTGTATGTCTACTACACTATCCTTTAAATCTTTATTTATGATAATACCAACTCCGTTTCGAGTCTTTTCCTTACCTAAGTACCATAATTTAAAACCTTTATCCTCTATCTCCTTTGCTTTTTCTCTAACCCACTTTGCTTCTTATAAACATAGAATATAAATCTTTCTCCGAATCATAGTATCTAACACCTCCATTAGCTTACCGAATAATGTTCCGATATTTTAAGAACCAATACGAATCTTATTATCTAGGACTAGCTTCCTTAGTCCCCGCATCTGCCCATGTTAAAAATGTGGAGACCTTCTCTATAAATTATTCACTACATTCGGATGACAATGTAGCGGGACTAACCTTTTTACCCACAACAGTCCATTATGTGGGAACTCTCTCTACAATTGATTCACTACATTCGGACGAAAATGTAATGACCCTTGCTTACTTATCATTGCATTCGGGCTCTGTAATGCGTCACTAGGCGGGGACGCCCCAAAGCAATGCTCATAATTTGTGTAATCCATGGTATAAAAATCCGACAAAGTTTTACACTGACTGTCGGAAGGCTAACACAACTCTCCAACTTTATCCGGGCTTGGGACCGGCAATGCAAGGGTGATCCCTTACATGGGCGGAGTTTTCTATACCACAAAGCAACTGATGAAAAAAGAGAAAAGTATCAAACCTTATTCAAAGAAATACTTCAATTGTGGCATGATGATATACTTTAAAAGTAACTACCGCAACAAAAAGAGAAACAAGGGTAACTCTCAACAATGCGGCCTAAAAAAAGTAGGTCATAATCTGCTTTATTTACGCTACTTGTATTTAGATGGATTCTGGAACTACTATCACATTTCAAAGAGTAAGGAAAGAGCTATGAATCTTAAGGAATACAAGCTCGGATAACCTTAGGTATATATGGAAAGTAATTCCTTTGCTAAAGTTCTAAGAGTTGGATCCTTTACAATTGTTGTAGGAGGTACTCTTGTTGTACTCACTGATATATTGATTATGCCATTTATTAGGCACAATCTGGTGTTTATGCCTATCCTAGTTAAGAAAGAGTTCAAGGTTGTTAGATTTGTCCTCCAGAAAGTAATTATGGAAAATCATGATAGGATAAACCTTTTTAGTGTTTTTTATTTTGAGCATGAGTTATTTAAATTCAATGTTAATGAAAATGAAACATCTTCTTCTTCTTATATTGATTGTGTCTTTATTATTGACATGAATGCATGATGTAAAAGGCCAGGACGTATAAGTTTAATAAGTTGAGAAAATTAGACAACTTTGATATATTACTTGGGTTTCAAGAAAATACTTTTAATAAGTATAAAACCTGTATAAAAAGAAAATAACAAGAAAACCCTTTCTTAAAAAAGTAATTAGGTCAATAATTTTATTAGAAAGAATTTACATAGATATATATAGATCTTTTAAGGTAAGTTTCATAGTAAGAAGATTTATTTTATAACTTTTATAGATGATTATTATATGAATATTTATATCTCTTATAATATAAATATGAGGTACAAGATATATTTAAAGAATATAAACATAAAGTTAAAAATTAATTGGGGCATAAAATTAAAGTCTTAAAATTTGGTAAGGTAGTGAATACATCTCAATAAAATTTCTTAAATATTGTAAAGACTTTGGTATTTAAAAAAAATACTATGCTGGGGATACCTCACTAAAATAGTATAACTAAAAGATATAAAGACCCAATTAAATATGATTAGGTTCATGTTAATAGATGCTTCTCTACTTAGGGTATTTCAGAAATAAGCAATAAATTCAATCACATACATATTAAATCGAGTACCATGTAAGGTTATATTCTCTACACCATATGAGATGCATTTTGACAAAAAATCAGACTTGAGTGATCTATGAAAGAGGAGATCTATTGCCACATGTAAAGATCTTTGATCAATCTAGAGACAAACTAGATAGTAGGTATTTGAGATGTATTTTTATTAGATAACCAAAAGGTTTCAAGGGATATAAATTTTATTACAAAGATCGTGGTTTAATAGAAAATAAGGATATTAAGTATGAGAGTTGGCAGATTTGTCTAAAGGAAGGAAAGTTATATACAGTAAATAAGTTCTTAAAAATAAATATAAAATTGATCAATCAATTGACAAGTTTAAGGTGAAATTAGTTGTAAAGGTTTTTTCACAAAAGGAGAGAGATTATATAGATACATATTTCCTTATGAATTTTGTTTTAATAAGGATTATTTTGGCTATTGCTAGATGTAAAACTTGTCTTTTTAGATGATCATTTAAATGAAATCATTTATATGCAACAACCATAAGGACATGTTGTTGAAGGTCAGGAAGATAAAACATATAGATTGAAGAAATCCCTTTATGATATTAAACAATTATCTTGCTGTAAACACCAATTTTTTTTCTTAATATTCTTTGGACCCTAGCCATTAGGATAGCCTTTGATGGACAATGGATGATACCAACACGATCTTATCCTTGTCACATGATGGGGGCAAATATGTGACAAAGACAATACATTATTGACATCGTTTCTAATTGTCCATCAAAAGCGATCATATGGTAGTACTTCAAGGAGTATATAGTAGACTCTAGTTGTTCGATCATTTATAATGAATGATTGAGGGCAATGCCAATAAGACATTCACGTGAAAAGTGCAGGTGCCATCACTCTCTTAGTATGTATATATAAATATAAATATATATTGGATCTTGTATACCTTTAACACTAAGCATTCATACTTTTACTTTTGGGAGAGATGAATATTAATTAAAAAAAATATAAAAGGGTATGAAGAAATATAAAAACAACTCTATTGAACTCATACTAAAAAATAAAAAGAAAGATGCATAAGTAACAAATGTCATATATATATATATATATATATATATATATATATATATATATATATATATATATATATATATATATTGGATAGACTATATGTCAGTACGCGGGGCTAATCTACTCTTGATTCACAAAAGTTGGTTTTCAAGTATCTAATTTTAAAACATGTGAAATGATTTTATAACCCTTTCATCATGAGATATTTATCGAGGATCCAAATCTATTTTATAATGAATAAAATTGAGCATGAAGTTGTTGAACCATGAAAATATCAAGAAGATGGAAGAAAAAGAAAGGAAAAGCTACAACATCTGCTTGCCTTATTTGGAATATAGAAGAGTTTATTGTTGGAGAAAATTTTAGAAGGATAAGAATATCCAAAGTGTTTTCATATACTATGTATACATAGCATACATAAGACTGAACACCATGAGGGACGACTCACACATGAAATTAAAAGTCATGAGAATAGAAGTCTAACCAAACAAAAAAAATGAGGCAACCAACATTTTCCATTCTCGTGAAAATGGTTGAAGCTGCAAAAAATCTTGACATCATGTGATATGATTTTACATATAAATATATATGCATCATAAGAGTAGAAAAAGTATGAATGCAACAACAAATGGCAACCCCCAAGGATTTAATTTTGTGAAATTATTAATGGCCAAAGGTCTGTTCATTAAGGACTATGCAAAAACTAAAATAGTAAGACTATTGGTATAAAGTAGGTTGATGTGCATGGAGGTAAGAGAGGAGACAAGAAATGCTATTCACATCTTGGGAAAGCAAGATTTATTGGTGAAGAAACACGCATTCATATAGCTTAAGAAACTGAATATTGATACCAAGATTCTTATAAAGGAAATAAATTCCAACTCCAAAAATCAGATTTTCTTGCAAAATTTGGGATTCTATTCATGGAAAGATTTATTCTGATATATCATTTTTGTTTCCTTTACAATGTAATCACATGATCTTCTATATAAATAGGGGTCTCACTTCATTTTAGGCATCCAAGATCATCCAAACATAATCTAAGAGAATCATTTCTCTCTCTCTCTCTCTCTCTCTCTCTCTCTTTCTATGACACAACTATTGCTGCAACCTAGTTTTCTTCTTGTTATACATCCTTAAGCAAGTCATCATCAACCAAGGGAAAGAGAGAATAAATCAGATATCTGAGATAAATTTTTGTATCTCTCTCTAGTGCATAGACTGTTGTGTATGTGATTGTTTCACTCGAGGTATTTTGTCTATGTTGATACAATTAAGTCAAGTACCCATCTAATTTCGTGGTACTAAGGGTCAATCATAGGTATCCTTATTAAGTGAATTGGCTCTAATTAGTTTAGTAGCATGATCATGTGTGCCTATTACTGTGTATCCATCAAATCAAGTCTCGTATGCTATTCAATAAACCATTCTCATACTTATAGTTTGAATTTGTTTTAATCGTATGGTTCTTCTTTTATTCAAATTAAGTTATATTCTGCATACTGTATATTTCTAATCAATATGACATTCTTAATAAAATCTAGAGTTAAAGCATATTCATGCACAAAATAATATGAACCAATAAAAAGGTTTTGCAATTGTATCAACATTATCATTCTATCATAGGTTTACATCTGCAAACTTTTGTGTGCTTATTATGATACTTGACCTTCTTTAGTTGATTCATAACTCTATGACCATTAAACTTGTATTATCCTCATAGGGCTGCCCATCTTCTTCTATACACTCGTGCATATTTCTCTCAAACCTATATATTGACAACTACTAGCATGCAGAGGTTGACCCTATCTCGTCTAGGGGTTGAAGACCACTAATGAATCCCAAACCGAGCCCCATGTTTCACATTTAAAGTTTAATATGGAAGAATCGTATGGTAGGTCTTGGTTCTTTATTGGAACCAAAATTTGCACACTCGTTAATCGTTTTTGATATTTCATAATGCCATATTAAAACTTGGGTTTGTGGCTAATGAATTTGACCACTTTGTCATTCTATCTTTATATGTAGATGATATATTGTTGATTGAGAATAACAATGATATGATTGTCAAAGCTAAGTCATGGTTTGAGTTCAAATTTGAGATGAAGGATATGGAATAGGTCTCAAATATTCTTGGTATAAAGATTTCTCTTGATAAAGAATCTAAACTTCTGCGTTTAAGTGAAGAGAGATATATTGACTATATTCTCAAGAAGTTGAGAATGAGTAATTCTGAACCTATAAATACACACATTGCTAAAGGGTTCAAACTAACGTTGATTGTCCTATTGATATACAAAATAAGCCTAATGTTCTTTATGCACAAGCTATGGACAACTTGATGCATAGTATATTGTGTAAAAGATTGGATATTAGCTTTATTGTTGGTCTTGTGTGTAGATATCAAAGTAATCTTAGTTGACAATACTAAGTTTTTGTAAAAGGGATTTTGAGATACCTAAAAGGAATAAACGATTTAAAGTTATGTTTTAAGGCAAATGAATTAAAAGTGGTAGGTTACTCAAATGATGACTTTGTTGGGAGCATAAATGACATTAATGACCTAGGCAGAATCAATTTCTTGCAAGTCGCTCACCCTCACCTATAGCGGTGCCTGAATTTTCCACGGAAGCCGGCTCGAAATATTTGATCTTAGGTGCATTTCCCTCTGGAATATTATTGTTCGGGTACGACCGGACAACTACCGATATATTCGTAAACTATCTGATCGGTATTACGTGTGAAACTAGTAGACCTCATTGGTTGTGATATGGCTCACTATAGCGCACTCGCAACTCCTAACTAACCCTAATTGTAAGCATCAAGGTCAATGTAGCCTTGTATGTCAAAGGTAGTTGCTTCGTTGTCTTTGACATTCTTAGAGGAATATGACAGAAATTGGGCTTATCGATCGGGTAGACACAGTTGCCAATGCTCTTAGCCGAAAGCATATTGTGGAGTCTATAGCAGCCGTGACAAGGTTGGAAGGTGACATGCTACACCGGATAAGGGAATTAGCCGACGGTGACTGACGCTATGTGCAATGTCATCAACAAGCCTTGGAAGGCATCATTGATCGATTTGAAGTAAGGGATGGGGGGACCAAAGACCAGCAACTACTTGTTCTGAATAGTGGGGGCCTTGCTCTATGAGACACATGATCCGGAATATGCCGGACACCCCGGAGTAGAGCGCATCGCCACATGGGCTCTTCTTTCCCGGAGCTACCATTGGCCCCGTATGTGATGAGACATGGCCAAATACATCCGTGCTTGTCCACCAGTGAAGACTCAGGAAGAAGAATGGCGTCAAGCTCAATCTAAGAAGGTGTGGTTAGGGGATCTTGGAGGAAGAGATGTGGACATTCATCTGACTGGGCTTACAAGCAAGCTCGAATAAGCTTTTGCACATTAATCACTAGTTTTAGATAGACCCATGTAAGGGATCACCCTTGCATTGTCAGTCCTAAGCCCGGATAAAGGAGGAGGGTTGTGTTAGGCTTCCGACAGCCAGTGTAAAACTTCGTCGGATTTTTACAACATGGATTACAAAAATTATGAGCATTGCTTTGAGGCGTCCTCGCCTAGCGACGTGCTGCAGAGCCCGAATGCAGTAAGAAGTAAGCAAGGGCCACTACATTTTCGCCCGAATATAGTAAATCAATTGTAGAGAGGGTTCCCACATCATGGACAGGTGTGGGTAAAGAAGTTAGTCCCGCTACATTGCCGTTCGAATGTAGTGAAAAATTTTTAGAGAGGGACTCTGCATTTTGATTATGGACGGATGCGGGGGGTAAGGAAGCTAGTCCTAGATAATAAGATTCGTATTGGTTCTTAGAATATCGGAACATTATCGGGTAAGCTAATGGAGGTGGTAGATACTATGATTTGGAGAAAGATTCATATTCTATGTTTACAAGAGACAAAATGGGTTGGAGAAAAAGCAAAGGAAATAGAGGATACATGTTTTAAATTATGGTACTCAAGTAAAGAAAAGGCTCGAAACGGAGTTGATATTATCATAAATAAAGATTTAAAGGAGAGTGTAGTAGACATACAACGATATGGTGACCGAATCATGACGTTGAAATTAGTGTTAGGAGCAATGGTTTTGAATATAGTTTGTGCTTACACACCCCAAGTAGGACTAGAAGATAATATAAAGACAGTTTTTTGGGAAGAGTTAGATAAGGTGTTTCAAAAGATTCCACAAAGGGAGATGATTTGTTTAGGAAGAGATTTAAATGGACATGTTGGTAAAGAGGAATTAGGATATCAATGTATTCATGGAAACTTTGGTTTTGGGGATATAAACGAGGAAGGTAGGGAGATTTTAAATTTTGCTATGTCATTTGATCTCTTTATAGTCAATACAATCTTCAAAAAATGAGATGAACATTTAATTACTTATAAGAGTGGCTTATCACAAACACAAATTGATTACTTTATTTATAGAAAGAAAGATAGAGCGTGTTGTAAAGATTGTAAGGTAATTCCAGGAGAAAGCTTAACCACCCAACATCGACTTTTAGTTATGGATTTATAAATAAAAAAATAGACAAAGAAGAAAAGAGTGCATCGAGCTATTCGGACTAAATGGTGGAACCTCAAAAGCGAGAAAGAAGATATATTTAAACAGAAAGTCCTTCAAGGAGATGTTTGGAATTATGTTGGCACACCCTGTGATATGTAGAACAATACGTCCATACATATTAGGAAAGTGGCGAAAGATGTGTTAGGAGTATCTAAGGGAGGTGTACTGGCACAAAATGAAGCTTGGTGGTGGAGTGAAGTAGTACAAAATAAAATCAAGGCAAAGAGGGCATGTTACAAATTACATTATGCTAAGAAAACTAGTGAAACTTTAGAAGCTTATAAGAAAGCAAAGAAGGAAGCGAAAAAGGCCGTTAGTGAAGCAAAAGCTAAGATTTGGGATGACTTATATAAAAAACTCAACTCAAAAGAGGGTGAAAGAGATATTTTTAGGATAGCTAGGGCTAGAGATAAGAAAACTAAAGATCTTAATTATGTTAGATGCATAAAAGACGAGGATGAAAAAATTCTAGTGGCAAATGATGATATAAGAAATAGATGGAAAAACTATTTTTATAATCTTTTTAATGAAAATAAAGATGTTAGTATCAGTTTAGGAGATTTAGCCAAGTCAGAAAAGTATATAAACCACAATTTCTACCGATGTATTCAAAAGAATGAAGTCAAAGAGGCTCTTAAACATATGAAGAGTGGTAAATCGGTAGGACCAGATAATATTCCTATAGAAGTTTGGAAAATACTAGGAGAAATAGGAATCACTTGGCTCACAAAACTATTTAATGAAATATGAAAAAACCAAAAGATGCCCAAGGAATGGAGAGCAAGTACACTTATACCCATATATATGAACAAGGGAGACATTCAAAATTGTGCGAATTATCGAGGTATTAAGTTAATGAGTCATACTATGAAATTATGGGAAAGAATTATCGAACGTAGGTTAAGACAAGTATCAAGTACAACAGAGAACCAATTTGGATTCATGTCAGGCAGATCTACTATTGAAGCGATTCACCTTTTGAGACGTCTTATGGAACATTTTAGAGCAAAAAAGAAAGATCTTCACATGATATTTATTGATCTAGAAAAAGCTTATGATAGGGTACCGAGGGAGGTTCTTTGGAGAACTTTAGAAAAAAGAGGTATCCCATTGATATATATTAACCTTATAAGAGACATGTATGATGGTGCAAAAACATATGTGAGGACTCATGAAGGAACGACGGACTTCTTTGAAGTTAATATTGGGTTACATCAAGGATCAACTTTAAGTCCATACTTATTTATAATGGTGATGGATGAGTTAATAAAACATATTCAAGATGAAGTATCTTGGTATATGTTATTTACAGATGACATTGTATTAGTGGAGGAGTCTAAGGAAAAAGTTAATAGAAAATTGGAACTATGGAGAGAAACATTAGAAAGCAAAGGCCTCCGACTTAGTAGAACAAAGACAAAATATATGAAATATAAGTTTGATCATTTGGTTACTTCAGAGGACATGGAAATTAAAATTGGCACACATTGCATTTCCCAAAAAGAAAGTTTTAAATACCTAGGGTCAATTTTTCAGAGTCATGGAAGAATTGATGGAGATGTTATACATAGAATTAATGCTGGTTGGTTAAAATGGAGAGGAGCATCAGGTATTCTTTGTGATAAGAAGATACCATTGAAGTTAAAAGGTAAATATTATAGAGTAGCAATTAGGCCTGCCATGTTTTATGGTTCTGAGTGTTGGGCAGTTAATCATCAACATGTACAAAAGATATCTGTGACATAAATGAAGATGTTGAGATGGATGAGTGGTCATACAAGAAAAGACCATATACATAATGAGGTTATTAGAAACAAATTAGGAGTGGCACCAATAGAGGATAAAATGAGAGAACATCGTTTAAGATGGTTTCAACATATAGAAAGAAGATCAAAAGAAGAACCTGTAAGAAGGTTAGAAAAACTAAATTTGGAAAGTATTAAAAGAGGTAGAGGACGACCACAAAAGTGTTGGAAAGAAACAATAAAGAATGAACTAGCTTATTGGGAGTTAACTGCTAACATGGCACATGATAGGGATCTGTGGAAACAAAGAATCCATGTAGCCAACCCCGTCTAGTATGGGAAAAGGCTTAGTTGTTGTTATTGTTGTTTAGATAGACCCACACACACACATTACACTAGTCAAGTAGGAAGTAGGACTGCCACATCTTCACTTGACGCAGGAAGTAGACCAGCCGAGCCGTCTTCAGCCTTTAAGAGTAGGCCCACGCCACACTGCCAGGTAAGCCCCGCGCCTATAGTCAGCCCTACCTTCAGACTGACTGACGGGCAAGAGAGCTTGGGTTTATTCTCAGATTTGCCTTCAATCAAACATTCTTATTTCAAGTGATGTTTTTTTGGGCTTATAGGAAACAAGGTTGTGTAGCATTACATACACAATAAGTTGAGTATGTTGCTTGCAGTATGGTTGCAACAAGTACTGTTTGGATAAACCATTTTATACATGATTTTAAGTTAGATATAGCCAATGAGTCAATTAAAATTTATTGTAATAATAATAAAGAATCACTTTAATTAAGAGTGAAGCTGATAGTTCTATAATCAAGCATATAATGGTTAAATATCAATATGTTCATGATATACTTAAAAGGAGCGAGATATCTATATCTTATATGCCAACTAAAGACATGTTGGATGACCCCTAGTCTAAAGACATTTCTAGAGATTTCTTTATGAGGCATGTTACAACATGAGGTTGAGATATGCCTAGAGTCTTATTGTGGAAACACATTGTGTGGTTGTTACATAAGAGAAACATATTGATTATGAAAAACCGAATAACATGTATAAGCTGAAATTTACTTCCACCTGAAAATGGTAAAACTTAGAAATCCACGAAATAGTGGGAGAAAACTAGTGTATCATAATTTATCTGAAGTGACCAAGTAGGAGATGTAGGTTATCAGATGTTCACTTTCAATCTCGATAACTATCATTCAAGAAATTTGAGAAAAAGGGCTCCTTAATTTCATGAGATGCTTTTCATAAAGATAAAACATTTCAAGCAAAAATATTTTTGCTTTAGTAAACGAGAATCTCACAACCATAAGATAAAGCTATAATGGAAAGATTAGAGTGGGAAACACAAGAAGGTGAAAGCTTAAGAAAAAATATATAATAGAAACATGATTTGCTTCTAATAGAGATACATTACCGAATACAAAACTTCTTTTCTATGAAAAAACACTATGTGAAAATCCGGTTAAAGTAGAAATGTCTTCTTTTACTTCTTTCTCTCTTTCAATTTTATTGGACGTCATGTTGAGATGGATGAGTGGTCAAAAAGAAAATACCATATACCTAATCAGGTTATTAGAAATAAATTGAGTGACACCAATAGATGACAAAATGAGAAAAAATCATTTAAGATGATTTGGACACGTAGAAAGATGACCAAAGAAAGCTTCTGTAAGAAAGTATGAGAAACTAAATTGCGAAAATGTTAGAAAAGAAGAGAAAAACTATAAAAGTGTTAGAAAAAAACAATGAAGAATGATTTAGCTTATGTTGAGTCAACTCTTAATATGACACATGATCGAGCATTATGAAAACAAAGAATTCATATAGTTGACTCTATATAATATGAGAAAAGGCTTAGTATTATATAAAGAGAGACTGCAAAATGCACAATATATTTCGGTGCATAATCTTGCATAAAAAAGTTCACCATTTGATCTTTGAGATCAACGGTTTAAGTGATAAAATATATTATATTTAAAATGCAAAGTAAAAAGTAAAATGATACTTTTCATTCAAATATTTACCATTGATCTTAAATATCGAATGGTGAAAATGCTTATGCAAGATTATGCATTTAACACTACCCTTTCTCTCTCTATATGTAACATAGTACATGCTAGTATACTTAGATACTAGGACATCCAATCAAATATCGATTATTCATATTTGATGAAGGATGGTTGAAATTTGAATTTAAAAAGAAAAATATGCTTATGTGAATAAAGTTCACATATACTTTTTATTTCTGAAATTAAATTTCAACAATTTATCTTAAAAAATAGATGATTGAGATATGTTTGGATTTGCTGGCACCTAAATATGCTAGCATATACTAGTTTCTCTCTCTCTCTCTCTCTATACACATGTTGAAAAGCTTTTCTTGAGAACTTTTGAATAGTATAGCTTTTAAGACCAAATTCAACCATAAACTTTTGAAGTGCCTCGACTTTCATGTCAAACGGATATGTTGATTTGGATTTAGTTCGATTCAAGGACAATTTAGGAGGGATTTGAGTCTAGTTGGATCTGAGTCATATCAATGCAATTAAGGATAATATCAAGATAAAATCGAAGCCATAGGCTGCTCTCCCTCTCTCACACACATCCATATTTAGCATCTAGTTATTATAAAGAAGTTAACCTAAGGGAGAAAAAAATTGAGCGAAATATTAAACTTAGTTTAGTACATCAAATCCGTAATATGATGTCCACTAAGGAAAGGGTTGGTTTCTATACCTCTATTGGACTAAGCAGTATTTTATAAACTTTTTATGTAAGTAGTACCATAACTTTTTCCTTTTGATAGTAGACATTGAAGCACATCATTCATACAATTCAGCGCGTAACAAATCCATAATGAATGTTGGAGGCTGTTGAAGTCAAACTATTGAACCCACGTCTCTGCCATATCTTGCTAATGCATCATTAGTTTGGTTTTCATCTCTTCCATCCCCTAGATCTTCAACCATTTCAAAGTTTATTACCTCCTCTAGTATTTCCTGGACGAGCAGACCACTATAATTCCTTGACTTCGTTTTTATAATATCTTCAAAGCTTGATACTGTATCTCCTTTGAGGAGCGGCTTGCAAATACCCAACTCTTGAGCCCATCTTACTTCTACTCTCGCAGCTTCAATTTTCCATCTTTTTGCTTCACCACTGCCTCTCATCATTACATTTGACAGGCCAGGCCACAAAATTCCCTTTCCAATCTCTAACGATTATGCTTAGCCCAATCCTTTTCTCTGTATTATTGATAGATATGCATCTATATTCATCTTAAATGAATTTTGACTTCTAAGATCCATTTTCCCTTCTTAGATTGCTTCGCTCCATATCTTCTCCCATGCTTCTCATTCCGTTACTATATGCATGCCATTTCACATTCGCTGTGATGCCAATTTTGCCAATCCTTTTCCGCTTCTTTTATTGATATTTTGATCATTTGGGGCTACAAATTTTATTTCCTTCAATTCTTTTTCAACTTCTTTAATTTTCTTCCCCACAGGTCCATATGTGTCGAGATTCCAAGCAATCAACTCCTCTTTCATCTTATCCAATTTATCCAATACCTAGTCAGTTCCGCTAGCTTGTAAAGTAGCTTAAGGCTATTACTATAATTCGTTCAAAGTTTGAGTGATCCAATAATATCTTTTCGAATATGAATAGTTTGTTTCTTTTTCACGCCAGTGCATTACTTTGTTCATCTTTGTTTCTAACAAAATTGAGGTGTGATAACCAATGTTGTAAAAAGCATATCAGTGCCCGTATCGCACTAGCATTGATACGCCTGTATCGTACCGTAGCATGATACGGTACAATATGTGTAATTTTTTATTTCTTAATAAAAAAAAATATTAATAAAATTTTAAAAAATGCAAGAATTGAAATTAGTGAACAAAACATATATAACACAATCAACATTAAAGAAAATCAAATCCAAAAGCTTGATTTGAAACAAATAATTCTTAATACATGACTACAACTCTATAAAATTATTTACAGAGATTGTAAAAAGAGAATAACAAAGTTAAATAACATCAAATAATGAACAAGCATCCATACCATAACGTGAATATTGAATACCTTTAATTAATAAACAACAAACTTATAACTTACAATCATCCATACCAGAACGTCACGAAGCTACAATTACATTTAAAAGTTAAAACAATCATCCATAATGTTGATTATAATCAACAAAAGCATTGTAATCAACATAGTCAGGATCACCATCACATCATCATCATCATCATCTCCTCCCTCTTCCTCCTCCACAATTGGATCCACCCATCCAATACCTTCATCTTCATCTCTAACTCAAAGTTTTGTTTCGGCTTGTAATACCCTCCAATTTTCATCTTATAAATTGACGGGACTCCCCCTCTTCGACCCAATCATCAAGAATATTAATATTTTCGTAGCTCAATGGGTCATATGACATTTTTCTTGCTCTTCTTGTATTCTTTTACATTTGTTTGTAAAGAAAGAATATCTAAATTATAAAGAATATCAAATGCAATATAGTCACATATATAATTCATTATTAATAAAAAATAACTAGGTACCAACAATACATATTTTTAAAATTGTTACCTTTGCCTTAACTTTATATTATATGCAATGTATACCAAATCATGCAGTCGAGCATGATCCAGTCTGCTTCACTTTTTCGTGTGAATGCGTTTGAAAAATCTCCAATTTCTCTCGTACCCATTCGAACTACATATTTGGCTCAATATATGCTGAGCAAACCTTGCCAAGTTCGATGTATTTATACCAACGTGAGTCCACCATTCATTTGAAATAAAACACAATAATGATTAATAAGAAACACTCAAAGTTAATCAATTGATAACTTAAATGAATATTAATAAAATCACATAATACCTGGTTGCATTTGGGAGGGTAGTTGGATTGTAATTGGCCTTCCAAAATGTAACACTTTGTATATACTTGCTTAACTCTAAATGGATATTGCAACGAGTAGACGAATCTTCTAAAAGGTCAATTGTATTTAATATACCATTTTTTTACTTTTTCGTCTTCTACAAAATTGAGAGAAAATCAAATAGAAGGTTAAAGAAATATGCACCAACATGCAAATCATGATACATTTGGTGGTTTCAATATGTATAAATTATATTCTAAACTTCTTTTAGAAGTGACCACTTGTGGTCAAGGTTTGCTTGTATTTCCAATTTGGCCTTATCCATAACATCATATAAGGCATAACATGCCTATCTTCACTATCCACCATCTTCATTAGCTTAATTAAAGGTATAATCATCCCAAAAAATTTACGGTAATTTTTCTAAAAATCTGTATTAAAAATAACATCTACCACAACAATCCCCTCCCTCTTTCTAGATCAACTAATAGAGCCCCATTTATCAGATACAAATAATTTTTTCAATGTATTTTCTGTATGACGTGACTTTGCACAGTAATGACATTCGTAGCAAATCTTGATAATGAATGCCTAATCGATTTTCTTGCACTTTCATGGATTCACATTAAATGCAATACAAAATAATGATTATAAATAAACTTTGTGATATTTCTACATGCATCTATAGTCTCTCTTATTTCATTCATTGCACTTAAATCTTCAAGAATTAAGTCTATGCAATATGCAACACATGGGGTCTATACTAAGGACGAATGGTTCGCCTCAAGCTTCTTACCAGTTGCCCTAAAATTTACAACATTATCAGTAATGAATTGAACAATATTTGAAATATCTATATCCTCAACAACTTCCTCAAAAATAGAGAGTAAATTATCTGTAATTTTATTAATATGGGACAAGTTATATGATTTCAAAAATAGTGTTCCCTTTCGACAATAGATCAGAAAGTTCACCAAAGACCTACGCTAATCATTTGTCTAACCATCAATCATAATAGAACATCTCATGTCCTTCCACGACTCCCTAAATTCAGAACTCTATGCATTAACAATATCAACCTATTTTTGTAGTAATGTACCCTCAAACTATGATAAGTAAGGACTCTATAACTCAATTCTACGCTGACAACAGTACCCACCATACTTTGAAATGAAAATGAGTTTGCAACATTGAAAGAAAGGTAATTTTTATAAAAAAATTCAGCACACTTCAAATCTACTTTCTGAATTACCTCATTTGAATCTATAACTGATCTAATGTTGAGCTGAGCTCGAAGAGTCATATGTGGGGAAAAAAATGAAGACATCTCACTACTTCTAGCTTTAGCTCCTCCTCTAGTACTCTCGTAGGCATCGCGCTAGTAAGAGCTCTTGTAGTGGAACAAGAGCTAACTCCACTGCTACTATTATTATAGCATACACTCTTTGTCTTTTCTCGCCTTCTCCTCCTCTCTTAGCGATCTCTTCTTCCATCTAAAGTGCACAATGAAATTCATCACCGTATATCCCTTAAGAAATATCTTCAAATGGTTGAGACATACCCAACCACCTATTTCTGATCTTTCTCACCCTTAATCTCTTCTTCCCTTTTTAAGCCTCTAATACCTATCCAATCTCGTACTTCACTACTTCAAGAACCTAAGGACAAGCATTAGCATTCTTCTTGGTTTCCACAAGGTAGTGTTTCATACGAGAAATACCACCATGCTTTACTGTATTGCAAAACATACACTTGTTTATAAGCTTATTGCCTTTGTACATCGGGGTGCAATATTTCTATATCGGATCAAACCGATCGGAAGCCATTAAGATGAGAGTGGATAATCAAAAAGAAGAAAAAAACTTTTTGAGGTTAAGAATCATGAAATCTATACAACCCCCAAAATTTTCAAGTGAAAAATCTGGTAGAATGTAAAAGAAACAGGTATGCCACAGATTTGACAAAAGCCCTAGAGATGGGGAGATGAATTGAGTGCAATACTCAAGAATCTTGTGAATAAACTACGAAATCAATAAGAATAAAGATGAGAAAAGGATTTGTGAGTAAGAAAATGAGGTGAAAAGGGGTTTGGGAAGAAGCATAAGTGATTTTTACAACTTCATATTCTCAGAATTTATACCCAAAAAACCATTATTGACTCATATGATATGATATAATCCCGTATCATACGATATGGTACGATATGACATAATGAATCTCTTATTGTGATATGTGTGTCTATATCGTACCATATACTCATACTATATGTGATAAAATTGTACTGTACCGTATGATACAATATAATTTTTACAACATTTGTGATAAGAGTTTGATACTAAAAGCATAACTTGAGCTTTAGTTCACTTGTTTATCCAAGACTGCTTTTTGATAAATCTGTCTAGTCTAACTTTCTCATTTTGTTCTCCTTTCTTACTATTTGTCCATGTACTTTAGTGCCCTCTAAAATCCAGATTCTTTAGGTTATTTACATCCATAGCTTCTTGAAAACCCTCCATCTAAGGTTGTGATCTCACATCTCCTGTCTTCTCATGGCTATAGAGGATCTGATTAAAATCCCCTCCTATAACCCACATAGCTCTCAGTCTTTCAAGTAGTCCCCCAAGAATAAGCAACTGACTCTCCATGGAAAAGTTTAAAGCTCCATTCACTTACATCTTCTACTTCATGGTTCCCCACATCGATGAATTGTCTATTGTATTGTTTGATCTGAATATTTATCTAACTCTTCCAAACCATTCTAAGGCCGCCTCTTCTTGCATTAAAAAATACACCGAAACGATTTGTAAATCAAATCTTTGTTCTGATTCTCTCAAATTCAAAATCGTTCAACGTTGTTTTAATCATACGTCAGTAATTTGTGTCCAAATTAGTAGAGAAACAGCACAAGTTGTTTTGATTCTCTCAAATTCAAAATCGTTCACCATTGTTTCTATATACATAGTTTGCAATATAGCTGTGGTTGGCCCAATTGCAGGTGGGGGAGTGACCGAAATACTAAGACATGATCAGGCGTGATAAGATGGAAGAAAACAATGCCACCTCCATCATCCAGATCGAGTTACCATATCCTTTCACTTTCCAATCCAACTAAGATGTTAGGATCAGTTGAGTGAGATCGTTAATAGGTAAAATGTTAGGCGCAACCCAACAGTAGTCCTGCCAGAAACATGTATTCTCTCCACTGCACATAATGCATTGAACTCCAATGTGCAAAATGGGCCAATCCGTAACCAGAGCATGCCCTAACTCCAAAATGTGAAGCTCATTCAACCCCAACCTTCAGCCTTTGTCGTATTTGGCTTCATGCACCACCACCCATGTTGGATGATCACCGATGATTATGCCCAATGCTAGTTTAAGAAGACAAGCCTAGTTCATACCTTTCATATGCTTTATACCCAGATTCTGCGTTGCTTGCTTTCACAAAACAGAGAGCATGAAATCATCTTCGATTTGGGAGATGATCGCATATAAGAGAATGCTCTATTTTTTTTGTACTTTATACCTTTCAATGGGTTCAGGTTCGGGTTCGGGTTCGGCTGTAGTTGGACTTCTTGGAAAATATGGGAAAGAACGACCGTATAAGTTGGGGATGCAATGAGGCGGGGTGGGGCGAGTTTTCACTCCACCCACACTAGAAGCCTCTTTGTACACCCCACTGCAATTCAACCTACAAAACTCTTTTTTTAAGAAAAAAATCAGTTAGTATTATATATTCTATATAATATATAAAATTTTAAACAGTACTTTATATTATTAAAATAAAAGTTATTATGTATACAAATACATTTATATTTATATAAATATATATACATATAAGATACGAATACACACACACACACACATATATATATATATATATATATATATATATATATATATATATATATATATATATATATATATATCTTAAACCCTACCTGCCTTGCTTGCGGGTCTTCCCTGCTTTGTCTTGTCCCGCAGTGGGATGGGTTTTCCTCCCTTGGGAACCCGCTCCATGTACGGGCGGGGCGGGATGGGTATCCACAGGAGGGGTAAAAATTGCCGTCTTTAATATAAGTTAATTATATGTCTTCTCGAGATCGCAAAGAATTCATGTTTTACTTTGCATCGTTCTCATAGAATGGAAAACCTCCCGGGCTACAAGCATATTATCCTAGATAAGCTAGCCTCGAACAAAGCTAGTAGGGTGGTGTTCAGGTTGCTGGTTTCCTCCTTGCTGTGGAAGGATGCATAGACAAGATCATAAAGATCTTGTAGGTTCAATTCTCTTAAAAGAAGGATGCAAGGAATCCGTCTGAACCAGGAGCTTTCAAGCTTCCAGTGAAACAAAGCCTTCTTTATCTTCGTGTCATCTAGTTCCTTGTGGATGAGTTCAAAAGTGTGAGCAAGAAGGTTTTCTATAAAAGTGTTGGCTTTCGGCTCTTTGTAGCTTCACTAAGATACGTAGCAGCGGATAAACAGGTATGTGTAATATGGTTTTCAAGGTTTCCTTATAGTAGTATTTGCCTGAAAGGAATGTCTACTTGCATACGATTGATATCCCTGTTTTTCTCTTGCACTGCTTTATATTTATAGAGCAACGCCTCCTCCATTTTCTTCCTCGATTTTCTACTAGGCTTTCCTTTTACTGAAGCCCTTATCCGGTCGTTTACGGATAAGCTTCGTGACTGGCCGACGGTTTCGTTTAGTGATGGCCATTGCAGTCTCCTTTACTGCAACCCTTCTATAGATAATGATTGGATGGACAGTCCAGTCATTTCTATGTTGAGATTGCTAAGACAATCCGTCTTACTCAATTTGACCTCTTTTGCAACGGGTGTAATAACATACTTGTATTCACCCATTTTGAACTTCTTGAGGATATAATGAATATCTCTCTCCTGACTTAGGCATAAGAGTTTAGATTCTCTATCTCAAGAAATCTTTATACCCAAGATATAGGATACTTCCCCCATATCCTTCATTTCAAACCTTGAGTTTAACCATGACTTGATTTTGATAATCATCTCATTGTCATTCCTAGTCAACAATATGCCATCTACATATAAAGATAAATATAAAGATAAGATGACAAAGTCACTCCTACTATTTCATACATGTACACAGTGATCAAGCTCATTAACCACAAACCCAAGTTCAATAATGACATTTTGAAAAGTCAAATACCATTGGTGAAGTGACTGTTTCAGGCCATATAAGGATTTTCTCAACCTATATACTTTATCTTCTGGGCCTTCAACTATATATCTTTTAGGTTGTTGCATGTATATGATTTCATCTAAATCTTCATTTAGAAAAGCTATCTTTACATCTAATTGATGTAAATCTAAATCATAATTTGCAGATATTGCTAGGATTATCCGTATAGATATAAATTTCGCAACAGGGAAATATGTCTCAATATAATTTATCTCCTCTTTTTGTGAGAAACCCTTTGCAACCAACCTAGCTTTAAACTTTTTGATTGAACCATCAACGTTATATTTTGTTCATAACCCATTTACAACCAATGGATTTCCTTTATTTTGGCAAATCAACCAGTTCCCAAACTTAGTTTTTCTTAATGAATTCAATTTTCTCATCTATGACTTTCCCCTAGTATGTTGCTTTCGATGAGTTCATAGCTTAGTAATAAGTCAAGTTATCAATCAACTCATCTAAATCCATTGAATTAAACACTTCTTCTACAAGGTAAGTGTGATAATCCTTTAAGTAGGACGGTGTGACTTTAGGCCTTTTATGTCCACTTAAAGTTTTGATTGTTTAAAGAAGATCTTCTATGGGTTCAAATGATGATCAATCTAGGTCTACTAGATCGTCAATATACTCATCATTATTTTCCAAGATGTCATTCTTAGTATCTTCTAAGAATTCAATATCTTTGCTCTCTATTAGTCCGTGCTCCTTATGATAAAATCGATATTACTTTGAGCCTTTATGATATCCAATGAATATACATCTAAATGACCTACTATCCATTATCTCTAGACGGATTAAGGATCTTTACATGTGCAATAGATCCCCACCTCCTGATATGACCTTGGTTGGGTTTTCTTCCAAACTACATCTCATATGGTGTAGTGAATACAATATTACATGGTACTCTATTGAATATGTATACCGTTGTACTTATTGATTCTCTCTAAAATATCCTTGGTAGAGAGGCATCAATTAACATTGACTTTGTCATGTTTAGTAAGGTCCTGTTATATCTTTCAACTACACCATTTTGTTGAGGTGTCTTGGGCATTGCATTTTGCTTCGAAATACCAAAGTCTTTACAGAATTCTAGAAATTCTATGGAGGTGTATTCACTACCTCTATCTGATCTTAAGACTTTAATTAAATGCTCTAGTTGATTTTCAACTTCCTGCTTATATTCTTTAAAAGTTTCAAGTGCCTCAAATTTATGTTCTAGGAGATATAAATACATATATCTCGAGTAATCATCGATAAATGTTATAAAATAAAACTTTTCTCGATGTGACCTTACTCTAAAGGGTCTATATAAATCCGTGTGAATGACCTTTAACAGGGTTGTTGTCCTTATTGTATCTTTAAGAAAAACTTTTCTTGTCATTTTTTCTTGTATACAAGTTTTGTACTTGTTGAAAGCATTTTCCTCAAGTTTTTGCAATAAGTCAAAGTTGGATAATTTTCTCAACCTTTTTAGACTTATATGCCCAAGGCGTTTATGCAATACATTCACATCAACATTGAAGGCACAACCAATAAAAGTAGAAGAACTTTCATTTTCATTGATTCTCAATTTGAATAATCCATGTTCTATATCAAATTCTCTAGAGAAAAATATTTTCCCATGTTTCTCTACAATTACATTGCTAGGAACAAACCTTACCTCAAAACCTTTTTTCACTAAGGCAGAAACCGAAATCAGATTGCACCTTATATATGGTACAATCAATACAATCAGTATACCTTGAACACAAATTTTAAAGGACCCAATACCCAGAACATATGAGAAAGTATTATTTCTCATATACACCTGATGTTCTCCCAGTTTGTATTTCTTTAGATCCATTACCCCTTCCTTGGTCTTTGAGATATGTCTGGTCGCTCCTGAGTCAATCCACCAACCAGTCACCGGGTGATTCATGTCATGCTTCTTTGATTGTCTGTGTTGTGGGTTGTTTCCTCCACTGTTCTTGTTGCGGCAATCACTCTTACAGTATCCCATCTTTCTATAGCTTAAACACTTGACTCGAGAAGCAGTTTCTTGTATTTTCTAAAAAGATTGACTACCATTTTTATTATTTTTACCAAACTTTTTGTTTTTTTTATTTCTCCTTTGGTTGAGTTTTGAGTTAGACCCTATCTCATCTTATACTACTAGCAATTTTTCTTTTTTATTTTTACTCATGTGTTCTTACTCAATTGTTAGTTTCAAGGGCAATTCTCAAAGATTGATTTCGGGTGTTAGTTTAAGAGCAGTGGTAACCATGTTATATGACGGGGGAAGACTTTTCAATATTGTGGATATCTGCATCGGTTTCAAGATGACTGATTTTGCTATAGCTAAGTCTTTTGCCATTATCAACATATGGTTTACATGTTCTACTACATTATTTCCTTCTTTCATTTTGAAGGAATTATATTTTTGTACTAACAACTGAACATGTAGCTTAATAATTATATCATATTTAGCTGTTATTGAGTCGAACGCTTTCATGGTGTCAAATTCCTCAAAGACTCTAATAAGGTCATCCTCCATATAGGTCAACATGATGGTTCTTGATATTATGCATCTTTAAGAAATGTTTTATATATTTTTATTTGTTCCTCTATTGCGTCTGGTGGTGGTGGACGCACAATTTCTTTTAGGACCTACTCTACACCTTAAAGTGTTAGAGCGAGTGATATCATTCTCTTCCATGTTTGGAAGTTTAGACCGTTTAGTTTTTTCGTATTTGCCAATTCTGACACACATATTCTTCAATTCATTTTTATGTGTTTGGCAATTTTAACAAATAGATGATCTAAAACGAGAACATTCATCAAGCAACAAACCATAAATAGCATAATTCTAATTAGCATGATGCATAATATCTAAAAAATGAGTTGAAAATAGCTCATTTATAATATAAAAATAGGATGGGATAAATCCATAATTTTTCCTAAAAAATTCCTCCCTTTGTTAATTTTCCAAAACACTAGGGGTAAAATTGTAAATCCATAATTTTTCCTAAAAAATTCCTCCCTTTGTTAATTTTCCAAAACACTAGGGGTAAAACTGTAATTTTATTTGTTTATCCAGTTTTGTAATTTTCCAAAAAGACCAAGGACAAAATAATAAAATTGATGTTTTGTAATTTTTAAAATTCATCATTGATTGGGGTAAATACGTAATTTTGTCACTTAATCCGAATCTTTAATTTCCACAAAAGGATAGGGACAGATATTTCTTTTGATGTAGTGGCAATAATGTAAAATTTTTAACCGATAAGGGCAGACAAGTAATTCAATCTCTCTATTTTTTATAATTTTCATAAACTAAAAGAGGACAAAATTGACTTTTCACATGAATAAGGGCAAAACAATCTTTTTATTTGAAACTATCTAGATATTTTGGTAATTTTATCCAGTGACAGTTCATAATATTCAAAAATCGGCCAAGGCAGAATGGACTTTTCAATTTATTGTCTGAGGCGATTTCCTAGAAACCACCGGCGGAGAGGAGAGAGAGAGAGAGAGAGAGGCACGGGAGGGTAGACGTCTGCCTCTCCTCCACCGCTTCCTGGCCTGCGGCTACCCGTTGGCCTTCTGGCTGGGGTTCTGTTGGTTCTCCTGCAGCTGTCCTTTGGCCTTCTGGCCAAGGTTATGACGGCTCGTCGCTTCTTGGCTTGCATCCACCCACTGACCTTCTTTTCTTTTTCTCTCTTGACTCTTGCCGTCTTTTGTCCTATCTTGATTCAGGCAGGCTATTTTCACCTCTACCATGTCTCGACTCATGCAGGCTGTTTGACACCTCTTCCGAGACCTGTAGCATAAGGAGTTTTCTTCCTCTATCCTTCTTCTCCCCCTATTTTTTTTTATTAATGCATTCCTTTTTGTAAGGACAAACTAGGCCCTGATGCCAGATGTTGGCTTTTTCTATAGACTCTCCTGCATCCTCTGCGATTGTGGTCGACTCTCTGACATCCTCTGCTTTCGGCTCTTTGGAGCATTAGTTAGGTATGCAATAACGGATGAATAGGTACGTGTAATATGTTTTTAGATTTTCTAGCAGTAGGATTTTCCTAAGAGGAATGTTTACTTGTATACGATTGATATCCCTGTTGTTCTCTTGCGCTACTCTGTATTTATAGAGCAGCGTCTGCTCCATTTTCCTCCCAACTTCTCTACTGGGATTTCTTTTTACTAGAGCCCTTATCCGGTTGATTATGGATAAGCTCTATAACTACCCGACGGTTTCGGCTAGTGATGGCCGTTACAACCTCCTTTACGGCAACCCTTCCATAGATAACGACTGCATGACCAATCCAACTGTTTCTGTCCTCGGATTGTCGAGAATGGTCACTTATTTCCTTACAAAAAGGTCATTGATAAAACTGCATGGCCATGTGCTGCAAGGCGGCATCCTCAATTTGTAATTCTTCAGTCATCCCATCAAAGCTTTGTTATCTTATGTTTCCACGCGCATATTTCCAGTCATCCCATCAAAACTACAATGGATGTTTTCATCACCATCATTGATCCATTTCAAACTTGATTAACTAATTTTGAGTTATATCAAGGTGAAATTGGAGTCAGGTGAGGATTGCCAAGTCTATCAGATCTTGCAGTTTATTTTTCTCCGCATAAAATCTGGGGGCTTTTTTGATCCACAGAGATTGAATGCCAAAAATGGGATTTGTGAATTCATAGTGACAAACATATAAAAAAAAGCCTCTTGAGCTTAACAAGAGATGTTTAATTATGTAATTCCCAGTTCTTACTCTCTCAAAGCATGAGCTTTCTCCTTCACACTGTAAGATAGAGAACGAAAGGCCCTTCCTTTGCTTGTTTGAAGCGCAAGTCGGGTAAGGCAGACCCTCACCAGATGCATGCCCCCATAAATAAAACTCATAACCTCCAACTTAACATGTCGACTCATAGCCAAGGGAGCACGGTTTCGTGTATCTGAAGGGTCTTCTTACCAATTAAATCCAAACAATTCCTTCTTAATCTACCGTTGCAATCTCTCTTTCTCTCATGAGTTGACTTACGTATAAGTACGTTAGCCACTGCAGCAACCGTTCTTGTCAATGCATCTAGTTTTATCCAAACCTGAACCGTGTCAAATCCATCAAGGTCTGAATATGGCAGCAAAAGCATAAAACCATAAGTTCATACCCACAAGATCAAACTAATATATCTATATGTAGAAGGTACATAAATTTTATTACTGGACCTATAAGGTCTGACTTGGATCCATAAAATTTCAATGTGAACCCATGTGGTTATCGTCAGTGGCGAAGGTAGAAAAGTTTCTATAGTTGGGTGAAATTCAGGTGAGGTGATTTCATCAAAACCTTTGGGCCGCTTTATATTTTTCAGATGATGTGGCATAAATTTACTTAGACTTGGTGCTGTTCATTGGAGTCATCGTCCAACGAGGAAGGGGATATCATGCTTGTTTGACAATAAATATGGAGGTCTGTCTATTCACTAGTAGAACGTCGACTTATCTCGACTGTTAATAATCTATTTTGATAGTTCCAACCATTCGCCATTATTTCCAGCCGTCGAGATAAATGGTTTGAGAAAAATTCAGGGATAAATTGATCAAATAGTTGTGACTTATGTTTGTGATCCGTATCGGTGGCAAAAGTTATGGCCTAGAAAGGCAGCTAATCCATCAGTATTCGCAGTGGATTCAAACTGGATCTGAAGTGGGTCCAACCTATTGAGGCAAGGCAGCTAATCCATCATTGTTTGCCGTGGATTTGAACTGGATCTGAAGTGGGTCCAGCCAATTGAGACAAGGCAGCTAAAACATCACTATTCCATCCTCGGAATAGAAAGACTATAACAAAACCATAATGAAAGATCCTCCACAATTTTGGAATAACTTTGTAATGTTTCCGTTTGGTAGTGAAGATGACATTGTATCAACTAACATAATTAGAACTTGATGTCCAACCAACCAAACCATGTCGGTCGATTTTCGATCGATCTCACCGTGTCTTCACTAGGAAAGAAAGCATGTTATGTTCTCCAACTCATCGGACAGACCATGGTAGTTTAGATTAGATGATTCGTCAGTCTGGTTCAACCAAAAATAAATGGAAAAGAACCTCTTTCTTTTTTGCGAAATAGGCCTGTTTTTCGCTTGGGCTATAGCAAATACATTCTGGGAAAGTGCACACCAGTGATAGACCTGAAAATATTATGAGATGAGGAGAAAAGCCCTAGTTTTTATCTTGGGCAGTATATTAAATCATTATGGTTAAGCCGTGGGCAATATTCTATTTGAGGAACACGGCCACCACGAAGCTCAGAGAACATCCCACTATTTAAACCGTGTGTCAAACCTTTCTGAGCAGGCAAAGTCACTGTGAGACTCCGAAAACTGCCCATGATTTAGAACCATGGGTGAGGTAGCTGCCTCAGGTCCACAGAACCGGGGCATAAACGTTAAATACTACATTAAATACAAAAATATCACTTAGAAAATTATTTTATATCATTCCCTTTGAAAGCATGCATTTCAAATGAATTTATCTATTATGATCTTCTTAAGCTGTCCTATTTATTACTTGTTTGGTAGAATACGCTGTCCTATTATTAACTTTCTTGGGTGGATTGAG
Source organism: Brasenia schreberi (assembly GCA_036023115.1). Classification (NCBI taxonomy): domain Eukaryota; kingdom Viridiplantae; phylum Streptophyta; class Magnoliopsida; order Nymphaeales; family Cabombaceae; genus Brasenia; species Brasenia schreberi. The sequence continues at coordinate 6,413,836 of JAYKKT010000069.1, read as the reverse complement.
TTAATAGTAAGGAAATCAATCAATTGTTTGGGTCCTCAAGCTTTTATTTATTATAACTTAGAAAGATCGACTTTGGGAAGGTTGGCAATCGAACCCTGGTTGTTTGTGAGAACGCTTTTCATTGAGCTAATCAAAGCTCTTTGGGTATGCCTCCAGTTAAAAAATTAAATTGAGAAATCTTCGCATGGGAGGGATAGAAAGTCAAATGGTGAGACCACTGTTGTAATTTTCGTTTAATTTGGACCCTAGATTATATGTGCATTTGTATGATCTGGTAATTTTTAAACAAGAGAGCAAGATAATAGAAAATGGTATTACACAATAGTAACTTCATGCAATATGTCATATATGACAGAATACATACATATATACACATATAGTCTTATATGCATAATTTGAACGGTACATAATCGTGCATAATCCCCTATTTCATCTTTTCAACCATTGGCCACCATCCTGCACCAGCTCTACTACTCTACTTCTTAAAACATCTTTCACCGATCAAAGCAGATGCAACTACAACTAAAACTACTTAAAAAACCTAAGCACTCGCCAAAACCAGGTATATACATAAATATATTGTTTTGTAGGTGGTGGTGGAGACACAACTTTGATTGGTAGAAAATAATTTTGAAACGTAGAAGAGAATTAAAGGTGGTGGTGGGTGCAGACTGATAGTTGAAGTGGGGTTACATGTGAAATTACAGATTATACACTGTTCAAAATAATGCATAAGATTCTCTCTCTCTACACACACACACACATACACACATATATATATATATGCATGCTGTATGTGTATAATTGTTTATGCATATAGTATGATTGATAGATATGTGAAAGTAACCCGATATATAACATTGTAGTAATATATTATTTGTATGATAAGATTAGAGATGAATTTGGCCTCCAAATTAATTCTAAGTAGGGTCGACCTTACAAATACCAAGTTATTCTCATCCTCATAAAGTCGTTTGGTTTATTTTGATGTACCAACAAACTAATTGACCCTCGAACCTACGGGCCACCTTAATCCTTCCAACCCAAACTTCCCCATGAGAGGAGCTCACATATGATGTGTGACTCAACTAAAAGTTTAAAGGACAATCAAGCACCAAACGCACCTGCTTCCATCATCTTCAGCAACCATCGTTAACCTAACGAACATCCTATATTTATTTTACTAAATGCAACAAAAATATTTAAAAATTAAAATATGAAACAAAAGAGGATTAAACAAGCCCAATGAGCAATAACTCAACTTGGTAAGGGTTATCTTACAAGCTGAAGGTCATGAGTTTGATACGGAGGCATGCATTTGTCTTTGGCCTCCCCATTGTACCAAAAAAGAGGGATTAAAGAACAAAAAAGAAAAGCTGAGATAAGCATTGTTTATTCCTAATAAACATCGTCATATCTGAGTAATGCCGCTGGTTGTTTTGATAAGAGTTTGATAGTCTACCTGCCAAATGAAAGAGGAAAATGACATTCCTGTTTTGTAGAATAAGTCCAAATCTAAGAGATGAGAGAAGATATAACCTACAAAGGAAACGAGTCAACATCTAAACCGATAGTCGTCTACTTATATAAAACTCATTCTTAAAGCCATCGCCCAATTTAGCATCGCAACTTTGGTTGGTTTCCTTCCTGCTTTTCTCATCACCCAACCACACCACCCAAATCACCAACGTCCTAAGCTCTCTTTATTCTCTTCATCTACATAAACTCTCTCTCTCTCTCTCTCTCTCTCTCAAATGGAGACTACCAACATCGTTAGGAGATCAATGCATCTGTTTCTTAAGCACTATCTGTTTTTCACAACGATAGCTGCTATTCTCTTCTTCCCTGCATCAGCCTCCATTCTCATCTCCATGTACGGATATTCATCAAGGTTGACGCCGAGACTTGTCTTTCAGATTCAAAGCCTTTTTGACGCAGGTGGATTCCCTTCGTCCAGATTCACCTCCTTCCTTATTCTTAAAACCTCTCAGGCCATTGCTTCATTTATCATCTACTTCCCATCCACTATATCTTTCCTTCTTCTGGCTAAGGCCTGTGTTATCATCCATGTCCTTCGCACTGGTCCGGCCGGCAAGGCACCCTATTCTAGTCTATTCGACTTCTTCCCTCTGGCGTGGAACAAGCTCTTCGTTACATACATCACATCAATTGCCATCATATTTGCATTGAATTCCATAGCCGTCTCTTTTATGTTCCTTGCTTTCAATTCTCTTGATATGCTTAGTCTCCCCTCTCCCATCACTACAGTACTATTTTCCTTTGGTGCAATCTTTTATGCAATTTTCCTTGCGAACACATTGATCACCTGCAATCTCGCCATGGTTGTTTCCGGGATCGAAGACTGCACCGGAATCGTGGCCATACTCAGAGCATGCATACTAATCAAGGACAAAGCGGCTACAGCATTGACGCTGGCACTGATTGTAAACATTTGCTTGGCTGCCATTGAAGCCCTTTTCTACTACAGAGTGGTGAAAAGTTACAAGCTCTCGCATGTCATAACTGTGGTGTGGGAAGCGCCGTTGCTCTTTTATATGTACTCAATTGTTCTACTCATTGACACGATCACGGGCTGCATCTTTTACACCAACAGCAAGTCTCTGTATCTATCCGAGCGCAAATGCGGAAAAGAAGATGAAGGCAGCAAATATTATCTCTCTTTACCTACACAGCTTCCTTGATACAGCGAAGGTGCAAACTCAACAAGACCATTCAGTGTTACCGTTCAACAACTCCAAGTTCTTTCGAGTTCATGTTGGGGTTGAAAATAGTGGTTTTGGTTCACAAAGTTTCGAAGTTACCAAACTCGGTCCCCTGATTGGCTCAAATGTTAAATGGAACAGAAGGATTTAGCAGAAAGAGGAGATTTGTGATATACGTGTGATAGTTTTATTTCTCTTTTTTTATCTTTTTCTGCTTTTGCTTTTGGGGTGTAACAGGGTCAACTCTACATTTGTCGGCCAAACTTATAGTAAGGCGATATGTTTGCCATTCGGGTGATGTACCCTAGGCCTTCAATTCTTTTGTATATGTAAACCACGAATGAGAGCTAAAGCCAAAATGAATCTCCAATGTTTTCATGTTCCGAATTCCTCTTTGCCTTTAAGAAATTGTCCCTTCTCTCTCAAATATATATACACTCTCTCCTGTACATTTTTATTCATCCATCTCTTAACTTTTTTTTCTTTTTATGTATGAACATAATTTTAAAATAAAAATATAAAAAGAATTATAATATTAAACTCATGCCCTTCAAAAATAAAAAAACATGAATAACTATATATATATATATATATATATATAAGCAATTGAAAGGGATTTGAAGCTTGACAGATCAATTGAAGAATATCTCTAAACACAGAGAGATGAATGTGATATCTTTCACATTTGAAGCACCAAAGTGGCATTCTCTTTCTCCAGTACAAATTTTCTGCCAAATAAAAAATATAGCCCTTTTGAAGGCAATCTTGGCAACCTTTGCAAAACCCGAGACTGTTTGGTAGATCCTTGCTCCAGGTATGTAGTAGCCGTGGTAAACCTCCTTTTGATTTTGAGCAGCGAAAACAATAAGAGATAAAGGTGATTTGATTTTTTCGGTTACCACACAGCCGGACTTTTCCAGAGACAGCTTTGTATTTCTTTTCATTGTATCTCTATCCAAAGCAGCGCCGCCTCCTCCGTCCCGAGTTTCCTGGTTGGACTTTCCATTTAGAGCCTCATCCAGCATTACGGAGTCTATCCATAACAGTCTATTATGGATAAACATTATAACATCTTCCACAGGTAACGACTGGATGGTCAATCCAGACATTCCTGTGATAAGGTTGCTGAGAATGGTCACCTCTACGTTACATCTCCTACTTGGTCATTTGAGCCAAGTGAACTGACATACTAGTTTTCCACCCACTTTTGCGAGATTTTCCTAGTAATGTCATTTCATGATTCCTATTGTAATCATCACCCGTTGTATGGTTTTTTATCTACACAACAATCAAACATATCTCAAACCCATGTTTGTAACATGTTTTGAGAAAAGATCCTCTATTATTCCTTTAGTCAAGGGGTCGGTCAAATATCATGAGTTGGCATGTATGAGATGAATATTTCCTTTCTCATAACCATATCATGAACATAGTGGTATTTAACCATTATATGTTTGTTATTGGAGTTGTTAGCTCCACTCTTGATTAGAGTAATTACTGCATTGTTGTCACAGTAAATGACAATCGGCTCGTTGGCTATTTTCAACTTCAAATCTCATACAAAGTGGCTTATTCAAATGACACTCGTTGCAACCATACAACAAGCCACATACTCAGCTTCATGTTATAATGCTATATAACCCTGTTTCCTACATACCCAAGAAACAACACCATACAATAAGAATATTTGTTTCGATGTTGATTCGTTGTCATATTTGCTTCCAACAAAGTCAGCATATGAGTATCCTACCACTTTCAGTTTATCCACTTGAAAACACAATTTTAAGTCTTTTGTTCCTTTGAGATATCTTATAATCCTTTTAACAACTATCCAATGTTGCCATCCAAGATTACTTTGATATCTACTCACAAGACCAACAACGAAACTGATATCAGGTCTTGTACACAGCATAACATACATCAAGCTACCTACAGCTTGTGCATAAGGAACGTTAGGCTTATCGTCTCCTTCACCAAGACAATCAACCTTACTCAATTTGACCCATTTTGTAATAAGTGTAATAGCATACTTGCATTCACCCATTATGAACTTCTTGAGGATATAGTCAATATATCTCTCCTGACCTAGGCATAAGAGTTTAGATTCTCTATCTCGAGAAATCTTTATACCCAGGATATAGGATATTTCCCTCATATCCTTCATTTCAAACCTTGAGTTTAACCATTACTTGGTTTTGACAATCATCTCATTGTTGTTCCCACTCAACAATATGTCATCTCATATAAAGATAAGATGACAAAGTGGCTCCGATTGTTCCATACATATACACAATGATGAAACTCATCAGCCAAAAATCCAAGTTCAATAATGGCATTTTGAAAAGTCAAATACCATTGACGAGGTGACTGTTTTAGGCCATATAAGGATTTTCTCAACCTATATACTTTATCTTCTTGGCCTTCAACTATATATCCTTCGGGCTGTTGCATATATATGATTTCAATTAAATCTTTGTTTATAAATGTTGTTTTTACATCTAACTGATGTAAGTCCAAATCATAATATGTAGATATCGCCAGGATTATTCTTATGGATGCAAATTTCGCAAGAGGAGAATATGTCTCAACATAATTTATCATTTTTTTTTACGAAAAACCTTTTCAACCAACCTCACTTTAAACATGTCGATTGAACCATTGACCTTATATTTCTTTTTCAGAACTCATTTACAACCTATAATTTTCTTTCCTTTTGGCAAATTAGCCTGTTACTAGACTTGTTTTTCTCAATGGATTCAATTTCTTTATTTATGGCTTTCTCCTAATGTGTTACTTTCGATGAGTTTATAGCTTGCTGATAAGTCAAGTTATCAGTCAACTCATCTAAATCCACCGAATTACACACTTCTTCTGCAAGATAAGTGTGATAAGCCTTTAAGTAGGACGGTGTGGCCTTAGGCCTTTTATGTTCACTTAAAGTTTTGGTTGTTATAGGAAGGTCTTCTATAGGTTTGAATGATGATTGATCTAGGTCTACTAGATCATCAACATACTCATCATTATTTTCTAAGATGACATTCTAAGTATCTTCTAGGAATTCAATATCTTTACTCTCTATCTATCCATGATTCTTATTATAAAACTAATAACCCTTTGAGCCTTTAGGATATCCTATGAATATACATCTTAAGGACCTATTGTCTACCTTATCTCTTGGCTGATTAAGGATATTTATACAAGCAATATATCCCCACCTCCTCATATGACCTAGGTTGGGTTTTCTTTCAAACCACATCTCATATGGTGTAGTGAATACAATATTATATGATACTCTATTGAATATGTATATCACTGTACTTACTGCTTCTCTCTAAAACATCCTTGGTAGAGAGGCATAAATTAACATTGACCTTGTCATGTTCAGTAAGGTCCTCTTATATCTTTCAACTATACCATTTTGTTGAGGTATCTTGGGCATTGTATTTTGCTTTGAAATACCAAAGTCTTTACAAAATTTTAGAAATTCTACAAAAGTGTATTCACCACCTCTATCTGATTTTAAGACTTCGATTAAATGCTCTAGTTGATTTTTAACTTCCTCCTTATATTCTTTAAATGCTTCAAGTACCTCATATTTATGTGCTAGGGGATATATATACGTATATCTCAAGTAATCATCGATAAATGTTATAAAATAAACTTTTTCTCGATGTAACCTTACTTTGAAGGGTCCACATAAATTAATGTGAATGACTTTCAACAAAGTTGTTGCACTTATTGTATCTTTGGAAAAAGCTTTTCTCATAATTTTTTCTTGTATACAAGCTTCACACTTACTACAAGTGTTTTACTCAAATCTTGACAGAAAATTAAAGTTGAATAATTTCTTCAACTTTTCCAAACTTATATGCCCAAGGCGTTTATACCATACATTCACATCAACATTAAAGGCACAATCAATATAAACAGAAGAACTTTCATTTTCATTAACTTTTAATTTAAACAATCCATGTTCAACATCAAATTCTCTAGAGAAAAATACATGCTCATGTTTCCAAACGGTTATCTTACAAGGAACAAATTGACCTCAAAACCTTTCTTCACTAAGGCAGGGACCAAAACCAGATTGTGCCTTATTAATGGTACAATCAATACATTATTAGTTAATAGAACTGTTGTGCCTTATACAAAAATTCTAAAGGACCCATTACCCAGAACATCCGAAAAAGTGTTATTCCTTCGTCTTCAAGATGTGTGTGGTCGCTCTTGAGTCAATCCACCAATCAACCACCGAGCGCTCCTGACATTCTGATATTATGTAGATTATGTCCTGCTTCTCCGATTGTTCATATTGTAGGTTGTTTTCTCTATTCTTCTTCTTGCAACAATCCCTCTTGTAGTGTGTCATCTTTCCATAGCTAAAACATTTGACCCGAGAAACGGTTTTCTGTATTTTCTTAAAAAATTGATCATCCTTTTTTAAATTTTTCCCAAATCTTTTGTTTGGTTTATTTCTCCTTTGGTTGGGTTTGGAGCTAGACCTTATCTCATATTTTACGACTAATAATTTTTCTTTTATGTTTTTGTTCATGTGTCCTTTCTCAATTGCTAGTTTTGGACGCAATTCAGAAATTTTGATTTCAGGCCCTAATTAAAGGGCAGTGGTGACCATATTCCATAACGAGGGAAGATTGTTCAGTATGGTGGATATCTGCATCGGTTTCGAGATGACTAATCTTCTCACAACTAGATCTCTTATCATTACCAGCAAGCGGTTTATATGTTCTGCTACATTATCTCCTTCTTTAATTTTGTACGAGTTATATTTTTGTAGCAATAATTGAACATTTAGTTTGGGAGTTATATTATATGTAGCTGTTATAGAGTTGAACAACTCGTTTGCGGTATCGAATTCTTTGAAGACCCTAATCAGGTCATCCTCCATGTATGTCAACATGACCATTCTTGCTATCGTGTCATCTTTAAGAAATATTTTATACATTTTTATTTGTTGCTATGTTGTGTTAGGTGGTGGTGGATGCATTATTTTCTTTAAAACGTACTCTACACCTTCAAGTGTTAGAGTCAGCGATATTATTCTCTTCCATGTTTGGAAGTTTAGACTCTTTAATTTTTTTGTATTTGTCAGTTCCGACACACATATTTTTGAGTTCATTTGTATGTGTTTAGCAAATTTAACAAATAAATAGTCAGTTTTGTCTTTTGATACAATGGCAGTATTGTAATATTTTTATCGAATAAGGGAAGGAAAGTAATTAAATCTCCTGGTTTTTCATAATTTTCATAAACTACCAGAGGGCAAAACAAACTTTTCACTCGTATAAGGGTAAAACTGTTTTTTATTTGAAAATATCTGGATATTTTGATAATTTTACTTAGTGACAATTTGTAATTTTCAAAAACCTGTCGGGGCAGAATGAACTTTTCAGTCCACTAGTTTCCTTCTGTGGTTTTTTGAAACTGCTGAGTGGTTTTCCAACCGATATAAAACAAGAGGAAAGAGAGAGTGGTTTTTTGAGAAGAAGAGAGAGAGAGAGAGGGAGAGAGTGGAGTTGAGCTCCACCTGCAGCCGCCTGCTAGCCTTCTAGTCGGGGCTTCGTCGGTGGTTTTCTGGCCCATCTATTGCCCTCTAGTTGAGGTTTCGCCCGTGACCTTGTGGTCGAGGACTTCGCCTATTCCTTTTCTTGCTGAGAGTTCTCTTCTCTATGTTTCTCACTTGGGTCAGCTTTCACCTTGGCCCTGCTCTGTCTTGACCTGGGCCGACTTTTCTTATAACAGGAAGTCTTCTTCTTCCTTCTCTTCTCGTTTACAAATTTTATTAAGTATACCTTGTTTTTGCAGATCAGAGGGACAAAGCAAGCCCTGATACCTTCCTTCTCTTTTCACTGCATCTCTATCCCTTTTCACTACTCTGTATTTATAGAGCAGCGTTGGCTCCTTCCTCTTAGGTTTCCTGGCTTGACTTTTCATTTGGAGCCTCATCCAGCATTACAGTGCTTATCCATAACAGTTTGTTATAGATAAGCATTGTAATGTCTTCTACAGGTAACTAATGGATGATCAATCTAACTGTTCCTGTGATAAGGTTGCTGAGAATGGCCACCTCTACGTTACACTCTTTACCTGGCCATCCATGACCCCATTACGTTTAACTTCAATCTCTTATGAAATTCAGCAACAAGATTGAGAATGGGATCCTTTAAAAGACAGCTAAAGCCTTTGTTGGGTCATTAAGGATCTCAACCTTGAATTTGGATAGCTCAAACACTTGTAGTTGCAACAGGAACTCCTGGGAAGCCACTCCATTGTTGGGTTATGGAAGGAAATTATCATTGCTTGCGCATAGCGAACTTTTCATTAGCATGCCATTGCTATGTTCTCCTCCATATATTTCATAATTGGAGTTTGAAGTAGAGCCTACTTCATTCTTTCATATCAAATTCGGGTGGGTTGGCTGGTGTTGCAGGGAGCAGTGGCCCTCTCAACTGAAACATTGAGGTTCAGTCATCCCAGTCCAAATACGGAAGAGTGTAAGCGATCCAAATAAGGTACTAAATAGTTTTTTCTCATTTTCACGACACGACCCCCCCATGGTGGATCAAGCAGTTTTAGGACTTTTTAAGGTGGGGACGGACTATGTATTATACACAGATTCAACCGTGGATATTGTCTTTTCATTCAATTTTTCAAATTTTGAATGGAGCGGGCCAGCTCACCTCGGCTTGATGTGGAACCGTCACTGACAGCACCCTAACTAAATATAAAGTGGCTCCCATCTTGTAATGAGAATTTTGATTACGGTGGAGCATTCTTTTAACCGTGGATATCCATGTAGGAGACCGAAAAACCAAACCATCTACAGAGTTTGATTATTTTTTGAATTGTTTTATAAAATACCCTGTATATAATTCATAAATGTTTTGAGAGGTAGGTACAGTTTCTGCCTACGTTGCATGAAAATGGGCACAAAAATAGAAACGACACATTAGAAACGGCAAACCACCAAAAATAAAAAAACAGGAGAATGAAAATAAATAAATAAACACACACACACATATATATATATATATATATATATATATATATATATATATATATACATATATACATATATACATACATATATAATAAGTGCTTGCGCATGCGTTCAAAAAATATAGAATGGAAATAGTAACAAAGGAAAACGAAGTACTTCATAAGATTAAAACTGAAGAACTGCCAAGCACTACAAAAAATAGGTTTTGACCAACTGAACTACCGCAATGAAATACTAATTAATGTTTTTTAAAAGATTTAAAGTAATATTGTGAAAGCATTTCCTACCCATTTCGATGCGTTCTCCCATTTTTTTATCATTTCGACATGGGAAATTGCTGCCGTTTCCATAAATTGTAGGTTTCCGTCCTTAATAGAAAACATACATTCACCTTATGGTATTTTTTTTTTGCTTATGAGCAGCAAACGTGTCATATGTTTTACACGGTCAACAGCAATAAATATATAAAATTTATTTAGTATTATTAAATATTGTAGAAATATTATTTGATAATATTACTAATAAGATGTTACGGTCAATTATTAATTTAAATTTTAGTATGCTATTTACTAAAATTATTTTAATTAGTTATTTTATTAATTAAATGTTATTTTATATTAATTTAATAATATATTAAAAAAAAAGAAGGGTTCTATCGATGAAGTAATGTGAAATTATCTAAATTAACTACTCCATCCTTTATTGGAGTTTTAATTGACATATATCTTGTTCCTACTAGTTCACATTGATCGGTGGCGAAGATCCGACATTGAGGTGCCAAACCTTCCGGTTGATGTGAACTAGCATTGTGGGCATTAGAGCAATTGTTGGGTGGAACTATAATACCATATTTGGCTATTCTCAACAGTAAATCCATGGAAAACAAGAAGACAGACCATCTTCCCGAATTTGATCGATACGTTACCTAAAAGATAAAAATGTATACATTAAAAGATAAGATTAAAGGCTTGTAATGAAAAGACCAAAATAAGAAAGACAAGGAAAATGGAGCCGGTTTCTAGTGAAATATTTTTACTACAAATACTGTAGCGAATACATTAGAAAATACATACATAAAGAGAAACAAGTTCTTCCTAGGTCATTCATATGAGGGTAATCGTATTCTCTTTCTTCTTCTCCCCCTGTTTTTTTGCTCAACGAATTTTCTTTAGCCTTTCCACTCTTCGGTGAGGATCATGCTCGAGGTAAAGCAACACATCAGTGGTATCAAGACCTGCATTGATCAAAATCTCCAAAAAGGTATGTTGTTAGTACTTGAAAAACAAAGAAAGAGAGAAAATATGTCGAAAAACAACAAAGAGCAGGTTCACCTGATTGTCCTCTGTTCAAAGCTAACAGACAAGAGATTTAAAATAAAAAAGAGGAAACAAAGAGAGAAACACACCCTGTGATTGCTGAAAAAGGCCACAGATAATCAAAGCCACCGCATAGGTGACTAGAGTGTGTCGGAAAAGAGAGGTAGCTAAACAGACAGTTAGAAGCCACCAACAAACAAAAAACCAGAAAAGTAAAGAGAGAGGAGGATCCAACAAAGAAACCATAAAGACTATCAAAGAAGATGACCGAAAGATAAGGCATCATCTCTCATACTGCCCCTCTCCCTCTCTTACCTTCCTCTCTCTCCGTCTCATAGTTTTCAAACAAAACCGAAAACAACCCACGATTTGTATCAAAAACATAATTTTTCCAAAACCATTGGCGAAAACTGCCTTGAGCAGCGGACTAAAAAGTTTGTTCTGCTCTTGATTATCCAGTAGACACAATAAAATTATAAAAAAATCTAGATATTTAAAGCCAAAAGATAGTTTTGCCCTTAAATAGATTAAATGATAATTTTGTCCTTTGACAGTTTGTGAAGTTTACCAAATATCAACCTGTTGAATTACATAATTATTCTTTAACATGTGGATATTCACAGGTTTGTTACTGAGTCAAAAGAGGATTCTACTCTCTATCTTTAGGAAAAATTATAAATTCAAACAGAGAGGCAAAATTACCATTCTTTCCTTGATCAGTTTCAAAATCTTTGAAAGATTGAAAATAATTTTACTATTATATTCCTATCCTTTTTGGGTAATTACCAAATGAGATAAATGAACAAAATTATCAGTTTGCCCCTAAAATTTTAGATAAATTACAATAACTAGAAATAAGAAAAAATTATAAATTTCTCCCCAGATTATTTCTAAAATAACATAATCAGGTTTAGAATATTTCAAAATAATGCCTAAGTATTATTTGAAATTCCTTTTTGGTACTTGGAGTTATTTCCAATTTAGTGGATGGATATTTTGCAAATTGCATTCTGATGATTGGCTATTACTTGTCTTATCTATTATATGTTGCATGTTGCATGTTTCATGTTTTTCTTTTACACTGTCTTATTATTATTTTTGCCAAACAATTAAAAATAAATTCAGGAATATGTGTTGGTAAAAACTGAAAAACTAAAGGGTCTAAATTTCCAAACGAGGAAAAGATGCATCCTATTGGCGTTTATAGTAGAAGGTATATACTATGTATTAAGGGAAACAATTCTACCTTCACTCCCAATGCAATAGAAAAGAAAAAGGAAATGTATAAAACATTCCTTAAAGATGACATAACAGCTAGAACCATAATGCTTACATATATAGAGGATGATCTAATTAGGGTTTCTGAGGAATATGAGACTGCAAAAGAGTTGTTTGACTCAATAATAGCTAAATATGATACAACAAACTTATATGTCCAATTGTTATAAAAAAAATATAACTCGTATAAAATAAAAGGACATAATGTAGTAGAACATGTGAACCAGATGCTGGTAATGACAAGTAACTTAGTTGTAGCAAAATTGATAATCCCTAAAGCAATGCAAATATCTAATATTCTAACTAGTCTTTCTCCTTCATGAAATATGATTGTCACCATCCTTGGATTATAGGTTAAAACAAACATTTCTAAGTTACCCCTTAAATTAGTAATTGAAAAAGAGCACATGAATAAAAGCAGAAAAGATAAATTGCTAGTAGCTAAAGATGAGATATGATTAAGCTTCAAACCAAATGAGAGAAAGAATAAACCAAAAAACAAGTTTGACAAGAATAACAAGAAAGGTGATCAATCTTTTAAGAAATCGTAACAAACCACTTCTCGAGTAAAGTGCTTCAATTGCGAAAAAATGAAACCCTACAAGAGGGATTGCTGCTACAAGAAGACTAATGATGAAAACACCCAATAACACAGCTAATCAAAGAAGCATGACATAACCTGTGTGGTTTCTTAATACTTTAACATGGGTCGCCCAGTAATTGGTTGGTGGATTAATTTAGGAGTAATGAGACATATCTCAAAGAGCAAGGAAGATGTTATGGACCTAAAGGAATATAAACAAGGGAAGCATTGAGTATATATGAGAAATAATACTTTTTGAGATGTTTTTGGGATTGGGTCCTTTAGAATTCATGAACAAGGTACATCGATCGTATTGATTGATGTATTAATTGTGTCATTAATAAGGCACAATTTGGTTTCTGTTTTTGCCTTAGTTAAGAAAGGTTTTGAAGTGAGGTTTGTCCGTAGCACGATAACTGTGGGGAAGCATGATAGAATAACTTTCTTTGGACAATTTGATGTTGAACATGGATTATTGAAACTTAACATTAATGAAAATGTTGGTTCTTCTATTCATATTGATTATGCCTTAAATGTCAATGTGAATCTATAAAATAAACGCTTAGTGCATATAAGTCTTCAGTTTTTAGGATTTCAGGATAATACTTTTAGCAAGTATGGAGCCTGTATATAAGGGAAAATAATAAGAAAAATATTTTTCAAAGACATAACTAGGGCAACAACCTTATTAGAGATCATTTACATTATGTGGACCACTTAGAGTGAGATCACATCGAGGTAAGGTTTATTTCATAACATTTATCGATGATTACTTGAGATACACATATACATATATATATATATATATATATATATATATATATATATATATATATATATATATATATATATATATATATATATATATCCTAACATATAAATCTAAGACACTTGAAGTATTCAAAGAATATAAGGAAGAAGTTGAGAACCAACTAGGGCATATAATAAAAGTCTTATGATCTTATCGAGGTGGAGAGTATACCTCTACAAAATTTATAGAATTTTATAAAGACTTTGGTATTTCAAAATAAAATACAATGCCTAGGACACTTCAACAAAATAGTGTAATAGAAAGATATAATAGAAACTTACTGAATATAATAAGGTCTATGTTAATAGATGTTTCTCTACCAAATATATTTTGAGTTGAAGCGGTAAGTACAACAATATATATACTAAATAGAGTACCATGTAAGGTTGTATTCTCTATATCTATCATATGAGATGTGGTTTGGAAGCAAACCAAACTTAGGTCATCGCAAGAGGTAAGAATCTATCGCACATGTGGAGATCATTGATGAGTCCAGAGATAAGATAAATAGCAAGTCATTGAGATGTATATTCATTGGATATCCTAAAAGTTAAGGATATTAATTTAACATAAGAATCATGGATTAATAGAAAACATGGATGCTGAATTCTTAGAGGAGACTAAGAATGACATCCTTGAGAATTATGATGAATGTATTGATGATCTAATAGATCTAAATCTATCATTTAAACCCATAGATATTGATGATCTTACTAAACAAAGTGAAACTTTAAGTGGACATAAAAGACCTAGGATCACAGTGTCCTACTTAAATGATTATCACACTTACCTTATAGAAGAAGTGTGTAATTCAATGGATTTAGATGAGATGACTGATAACTTCACATATCAACAGGCTATTAACTCATCTGAATTGTGAGATTAGAAAAAAGCCAAGAATGAGCAAATTGAATCCATTGAGAAAAATCAAGTCTAAAAATTGATTGATTTGTCAAAAGAAACGAAAATCATAGCTTGCAAATGAGTTCTAAAAAAGAAATATAAAGTCAATGGGTTTATCGATAAGTTTAAAGTAAAGTTTATTGCAAAGGAATTTTTATAAAAGGAGGGGATAGATTATGTTGAGAATATTCTCCTATTACAAATTTTTCATCCATAAGGATAATTCTGCCAATTTTAGCATATTATAATTTGGATTTACATCAATTAGATGTAAAAACTATTTTTCTAAATGGAGATTTAGATGAAATCATATATATGTAACAACTAGAAGGATACAATGTTATATGCTAAGAAGATAAAGTATATAGGTTAAAAAATTCATATATAACTTTAAACAATCACCTCGTCAATGGTATTTAACTTTTCAAAATACCATAATAAAACTTGGGTTTGTGACTAATAAACTTGACCACTATGTATATGTTTGGAATAGTAATAGTCACTTTGTCATTCTATCATTATACATAGATGACATTGTTGATTAGGAATAACAATGAGATGGTTGTCAAAACTAAGTCATGGTTAAACTCAAGACTCAAAATGAAGGATATGAGAGAGACATCATATATTTTGGAAATAAAGATTTCTCATGATAGAGAATCTAAACTTTTGTGCCTAAGTTAGAAGAAATATATAAATTATATTCTCAATAAGTTTAAAATGGGTGAATGCAAGACTACGACTACACCCGTTCTGAAAGGGGTCAAATTAAGTAAGGTTGATTGTTAGAGTGATGGAGATAACAAACCTAATGTTTCTTATGTATAAACTATTGGTAGTTTTATGTATGCTATGTTGGGTACAAAACCTAATATCCACTTCGCTATTGGTCTTGTAAGTAGATATTAAGGTAATCTTGGTTGACAATATTACATAGCTATGAAAAGAATTCTAAGATATCTTAAAGGAACAAAATACTTGAAACTATGTTTCCAAGCAGATAAACTGAAAGTGGTAGAATACTCAAATGTTAACTTTATTTGGAACAAAGATGACAATAAATCAACCTCTGGATAAATATGTTTATTTGGAGGTGGAGTTATTCATTGGGCTTATAAGAAATAGGGCTATGTAACATTGCATACACAAGAAGCTGAGCATGTTGCTTGCAATATGGCTGCAACAAGTGTCGTTTGGATAAACCACTTCATACATTATTTGAAGTTGGATATAACTAATAAGCCTATTGTCATGACAATAATACAACAATTACTTTGATTAAGAGTGGAGATGATAGCTTGAGAACCAAGCATATAATGGTTAAGTACCACTATGTTTATGATATGGTTAAAAGAAATGAGATATCTATATCATATATGCCAACTAATGATATGATGATAGACCCCTTGACCAAAGGCATAACAAAGTATCTTTTTTCAAAGCATATTGCAAACATGGGTTTAAGATTTGTTTGAAGTGTATTAAATTATACGATGATAATTTTTGTATAGGAAAGAACATATTGTATATGAAAAACCACACAACGTGTATCAATTGTAATTACACTTGCAATCATAGTTGGCACGACTTGAAAAAACCCATAAAAATGGGAGGTAAAACCAGTGTCATAGACATTGGCTCAAATGACTAAGTGGGAAATATAAAGCCAGATTTGACCATTCTCGATAGTAAATCCATAGAAAACAGGAAGACATGTCATCTACCTAAAAGATAAAAAATGTATACATTAAAGATAAGATTAAAGGCTTGTAACGGAAAACCCATAATAGAAAGGACAGGGAAGACAAAGCTAGTTTCTAGTGAAAGATTTTCAATATAAATATTATAGCGAATACAGTAGAAAATGTACAAATAAAGAGAAATAAGTTCTTCCTAGTTAATACGTATGAGGGTAACATGTTCCCTTTCTTTTCTCCAGCTTCGGCCCTTCCACGTTACACGATTGAGGACTAAGATGAGGATCCTACTCGAGGTAAAGCTACCCATCATGAACATTTCAAGTACTTGTATTCCTTGTTGCAGCATCACCTCTACTGCCCAAAATGTATGCATTATCTAATAGCTCGCCTTCAAGTGAATGACATCTTGACATCGCAATCTCTTTCAAGTATACCACCTATCAGTGCAATGGGATGTGCCATCTAGAGGAGGCGAGGTGTTCTGGGATGGTTAATGATAGCTGGCACTAAAAAGGGGCAGGGCCTTTCTTGATGATGCTAAGATGGCAGGAGCTAGATGATGGAAAGTTGAGGCTATGGGATGTGCCAATGAAAGTGAAAGGCAGTTTGCCTGTTGCGACCTCAGGAACTCTATAAAAGGATCGGAAGAGATCAAAGTAAGGCATCAACACATCTAAAACCTGAATTTTTTTATTGCTTTCATTTCTTTCTTAGAAGTAGTTTACCGTAACTTTAGCTATCTGCAACAACTTGCTTGCTGTGAATGAGAGTTGTTCTCTCTCATGACTTCTATGTTTAGCTATCTGCAACAACTTGATTGCTGTGAATGAGATAGTTGTTCTCTCTCATGAATTCTATGTTGTTGCTTTCCTCACTGACCACATTGTGATCCACTAGGGCCTAAACGAACTGGGATACGCTCAGATTAATTCTTAGGCACATGCAACTGTTGCCTGAGCTTTATCCGAACCCACTGACAACAGAGGTTGATCATGTTTTTTGACATGCCTCGCACTCCATGACTGTCATCCTACGGGACTATGTGTGTGTCATTCGAATTAGTTGTTCCTTATGACAACAGATTCACATCGACGATGTTAACAAAATCAACTTTGTTACGTAATGGCTCATATCCAACCCATGTTTCTTACCAAAGAAATCTCACCTTTAACTAAATTAAGGACGAACTCAGTTTTTAGCATCACTACTACTTTAAGAATGCTCTACCATATACCCAATACCTTATTAGACTTGGGTAGCACCTATAATTCAGCTTTATAGATATTTCTGCCTTAAGACCTGTACCCACATAATAGGGTGGTTATTTAAGACCTTTCACATGAGTTTACCCAAATTGGCGATGTTTATTAGTCTCGCTTTCCTGATTACCAATCCACCTTCTTTCTTTGGTTTTCTCTCCGCTTTCCAACTGACAAGGTGTAGTTGTTTGGAGTCATCAAATCCCTTCTAGATAAATTTCTTGTAACTCTGTTTCAATGCAAATATCTTTTGGCAACCATAGGATAAATTGGCATGGCGTTTATTTTTCTAAGATTTAGATACCCACAAAAGATATTATACATAAAAGATTTAAATAGAGGAATCACATATAATGAAAATTTTAGATTTGGGAAGCGGGGTGGGGGCATCCATGGCCCCCGTAACCCCCCTTCCTTCTGCCTTTATCAAGTTGTTTAAGCCTACAAGCCAGATCGGTCATTTTCACTGCCAGTGCTGCTATGTTTTCACCAAGGTGCTGTAATCCAGTTTGACACTACGTACACTTGACTTCTCTATGCAAGTCACTAAGACATTTCATGAATATATTGAACGTTAACTTACAATGTCAAGCTGAATTAATTCACATCTATTACACACACAGTCACAAATAGTTTTATTAGATATCAACTTTATCTATCTATCTGTCTATCTATTATATGCGTGTGTAAACAATTGTGTGAATGTTTGAAATTTGACCCATTCCAAATCCGCATCTGCACCCGTGTCTGAACCCACACCGGCATTGATGTGATATAGGTTTTAAAATGATGTTTACACCTAGTCTCACAACAGGATGCACGATTGTAGGCTTATTCCTGAACCTGAGCAGCATCACTAAAACCTTCTCGTCCTTCAGGTCTCCCATTGTCCAAGTGCTGATCTTCACATAAGTATCCCGTCTCCTTTTAGATCAGTATTTCTTCTTCATATGGCATCCATCCCCTCCCCTTGCTTGAAGATGACAAGGTAGTCTCAGTTGATTCAACATCAAACTGGAAGAACATAATCATCTTCAGCGTTAATCTAACATCAAAATGCAACATTCTAATGCGTGACTTCTATGGACTTCAGTAGCATAACTTGAGAAACCACTAAGATTAAGAAAACTTCGTTCTTTTCATATTCCTCGAGCTCAACCAAGCCTTTCCTCATACTAGGTGTGGTTAGCCAGAGGGGGTCCAGTGGAGGACCTGTCGCGGTTCTTGCACCATTCTCGCCTACGCATGGCCACCTTCATAGTTGTGAAACCTTGCCTGGCTGGCTCATTTTCTGGCTGCAACTCCATTGAGGAAATGACGACGAGTTTCAACTACCTTGCCTGGCTGCAACTCCATTGAAGAAATGAGGACATGAGTCATCTCCAAATATATACCATTCGAGAATTCTACCAGTGTTCTAAAGCTGGAAAAACGTGTGCGTTGGTGACTTACACAAATCTAAACAAGAAAAGATCGGATAATTTTGATCTGGCACTTACGACTCTTTACACTTCCTGATTATTGACCGATTATTGCACTTTATTAGTGAGTTAACTTATCAAAACGATCATCTGGAATAATTCACATACTATACGATTTCATGGCACTGCCAAGAAAAAGAAAGAGCTTCGCTTTGATGGTTCTATTGTTTTCCACCCATCATTCCTTTATTTTCAGTCTACAACTTGTAATATTAGCATATTCTAAATAATAATAAATACATTTCTACTGCGCCAGTAATTTTTTATAATTTCCATCTCTTGCACCAACACCTGCAGCCAAGTGACACGTAAAAGGTATTGAACGTGCACGGGTACAAAAAAAAGTTTATTTCTGGCCATCCCCAAAACCACTTTTTCTTATGTTTGAATAGCCGAAAAAGCTTTTTCCGGCGGTTAAACGGTTGCAAAGGCTGACGACACTTCAAAAAAAGGTCAGAAAAAACCTTAGGAAATACTCACAAAACTACATAAAATAGTTAACCTCGTTGAAACCAACAACAACAACAACTAAGCCTTTTCCCATACTAGACGGGGTCGGTTACATGAATTCTTTATTTCCACAAAGCCCTATCATGTGCCATGTTAGCAGTTAACTCACAATAAGCAATATCATTGTTTATTGTTTCTTTCCAACACTTTTGTTGTCGTCCTCTACCTCTTTTAATACTTTCAAAATATAGTTTTTCATACATTCTTAAAGGTTCTTTTAATCTTCTTTCTATATGTTCAAACCATCTTAAACGATATTCTCTCATTTTATCCTCTATTGGTGTCACTCCTAATTTGTTTCTAATAAACTCATTATGTATACGGTCTTTTCTTGTATGACCACTCATCCATCTCAACATCTTCATTTCTGTAATAAACATCTTTTGTACATGTTGATAATTAATCGTCCAACACTTAAAACCATAAAACATGGCAGGTCTAATTGTTGCTCTATGATATTTACCTTTTAACTTTAAAGGTATCTTCTTATCACAAAGAATACCTGATGCTCCTCTCCATTTTAACCAACCAACATTAATTCTATGAGTAACATCTCCATCAATTCTTTCATCACTCTAATAAATTGACCTTAGGTATTTAAAACTTTCCTTTTGAGGGATGTAATGTGTACCAATTTTAATTTTTATGTCTTCTAAAGTAACAAAATCATCAAACTTACATTCCATATATTATGTCTTTGTTCTACTAAGTCGAAAGTCTTTACTTTCTCATGTTTCTCTCCATAGTTCCAATTTTCTATTAACTTTTTCCTTAGACTCCTACGCTAACACAATGTCATCTACAAATAACATACACCAAGGTACTTCATCTTAAATATGTTTTGTTAACTCATCAATCACCATTATAAATAAGTATGGACTTAAAGTTGATCCTTGATGTAACCCAATATTAACTTCAAAGAAGTCTATCATTTCTTCAAGAGTTCTCACACATGTCTTTGCACCATCGTACATGTCTCTTATAAGGTTTATGTATGTCAATGAGATACTTTTCTTTTCCAAGGTTCTCCAAAGAACCTCTCTTGGTACCCTATCATAAGTTTTTTCTAGATCAATAAATATCATGTGAAGGTCTTTCTTTTTTTCTCTAAAATGTTCCATAAGACGTCTCAAAAGGTGAATCGCTTCAACAATAAATCTGCATGGCATGAATCAAATTGGTTCTCTATTGTACTCGATATTTGTCTTTGTAGATATTAAAATTTCACTCCAATCCTATGTAGAGACTTGAAATAAACTTCTCAACCTACTTCGTTTATGCGCGATCGTGCCAGCTAGATTTCAAAACTAGTAAAGTTGTAAATCTGACTTTGTGGGCGATTATGGCTAAGCGAGATCTTTTCACCTTAGGCCTTCTTGAATCGATGCTCAAGAGTCAGCCTAGGCGCTTTGAGGATTCATTTGTGCAGGTGTGATTTGAAATCCACTTAAAGAAAATTTGAGAGACTTGATCAAATTCGTGCACTTGGTGTTTTGAAAACAAATTTGGCCAAGTTCTAAAAAACAGAAACTTTTCAGACCTTGTTTTCTGATTTTCTTTCAGTGACTTTTGAATCTCCAAAAATCAGGAAAAATTTAAAATGAACAAGAAAAAGTGTAAAGATTTTGAAAATATTTTTATTCTATTTTTTAGGGTTATGGTTATTTAGAATTAAATCAGGAAAATGTCTCTATTCAAACACTCGGAACGGTTCTGTCAAAGAAATACAAAGACTCAAAGAAAGGTCAGTATCTCGATGCACAAAGCTTTGATTTTCTTGTACTTGGTCTTATTGGAAAGCTATGAATATATGATTTCCAATTAACTAAGTTTCACTGAAATTGGAAGATTACAGATAAAGTTATAGGATTATTACCTAGGCTCTCTTGAAGGAAATACAGTTTTGACAGAGATAGTTATAAAATTTCTCGATCTTACATACTTTTAATTACGTGGTTGCACGTTCCTAAAGTTCTTCAAAATTTTATCCTATGTGGGCTTTTGTGCATAGATGAAGTGTTCCAAATTTCAAGACCATCGGATAAAAAATGAGAGAATAAAAATTAAAACATCAAACATATACAGAGGAGATACTGAAAACGATTTTTCTGTGTTTACAACATACGTGATGCAACTCACCCGAAATTAAATGGCATAATCACAGCAAACTTAAAGTAAATTACTGAAGAAAAATGAATGTAAAGATATGTATTAGATTAAGCATAGAGGGGGTTAAGAGTTATAGGAGTTTTATAGAATATAGAGATGTAGAAGCAAGAAAGCAAACAAGTAGAGTGCATATCTACTTGCTATTACAACATGGGGGAGACGAAGCTCAATTATTACAACCCCTTTCTTGAATTGAATGTTAAGAAGAGAATCAAGATTAACAAAGAAAAAGAAATATTTACTTAACAGCCTCTAAGAACAAACGGACACAAGGAGGATCATCTCCTTCCTCTCCTTTCTCTTCTTCCTCTCTTTTCTTTCTTCTCTCTTTTTCTCTCTTTCTCTCTCTAATTTGCAGCACCTCCTACCTACCCTAGACTCTCCCTCTCTCTTAACTCCAACCTTGAGAAGCCTCTCTCTAAGTGCAAGATGCTGAAAACGTCTCCCTAGGCCAAGGGGGGGTCTTGTCTAGACCTTGCCATGGGGTGGGTTGGACATAGGTCTTTTGGGGCGGGTTGGACGTGGGTCTTTTGGCCCATGTCTTGCTCCACTCCTTGATTAGTTGCTGGATCAAATCCTTCACGTGGGCAAGTTTTGGGGTCCCCTCATAACATGGTTGGGCCAGCCCCATGTGGTCTTGGTTTGGTCTTCGGCCCAAGCTAGGCGTGAACTCGGCTAGGCGCTTCCAAGTGTCATCGTTTAGGCTTGACTTCAACATGGTGTTACCTTGGCTGATTGACTTCCATTGTGGCTCATCCCATCCTCTTTTTGGACCAGCCTAAGGCGTCCTAGGGTACAGCCGAGTCATGGCAAGGTGTGGCCCCAAGGTAGGCTAGATGGGTTTGAGCCAAGTGGGTCCGATTGACCAAGGTGGACTAGGCGAGTTAGGTCCGGCCAAGGTTAGTGTGATTCAAGGCAATTTGGTCTAGCCAATATAGTTTGATCAAGACTAAGTCATGGATCATGGTTAGGTTATGTTCAATCCATAAAGGAGAAATAGGTGGGTTCGGTTGTTTAGTCTAAACTTAGGATTTTGAATCCACCTTGCATGCTCGAGCCATGTCTTCATGAAGCTTTGCCTTGATGAGCCCCCGGGATCCGATGATGTGAGCTTGACCATATGCCTTGGGTCTTCAAGTCCTGCTTTGTCGGGGTCCACCTGAGCTCATTCCATGATTGGGCCTGCTTTAACCGAATCCTTGATCCTCAGTGATTCTTTGGAATGGAGGATTCGGTTTTATCCCTATTTATGGTTTCAAATATTTCCTTATTTAAAACCATTTCATTTTGAAATATATTTAAAAATATTGAGTTTTGTCAAAATCTTCAAATATTCTTTTGAAAACAACTGAGTTCCACTTCTAGTATTTGCTTATATTGGCGACCTGCTTTCGCCCGTGAGTTGATCTTTACCATGTCAACCACTTTAACCCTTTGTTGGGTATAGGGTATCAAACCACTTTAACCCTATATGGGTGTAGGGTATCAAACCATTTTAACCCTGGATGGGTGTAGGGTGTTGGACCACTTTAACCCTTAATGGGTGTAGAGTCCCAGAGTAGGACTCTTCTCAATCGGGCTAGTTTTTTAGACCTGATTTGGATTTGATTTGATTTTAAAAGGTTTTTGATGAATTTGACATTTAGCAAACATGTTTGGGTTTGGTTCCCAATGTATCATTTATATTTGAAGAAAATTGTTTAAAACTATCATTTCTTTAGATGAAATCATTTGAATAGGCAGAATGCTGTCAATTTGGGCTTGAGGGCAAAGCAATCATTTTTTTGGCTCTTTGTCAAAATTTGATTTTTTTTAGAGAGGTGCAATTTATCTTTATTTTGAGGTTTTCACGAAATTTTGATGTAGAAATGAGTTTGTTTAAGGTGTCTTTATTTGAAAGCCCTTAAAAGACTCAAAGTCGTAATTTTTTTTTAAAAAGATAAAATTTCTAAAAGATCATATTATTTTGAGAAATTTTTTGGGTGTTTACAGATTCCCCTCTTTGGCATTAACCCAAATTTATTTGGTTAATGGCAAAGAATAACACCCATAAGAAAATTTTATTTTTTTGGAATTTTAGAGTTGATTTGGGTTGAATCAAGATTTCATGAACTTTTCCATTTTCGTTAAGGGATTCATTTCTTAGACTTGGGTTATCCTAATTCGAATGGAAGAGGATTTATAGCAAGGGTGACTCACATTGATGGTGGTCGACCAATGCAAGGATCATATATGCATAAGGCCATAATTTCATAGTATGACTCATTAACTTGATACTCCGATAATTCGCACAATTCTGAATGTTTCCCTTATTCTTGTATATGGGTATAAGTGTACTCGCTCTCTATTCCTTGGGTATTTTTGGGTTTCTCCATATTTTATTAAATAATCTTGTGAGCCAAGTGATTCTTGTTTTTCTTAGGATTTTCCAAACTTGTATGAGAATATTGTCTTGTCCTATCGATTTACCATCCTTCATATGTTTAAGAGCATCTTTGACTTCATTCTTTTGAATACGTCAGTAGAAATTGTGTTTTATATACTTTTCTGATTTGGCTAACTCTCCTAAGTTAATACTAATATCTTTATTTTCATTAAAAAACTTATAAAAATAGTTTTTTCATCTATTTTTTATATCATCATTTGCTACTAGAATTTTCCCATCCTCGTCTTTGATGCATCTAACAAAATTAAGATCCTTATTTTTCTTATCTCTAGCCCTAACTATCCTTAAAAATATCTCTTTCACCCTTTTTTTAGTTGAGTTTTTTATATAAATCCTCCAAAATTTTAGCTTTTGCTTTGTTGACGGCCTTTTTCACTTCTTTCTTTGCTTTCTTATAAGCCTCTAAAGTTTTACTAGTTTTCTTAGTATAATGTAATTTGTAACATGCTTTCTTTGCCTTGATTTTATTTTGCACTACGTCACTCTACCATCAAGCTTCTTTTTGTGCCGGTACACCTCCCTTAGATTCACCTAACACATCTTTCGTCACTTTCTAATATGTATAGTCATATTGTTCCACATATCACAAGGTGTACTAACATAATTCTTGACATCTACTTGAAGGACTTTCTCTTTAAATGTACCTTCTTTCTCACTTTGAGGTTCCACCATTTAGTTTGAATAGCTCGATATACTCTTTTCTTCTTTGTCCACTTTTTTACCTATAAATCCATAACTAAAAGTCTATGTTGGGTGTTTAACCTTTCTCCTAGAATTACCTTGCAATATTTACAATGGGCTTTATCTTTTTTCCTATAAATAAAATAATCAATTTGTGTTTGTTATAAGCCACTCTTCTAAATAATTAAATGTTCATCTCATTTTTTTAAGATTGTATTGAATATAAAGAGATCAAATGTCATAACAAAATTTAAAATCTCCCTACCTTCCTCATTTCTATCCTCAAAACCAAAGTTTTCATGAATACCTTGATATCCTAATGCCCCTTTACCGACATGTCCATTAAGTCTCCTCCTAAACAAATGATCTCCCTTTGTGAAATTCTTTGAATCACCTTGTCTAACTCCTCCCAAAAAATCGTCTTTATACTAGCTTATAGTCCTACTTGGGATGCGTAAGCACAAACTATATTCAAAACCTCTGCTCCTAACACTAATTTTAATGTCATGATTCGGTCACCATATCATTGTATGTCTACTATACTATCCTTTAAATCTTTATTTATGATAATACCAACTCCGTTTCGAGCCTTTTCCTTACCTGAGTACCATAATTTAAAACCTTTATCATCTATCTCCTTTGCTTTTTCTCCAACCCACTTTGTCTCTTGTAAACATAAGATATGAATCTTTCTTCGAATCATAGTATCTACCACCTCCATTAACTTACCAGAATGTTCCGATATTCCAAGAACCAATACAAATCTTATTATCTAGAACTAACTTCCTTACCCCCCACATTGGTCCATATTAAAAATGCGGAGACCCTCTCTTTAATTTATTCACTACATTCGGGTGGTAATGTAGTGTGACTAACTTCTTTACCCACACCCGTCCATGATGTGGGAACCCTCTCTGCACTTGATTTACTATATCTGGGCGAAAATGTAGCGACACTTGCTTATTTTTCACTGCATTCGGGCTCTACAGCGCATCGCTAAGAGGAGATGCCCGACGCAATGCTCATAATTTGTATAATCCATGGTATAAAAATCTGATAAAGTTTTACATTGGCTTTCGAAAGCGTAACACAATCCTCCACCTTTATCCGGGCTTGGGACCGGCCATGCAAGGGTGATCCCTTACATGGGCGGAGTTGAAACCATTGGGAATAATTCATTTTTGATGCTTCATTTGATCGTCTCAAATCCCTAAAAGTACTGGAAAACAATTTTTAGAATTTTCTCATAAAAGAGTAGTGCTCTTTTTGCTCATAGTCTGACCATGGGAAATGCCTCATAGAAAACCATGAGAAATAATCTACTTATATTATGACACTTTCAATAATTCAAATTTTCACATGGATTTAATAATTGAATTCCATCACAAACACCTGATATACAATTTGATATTATCATAATATAATTTATCTGATAGATTTATATATAAATAAAATAAAAATCAATGTCTAATTTACAAATATTTTGAATGAGTACATAAATGTCATATGGGCTAAATAAAACTAAATTCAATATCCAACATTACAAACTTTTAAAATGATTACATAAATGCCATATGGGCCGAATACGTCCAAAACCAATGACTAATATTACAAACATTTAAAACGAGTACAAAAATAAAAAGAAGTCATTGGACTCTGATGTTCATCCAATTACTGTTCTTCCTGCTCCCGTAAACTTACCATGCAAGTATAGTTGCTGATTCCCTTTATACGACAAAACGGATTTACTGATTTAGGAGGTTTTGATACTTGCCATGTGAAGAATGAGCATAAATCATGCTGTCTCATAAGTGGTGAGCCGAAACACCCAAGCTTGAGCTGTTCATGATTCGTCTAATTATGTCATAAGCCCATAAGATGAATTCGGCATTCGTCCCTTCTCGGCATGTTTGTAAGTAGCACGGTTCAACAAGCTGAGGTAAGTCATTGCTCAACCACCCACTGGCAGACTAGTCATCAATTATTGCAAGAGAACTTAATATCAATAACTATATATATCAAATATTTAACATGCGTGTTCGTCAAGACGCTGAGGTCAAGCTACATATATATAACATGCGTTATTAATATCAAATATCAATAACTATATATATCAAGAACTTAATATCAATAGCTGAGGTCAAGCTACATACTATCAATTTTTGTGAGCTCTAACAAGCCGAGACAAGGGAAGCTTAGCATGCGTGTTCGTCATTGTCTTGTCAAGCGAAACAAGCTGAGATTAACTTAACAAATGAGCTGATGACAAGCTCATTTCTATAATGAATAACGGAAAAATGGAACCGGCTCAGCTCTTTCAGCATGTTTTACAGTCCTACATTCAACAACGAAAGCCTCAGAAGATGCTGGGCCTATCGAACTTGGTCTAGGTCACAAGCAGTAGAGGATTAGATTCTCGATATGTATCAAGATACCTGAGATGCATATAACATGGCAAGCACACACACATATCTAGATAGATAGATATGTATGTGTATACATGTATATATATATATATATATATATATATATATATATATATATATATATATATATATATATATATATATATGCTTGCCATGCTATAGGCTTTCTTATCCTTGAAAATTTCAGACATTCAATCTAAGAAAGGGATGATCTAGATAAAGATCAAAACGTACCATGTGAATCAAATAATAGAAAGCCAAAAATATGTGTGCTTTCACTTTTTAACCTCAACCATCAATCTCCTTAATGGAATGGTTGAGATTTGAAAGAATACAGTAAGCATGTAACATCACGATTATATTAGACTCGATACATATTAAAAGTCTAGGATTGAAACACACACACCCTTTATACTATCCACACACCTGTTTCTGTTTTTTCAATTTTGCCCCTGCTCAAAATGAATAATCCCCATCATGTTCCTAAGAAAGCTGTGGTTCTCTCCATTCCTCTCTTCTCTATGTGTTTTCACCACTGCCTGTGAAGCCCATGACTCAAACCACTTCTCATAAGCACGATTTCATCCTCTCATATTTTTTTGGATTCAACGGGCAAGGAAGAAGAAGGAGAAAAAGGAAAGAAGCTTATTCGAAGAGAGATTCAATGACTTTTTGAGGTACATTGTTGATTTGATATATTTTTTGTCATTTATTTAGTGTTTTTATTCTTTTTTTGGTCAAAATCGTAGCGTAAATACCCAATGGATTTCAGCATCAAGACACATGTGTATCTCTTATGCGGGAGATGCGCCTATGCCATAGGAGACATGGATCATCCGTGTTTCTCAGTTGATAGGAGATGTGGCTGGGTCAGGGGTCTCCTACTTGGGAGGTGGTTGGGCCGTGTATCCTCTTTTTTAGGTGATAATACAATATGCACCGACTCTTATCTGTAGATATGTCAAAATGGGCCTGGTTCGGAGGGCCATGCCAGCGAATCCTGACCCATGTTTTAAGTTGGGTCAGGTTGAACCGTAGGGCCATAGTCCCATTACTTATTGGATCGGGTTTATAAGACATGGTCCAATATAATTCAACATTATACCCGTCTCATATTGACGTCAAGAATTTGTCAACTCTTAACTCTTAAGTTTTGAACTTTTAGTTTTAGGGTAATGCATCTGTCGCCCAACCTAACCGACCAGAAGACGCTGCGTATCATCCAGCATCCTCACGGCCTCATTGCTCACCTCAACCAGCAGCTCCTCTTCCTCCCCCCACTGTCTATTCAGCCAACGAGTTGTCTCTCCTTCCCTCTGTCGAACTGCCTGGTATGATTTAAGTGAAGCGATATACAAATTTGTGGAAGCGATTGTAATTGGAATAACTCATGCGATTTATTAAATGTTGTGGTCTTGCATATGGAATCAAAGAGTAAGCTTGAAAAGGTAGATGAGATCTTAAATCTTGGGGTTGCTAAGATTAGTAGGCAAATATATGATGAGGAAATCTTGCTTATATTTTCCTAGGAATAATAAGGAACTCTAGCATGAATTAGTTGCATTCTGTTATAGCTTAAACTCATTAGGAAGGCCAATTTTTATGAAATTGTACAATTCTTCAACATGTAACTTGCAGACTCTGTATCTCTATTCTCTGAATCCCTGAGCATTGGTTTAACATGTTGTGTTCAACATGTAATTATACATATTCTAATTAAAAAAAGAACCAATAGTTTAGAACTACTGGTTTCAGTTTCATGATAGGTGAAACTATAAGTGAAGCAGGTGGCTTCCGGTTTTGGGTTTTGTTTAGTGAGAAACTGTTTTTGTTAACTTTCTTTCTTATGGATATTATATTTTTTCCTTTCCTCATGTGTTCAACCTTTAAGCTTTTTTTATTCGTCTTGTCTACAACATCTTTTTCAAGTATGCACACGATTTTTTTAAATTTTTTAATATAATTTTAATATAGATTATGGAGATTAATCCAAATCAGGATGACAACCTTCATGTGGTAGATGAAGAACATATTATTTCACCTACTGTTGACTCTACTACAAGTGTTAAATTTGAACTCCTTCCAAATAAAAAATTAAAAGAATTGACATTGGATGTGTGATCATTTTTACAAAAATTGGAAAGAATAATAACGGTATAGAAAGAGCAGCTTGTAATGCTTGTAGGATCCAATACAAAGTTAGTGTCAAACCTGATCCAAAGGTTGGAAATTATGGGGTATTACATTTAAAATGTTGTATTCAAGTTTGTAGAAAAATAACTTTTCATCATGTGGGTCAAACGATTATGGAGCAAGATGAAAAATTGAGATGTAAAAAAATAGATTAGTAGAAGCAATTATTAAGCACAACTTACCTTTTTGCTTTGTTGAGTATGATAAGATTAGAGCTTGGGTGAAATATCTAAATCATGATACAATAAATCATTTGATTTATCTTTTTACATCTTAAATTTTCATAATAAAAAATGAAAAGATAAGTTGAATTAGAAATTTGGGTCTAGCTTTGTATAGCAAAACTTCAAAAATTAAAGCTTCATACATGGGTCAAGAACAACCCCAAATGCAAGTATCATACTATAATCACTCCAATATTTATCAAAATTTACTTTCATATCAATAATCATCTCTCTAATAATATCATCTTCACAATTGAAATGATCATTCAACATACATTCAATTTTCCAAACTTGCAAAAAGTATAGGTTAGAAGTTGGGTAAGAAGAACCGGACATCAAATTTTCATAATATTATTCCAAAAATCACAAATTTTCTCTGCTCTTTGCCAATCTTAAGATGTTGGACGACATTTAAAATCTATATTAACTAACGAGAGATTATGGAAAGCTTTTTCATATAGCTTGCACTATCAATCATCATGTATGTCGAGTTTCATTTGGTTGTTACATCTAAACACAACCAACTTCTACATCAATATATGCTTGTTCTACACATTCTTTAAATTTCTTTGATCTTGTATATGATGATTTTACATATTTGACACTCTCTCTAATATTACACAATGCATGTGTAGCCACTTTCAAGCTATCTTGAATAATGAGATTTAAAATGTGGGCACAACAACAGATATGAAAAATTCACCATTATAACAAAGAATTATGCAAGAAAAGCTGACCTTTTCCCATCTTCACCAATATATATACGGTAATAAAAAATAATTTCTTATCTATACCACATTCTTTCCCTATTGACTAAACTAATAGTTTTTGTTCTACGTGACTAAACTAATAGTCTTCTTGAACTTATAAAGCCTTTCAATGATGAAGATATTAGCAGTTTATTTAGTATATTTGATCTTGTAATGTATGGAATATTTCGTGAAGAATAATCTTTTCCATCTTTGTTGCTTAGAGCAATATGCTTTAATCAAACTCATTTCTATAAGTATTTGATGAGAATTCATGATATGGATATGTTCTTGATCTTATAAAGGCTTTCATGTTCGTAGGTTTCCTCAGTTGATGATAGTCTTGATTTTATAAAGGCTTTCAATGATGAAGATGTTAGCAGTTTACTTAGTATATCTAGCCTTATAATATATGGAACATTTTGAGAAGAACAATCTTTTCCATCTTTGCTGCTTAGTGCAGTATGCTTTAATCAAATTCATTTCTCTAAGCATCTTATGAGCATTCATGATATGCATATGTTCTTGATCTTATAAAGGCTTTCATGTTCGTAGGTTTTCTAAGTTGATGATAGTCTTGATTTTATAAAGGCTTTCAATGATGAAGATGTTAGCAGTTTACTTAGTATATCTAGCCTTGTATTATATGGAACATTTTGAGAAGAACAATCTTTTCCATCTTTGCTGGTTAGTGTAGTATGCTTTAATCAAATTCATTTCTCTAAGCATCTTATGAGCATTCATGATATGTATATGTTCTTGATCTTATAAAGGCTTTCATATTTCTATCTTGAAGTTAATATTGGGTTACATCAAGGATCAACTTTAAGTCCATACTTATTTATAATGGTGATTGATGAGTTAACAAAACATATTCAAGATGAAGTACCTTGGTGCATGTTATTTGCATATGACATTGTATTAGTGGAGGAGTCTAAGGAAAAAGTTAATAGAAAATTGGAACTATGGAGAGAAACATTAGAAAGCAAAGGCCTCCAACTTAGTAGAACAAAGACAGAATATATGGAATATAAGTTTGATCATTTGGTTACCTCAGAGGACATAGAAATTAAAATTAGCACACATTGCATCCCCCAAAAGGAAAGTTTTAAATACCTAAGGTCAATTTTTCGGAGTGATGGAAGAATTGATGGAGATGTTATGCATAGAATTAACGCTGGTTGGTTAAAATGGAGAGGAGCATCTGGTATTCTTTGTGATAAGAAGATACCATTAAAGTTAAAAGGTAAATATTATAGAGCAGCAATTAGGCCTGCCATGTTCTATGGTTCTGAGTGTTGGGCAGTTAATCATCAACATGTACAAAAGATGTTTGTGACAGAAATGAAGATGTTGAGATGGATGAGTGGTCATACAAGAAAAGACCGTGTACATAATTAGGTTATTAGAAACAAATTAGGAGTGACACCAATAGAGGATAAAATGAGAGAATATCGTTTAAGATGGTTTGGACATATAGAAAGAAGATCAAAAGAAGAACGTGTAAGAAGGTATGAAAAACTAAATTTAGAAAGTATTAAAAGAGTTAGAGGATGACCACAAAAGTGTTGGAAAGAAACAATAAAGAATGATCTAGCTTATTGTGAGTTAACTGCTAACATGGCACATGATAGGGATCTGTGGAAACAAAGAATCCATGTAGTCGACCCCGTCTAATATGAGAAAAGGCTTAGTTGTTGTTGTTGTTCTTAGTTGATGAGGACATATAGGTGTTCGTGCTCTTTGGTTCCTCACTTAACTCGACGCCTACCCCCACATACTAGCTAGTGGGTCGACTGGACTAGGAATAGGTAGCTCGCTGAATAATGCAGTCTCAGTGCTCCCATGGTGCTTTTTTTTGTCTATGGGCCTGAAGGGTCCTTTGCCTCAGCTCTTCTTCTCTCCTTGTCTTCTTTAGGAAGCCCCTGCTTCATTCCCCCTGATGTGATGTCCCGAAGGGCCCGATCTTATAAAGGATTTCAATGATGAAGATGTTAGTAGTTTACTTAGCATATTTGATCTTGTAATATATGGAACATTTTGTGAAAAATAAGCTTTTCCATCTTTGCTTCTTAGAGCAATATGCTTTAATCAAATTCATTTATCTAAGCATCTTATGAGCATTCATGATATGTATATGTTCTTGATCTTATAAAGGCTTTCGAATGCAGGCAATTGGTTTAAATGTAGGCAATCAATTATAAAGGCTTTCATGTTTACAGGTTTTCAAATGTAGGCAGTTGGTGAATATACCTTTTGGTCTTATGTGACACCATCTAAATCTTTATCTATCTATCAAATGCTTTCATGAACCCTTTTGCATGTCACTTAGTCGTGTTACTATTGGTTATGAGAAGAAATTGTTTGGTGGAATGCAGGATTCTGCAAGATCAACACATATGCATGCATGCAAGGAATCACGTTGGCTTTGGGCTTGTGCGAGAAAGTTAACATTTTTGGGTTTGGAAAATCATTAAGTTCCAAGCATCACTATCACATTATGTTACGAGTCTCTCAGTCTCTCATATGAAGATTCTCTGTTTAGTCATATACAACTGATTTGAATTCTTGATATGTAGTTTTCATTCATTGGGGTAACCGCATTATAATCTTATTAGAAGAAGCTCTCTCAAAATTCAAATCACGTAGTCATGTTGTCTCTTTGCATCTTTTTGTTTTGAACATATGTACCTCTAAATGACAGTTCACGGTTTCGTTCCCTGGCTAGGCATCATAGCCCTTAGTTTTAATAGAACAATCTTTTCCACTGGATGAGAATGCATGATATGTATGTGTTCTTGATCTCATAAAGGCTTTCATGTTCAAGGTTTTCTCAGTTTTAATAAAACAATCTTTCTCATCCTTTGTTTTATCCTAAAAACTTGCTCTCTATAATATGGGTTGGGCCGGGACTGGGGGACATTTTATAGGCCCATCCAAAATTTGGCCTGGCCCACATTTTCCTCGGCCCACCAAGGCCAAGGCCGGTCCAGTCCAGCCTAATCTATATTGACATCTCTACTTATTTGTTTCACACATTATTCTTTTCTACATGTAAGTGGTACAAGTAGAAGGGCATAAGATCATTACATGATCTAGAAGACGTAACACGATATCGTATAGAGGGCAGTCACGTAGATGACAATAAGCATAAACAAAGAAATTGACAATAAGCATAAAGAAAGAAATTTTGGCTAATACACATAACAATGAAGTCAAGTTTGGAAGATATTTTGAGTGATATATTAGACATTAATATCGATTAAGGATTGGTTGGAGATTAAGTTTGGAGCCATCAAGTTTGATGTGCTCCGAACCAATTTTAGGAGAAGGGACTTACCAACAAAAAAAAGATTGTATTGTATTTGTTGTATCAGCTTGGTTGTACATTATATCAAGACAAATTTAGAGACAAAATGTCAATAAGAATTATGCATCTCTCGGCTCATAGCATTTGGAGGGTCAACAATAGTGCTTGCGGTACAACAACATTGGCATACTTGTACATGTAGCTAGGAAAGGCTCCATGTAACGATTTTTGCTCTTTTTGTTTTATAAAGTACTTTCATATAGTTAGTTTTGATAATTCAATAATTAAATTATATGTTGTAATCGTAGGGATGAATTTATGAGTATTTCTCAGCCTTTAGAGTAAGCATGTAACTAGAATGGATTGATGAAAAACCACGAGTATGCCAGTGGATAGAAAATCTCTGTCACAAGTATTCTTCTATCCATAAACTTTCTAAGTATCATAAGCAATTGGATTTGATAATGGTAGAGGAGGTAAATTTATCAAACTACAACTATCTCTTATATTTTATATTGAATGAAGCCTGGGATATTATAATTTGTATCATTTTTTATGTAATGTCGATTGACTGACAGTTATATAGTTATGCAAAGTACTTGAATTTTAATGCATATAAGTTGTAGAGATACCATGAATATATTTGTTGGTTGGTTGTTGTAAAACCAATACTAGATCAAGTAGTTTAATAGGTCAACCTCCATCAAGGTATCTCAATTGTACTAACACGTCCATATGTTAAAAATAGGTTAGCAAAGCCCCATGCATATAAGGTGCAATACAAGTCACATGACACCATTTGAGATATACAATGCTCATACTATTTTGAGCTTGAGTATTTTGACATCCTATTAGTGTATCCTCATGAGTGCAATGAGCACATCAATTGATAGAGACATAGGAACGGTGCTATGAAAAAGTACATTAGTTGACGACATTTGATGAGGGGCAATAGATTATGGTGAGGATGCATGAGCTTGGGGGTGCAGATGAACCATGCACTGGATTTACATCTTATTTTTAGGGTTTTGGAGTATTCTTTGTATTATTCATTCATGTATATATAAATGACATTTCAGTTCCTCATTCATCGCCCCTCAATATAATTAAACAAATGCATAATTGGGTACAATTGGTTTGAATTAATGAGTTCATCTAAATTGAAAATTAATTATATTTATAAAATACAAAAACATCTAATAATTGTTCTCAATGTCATGTACTATATCATTTCTGCATCCTCTTGTTTGTATATAC
Source organism: Brasenia schreberi (assembly GCA_036023115.1). NCBI lineage: Eukaryota > Viridiplantae > Streptophyta > Magnoliopsida > Nymphaeales > Cabombaceae > Brasenia > Brasenia schreberi. The sequence continues at coordinate 6,378,799 of JAYKKT010000069.1, read as the reverse complement.
ATCTCAATACATGCATAGAACAATCGATTTGAATTCTCAATGCTATCATGTCGATATCATTATCAATATAAAAAAAAATAAGAGGCATCGGGGAGCCATCAACCATGTGTATCTAAAAGAAATAGAATACAACATAAGATAAGTTACAAATTAGATATACTAAATGCTTAAATGATATCTATGTAGTATAAAGACACTATCATTACCGCTAGAAAATATCATGTTAAATGAAGATAGTACATATACCACATCTCTGACAACTAGTTGTTCATCGCCTGATACTAACACCAGAAATATCCTCAACCCCCTCGTATAGAAGAGTACCAATGTCACGCTCTATTGAGTAGCGACGACCGCATCTATGTTTAGCATAAACATCTAATAGTCAATGGAATAGGAGTCATCGTTCATGTATGTAATACGTCGATTAGCAGCATCAACACCACCTCTTCAATGAAAACTCATGAGTATTGATTATGCCAATGTATCACTTCCTTCAAGCACTATCTATGAGTTTTATGCTATCACTCCTCCCCTCATCCCAAAAGTTCACCAATAACTTGATGCTTACAATTTTCATTTCCAACAACCACCCAATCATTTACAAATATGCCCATATATCATAGTATCATCATCTCATATAATGGTTCAAAGTCTAGTTGTCTCGAAGTGTTCTTATTAGGAGACCAAATATGAGAATCAAGAAACTCAATATTTGAAAGGGGATCACAACTCCATGATGAGGAATGACTCATCCTCGAATAGGCCTCATGCTCTCAACCACGTCCATGCCGTCCTCTTCAAGAGGCATTCCTATGTGATCGGCAATGTGGGTCATGTTCAACTTTCTCTAAAATGGATCAACTATTAACAATTGTATCGATTCATCATATTTAAGAAGAAGGTTGATCTTGTGAGTATACGACAACCCATGTGAACATCATAATGTACATCAACATATGATTGGGTCTAAACCTACTATCTCAACATAATTGTACTCCCTTACAATGAAGTAAAGAGCCTGTGGAGTAACTGAGGAATGATTTCTATGAGTTTGTAATATACAATTCGATCAATGAATGTATTTGTTACCAAATTGTATCAAATCTCTTAGTTATTGAGAAACCCTTTCAATCATATGTGTACTTTTCATCCTACTTATCATTACAAAATAATTATTACAATATTTTAAAAATCATGAACAATATATATATATATATATATATATACATTAACAACCAATTTTATAAACTTATTAATTGTATTAGTACCATAGTGAGTCATCCTATCTATCGATGTTGAGATAATTCTCTCTTTATACGAATCCAACCACTGCTCTTTAACATAAGAGAGCATAGCAATTTTTTTTTATTTCAATTCTATTACCTCCATTGCCTCTTTGTAGTTGCCTCATATGGTGAATAAATGACCTTCCTCCAACTTGCATCAAATGCATACATCGTATGTTTATTCTTTGTCAATTTTGTAATGAATGCTTCAATATTTTTCATAATGTGACATTCACACAAGAAGTGTGTGGCATCCAAGAATATGAATTGAATGACATTTATCAACACCAGGTCATGATTATTATAGATTATACATAAAAAGTTGTTTGGAGTGCATAACTCTTTCACACACCTCAAAGTTGTTTGAAGTGCATAACTCTTTCATACACCTCAATACCAAACATAATTTTCTTTTTTCTCTGTACTCATAAAAGCAAAGCCACAGAAAAATTCTTGTTAGTTGATATGAACTTGATAACTAGAAGAAAATATATCTTTATACATAAAATTTATAGATTATATCAATTGTTATAGACTATGTAAGAAACTATATTAAAAACATGAAAAAAACTCTTACATGTTTGTCTTATATGTGCTATCAAACTTAAATACCCATGGAAGTGCATGCAATAGTTTGACTAAATGAGGATGTGCAAACACAACTTGCTAACGATATTTGTATCAGGTATCTTAAGATGCCATATGTGATTCTGGTGAGCTTCTAGATCATTTAATAGTTGATGTAAAACAATTTGAGAACCTTATCTTTCTTCATAATTTTCACTCTTGCATTGTAAATATTCCTTATTGTATTAAAATTTGACTCATCAACCTACTTCAAATACATCAAAATATGCTTAGATTTGTAATAACTTTTTATAAAGTCATTTGTCTCACTATACTCAGATTCACTCAATCTACTTACAAAAGCATGACCTTCAAGATACAAGCCTAGAGGGTGGTTATGTATCTCATTTACTACATTCAACTTTCAACAATCATCGATTACACCATTTCTTGTCAGTAAAAATGGATACTCTACCTTCTTAGTACCCATCTACCTACTATTTGCATCATTAATATTTCTACTCACCTTATATTTGTCATTCTTTTCATACTCAATGCATATATTGCTTGTTATGTCTTTAATCTTTGAAAGAAGAATGACAATAGCAACATTATATTTCTCCTAACATTTCTTACATACTCAATAAACTCATTATGATTATAAAACACTCTTCTGTGTCAAATACAAGTGAATAATCAAGTTCATTACCCTCATAGTCAACAAATATATCTTCTACTTCATCAGCCAACTAATAAAAAATACATCATTTAGTGCACTACAATCAATTGAAGTCTCCTTATTTGTGGTATAGCAAATATTTTTATTAGTCATCATTTTTTTTAGAATCTAGCCCACTGTAAGTATTTTCGCTCGAGTTTTTATCATTCTACAATACATAAAGGGGTATAAGGTTTTAAGCACATATATATACACATAACATGAAAAATGTGGCCTAAGATTGAGATAGATGTGGCTTAACCATGACTCTCCTTATGGAGAGATGTGGCTCAACCACGATTCTCCTTAGGGAGAGATGTTGTTCTATGGAGTTCCATCTCCACTCGAAAATCTAACAAACCCAAAGCTATGAAATATTTATCAAAACAGAAAAATACGAAATGTTTGGAAGAATCAACGTTCTACAACTTCTTTTTTTTTATTCTTCCTTTTTTTCTTTTATTTTTTTCTTTCGTTTTTCTCGAGTACGTAAGATTATACTCATGTACTCTCCACATGCAAAGAAGCAACAATGGTCTAAAACTAGAGGGTGGTTATGTATCTCATTCACTATATTCAACTTTCAACAATCATCGATTGTACCATCTCTTGTCAGTAAAAATGGGTACTCTACCTTCTTAGTACCCATCTACCTACTATTTGCATCATTAATATTTCTACTCGCCTTATATTTGTCATTCTTTTCATACTCAACGTATATACTGCTTGTTACATCTTTACTCTTTGAATGAAGAATGACAATAACAACATTATATTTCTTCTAACATTTCTTACATACTCAATAAGCTCATTATAATTATAAAACACTTTTTTGTGTCAAATACAAGTGAATAATCAAGTTCATTACCCTCATAGTCAACAAATATATCTTCTACTTCATCAGGCAACTAATAAAAAATATATCATTTGGTGCACTACAATCAATTGAAGTCTCCTTATTTATGGTATAGCAAATATTTTTATTAGTCATCATTTTTTTTAGAATCTAGTCCACCATAAGTATTTTCGCTCGAGTTGTTTGTCATTCTACAATACATAAAGAGGTATAAGGTTTTAAGCACATATATATACACATAGCATGAAAAACGTGGCCTAAGATTGAGATAGATGTGGCTTAACCATGACTCTCCTTATGGAGAGATGTAGCTCAGCCACGACTCTCCTTAGGGAGAGATGTTGTTCTATGGAGTTGCATCTCCACTCGAAAATCTAGCGAATCGATCCTTCAGCCAAAAGCCGTGAAATATTTATCAAAACAGAAAAATACAAAATGTTTGGAAGAATCAACCTTCTACAACTTCTTCTTCTTGATTCTTCCTTTTTTTCTTTTATTTTTTTCTTTCATTTTTCTCCGATACGTAAGATTATACCCATGTACTCTCCACATGCAAAGAAGCAATAATGGTCTAAAATGAATGAAATACATTCTCTTGAAGTAAAGAGAAGAGAATTTTGGAAACGGTTGTGGAGAGGACAAAGAAAATGTTGGGGTAATTTTGATATTTTTAAAAATAAGAGTGTTTAGATAGTAAAAGAGGTTGTTTGTCATTCTACAATACATAAAGGGGTATAAAGTTTTAAGTATATATATATATATATATATATATATATATATATATATATATATATATATATATATAACATGAAAAGAGAGGCCTAAGTGCATCTCTCAATTGAGAGAGACATGGCTCAGCCATGACTCTCTTTAGGGAGAGATGTTGTTTTATGAAGTTGTATCTCCACTCGAAAATCTAACGAATCGATCCTTCAACCCAAAGCCGTGAAATATTTATCAAAACAGAAAAATATGAAATATTTGGAAGAATCAACCTTCTACAACTTCTTGTTCTTGATTCTTCCTTTTCTTCTTATATTTTTTTTCTTTCGTTCATATCGAGTAAGGAAGATTGTACTTGTGTACTCTCCACCTGCAAAGAAACAACAATTTTCTAAAAAGCGAAGGGAATCTTGGAATTGATTGTAGAGAGGAGAGAGAAAATGCTGAGGTAATTTTGATATTTTCAAAAATAAGAATATGTAGATAGTAAAAGAAGTGTGCAAATAGTAATCTCCTAAAAGTGTGTGTTCTTGTCCATCCAAAGTTACAGGAAAAAATCAGGTTATGACCTGCTTTTGACATTATATGAAAACCATCCAAAATTATGGCAATACGACAACCTAACATAGACGCTAACCAAAAGTCCGTGGCTTGCACCAAAAGTAACCAAAAAAGATTCATGTCATGTTTAAGAAAGCCTGATTTTTATACAAAATAACACAAAAAGAACGTGATCAGGAACACGAAGAAAAGACTCCACAGCCAACACATGGGTCTTGTTCAAGGATCCAATATCCATTATGAACTAATGGTCATAGAAATGAAAATTGAGAGAGTGCAGGTTGTGCCAATATTGCCGACCCTACCGGGGGTGTGCAAACCTGGTAAGATTATGCTTAACCACACTTGCCTAAAGAAAAAAGGTTCCTTGTAGCCTAGAACATTATGGCAGGGTGGGGCTACTGTTCAACTCGAAACAAAGTGAGTGACCCACGCGACAAACCAACGAGGGTTGGTCCACGCGGGATGACCCAAAGTCCAAAAGCTTGGCCCGAATGGCACAGACCGGCCAAACAGTCATTTTGAAGTGGTTATATCACAGGTCAGATCCAATTTTGAAAGTATTTCGATCTGATGGTGAGGGCCTAATGACCCAAAGTCCAAAAGCTTGACCCGAATGGCACAGACCGGCCAAACAATAATTTTGAAGTGGTTAGATCACAGGTCAGATCCAATTTTGAAAGTATCTCGATATGATGGTGAGGGCCTATAAACTCAACGTAAAGAATTCAGTTGCGGATCTACATTGAGTCGAGGCGGGGTAAATTTCAAAAAGTTAGGTGCACAATCGAATTCATAACTACTAGGTCGCCGCCACCTTAAATGGTTGAATAAGCGGTTCACCCCACCCCAAAAAATTCTAAATTCGCCACTGTAAAGACCATTGGTCCGGTTAAATAGACTATATCATATCCCAATCAAGATCGCGATTGACCTCAATCTCGTGTACCACTGGCCTACCTGCATCATCCTCAAGGGAATAGAGTTACTTACTTACACTAGTACTAGATGTTAATTATCAAGATATTTTTAATACAATTGGCACTAGAAGGGAAGATCAGCCGATAACCAATGACAATAATCGAGGTGAGAACAATCACATGTGTGCTCCGGGGTGAGTTTCAAACCAAATTGAAGCTGTTTGGATTCACATCTCGAATCTGTATTTAGGTCTGATGAATCTCCGCTGAATCCAAAAGTTGCATATCTTAAGTATTGTTGGGTCTGGGTAGAATCCAAAAGAAACATATTTAGACTTGGACCTGTTCAGTTCCACCAAAACCTAGAAACGGAATCCTATTGGCTCCCTCCAGGTCCAGTTTCAGTTCCGGTCTGAAACTAAGTACAGTTTTGGGTTGCGTTTAAAAAATAAGGTGGAATTTGAAACTCAAAACCAAAAAATTACTTGGAACTGATGATTTCAGACTGCCAGTTCAGGTTCCAGTTTTCCAATAAGTAAAACCGGAACCAAACCATGGGGTCCCCGGTTCTAGTTCAGTTCAGGTTCCTGTTTTGACCAGTTCCACGGCCGGTTCTAATCCACTTCGACCCGCTGGAGCGCGTCAGAACTGGACAGGCATATTTAGGTCTCATCTTAGTATACCAACGGCGTAGCTTACACGAAAACCAAGCTAAAAGTGCCAAACACAAGCTATCTGTTTCAGCATTAAAGCTAGGACACGAATTCAGCTTTAGTAAATGTGGCTTCAACAGAATGTTGGATCTACATCAAAGTGAGTTAAGGAGTCGTCCTCACCCAAGTTTTGAAAAACAAGGAAAAACTATAGCCCATGGTTGAATCCATAAACTTTAATTATTCATGATTTAAGCTGTACGAGCCTTAGCTATGGCGAGGGAAACGCTTTCCCGGTAACTTCCACAGAAAATTTATTATTCTCATGGTGGACCTGCGAGTGGACTCTCACATCGTAGCAGGTGAAACTTCGGGTTCGATTCTCATCATATGAAATACTTTATTGTCACGTTGTGAAGATCTGTTCTTTATTTCTTGTCTCCATTTGCAAAGGCTGTTCTTTTTCTTCGAGGCTCGCCTTTCTTTTTCTTTTTTGAGGTGGGGAACAAGTTATGAACGCGACCCCAAGAGTTCAAGAGATCCACCAAACTCATTCAGTCAATCACCAATGATGAGAACGAGACGACAAATAAGGCAAATTAATTGTAGCAAACCAGTTTGTGCTAATTGCTTAGTGCAGCCACTCCCACCTAATTAGTTGCTCTCTCTCTCTCTCTCTCTCTCTCTCTCTCTCTCTCTCTCTCTCTCTCTCTCTCTCTCTCTCTCTCTCTCTCCTACCAATAATAATTCAATTCAAACAATAATGACAAAATATATTACTGCCTTTTGATCCCCATAGTTTTCTCACAGTTAGGCGGATAATCAGTGTTTTCAATGCCTTCTGCGTCTCTCTCATACAAAACCAAAGATAACATAAGTAGGTTTAGTAAGAGAATCAAGCTGCTCGTAAGTCAGCTTGGTTAGGTTTATTTCAGCTTATTCATGCTCCGTTTATGATCTTAACTCAGCTGAAACATGATGAACTAGGCTCTTGAGGCTTGCCAGAAAGGAGGAGTTCTCTTTGAGTTGCCCGTCTAGTTAAAAACTGGTAAAATCGTGTGTAAATTGTCTCAATATTATATGGTTCTTCAAAGGTTAATTAATTAGACTACATCGTTTACACCGTGAAGTATATCATAGGCAATACCAGGATATTGTTTTAAACATGACTAAATATAACAAGAAGCACATGTAGGAAAGTAATTCGATCCATCATTGAATTCGAACTCGGTTTATCATGAAATGACGAGCCACTGACAAACATGCTCGAACATAAATTATTAGCACACATATGTGAACATGAGCTAGGTTGTATAGGACACGACCCGAATATGAGCAGCCTATGTATGGTTTGTTTACCAAACTTAGACACATAAGCCATGAAGGAGAGTGTCCCCAGCCTTGAAGTTCGAGTTGTCAAATTCTCAAAAAATAGTTTATCTAAGGTACATAATTTATTAAGAAAAGAATATTTCGAAGAAAGAAATCTGGTAGATTTCAAGAACTAGTGATAATAACGAGAATCCAAGGCATCCAACCACCAAACGGGAATGTGCATGAGAGTGCACGAATATCATATCATAATACTTGAGAATTTTAGAGTTCTGAAGAGGTAAGTAGGAGAATCAGAGCACCCGGTTTAAGTAGCTATGAGCGTGTGCATTTCTCAAATAGAACTTGCGCAATCAAACAACTAAATAGAATCCATCGGATGCGATCTTTAGAGTTAATAATAAGGCCAGGTACCTGCCAACACCAACCTAGACTTGAATAAAATATGTATCGGAATCACAAAGAGCGAGCGACTCCAATAATTATGTGCCACAGGAAAGGACGAACAGATTTCGAAAGGCCACAAGTACCAAACTGATCAGGAACCATGATGCTTCCCCGATTTTTAAATGATTTTCCCAAAGAAATTTAAAGCCATCGTTTTTGTTGCAGATTTCGAAAGGCCACAAGGCATTTATTTAGTGGTCGGTTAAGTCCATTGGAGTGATTAATTCCTTTTGATAGACATGTCCATCTCGGAACCGGTAAAAACATTTTGTTTTGCAAAAGCAGGCAAAATGCTCACCCTACAATCAGTGGTAGGGTACTTCCTCCCATTCAACTTATTTCATTATATGTAAAAAATATATATTAACTATTTAATGGTGGTTTTAAACCACCAGTTTCTGTTTCAGTTTTGAATCGGTTTTCGAAAATCATGAAACATAATCAAACCAAAAAGTCTCTGGTTCAACCAGTTCAGTTTCAGTTTTGAACAGGCTATTTCCAGCTATTGAACCCACACCAAAAAAAAGAAGAAAAAACCATTTAAAATCAAGTTGGAATACGGCTCTTACAAGAACCACCGGTTAAACCTATCCGAACCAGCATATTTTGTTTGATTCTTTTGCTTTGGGGTTTGATTTGGTCAGAATCAATTTAAAAAGAAAGAATTTAAGGTTAGGTGCATGCTTTGGAGTCATAATGTCTTTTAGTGAAATAATTTTACATAATTTATCATTTATTTAATATATTAAATATAAAATATAATGATATTTTTAATTCAAATCTCTATCGATGATCTCAATTATTGAATGGTAGAAATGTTATGCAAGATTATGCATAGAAAGATATTATGCATTTAGGACTATATATATATATATATATATATATATAAGCGAGAGTTGTTAGATTCTCGTCCATGTTAGAGGATATGATCAAAGAGACGAATGATTTCAATAAAATGCAAAAAATAAAAATTGCTTTTTGAAAAACAAAAGAAGAATAAAAGGCAACTTTACTTTTTTTACTTTTGTTTTCAGAATTTAAATATCTTTCTTTATCATTGAAGAGTCTGGCATGCATGTGCAATATGCATGACTCTCTCTCTCTCACACACATTTATAGATTAATTAATGACCTCAACGGCCTATGAGTAGAACTGTTGTCAAGGTAAGAATTTTGATAAAATCCCAAGTTGTACGGATACTAATTTTGATACGCGATGAAGTTTGGTGACTTACGAAAATATAATTTTTCTTGAGTCTACCTAACACCTTATATTTAACATTGTAATATAAGGAGATGACGTTTACTTTTGTTAGATAGAGAACCGTCGTTTACACCATATCCGAATCGATGGTGTAGTCGGTTCAGTTTCAAAATTTATTGCCTTTTAAAACAAAATGGCCAAAATTTGTTGACTAACCGTGGTATCGTTATGCCCTAAAGATTCAAGTTATGTAAAGTATTCAAATTGCTTAGGCGCGAGTTAATCCTAAAGCTAATCATCTAAGTTCGGGATGGGTTACGTACTCCTGTTAACTCTTACCAAAGGTAAAGTTAAATTAATCATACGGCCTGACCATCCATTGTTGCTAAATAGTGAGAAAGGTACACCCTTTTATGAACACCCACAGAGTCAAAGCTGTAGAATGGAGCCAACATGTCCCTCAAATTCAATGTCGTTGATTGCTTTAACTAGTTTCCATTGAGAGTAGGTTGTCTACTTTATCGGCAAGCTGGGGTTTGAACAACCATGACCATATCCCGGATATTGAACCCTTGACCTCCTTTTTTCCCTCAAATAAAGTCATTTAGGCTAAGCAAGAATATTTTGTCCCTCAAATAAAGCTATGTGACTTGGTCTACATTGGGCATCGAGTTGCATAATTGATGTATCACATAGATTGGGCTCAAACAAGTCGTCAAATTTTCTTTTTTCGATTGGGGCAAAAGTGTTCTATGGGTGGAGCCATTGTTGACCACAGGCAGCTTAAAGAAGACTTAAAGTTCTCGAGTTGGATACCCGAGAACGGGCATATCTGGTGTTGGAAGGACCAACCACATGATACACATTGGCTGGTTGGGGTCTGCTTAATTCCTCTTGCTAATCCAAAAAAAATTTTGTTGGGGTTAGGTTAGACATGGCTGGTTCCGGTTTGTTTACCCAGAACCAGCAATTCCAAACCACTGGTTCTGGTTTCGTTAGAACCGGGAACTAAAACCAAACCAGAACCTGGCTCAGTTTGAGTCCTAAACCGCTTGGAACTGGAAAAAATTATGAAAAAGTTTGAAATAAAAGAGAAATGGAATCCGTAGTTGAAACTGCCAGTTCCGGTTTTTGGAACTGTACTGCATGGTTTTACCACTTCTGGTTCCAGCCGATTCTTAGCCCGGTTGGGTTTCAGTTAGAACCGCCAAGCAGGTTGCAAACCCGGCCATGACTTAGATCAGGTAGACTCCTTCCAAATTACAAGAAGCACTGGAGCTCCTGCCCTAAGTTGACCATTTGATCGCCTACGAAGAAGAAGCTTGTGCCATTACCAAACATAATTAACCAACAGACTTGATTCGTCGACGACAACGATTCGGGTTTTGACCGGTTCTTCATGAAATCTCCTTTTAATAAGAATAACATTGCGTTGTTGAAGGTGATCAAAGATTAGAGGCAAAGTTACTCGATTCAAGTTACGTCACTAGAGATTCTGAGTCCTGGTTAATCGATTCACAAATCATTGAGGCTTGCTTCAAAAGCACAAAACCTTTTCTCTTTGGTAAGAAAGATGGGGTTAGGCAGATACACCCCTGGTATCAATCTCGGGACCTTCTACTTGAATGTTCGTTCGAGTCAATGCTCGAGCACACTGCCGGGTACCAAAACTTCTAAAGTATTATTGGATAACTCTAACTACAAAAGGATTATATAAATAAGTCAAACTTTGGGTTCTTGTTGATTTAAACTATCAGAGAGCATATAATGCTTAGTTAAACCTCAGAAGAGCTATAGTTAATTGGGTCAAAGATTCGATTTATATAAAAACTTCTCTATTCTTGTTGATTTAACTGAAAGGAAGCATCTCTTGTAACTACAAATTTGACTAAATCTTAGAAGTTAGTTGGTTCAGTCAAAGTATGCAATAGCTTGTGCGTTCTTGTTGATTCAACTAGAAGAAACAATTGAATTAGTACTTGTGGCACTAGACATGTCCGGTTTCAGATCTGAAACCGGTGGTTCCGGTTAGCCCCGAAACTGAAATTGTAACCGAATTGGCTTAGGGCTGGTTCTGGAATTGCCTGTTGGAACCTGTGAGCCGAATAGGAACCGGCCATGTCTATGTGGCACCTCGCTCGTTGCTACCAAGCTTTAAGCAAAGAACATCCATGGAAGAATGAATCGAGATAGAAATACTCCCCAATAAAGATTGAATTGGGTAGAGTCCTGAAATCTTTTTCCTTTATAAATGGAAGGTGAACTGTAGTTAGTTAAGCTTTTTTCTTTTAATTTAAAGCATATATGTTATTGTTGGTTAATTTAACTAAAAAGTAACATCTTTTATAATCGGGCTAGTGGTTAGCTCGGCTTATTCTTATAGAAAATGTTTCAAGCAGGGAAGAAGGGTTTTTCGTTCCGATCAGCTCATTCACCCAATCACCACACCGTCAGTTGCGATTCTTTCTTCTTTGCACATTGAATTCTGCGTAGATGGAACTCATGACCTTCAGTTTGTGAGACAACCCCCTAGCTAATCAGCTATTGCCCATTGTACAAAATGCCTTTTTCTTCTTTTAGTTAAAACAGGAACTTGTTCGTCAGCTAAGCTAAGTAAATGCGTCATGGGTTTGACCCAAATTGGACCCAGAGGGAAAACCACCGGGGCAGGCTTTCGAAAAGAAAATACTTGATCCATTAATTGATCCAAACCTCGACATAAGCCTAGTTCAGATTAAGATCCACAATTTTTTCAATATCTTGTAGAAAACCATATTTACTTTGGAGCATGGTTCATTATTCATCTTGCAAGGCCAGAGAGTTTTTCTCGTGGCAGACGGCAGAGGACCTAGATCTGCTTCTGGTACTAGGATCCACACATCTGGGCCTACCTGGATTGAAGCCACATACAACCCGGTTGGTATCTCTTACGATCATGTTAATCATTATGGCGATGCATCCGTAGCTATCATCAGCTTTGCATCCCATACATGTCTGCTTTTGTCTTACATATGCACACATAAGCATTATTAATTGCAGCTTATATGTGCATTTATGGTCCTATTCATTGAGGTCGGCATCTAAAAAATGTCACACACACGTAAAATGTATTAAATGTATGTATGTATATATATATATATAGAGAGAGGGAGAGTTTTAGTTGCATAATGCATTCTCGTACATAATCTTGCACCAACATTTCTACCGTTCAATATTTAAGATTGACAGTGGAGATTTGAATCTATTATACCATTGTACTTACATTTAATACATATGAGTATATTAAATGGAGAGTGATTCAAATCTCTACTATCAATCTCAAAGATTGAAATTATACACTAAAATACATTATACAACTAAAACACTACTTCTCTCTTTTTATTTATATATATAATGATTGGATCATACCCATTACTAACATTGCTCATACATATGTGACCATTATTTTTTGGTGGAATGAGTTTAATAAGGTTGTCCTTTATAATTTTTTTAAATACCTTTATAACTTTGAAAATTACATTGATGTTTGAAAAAAAAAATGCACAATGTTAGTTATAGGAATAATTTAGTTTCCACACAGACACGTGTATATATATATACTCTCCCTCTCTCTCATAGGGCTGGTAAATGGGTCAAATTAACTGAACGACCCTTCGTTGCTTGGCTGGTCTACATGAACCAGTTGAGCTAACCACTAGCTACGAACAACGCATGTTCATGAACCGCATGTCATTCTTTGGAGTGTAGGGCCGAAGAGCTCCTTATTTACATAAAACAAAAAACGATTCTTTTATTTGCCGTAAATACCCTAATGCAGTTACCTTAGGGTTATGATTCAAGTAAGATTTGAACGAAGTGACATCTAATGAGATCGTGAACGAAAGGAGCCAAGCTGAAGAAACTATGTTTATGTTCGTTCAACTCATATGGTTTGATGGACCAAACACGAAAGAGCTAGGAGCAAGCTGAATTCATACCGGCTCACAGGATCTCTCTCCCTTTCTCTCTCTCTCTCTCTTTCTCTTATATATATAATCTTTGACGATATTCTGCGGTGTGTACATTGAAATAATAATAAATCTATTTCATCATCAATCTTTTCCGTCGTCGCATCTCGATATCGCCATTGATGGTTACTCTCACTTGCACGCAATGGGGACGCGTATTCTCCTTCAACCCAACCCAACCCAAAAGCAGAAAGACTCGTCGTTTACTAACGTGTAGAGACAGAGAGAGCTTGTGCCACTGTAATTTGAAAGCATGACCCCGATTTTCAAGGCCTACCTTTTCCTCCCGCTAATCGTTAAATGTGCGACCCTTTTTTCTCGCCACCTATTTCCCTCTCTCTCTCTCGCTCTGTTCAAGAGCCGTCCAACGGGGGTTTCCCGTTCTCAGCTGCAGAGAGGGAACATTTCTGACTGTTTGGCAACGCCGGAATCCCTCCTGCATCCTCCCTCTTTGGTCTCTTCACGTTCACATCCTTAGCTGAATCGGCGATACCATCATCCTCTTTTGGTTAGTTTTTCATTTCTCTGATCCTTTCTGGATCTTAATCATTATTGTGATGTAAAAGAGGATTTGCATTTAGAATTTTCTCAAATGTAGTTGGTGTTTTATCGTTTGAATACCAAGACTCGGTCCCGAATAATAAAAGTAAACCAGATCGTTCATTTGGATATTTTCTTCCTTCATTGTTTGATTTTCTGTTTAAGGATGAGGTGAATTTTATGCAGATGCTGCTGGTGCTGTCTTGCGGATCAATTACATGGCGTTTTGTGAGAGATAAATAAGCGGGAGTTTGCACTAATCTGTAGGACAGAGTGGAGTTTTTGTTCTTGTGTTCATGTAGCCATTTTCCGGGGTCGTTCTTATTCTCCGTTGCAGATGACGCGGTAACGTGTTTGAGATGTGGATTGCTAAAGGTAAATAGTGTTTGTTTAAGTTCATCACGGAATTTCGCCATGCCGTTCAAAGTTTTGTGTCGTGTTATTTAGTTCGTGATTTTCGTGAACGCGAATGAATTTCTTTTATCTTGACAACTCTTTGCTGTTTCGCCGATTCTTAGTGATCTACTGCAATGTGGTACTAATATTCACAGATTTTGCATATATGCCCGATTCTTCGTGATCTACTGCAATGTGTTACTAATATTCACAGATTTTGCATATATGCTGCTATTTATGATCTGTAACGATAATGAGGGAGATGGTAGTCCATGGCCATCAAGAGCTCATGGGGCTTTAAGTGATGCTATGATCTGTTGATTGGTAGACATCAACTACCGTCTGCGAGTAAGACTTCCAGGTGCTTGTGAAACAGCCAGTACACTCCATTAGAATCACTTGGTTTAACTAAGTGTATGGTTTCATCCTCATAAAAAAAAGAAAGAAAGAAAATGGAAGCACTATGTATTGTGCAAATCCACATTGAGAGAGCACCATAATTATTGGCATAAGAATATCTTAATTGTTCTTGCGAGTCTTGAAAGATGAAAAATGGAAACTTTCTTGGTATTCATATGATTGGTAAGATTGGTAATTGGTGCTTGGTTGTGGTCGAGAAGGGGATAATGGTCGTTGTGGAATGGAGTAACTTCACTTGTCTTGACAGTCCGTTTGGGTTGTCGCCATGTTGAAATTCTGAATCCAGGACTGCCAGAGCAGTGACAAGATATTGAAACTGCACTCCTAGGGAATGGAATTGTCCAGTTCACCAATGTCACTAAGATTATGATATCTGTTTCATCTAGCAATCTGGTGGGATTCTGTCATCGTGCATTTGCTAATTGTAGCGGTTCTGGTGTATGAATTTGTCCAATTCCCAGACATCTTTTAATATTATTGTTGCAGTAGTCCCTTGAGGTTGGCCTGTTTCCATCTCGTCAATCTGGTGGACTCATTGTTGAGCTTTGGCGAATTGTACTGGTTCTGTTTATGTCTGCCTGACTTTGCATGTCGATTAGCTTGTGAACACTATATTGGTCTTACGCTAAGTGTTGATTAGCAGATGGATCAATGTGTGGCAGGTTCTGACACATATAGGCATCCAAGATTATTGTGACTTCTTCTGAACAAGAGATTTTCCAAGCATATGAGTGAATATCTTACTAAACAACATTTGCGAAAACTATACTTCCAGAATGGGTACCTGTGTATCAACAAGCAAAAAGAGACCCAGAACTCGGAAGTATTTCATCAGGCCCAGAAACTGCCTAAGAAAAGTTTCTGCTTCTTCCGCTGACGTTCCCAAAGAATGTGAGAGTGATGCTATGAGTCAATTGACAGATTTTGCTATTACAGAATTTGTACAGATGGATCTTGAGAAAGCTGCAACTGTTCATGGGAGAACAGAAGTTTCAAATTTGACTCTTCACCTCACTCAGCTGCAGTGGCACATGGATCAGATTGACTCTAATGGTATCTCCTTTACCCAAAGTCATTCTTCAGTCATTTCCTTTTCGGTTGACTTGTGGTTCAAAAAAATGTCCTTTAACTTCAGTCCTTATTATGCACATCAATTTTGTTTCATGTAATGGCTGTTCTGTAACGTGTTAACTAGTTTGCTCATGTCACATTTAAGACTCTAATCTTCTCGAGGAGTTTGACTTCAAACGTGGTGATGATTACTAATTTTTAATTTCTGTTTTCGGTGGACAATTATTAAGATACAAGCAATAATTCTTAGTCTCCCTGTAAATAGAGAAGTTCTATAGCCTTTTCATTAATTTTAGTTCCTTGGAGGAAAAAAATGTTTGTCCCCCTTAATAACAATAGCTGCTTAATTTGTAGGACCATCTCTGTGAAAAAGGGTACTATGTCATTCTTACTTGATAACACAATCGGTTGTTAAATTGTCTGACATTCTCAATGACAAGTGTGCTTCATGAGGAATTTGATCTCATGAATGACAAATGGAGAATTCTCATAAATGTTTGAGATGTGATCTGATATTAGACTCCTAAAATGTGTTGATCAATTGGAACGTCAGGATATGTTTTTGCTCCATTTACTGGCATATCTGTTATTTTTCTCTCAGGTGGCCAAGATGTGGAGAATTTTAACGAGAACTGAAATGAGCCATATATTTATGACCTGCTATGTGCATTTCCAGCCTTAGAAGCATTAATGAGGAGAAATTTTAATATTGCTTTTCCCAATTATTTTTTCAACTTAAGTTTCTCTATATAGCTCTTTGGAGCTGAATGAGATGATGAAAGAAATATTAATTCTATTATTATATTGCTCCAGCGACTTCTATGAGCTGGTATTGAGGACCTTCTTTTCATTGCATTTAATAGAAGATCAAACTAAGTTACTGACTGCTAAACTCCTCCAAAGCTTTTTAACATGTAATTATTCAATTTTTCTTATGCATATGTGAGAACGAATTCTGCATTTTGCAGACTTTAGGACAGGCTTCAGTATCTTGTATGACATTCTTTTTCTTTTCCTTTTTTGCTATCTTGTTATGACACACTGTTTTCAGAGAGGAAAAGGCTTCTCATTTACTATATTCTGTGAGCTGCATTTATATACTATTGCTCCACTATGTCAATTCGGTGCGGGTGTGGCCACAGGTGCAAGTTACATCAATTTCTGAAAATCATCAATGCACAGAGATGGCTGTATTTAAATATAACATTAAGCATAGATACATAGATACGTACATAAATACATATATATATATATATATATATAATTGGAATGATGAAACCCAACAATAAAACATTGTTTTATTAAGTTGATTCATCAATGAAGTAAGAGTGGGTCAATATTTATCCTGTCTTCATGCCATACACTAAAAGTATTTAAAACAGACAGTGCTGAGCTGGACAATGGAGAAGTGTAAGCGTCGAGTGTCAAAATGTCCAAATGGGTCTGAGCCTCTAGTAGAAGTGTTCTTCTGACATAGTTACTCCCATTCTAATTCATGTTATCAAAAAAATGAAAAGCAAAACTTGAATGCTTATACCAATGAATAATATGTTTGCAGTTGTGTGCCAAGAGGAAGTGTGGTTTGATTCTGTGAGCATTCTGGAATCTGATTCTGATGAAGACTTCTGCAGTGTTCATGGAGGTAAGGAAAAATAAACCTTTTGTTGTTACGTAAATGAATCATAGCCTTGTTAGAATTATGTACGTTGACATTTATGTTCTACACTGCAGACTGTTTCCCTAGTATGGGTAGTAGCTCAGCTGCACAAATTCAGTATCAAAGTGCGTCATGCTTGGTAGATGCCATGTGCAAAATTCAGGATTTGTCAGAGGGGACTCCGATCTCTTTGACAGTTGAACGTTACCTTAAAATGGATGGAGGAAACATTGAAATTTTCAACCAAGATGAACAGAAGGAAACTGACCGCTTCATAAATCTCAATGTGCAGGGCCATGAACTGCCATCTTTAGGTAAAAGTGAGGAAGCCAAGGCTAGAGTTTCAGGAGCTGAGTTTATCATAAGAAGGAAAAGATCATTAGAAGATCCTTATAGAAGCTTTAACCTTGTTAAAGAAGGTTCCCTTAATATTGAAGATACAAATCATGACCAATCACTGAAACAGAGGTCAATATCTTGCTTACCAAGATTAGTTCCTACTCTCAGCTTCAATGACAAAACTCAACCGCTAAGTCCTGGTCCGCCCTCTCAGAGAAAAAAATCAGCATTTATTAGACTGTCCTTCAAGCGACGATCCTATGATGGAGATGAGGTGGCACAAATATGTAAGGCTTTCTGATTCCACAATGCTCCATGTTCTCATTGTAATGATATGTTTTTTCCATAAATGCTTCTCTTCCTGTTTATTGTGCTTGAAAAAAAAATGTTTGGATATTTATGGCCACAATGGTGAGGAGCTAGTAAGTGTGCTTTTTGAGTTTACTATTGTGTTTATTGATCTGATTGACAATGAACATCATCTTGATTTTTATGTATAGGGGTTCACTAAATTTGCACTGTTGGGAAGACAAAATAAAACATGATCTTGCTTTTCTGGAGTTAAACGCTAATACAGCACAAGGTCGATCTTGCACTGACCTAACATCCATGTAGCCTACCCCAAGTAAGGTGGGGAAAGGCTCGGTTCTGGTTTTGACTAGGGTCTACTGAGTTTACATGTTTTAGATTGTATTCTTCTCTTCTTTTGTTTGTAAAATGGAGAGGCCAAAGCCAGATGCATGCCCTGGGTACCAAACTCATGACCTTCAACATGTGAGTTGACCTCAGGTGATCAGCTGTGCTCTTTGTGCAGCAGTATCATGTTTTCAGTCGTAACAATGACGCAATTTTTGTGTTCATGATACGTCAATCTCCTTTGGTTGCACATACTTTTGTTGGTATATTTCCGAGCTGTTAGGCTTCTGTTCTCCTATAGGAGGTGAAGTATAAAGTTGGCCATTCATTTGGTTTCATGGGCGCCTGGAACGAAAAATCAAGGTCATACATGAAAATGCATATGAATTACATTTTGTTTTGGCAAGCAGACATGTATGCTCACCTTCCACTGATATTCTTTTGATGCTTGTATCGAGGTTTTGTGTCTAGGAATTTGTTTGATGTAGCTTGATGAACTTCATGATCAACTTGGAAATGGTTCATCTTATCCAATACCGTCTTTCACAGGTACGTCAAAAAAGTTCTTGTATCGACCTAGGGCTGGACTTCAGATTCCATGTGCATCAGGGGATAAAGAAATGCAAGGATGCTGGTCTTACCTTGAACCCTCTGTTTTTAAGCTCCGGAGTGAGAACTATTTCAGGTTTGTAATTTTTTTCTCAACATTGTCATGGAATTCGTTGCGGTCATTTATGATTCAGACAATGCTGCTAAAACACTTTTCAAATCCGCTTCTTGTTTTGTTGAAACCATGGAGAAAACTTTATGTGGCAGCTCTTATAGGTTCTCTTCCACATGGAATGTCAAACTGATCGTGAAGTCTATATGTAATGCAGAGATAAGAAAAAGGATTCAGCTCCAAATTATGCACCGTTTTACCCAGTCGGAGTTGATATATATGTGTCCTCCCGTAAGATACATCACATTGCTCAGTATCTTGAGCTTCCTTCAGTGAAACCTCATGAGGGAATGCCTTCCCTCCTCATAGTTAACATTCAGGTAGTTTTTCATTCTTGATTCTTTTTATCGTAAATCGTTTATAGCTAATAGATATAGGAACCGAGATATTTCGTTAGGATTATAGGATATGGGATCCATTTGTCAAACGTTTATGCTAATGCATCTTTTGGTATTCATTTCTTATGGTAGCTTCCTACATACCCTGCTGCAATGTTCCTAGGTGACAGTGATGGTGAAGGGGTGAGCCTCGTATTATACTTTAAAATATCAGACAGATTTGATAAGGAAATTTCACCTCATTTTCAAGAAAGCATAAGGGTATATTCACTTGCTGTTCACTTAATTATATGCTCTTCTTGTTACATACACGTATATAAACAAGTTATTGGCCTCTTACTGGCTCTTGTTGCTTCGTTGATTTTCTGCTTATTATAGTTTTATCTAATGAGCTATTCATTCAAATGCCTTATATCATCATGGGAAAACGTGTAAAAATGTATATCAAGGTTGTAAAAGTTTACTACTGTACCACTTTGACTAGAAAATAAAACAACACTGCGTATTGTGTTGTTAAGTCTTGCAAATTTAAAGAAAATTAGGCAAAGAATTGCAAAAGTAAAGAAAAGTGAATACCCTTAAAGATAACATTGTCTCAAGCTTGCTTAGTCATAGGCATTAAATGCACTTCAATTGTTTTTTGGGTACAACGGGAGATGAAAGCCTGGTATGCATGGCCAGGGAATCAAACTCACTTTCTACGGAGTTGAGATCCCTGCCAGGTTGGCTAATGCCCTGAGTGCAAATATACTTCAATTTTGATAGTCAGTAGATATTTTTCCTAGCACATTAAATGATAAAGAAGTACTCTTTTGCCACCAAATTATGGAATGTTTTTCTTTAATATTCAGACAAGATACTATATATCAACCTAGAATTTTGAAATTCTAAATTCCAAATAAATACTCTCGACTCTTAGAGGTGTAGTTTGTGATTGGCATATAAAATGTTTGTAGTCATACTACAACACAGGAGTTGCTCTTTAATCACTTCAGTATTTGAGCTTTTAGCTATTTTTAATAGATTCAAGTGAGGAATATTTGTGTATTAACAGTTAACTCATTCAAATATTCATTCATTTCTTTGTTTTCTGAACAGAAATTGACAGATGATGAAACTGAAAAGGTTAAAGGCTTTGCAGGAGACTCTCTTGTTTCCTTTAGGGAACGGCTGAAAATCATGGCCCGGGCAGTAAACCCAGACGACCTACACATGAGTTCTGCTGAAAAGAAGCTTGTCCATGCTTACAATGAAAAGCCTGTGCTTTCACGCCCTCAACACTCTTTCTACAAGGTAAAATACTGCAACCATATTCGTTTTCTTTCATATCGTGCAATTTTCAAATTAGCTTTCAGAAACTCTGTAATGCTTCACAAGGATGCAACTTTGGTTAGTTAAGTCCCTAAAAATCATTTTGGCTGATGGCAATATAGCTAAGACCATTTGCAGTGGTGGACCTAAAAGTTTTCAGAAGTGAGGTGAAGTTCAGTTGGATGAGGTTCAGGTGATGTTGTTCATATAAAATTTTCAAAAAATTGAGTCCTGTATAAATTTGTTTGGATTTCATCAGGTTTCGGCCGAGGCAGATGCCTCATGTCGACCATGTGTAGGTCCACCACTGAGATTTTCTTTTTCGGTTACACAAAGAGAGGCCTGAAGCACACAGACACACGCATGTTTATGCATCCTTCAGGAATCAAACTCACCACCACGGCTCGGGAGTCGGAGAATCCTGACAGTTGAGCTAACACTCTGGGTGTCCACCACTGGGAATTTTAATTTGCACCCACAAAATTATTCACTTCATTTATTCCTTTTGTAGATTGTTCATGGTTTTAGAACATTTGAATCTTCATGGAAAGGCATGCGAATGCTGGTCTATGTCATAAACATGAGCACTTACAATTCATGAGCGCAGTTTGCCACCTGTATGCTTCAGCATTTTGCTTGGTTTCACGAGTGAGTTTGTTCTTCATTGGAATTTCATTCTCTAAGCAGGGCTCAAACTACTTCGAGATTGATCTGGACATACATCGTTTCAGCTACATATCAAGAAAAGGGCTAGAAGCTTTCCGCGAGCGCCTGAAAAATGGGATAATTGACCTGGGATTGACGATTCAGGTACTCCTGTAACTATTTATGGGTGTTTCATCACAAAAACAAATTTCCATCTTGGGACTTTAAGATACTGGTTTTGGCGGTTCTCCTGTGTGTTTTCATGCTTTCCAGTCTTCGCCATTAATTACTTGTTCATATTAATCGGGTCAAGAGTTTTAGACCTTGTCCATTTTTTTTTGGTCTCGTAGAATTTCAATTATATCAGAGTTACTAAAAAACTTCCAAACTTTTAAACTTTCGAAACCAATACATTTTGATCTGCTTACCTGGCTCGTTATATTGGTAACTGGAGTCTGGTTCTGTCTGAAGTCAAGTATACAACAATATGATGGTGTATCAGTATTTAGGATTCAGCAGCTCAATATCAAACTTGGCCAAGGCTGAGTTCTGGGTTTTGGGCTTAGGCTGTCCTAGCGTCCAGCTCTTACTTTAGTGTCTGCGTTGTATTATCAACAAAACCTGAACTCTGCATTACCAAAACTAAAACCAAGGCTTCTCCCACTCTAAGTGGAGAAAGCCACGTGGATTCTTGGTCACTGTTGTGATTGATCTTTGTCTGACATTAGCATTTATCTCCAAAACTGCAAGATTTATGTTTTTAACTTTCCTCCCTAATACTCTGCATCTTCTGAAGCGTTGATATCCTAATTTGTCATATGTTCTCACCTCAGCTGCCTTTTCAAATGTCCAAACCACGTTGACCTTGAGCATGTTAAAATCGGAATTTTGACACAGATAGCAATTGTTTTGCAGGCACAGAAACCAGAGGAGCTCCCGGAGAAAGTCCTCTGCTGCGTGCGACTTAACAAAATAGATTTTGTGAATCGTGGTCAGATACCCACCCTTGTTACACTTGATGATGCCGAATTTCAGCAGGCGTGAACAGCATGTTTCTGAAGATAGGTCATTTCCTAGCAAGTGTTTGAGGGGGATGAAACAGCTCCTTCATATATATATTCCCGTTTCTTAGTAATTGTGGGATGCCACCCTAGGTTTAAGGAATGTTTACTTGCGTTGATAATCTGATCTCACGTGCTAATCTCGTTGCATAAGCAGATCATCCTGAAACATGTATACGTATTGTAAACAATCCCACCCCACATCTACTACCCATCCTCCTTTGATTATGTAGCTTTCCTGTCCGAAGATGATGTAAATACCGACAGTTTTACTGTCCCCTAACATTACAGTCATAATTTGGAGGTATTGATGACACAAATTTTAGTACCTACTGCTTTGTCCGATGTGTTTGTGTGTGTGAGAGAGAAATTTGTAGTTGAGTGACGCGTGCAGTTTTGCCCCTAACCTAAGACCTGTATTATATTATTTCTAATGTAAAATTTGGTTCAAAACTTGATCTACGAAACAGGCCTGCGACGATCAGTTGAACGGGTTGGATTGGGAACTGGTTGGTTGAACCATGAATCGGTGAACCGGTCAACTGGCTTGTCAAAGCCCAGCTCGAACTCATCTCAACAAAACTTGATATTTTCGAGTTACAAAAACCGTTGTTAGGTTTGATTTAAAAAAAGAAGGAATGGACATGCTAAACTCTTCACTATTTGGATTGTTTATGTTTTTGATCAAATGGTTCATATTAAAAAAAGTAAAAATATTTTTTTCAAAAAATAAAAAAGTTAAATACTTTGTACTTCTTTTTCTTTCTGAGTATGGATCCTTCGATAAAAAAGATGAGCCATCCAAACGATTAAAAAAAGTCTAGCATAAGACTCATTCTCTTATTTTTCAAAAAACTCAAAAATACCCCCATTCAGTTTCTCTCTCATCTCACACCTATTTCACAAAATCGTTCTCTCTACCAGCTCCACCATTGAAGTTGTTGGAGCCCCTCCGTCACTTCTACACCACCCTCGATGTGTTTCTCTCGTATCACTTTCTACCATGATACGAAATTTATTTTCATCAATTTTGATTTATTTGTAACCTTATTCAATTCCCTACAACAATAATACAAATATTTTTGAAAGCCTTCCATCAATCTAGCTATCAATCACACAAAACGAATAAAAAATATCAAGTTTTCATCAAGTTCTGGGTGAGATAAGTATTGGTGGTCGAGAAAGAGGTGCACCTCAGACACGTGAGTCTTTAGAAAGTGATGCGCTTGGGGCATGCCACCCTCTTTACAAGTCAGTACGCCCTAGGCGTGTTTGGCTTCTACGAAGGACACCCCTGAGGCACGACTCTATGGTAATGAAAACGCACTCGGCATGCGACTCTCTTCTAAGAGATTTATGACCTAGGCATTTATCAAAAAATAAAGATGTAAGAAGCAAAATATAGCTTGGGTATAAAAGAAGTGGCAAATACAAAACCATACCACTTGGGCCGCCACTTTCCAAGGGGGTGGGGGCCTCGGTGGTGAATAATCTTGAGCACTAAGTCTCCCACTTTGAAGTGACGAGACTTCATTTGCTTATCATAGTGTTGGGCTATTCTTTGCCTATATGCATGTGCATGATCCATAGCAAGGAGCCTTTTTTCATCTAATAAGTCAAGTTCTATTATTCTAGTATGCTGTAGGGTTTCTAATGGAAGATCTAATGCAAGTGATATATGGAATGAATGAAGTTTTGTATGAATGGGGAGTATGACATTCGTACCATAGACCAACTCAAATGGGGTGGCATTTGTAGGTGTTCGGATGGAAGTTCTATAAGCCCATAAGGCTTCATCGAGCTTCTCATGCCATGTCCTACCCTTTTCTATGGTTTTCTCAATGATGCTTATGAGGGTTTTGTTTGTGGCTTCGGCTTGACCGTTGCCTTGAGGGTAGTAGGGCGATGAGAAGTGTTAAGTCATGCCGTATGTAGCACATAGCTTTTCCATCTTCTCATTCTTGAATAGGGTGCCATTATCGGACACTAGGTCTTTTGGAACTCTAAATCGAGCCAAAATATTTTTCTTAATGAATTCCACTACATGTTGTCCTTGGACATTAGCTAAGGATGTAACTTCAACCCATTTAGAGAAATATTCGGTGGCTGCTAGGATGAACCTATATCCATTAGATGCATTCAGAGATATGGGTCCTATGATATCAAATACCCACATGGCAAAAGGCCATGGGCTTATGATAGAATGTAAAGTGGAAGATGGAGTATGAATGACATGCCCATGCACTTGGCATCGATGACATTTTCTAACATGATCATGGCAATCTTGTTTTAGGGTGGACCAAAAATAACCGGCCCTAAGTATCTTCATGGCCATCATATTTGCATTGACATGGCCTCCACATTCTCCATCGTGGAATTCATGCATTATGGTCCTAGCCTCCTCAAGTTCTACACATTGCAACAAGATGCCCGTAAAACTTTTCTTATAAAGCACCCTCCCAAAATTACATACTAGGTTGAATTTTTTTTAATGAAAGCTTGATCCTTAGAAGAAGCAAATTCGGGAAATCCTCCATTTTCTAAAAAATTTTTAATATCATAAAACCAAAGGTTTGTCATTTGGATTTTGGTCATTTTGGCAAATCTCCAAATCGTGGGTGGATGGAATGGGTGAGTGCCATATCTCTAAGGATCGGGTTCCAAAGGTGGGATCGACCCTTAGAGCATATCTTAAGGAGGAGAGGGCATCCGCTATGGTGTTGTCCTCTCTTCCTACGTGAGTGAATGTGCATGATTCGAAAGAATTGACCAACTTGGTGGCCAATTCGTGATATGGAATGAGTTTTCATTCTTGACTTGCCAAAATTTTAAAACTTGGTTCACAACCAGTAAAAAGTCTCCAAAGACTTCAATGCATGATGCTCCTAGATTTTTCAAAATTTTTAGGCCTTGTATGAGAGCCTCATATTCAGTCACATTATTTGAACACTCAAAATCTAGACGAATTGCAATGGGGATCTCTCCCTTTTCGGGAGGTATGAGGATGACTCCAATACCTACCCCTTGTTGGTTTCTTGCCCCATCAAAGTACATCTTCCATACTTGATTTTTATTCAAACAGTTTGCTAAAACATGATTTTGGAAATCGATTGCAAATATGCCTTCATCGGGCATTTCATCAAGTATGGGGTATGTTTCTTCCAAGGAGAACTCGGCCATATGATTAGCTAGGGCTTGTTCCTTAATGGAGGTTTGGTGATGATATTTCAAGTCATACTCCATTAAGAGGAGCTACCATTTACCAAGCCTACCTGTTAGGATAGGTTTTTCAAACAAGTGCTTGATCGGATCAAGCTTAGACACTATCCATATTTCATGATCTAAGAAATAGTGTCTAAACTTTTGGCAAGCCCATACTAATGCCAAGCACGTTTTCTCCATGACTTGATAATTTTTTTCATATGTCAATAGGGTTTTCAAAATGTAATAAATGGCATACTCTTTGTGGCCATCATCCTCATATTGAGCTAATAAAGCACCCAATGCATTCGTATGTATGAAAATGTAAGGTAGTAAAGGTTTTCCTAGCTTTGGGGGTTTCAAAATAGGAGGATTTATCAAATAAGGTTTTAATCTTTCGAAAGCTTTTTGACACTCATCGTCCCATACAAATTTCACCCCTTTTCGCAAAAGTTTGTTGAAAGGTTCTTATCTTGTTGCTAAGTTTGAAATAAACCTATGTAAACACCCAAAAATTTTCATATTTTAAAAACTCCTGAATTTCAAAAAGCCAGCTCAAGGTCAAATCAAGAGAAAAAGGAAGGCACAAGCCCATTCGAAGAAAAGCCAGACCAAAGATTAAAACTGGCATCCAGCTCCAAATCAAAGTCAGCCCCAAAATGCAAAAGAGATATTGAAAGTTATCATTGGATCGGTATAAGGAAAGGGAAATGTCACTAATGGTTTTTGGAGATTGAATATAGTTAATGGTATACATAATCACCCTCTAGCCTTGTATTTGGAAAGATATGCATTTATAAGTAGATTGAATAGTGGTGTGTATAATATGACAAAAGAGATAAACAAAAGTTAGTTGAAGCATATTTTGTTATAATTGAAGTGTTTTGATGATACACATGTTAGTATAGTAAAGACATATTTACAATGTGAGAATACAAATTAGAAAAGAGGATATGGGTGATCGGACTGTTTTTAGTAACTATTGCATTAATTAAATAGTCATCAATACCATACTTAGCATAAAAGAATATCACATACAAACATAATTAGTGCCATTGTGTTCATATATCCTTAATCAATTCAATTATTACTTGCATTCTCCAAGGTGTTGGAGTTTGATTGTACATACAAGACAAATATGTACGAACTACTTTTGGTTGTATTTGTTCATGTGTACATATATACTTTCTGATGTTAATGAACAGTAGTTGGGAAGAGGATTGTCTCATCATGGACGGATAAGGTAGTGGATTACAATACTCATACAACTAATTGGTAAGTGAATATGCTTGTTTCCA
The DNA here is from genome assembly GCA_036023115.1 of Brasenia schreberi. Classification (NCBI taxonomy): domain Eukaryota; kingdom Viridiplantae; phylum Streptophyta; class Magnoliopsida; order Nymphaeales; family Cabombaceae; genus Brasenia; species Brasenia schreberi. Next base: position 6,351,888 of record JAYKKT010000069.1, on the reverse strand, counting down.
CTTATTTTTTCAAGTCCTATATTGCATATAGTACATTTGTTGACAGGGTTAACGATACATATGTACACTTAAAAGGGTTTTTTAATAATTCTACTGGACAATTTGATATGATATGGGCCCAACTCTATTCATTGATATAGTTGTAGGCCATAGAATTAAAGAAGTCTTTTGAGGAATCTTAAATTATTAGCATGTATTATGTGTACATAAGAGATGATAAGAAATTTGGAGAGAAGGGTCTCATCACATGCACTTGATCTAATTGTGAAAGAGATGACTCTTGTGGAAATAGTAGGTACTGGTCCCTATTCATGTAGATATACACTGCGGTAGGCACATAGATTACAATATGCTCACAAGATTAACATTTTTTTCAAGAGTGGTGAGGCTCTTCCAACTTTCTTCAATTGATATATTCTGCAAGAAACTTTACACAAAGTAGAAAGACCTTCCATATTTGAGTGTGAGGATGAAGAATAAAAAAAGATAATTAAGATACATAAAATTATCCACCAACTATTGACTCATCCAAATATAGAAAAATTGAGAAAGTTGGTTGACTGGTTAAACGAGCATCTGAATCCTTATCACACTATATTAGAAGAGTCACCTTTTCAACGTTCTAAAGGCAAATCTTCTAACAAATCTACTGAAAGGGAGTTATTTTTATGAGAGCATATAAAGAGGAGTGTTACTCTAAAAAATATTGATAGGAGCTAAGGACATGGGCATGGTCAAGCACATAGAATATCTATTGAATATGGTGTTTCTTCTTCATGTAGTTTTGACTCTATATCTAATATTGTTAGGATTCCATGACTCCACGTATTGATATATCTCGTGGCATAAAAACTACAAGAAGGTTAGATTTTGGAAAATACAAGATGCAAATACCATGGTTTATGAGCTCGTTTGTTGATAGATGGGTAAATGTTTTTAGAATAGTAATTGTGAATACAACGTTATTTGAGATCTTTTAGAATAGAGTGAAGCATGGTGACCTGAAGCTTGTAGAATATATTTTAGGGAGGTCACACACCATCAAAATATATATTTTATAGTCTTTGTAGAGGAGGGAGGTGTAAGCATTGTTTTATGATGTATTGCATATTACGAGGATAGTTAGTGTCCTTCAGATCATTGGATGTCAATGTTTGATATGAGTTGGGTCATAGATACAATGTAGAATGTTACATTAGTATGACTCTTTAGTATTGGATCTACAACATTTCTTTTATTATTGATAGACGACGACGAATTACTTATATACGACATATATGATGAATCAACATAACATTTTCTTGTTTATATTAAGGTATATTATATTGAGTTTTATTATTTATTTTGTTTGTATTTTCTATAGATACACATGATAGATGGATCCTCGAGAGACGTGCTTCATGTGCATGAGATCAGAGCCACCAAACACATCTTTGTTGCGGCACTAACCACATGGTGCCGCATCTCAAGCGTGTCTCTTTCCCGACTACCAACACCCCACCTTGTCGGTGAAATGAAAAACACCAATTTTTTAAAATGTACAATACTTAGCATTCTCTTCAATTCAAGCGAAATGAAATGTTTAAAGTCTAAGCACAACACAAATTCCCAAGAAATTCTTCAATTTTTTTCAGAAACAAATGATGATGGAGAAAAATCATTGATGATTAATAATAAATGCAAGCACAATCCTTCAATACTGATATGAGCACGAACCTTGAAGAAAGAATAAAAGAATGATGAAGAAAAAATGAAATATTGATTTTGAAGAACGATACAATTACTTTTTAAGAATGATGAAATCTCAATGGACACGATCAAATCGTAATGGAGACACTAAAATCGCATTGGAGAAAGAGTTGGAGATGGATTCGGATTCAATAGTTGAGTTGATGGAAGTGAAGAAGAGAGAGAATAACTCTAAGAGGTATTTTTGGAAAAATCGCATAAAGTAATATATGTTTAATAAAAAAGAGTATATGAATAAGAATACCCTTTAGTATAATGTGCAACCGATGGAGATGGAAATCTCATTGAGGATGACCGCCAGAGTCTTTGATTGTTGATAAGATACTCTGATGAAGCTCGAAGGCAACACGGTTTCCACACAAGGGGATTTCACATGTGAAGCATTGTTTTTCTTTTGTTGTATATTCACTCTATTCCTTTATAACTTTTTCATGTATAAATATATGACTTTTCCACTTCTCGTGGCTTTCCATTAAAATCATTTTATGTTTATCCAAGAGGTGCTTGTCTCTTTTTCAAAAAGCAAAAAATCATTCTTCTTTATAAACTTTATCTTTTATAAAACAACTCGTAAAATCTGAAAAGAGGGCTCTTCTACTCGCATTTCATCATTGTTGTTGTTATTGGGACCGATAGTTGCCACGAACAACTTACGTCTCCCACTTCACCACTTGAACCAATATATGATACCCTAGTTTTTCCTCTCACTATTTTGGTATTTTATCAAATTGTATCATTTTCTAGTTGTAAGTATTTACATCTTTTACCTGTTATGCGGTTTTCTATAATCAATATGTTTTACATGCATAACAATTAACAAAGTATATTTCTACACTCGTACTCTAAGCATATCTCAAACCTATATGAGTCACATGTTTAGTAAAAAGTTCTTCTAAGATGCCTTTTATCAAGAGGTCACTAACATATCATCTGTTGGCATATAAGTATTGATATCTTATTTCTTTTGATCATATCATGAACATAGTGATATTTAACCATTATATGCTTGCTTCTTGAGCTATCAGCTCCACTCTTAATAAGAATAATTATTGTATTATTGTCAAAATAATAACAATTAACTTATTGGCTATATCTAGCTTCAGATCAAGTATAAAGCGGTTTATCCAAACGATACTTGTTGTAACCATACTACAAACAATATACTTAACTTATTGTGTATACAATATTACACAACCCTGTTTCTTGTAAGCCCAAGAAACAATATCACATCCAAATAAAAAAATTTGACTGGAGGTTGACTTGCTAACATATTTGCTCCCAATAAAGTCAACATAAGAGTATCCTACCATTTTCAGTTCAGTTGTTTAAAAACAGAGTTTCAAGTCTTTTTTTTTAAGATATCTTAAAATCCTTTTCTCGCTTATCTAATGTTGCCAATCAAGTTCACTTTGATATTTATTTACAAGACTAACAACAAAACTGATATTAGGTCTTGTATATAACATCACAAACATCAAGATACCCACAACTTGTGCATAGGCAACATTAGGCTTGTTCTCTCCCTCATCAGGTCAAACAACCTTACTCAGTTTGACTCCTTTAATAACGAGTGTAGCTGCAAGCTTGCACTCACTCATTTTAAACTTCTTGAGGATATAATCAATATATAGTTTTTAACTCAAACATAAGAGATTAGATTCTCTATCATGAGAAATCTTTATACCCAGAATATAGGATGTCTCTCCCATATCCTTCATTTCAAACCTTGAGTTTAACTATGACTTGATTTTGACAATTATTTCATCGTCATTCTCAGTCAACAATATGTCATTTTCATATAACGATAGAATGACAAAGTGGCTCCTACCATTCCAAACATACACATAATAGTTAAGATTATTAACCACAAACCCAAGTTGTAAAATGACATTTTAAAAAGTCAAATACCATCGAAAAGGTTACTCTTTAAGGCCATATAGGGATTTTTTCACCTATATACTTTATCTTCATGGCCTTTAACAATATACCTTTCTGGTTGTTGCATTTAAATGATTTCATCTAAATCTTCATTTAGAAAAACATTTTTTTTACATCTAACTGATGTACATCCAAATTATAATATACTGAAATTACCAAGATTATCCTTATAGATACAAATTTCACAACAGGGGAATATGTAATATGATCTATCCCAACGTTTAACTAGAATTCTTTTGCAACAAACCTCACCTTAAACTTGTTGATAGACACATCAACTTTACATTTCTTTTTCAGAACTCATTTACTGCTTATGACTTTCCTTTCTCTTGTTAAATTAGTCAATTCGTAGAACTGGTTTTTTTCAATGGATTCAATTTTCTCATCCATGACATTTTCTCAATCTGACGATTCAGATGAGTCAATAGTCTGTTGATATTTTAGGTTATTAATCAGCTCATCTAAATCGACATAATTGCACAGTTCCTCTACAAGGTAAGAGTGATAATCATTTAAATGACAACGAATCTAGATCTACTAGATCATCAATACATTCAGCATCATTTTCAAGAATATCATTCTTAGATTCTCCTAAGAATTCAAAATCTTTGCTTTTTATTAAACCATGATTTTTATGATAAAACAATATCCCTTATACCCTTTGGAGTATCCAATAAAAATAATCTTAAGGACCTATTGTCTAACTTATCCCTAAAATGATCAAGAATCTTTACTTGTCTTATAAATCCCAACCTCTTGAGAAGACCGGGTCTGGTTTTCTTTCAAATCACGTCTCATATGGTGTAGAGAATAAAACTTTACACGGTACTCTATTTAGAATACATACAATTATACAAACGGCTTCTCTCCAAAATGCCCTAGGAAGAGAAACATTTATTAACATAAACATAATCATATTCAATAAGGTCATATTATATCTCTCTGTTACACCATTTAGTTTAGGTATTATTGGTATGATATTTTGTTTTGAAATACCAAAGTCTTTACAATATTTCAAGAAATTTGTAAAGGTGTATTCACCACTTCGGTTTAACCTTAAGACTTTGATTGTCTTCCCTAATTGATTTTCAACTTCTATAATATTTAAATATTTCAAGTGTCTCGGACTTATTATGAGATACATATATAAGTATATCTCGAATAATCATTGATGAAGGTTATAAAATATATCTTTTCATGATAAGATCTTATCCCAAAGGCTCCACATAAATCATTGTGAATAATTTCTAATATAATTGCTGCTCGAGTTATTTCTTTAGAAATTAATTTTATGATCATTTCCTTTATATACAAGCTTCACACTTATTAAAACTAGGCAATAAGCTAATGTTGGTTAATTTCCTCAACTTGTTCAAACTTATATGCCCTAAGCATTTATGTCATACATTCACATCAATAGAAATATCACAATCAATATAAGCAGAAGAACTTTAATTTTTATTTACAATCAATTTAAATAAATCATGCTCAACATCAAATAAACATGAAAATGTTATCTTGCTATGTTTTCCTACAATAACTTTGCTAGGAACAAGCCTAACCTCAAAACCTTTCTTTACTAAGACAAGAATTGATACAAGATTGTGCCTAACAGAAGGCACAATCAATACATCAGTAAGTGCAATTGGTGTGCCTTATACAAAAACTCTAAAAGAATCAATCTCAAGAACATCAGAAAATATATTATTGCCCATATAAACTCGATGACATCAAGGTTTGTATTCCTTTAAGTGTATCACTCTCTCTTTACTCTTTGAGATGTGTCGGATCACTCAAGAGTTAATCCACTAACCAGTTATCGAACGATCTATATAGAGGCACTTAGAAATGATGCAAATTATGTCTTGCTTATTTGTTGGACCGTGTCGTTGGTTGTTTCCATCGTTGTTCTTCTTATTGTGACAGTTCCGTTTGTAGTACCCAATTTTACCACAATTGTAACACTTTATTCGAGAAGTAGATTCCTATGATTTCTTAAAAAATGCCCTTATTGTTTTTATTCTTACCAAATCTCTTATTTGATTTCTTCTTATTCAGTTTGTTTTTAAAGCTTGACTTTAAATCATCTTCAACAATTATCAATTTTTTTTTTATTCATATGTTCTTGTTCAATTGCTAATTTCAATGGAGTTGTACAAGGGTAAATTTTGATCTAAGTATAAGGGTTGTAGTCACCATGTTCTAGGAAGAGGAGATTGATTAAAATTGTAGATATCTGCATTGGTTCAAGAATGATTGACTTCACTACAATTAAATCCATATTCATTACCAATATTTGGTTAACACGTTCAATTATATTATCACATTCTTTCATTTTATAAAAATTATATTTTTAAGGAATAATTAGACATGCAACCTAGCTGTGGTATCATACTTAGTTGTCAAAGAGTCAAATAACTTTTTTGTAGTTTCAAATTCTTCAAAGACCCTAATCAAGTCATCTTTCATGTATGTTAACATGATAATCTTAACTCTATTATCATCCTTTACAAATGTCTTATATTTTTCTTTTTTCTCTTCTATTGCATTTAGGGTAGGGGGTAAAATGGTTTCTCTAAGTATGTAATCAATACCCTCTAAATTTAAAGCCAACAAAATTCTTCTTTTCTACGGACAACAAGTGAAGGGTCTGGATATTTTAAAGGAAAACATAAAATAAGAAACAAATAATCAACCATTAGACATTTTCTAGAGAATCAACAATAAAAAAATAGCTACACACTAAATTGCAGTATCCATAATGTGCAGATACTAAATTGTAAATATTTCCATACTAACAATAATTTTTAAAAACTTATGGGTACTATAACAAAAATATATAAGTTTCAGACAATTTTTGTAATTCTAGAAGAAATATGAGAACAAAACAATAAATTTACTTTCTTTCTACTTTTGTAACTTCTTTACAAGTAAACTACAAACTTATAATTTTAACTTTTATCTATTCTAGTAATTATCCCAAAAGACCAAAGACAAAACTATAAATGATTGTGTCGAGTCTCTTCATAGTTTTCTAACCTGAACCAGAATAGATCAATAACCAAAACAGAGATTCTGCCTAAAGACTAGGGCAAAATCATCTTTTCGTGTGGTGACAAACTTTTGAATATTCAATAAATTGAAGGACAACAACGTAATTCAACTAGGTCGATATTTGGTAATTATCACAAACTGCTAGAGGACAGAAAACTTTTCATCCAATGAGGAGCAAAACTATTTTTTTTTACTTTAAAATATATGTACGTTTTGGTAGTTTCACTTAGTGGCATATTGTAATTTAACCGAATACCCGAGGTTAAACTAACTTTTTAGTTTGCTATCCGAGGCAATTTCTATGAAATCGTTGCTATTTGCTGTTTATCGCCTACGGTTTTGCAAAACCGATGATTTTACCACCCACAATTTTACAAAACTGTGTTCTTTAAAGCATGAGAGAGAGAAGAGACTCGAGGAGAGAGAGAGGGAGGGAGTGCCTCCACGCAGCCTCTACCTCGACCTCCACCCTTTTATGCTTTCTACCTAAGCTCGACCTTCAGGTTCCTCCCTTTCTTTCTACCTAGTTTGCGCTCAGCCTCTAGTTTTGTCCCTTTGGGTTTCTAGCTTGTGCTCATCCTTGGGCTTTGATGTTTTGGTTACCTGGCATGCACTCGGCTTTGGGCTTTGCACTTTTGGTTACCTAGCCTGAGCTCGACCTTTAGCTTTGCACTTTTGGTTACTTGGCCTGTACTCGATCTTTCACACGAAAGGAGTATTTATTCATTTTCTCTTCTCCTTTTTTATTCTTTGTTACTCTTTAGTTTTTTATAAGGGAAAAAAACTTTACACTGGAAAAACTTTCCAACGTATTTTCTCTCTCTGTTTTCAAAAAGCATTAACAACATACCTTTTTCTTTACAGACTCCGATCAAAACACAGGCTACGATACCAATAATAGAGATGGAGATCTTACCTAGAATGATCGTTGGAGTCTTTCGTTGCTGAGAAGATAGTTTGATGAAACACTATTTTTCTTTTGATGGGAAGCATTGTTTTTCTTTTGTTGTATATTCACTTTATTTCTTTGTTACTTTTCCATGTATATATCTGGTTTTTCCTCTTTTCATGATTTCCTACCTAAGCTTTTCGTTAAGTTCATTTTATGTTTATCTAGGAGATGCTTGTTTCTTTTTTAAAAAGCAAAAAACCGTTATTCTCTATAAACTTTATCTTTTATAAAGTAACTCATAAAATCTAAGAAGAACACCCTTCTTCCTACATTTGATGATTGTCGTTGTTATTGGGTCCGATAATAGTCGCCAATAACTTACAACAATACCACCAATCACAAATGTCCATAGTGCTTGCTGGACACCGCATAAAGCAAAGCAATGAATAGATGGCAATTGGGAAACATGAAGGGAGCATCTCTCATAAGCGTGGTTTTCTGTCCTTATTTTGTATTTATATGCGATAAATATAAATTCTTCTAGCTATTAAAATTTGGTAAAAGAAATATTGAGAAAAGTTCATTGTATTTGTGAATTTGTCATTTAAATAAAAAAAAATAAAAATGGTGTGGTAGAAACCAACCACCAAATAAAAAAATAACAAAATGGTGAGGTAGAAAATAACCAACCACCAAATAAAATAAATAAAAAAAATAAATAAAAGTTAGTATCGAGATAAATTAAAATGTTAGAAGGTAAAGTAAAAAGTTAGATAGTTAGTTAGAAAGTTAGTAAGTTAGTAAACAAAAAAAATGACAAAAAATAAAATAAATAACAAAAACAGCACATAACCAACGAGGGTGTGACTAGAGAGATTTTCAAAGGCCCCCCGCTTCTGATTAAAAACTTGGTCCCCGTCCCATCACTGGCCTCGTGGGTCCCCCGTCCCTCGTTAACTCAAGTGCACAAACGAATATAGAGAGAAATAAAGAAGCCTGGGAAAGACGAAATCGAGGCTTGAGGATCCACCGTCTCGAGAGTGGGAGAGAGGAAGCCAAGGCCTCTTTACCTTTCCACGACTCCATTGTCCGCCGAGAGAGAGAGAGATTGAAGTCGAGCCCGGACTGCCTCAGAGTAATGGTTGTCGTCCACCGTTCACCACCATTCATTCGTAGAGAAAGAGAAAGAGAAAGAGAGGGAAGGGAGGGAGGGATGGGAGAGAGAGGAGAGCCGATAGACGTGTTTCTGCCTTTTTAAAAATTTGGGAGACTAATACCACAATATGCTTTTCTAAGATGTCCGATAAACACAAAAGTCATAGATACTTATCAGAAGGCTAAGATGATGATGCTTTCTTGGGATCTAACTTTAAGAGAAAAGGTTGAGTTTTATACATGCAAAACATTGGAGAAATGCACACAAGTATTGGGAATTAAACATTTCCCATGGCAAAGATTCCCAGGGAGTGATTTTGGAGATACAACGAACTTGCTACGGTGCAAATTGACGAATCTTTAGATGCTCCAAAAATGAACAGGCAGTTAACCAAAGAGGAGGATAGCATCCAAAGAGGATAGCATTGTAACAGATTCAGTTCAGATACATATACAGGCACGCAAGAGTGCACAACGGGTCAAGGTGGACCATGTTTTAAATGGTCCAATTCATAGATTAACTTTCTGCAGGGTAAGCAAGCTTAGTTAAGCAGATGCTGGAATATGTAAGGGCATCCCAGTTCAATAGAAAAGTGAGCAACAGGTTCAGGCAGAGATGGTGTGAATCGGATTTAACTTTGAGTTAGATTGACAAACTCATTCATGGGTCATAGGATGGTACATCTATGTGTGTCTTTAATGAGATCGAGTTATGTTATTGAGATCGAGTTATGTTATAGATCACAGCTATCAGGTCAGAAGACGACCATAAGCATGCCACCAGATACAGCTGGGGACGAAATGTTGACGCCTGTAAGGGCAAAGAACACAAATTCCAAATATGGCATTTCTATGCATGCAATAAGCATAAAATGGAACAATAAAAAGAATAATTTTAGGTAGAACGGGGGAACAGTAAAAAGGCCAATAGCATTTCATGCTATTGATCATGTTGTACATAAGTAGCGTAAGTTAATGTCTTGACAGTTGTAGTTTATTAGTTTCTCTATCGCAAATCAGGAAAGAGACAAAATTCACTGAAAGGAAATTCTATGTTATTTTAAATAATGAATCCTAATTCTAGAGTGTAAGAGGTAGCTCAAAAATATTAACACTAAATTGAATAGAAGACCTTCGCTGAATCACATTAAAAGTCATGTATATATACATCTCATTGCTAGTTTTTCTATTCACAGATTCAAGGTCCAACAAATGGTAGAAAACATATTTCTTGTGGTTGTTAGTCTCATTTTCCATGATCAATCTGACCATGTCCAAATCAAACACGATTTATGGGAACAAAAAACATACAGGAGATGCAAAGACTGTTCAAACTGCATTAAGTTAGACATTCACACAGGATACTGAGAAACAAAAATGTGTCACCATATTATGAACTGCACATGGTAAAACATGAGGTACATATTTAGCATAGCTTAAATAGATTTGCAAAGGCATGTTATACCATAATAATGTGTTAAGTTAAAATAATTACCTGCTCTGTGTCTATGGTACAATGTCAAAAACGACATACAACCCCAGCATAAGTTCAGACAGATTTGCAATAGCACTGCTCTAACACAAGAATGACTATTAGCTGATGCATGATACCGTAGACATGGTTCTATAGCATACTGGCTTGTCTTATGTGCCTCCAACATTGTAAATTATATTCTTGTCTAAATCATTGCAGTATACTCTGCCTAAAATTTTGCAGTCTTTTAAAGATTTATTGATTGTAGATACTATAAGAGTGAATTACCAATGATAACATCCTTGGACCAACGAAACCTAGAATAACCAGAAACCATTTGAGTCTAGGGAAGCTTCCAGCACAACCGAGAAGCACCTTGGAAATGTTCTAACTTCACCTGTATTGCAGTTGATCAAACTTTCTTGGAAGAAGAAGGTGATTCTTTAATGGAAGGTAGTCTTGGAAAATTCAACTACTCATTAGAACAAACAAGATTATCAATCTGAACCTCAGGAGGATAATAGGTGAACTCTTTTTCCCATTTTCCATGTTCATTATGCAAGCTTCTGAAAGCACATCCTAAATTCTTTAATGAAGTCATGTTTGTACATCCATTAATACGGGAACAGAAATGTTACCCATTGTACAGACATTTTTCTTGCGTCCTGTCATGCCAAGAAGCGAATAGCATAGAAGTGGATGAAATTTGTCACCTTCTTAATAGTTAGTGGTCAGCACCCCCTTTCTCTTCCTTGATTTCAGCATAGATGCTCCCTTTTGCTTTCAGAAGCTTGCATAATGAACATGGAAAATTTCTTACGTTGACTGAATTTTCGTTTATTTTTTATCATTGAAAAACCTTGATTTTCGTTTACTTTTGATCATTGAAAAACCTTTCTTATGTTGACTGAATCTTTAGTTCCACTAAACTAAAATTTCTTTTGATTCTGATAGGGAACACAATCCTACACTATAACTTTGTGAGTATCAAAGTACAATAAAACTTAGGACTTTTAACTTGCCTGGACTTTTGAGTGCTACATTAGCATAGTTTACAAGCTCCACATGTGTTTAGCACATCCTGATTTTTGGTTTTACAGGAGCAACAAATGGTGATGAAAGGGCATAGCGAGTTGCATGTTCGAAAGGAACTGAGCAGATACATACCGACAGCTTCTGCCTTTGGTGGCATGTGCATTGGAGCCTCGACAGTTTAAGCAGACTTCGTGGGTGCAATTGGTTCTGGGACTGGAATCTTGAGGGCAGCAGGGGACGGAGCCCAGCCGAGGGAGTGTCGTGTCAAGCTCAAGTGTCCATAGGACTTGAGGGCAACGTCCTCTTTAGGCGAGAGAGAATTGTCATGAAAATTTTCCTAAAGCACTAGCATCGTGCGGGAGTATACACGCACACGCACTTATATGTCACAAAAGCGCCCCAAGATACATGCCAGCGGGGAACACGCACCGACACCTAGTATACATTGTATCAGGGCATCCTACTACTAGTAAGTCAGTCTGGCCAGCACCGGGTGTGCACTCAAACAGCGCGCTAGCACACCAGATGCACTAATGCGGTCCGGCTCCAGTAACCGGGACATGAACCTCCCTTGTACATATCCATCCAGTAGTTAGGCTTGTCGTGTTTGTCCAACTAGAACTCTTAGCAAACTTAGCTCACTTGTAACTAGGCTTGTCGTGTTCTGATTAAGGGAGAATTAGCCTAGACTGAGTCAGTTCCAAGGAATGGGCTCAAGAGAGTCTAGGAGATCCTTGCCTAGCTAGCCATGGAAGTCAATTAAGGACCAACTGGGTGACCAAAGGGATGCCTAGGTTAGGGGGGAAGACTCTAGAACCGAGCAGGTTCTAGCGAGTTGGGTGTCGGCCAACTAATCATCAACCAGCCCCAATCGTCCCCACTCCGTGGAGGAATATTGGGGTGGAATATCCTCTAAGCTCCTAACCGACGATAGAGCTCTAGAAAAGGGGTTAAGGAATGAAGGGCAAAGTGACTTAGATGGTAGACATTTTGGCTTAGTAATAGGGTGCCGGTGAGTGTCGGCCAGCATGCCGAGTCTTGTACAGCTTCCTTTTGTCAATAAAGGCCTTGTGCAACCCTTCTTACTTGCCTTCTTCTTTAACCTCACCATGAGTGAAAAGTGTATGCCGACAAAGTGAGTGATACTCAACTTTGTTAACCATCAACAAGAACGAGAAACCTCCCTTTTTATTGACATGGGCTAAGGCAAAAACGGTGGCACCTGCCATCATAAGATCTTTAGATTGGAGTGGAGCCAACTTGGATCTAGTGACAAAGTGGTATGAGAGCGCCAGGAGTGGCAGTTTTGGAGCAACAAGCAAATCTCAACTAGTGTTGCATCTGCATAAATTTTGGTCAAGATGTTTTTTGGTTGAATCTCAAGCAAGATTTTGAGAGGTAATTTACTTTGATTTCATTCGATCTTCAACCCTAGATAGTCTATTATGTGGAGATTAGATCAAACCATAGACCAGAGAATTTTATAGACAATTGAAGTGGATTTGATTGCCTACAATATATTCTAACGAAATGCCATGGATCCATAAAATTTATATTGTAGATTGCAGAAATTGAGCAATTGGTTGAGGATAAATTTGATCTATGCAGTTGATTCCCTTCTTGAAGAGCTCACTCAAGTGTCCTTGAGTAGAGAAGCACGATTGGTGATTGATCCAACCGAAATTCAAACGATCTGCATGAAGAATTTGTAGATCACCGAAAAATAGAGAAGTTTTACGGTAGAAAATCTAGATCTAGCTATTTTGGTTGAGAATTCTGTAGTAAATAATTGTAATCTATGTAGATCTGGTGCAAAGGAGTTTGTAGAGTACAAATCATCAAAAAATCGTGAAGAAGATGCTTAAAATTTTGCAATCCATCAAACCAGTGCATATTGATTTTTCGAAAAATCACGACGTGTGTTTGAGGTAGCAAATGATATTTGTTGGTTTGAAAATTTATTATAAAGAAGCCAAATATGTATAAATTAGACCATAGATATTTCAATTTCGTGACTGATTGATGTGGTTTTGATTATCTACGAAAGTGTCTGTAAAATGAGTATGTTTCAACCGAAATTGCAGATTTCTGTGGGATTTCTGAAACAACGGTGAATCGGATGGAATTTTCATCAAATTCGGTGGTTGATGACTCTTCATCGGACCTTCCTTTAGTGAAAGGAACAAATGATCGTTGGATAAGGACTGTGGAAGATCAATTTGTGAGGAATCAATGCCGAAAAGTTGAGAATCTCTTTGATGTTATTGTTCAACATTGCTTGGATTGAAAGGTATAGTATTCTGGAATTGGTCTTGATTTGTTTGCCGTAAAGTGAGCTTCTTGTAACAATTTAGGATATGTACTTGATGTAATGTGTTGGTCAAGTATGTTGTATTACAGTAGAGTGCGTTGACTAGTTTAGTTGTTGGCTTATGTTTGTAATAAAGAGAAAGGGTTGCAATGGAAGTAGTTCATGGTGTACAAGAAGTTAACCGTTGTGGTTTAGTTAATTCAATCTATGTTGACGTAAAACCAACATTCTAGTTATTGAAAACTAGTTTGGATTGTAACTTTGGGTTAGTATAGATTGACTAAAGTAGATCAACTTCTATAAATGTTGCAGTTGATGCTTTATGTTTCAACTGAAATTGTTTTAGAGTCGTCATCAGTTTCGAGAGCTCTTATACCAATTATGATGGTTCTCATGGTGCTAGGTTTTAGATACACTCAATGATTGCCTGACAATAGCGATACCTCGTTGTTTAGTCTTTGTACCTTCATGGAGCGGGTGAGTGGCATGTACACTGATATGCATGTGTGCACTCTTGCAAGATGCCAGTATGGATAAATCCCTTGCCCCTCATGCGAGTGTCATCAGATCCAAGTTGGCCGCTCCAATAGGGGCTAACGATTCGATGATGGCAGACAATACCGTTTTTACCTCTAATCATGTCAACGAAAAGAGAGGCTTCTATTTTTTGTTGATGGTTAATAGAGTTGAGTATCACTCATTTTGTCGGCATATACTTATCACTCATAGAGAGGTTAAAGGAGGAGGCAAGTAAGAAGGATCACACAAGGCCACAAAAGAAAGCTCTACAAGACTCGGCTTGCTAGCCACACTCAAACACTCCTACACTCACTGAGACACCCTACTACTGAGCCAAGATGTCTACCATGTAAGTCTCTTTGCTCTTCATTCCTTAGCCCCTTTTATAGTATCCTTAGGTTGGCTAGGAGCTTAGAGGATATTCCACCCGAATATTCCTCTAGGGAGCAGGGATGGTTGAGAATGGCTGGCGCTTGGTTGGCCAAAACCCAACTATCTAGCACCCACTCGGTTCTAGAATCTCCTTTGGTTGCTCAGTTGGTCCTTAATTGGCTTCCACTGCTAGGAAAGGATCTCCTAGACCCTTCTAGATTCTCTTGAGCCCATTTCTTGGAACTGATTTAATATAGTCTAATTCTCCCTTAACCGGAGTATGTCACCTAATTACAAGTGAGCTAAGCAGCTAAAAATTTTGCCTAAAAAAATATGACAAGCCTAACTACTAAATAGATATGTACAAGAGAGGTTCATGTCCCGATTATTGGAGCTAGATGATTTAAGTGTGTTTGGTGTGTTGGCACACCGTTTGTGTGCACATGAGTGCGCAACCGGTACTGGTGTGTATGTTGGGTGCTAGTGTGCATCTCCCACTAGCATGCGTCCTAACACCCTTTTGCAACGCATGCACTCATGTGCATGTGTGCTCCAACACGGTGCTATTGTTTTAAAAAAAATTGTGACAATTCTCCTTAGGTTGAACAAGACCTAGCCCTCGCGGTCTTATGGGAACATGAGTTTGGCACAACACTCCCTGACTAAGCTTTGTCCCCTATTGCTTCTTCTCACCCTGACATGTTTTCTTGCTATAGTCCTATAATACTATCAGACTATTGTCTCCTTGCCTTGCTGTTGCTCTCATGTCATTGCTTATGCACGTCTCTTAGCGTTGAAGCTAGGGTAAAGACTCCTGCTGGTCCTAGTTGACGATTGGCCTCCTCTTCACCGTTCTCCACGTCTTCCTGTTTCAGTCGGTTCCCTCTTGCAATCTTTCTTGTTCTCACATCTGGCTCAGGCCTGTTGAGGCACTCAATGACTCTTTCCTGGCTCATCCTTTGGACAACCTATTTAAAAAACAGAATTGGGCCACTTGAATTACCCCATCCCTTGGTGTTTCAATAATTTTCTCTACCTATATTGGTTCTTGTAACTCAATGGCTACCAACTTAGCCTTATTCGAACAATTCTTCAAGAGATGAGCCTGTTGCAAGCATAGCATGGCCCCATCCCTTAGACTCGCATCTACCTTATGAGTGACGACCCGTGGAAGGGCTTGGGTCACTTGGTCCCTTCTCCTGCTTCTCCTAGTTTTTCTTCTTAGCATCCACAAACAATTAAACAACTTTCATGGCCTACACAATGGTGGTTGAGTTTCTCCTTCTAAGCTAGGTTTCAGACATATCCTTGAAGTAAAACAACTTATTGTCCTCACTTATGTTTTGAATTTCGAGTAACAATGCTCTAAACCGTTTCACGTATTCATGGAGTAATGTCATGTGGTTAAATTGACGAATCTACTTCCTTGCTCGTCTATTATAATTCATGGGCGTGAAATGTGCCCTTAGCTCCCTCTTGAAGCCCTCCCAAATGATTGGTAGGATAGCACTATCATCGAGTGGTTGCCTCCCTAGTACGCCTCCCATCCCCCTCTTAGATACAAGCTGGTTATAAGCACTTTGTTTTCTTTGGTAACTTGAGAAACACACATATATATCTCCAAGTCTCATAACTATTGTTTGAATTGTGCTAAGATATGCTATTGAAGACTATCCAACCGCATCATCATCTCCATCAGAAATGCCTCCACGGAGCACCGTTCTGAAGTTTCTTTCTCTTCAATAACGTCTCGACGACTTTTTCCCATCTTGTAAATGATCCTTTACATCCCAAACTCACTAGCTAGAGTCTAGATGCTCTCCCTTATAATTCAGCTTACAAACAAAACAAAAAAATTACAACTCAACTGTTGCTATTACTTGATTACATCAAATTTTGTAATTAAAACACCCGTTTATAGCTAGTTTTGTCTAACTGCTTGTAATCAACCGAACTGAACTCAAGTCTACTCCAAATTTAGTGATTTCACTTCTGTTCGACTATTGAAATCTGAAGGTACTTGACCAATTTTTGTTTCAAACGAACGTTGATGACCTTCTCGAAATGCCATCTACTTTTGTCAAAAATTCAACCTATCCCCTCTATGTTTGGGTCACCAGAGATTTTGGGCTCGACTCTACGAACACCAACCAACGATAAATTCCAGTTGCTAAGGGTTGCTAAGACTTCAATTCAATTTTATTTAGCTAAACTACAACTATAAGAACTGAATTTGTACTCAATTTGTGTGGCAAATTCATGTTTCGCCAGAATCCTCTCTACATAACCGATCATATCTCCTCTGATCTGCTCAAGCATGTTTTGACCTATCCTCCTCTCTAATTCCCACACACGAATTGAGATGCCTTGGTCGAATTTTGTTTGAAGGCTAGCATAACTCTTTTCACTTGCTCGTTTAAGGAAATTTGTTTCAATTTTAGACTTTATGGTGTCGTTCCTAAAGGATGACCATTTTTGGCCTCATGATTTGAATGGATCGCATTAAGCAAGAATCAATCTATCATTCCTTGTTAGACTTTTTAAAGCTTAGGGAAAACTCACTTACATTGATCAAATTCACTGAGTTCTACCCAACTCCATAGAGTTGGCATAAAAATTCTATCGGTTTACTTTCAACTTATGCAACTCCCAAATTTAGTCTATACTTATCCAGCAACACCTCTTGTCATTGCCTTGCTTCGGTTAAGAGCCTTCAAAAGCTCTGATACCACTTTCTCATAGGATCCAAGTTGACTCAACTTCAATAGGGGTTAACAATTGATTATGGTAGGTGGCATGTTTTTTGCCTCAGCCCACGTCAACAGAAAAGGAGGTTCCCTCTCTTTGCTGATAATTTATGGAATTGAGTCTCACTCATCAGGTAGGCACGTGTCTAAGGGATTGGGGTTGTGTTATGCCTACGAGTCTCATATCTTGAAGAATTATTTGAATAAGGCTAAGTTGGCAGCTATTGAGTTAGAAGAACTGATAAGGGTAGAGAAAATTATTGAAATACTAGAGGATGGGATAATTCAACTGCCCCAATTCCAACTTTTAAATACGGTGCTTTTGTAGGACCCACATTGAGCCTTTAGCTTTATGGAGGTAGAAATCAGACAACACAAGTTTCGAGCCTTGATAGACACGTGAGCCAATCACTCCTTGTTTCATCATAGGTAGCAAGTTGAGAGTTGAGAGCCTTGATAAATGGTAGGCTTGGGAGTGATAAAGACTACGAAAAGACTAAAAATAGTTACCGATTGAACTCCATTGAGGGAATTGTGAGGGGATGCAAGTTGAGAGTTGCGAGGGACTGGGGATTGGACTTGGTCATGACCACCATCGATGAATATCTAATGATACCCGTGCGGGACTTCACGCGAACTATACAAGCCATGCTCACACCTCACCTTTGAGGGCTTATGATTATGCACGAAGGACAATCAGGGTTTGTGTCGGTCGTGGATCCGAGAAAAGCACATGCCATCATGAGGTGTGTTGCCCTTTACCTCATAATAGGTTGGCCAAAGGATGGGCCGAAAAAGAATGACCGAGTGACTTGATGGATCGAAGCCACATGTCGGGACAAGAAAGGTTTGAGTGAATCAACTAAAAGATGTAGACATGTGGAGAACCTCCCTAGGTGAGGAGGAGCCCAGTCGTCAACTAGGACCAACAGGAGTCTACACCCTACCTTCAATACTAAGAGACGTACAGGACCGATGACACAAGAGCAACTAGTAGGGAGATTGTATTCTAACGGTACCATAAGGGTGCAACAAGAAGACATACGGGGGTGAGAAGAAGGTAGGATCACATCGGGGCAACAGGGGACACAATTTCAGGCTGGGATTGCCTGACAAAATTACGGTATTAGGATTAACATCTTTAGTAGACTGGAGATGACCTTATTAGTTTAACCAACCTCTTCCCTTCATTTGGACTGGTTTCAAGCTCATCTTCGTGTGGTTTAATGACAACTACGAAAGCCCTGTGTTGTTTGCTGCATTAAGCAAATATAGTAAAGTTTGTATGAAAAGCAATCAATTTTTTAGTAAAATGATATAACTCAAGCAAGAGTAAAGGACCCTTAATTTACTGGTCAAATTATAGATAAGATTAATAAAGCATTATTACAGTGAAGTTTTCAGAGTTGTTTGTATGACAAAATTAACACATAACGGTCCAAAGCTAGATCGATGACTGATTCACTTGCTATAATCTCGTCGACAATGCATGTGCATCCACCAAGCCTTAGGCATTTTCCCACAACATTGCTATTGAATTTATCTTTTGACAGTGATACGAAATGCCCTCTAAGAACATTTATGATATAGTAAACGTTTAGAATCAACCACATTTTAAATAAGAAAATTCCTTCAAAGTACAAAAGGATAATTAATAAGCCAGTTTATAACATATAGCATATGAACATGTGAAAATATATTTTAAAAAAAACTTGAAGAAGTAACACAAAGAGCTATAGCTCCTGTCTAGAGGGTTAACTCAATAGAACACTAAGTGGAAAGGTCATGAGTTTGATATCCAAAAAGTGCATCTGGTTGACACCATATTGCCTATCAAAAGGGAGAAAAGAAAAGAATACATATATAATCTATTTACCCATATTGATTATCAGAAAATGACAACAATCCATCAAGACAAGAAAGAAAAAGGCCATTCACCTTTCATCGGGCAGCAAGTCATAGCATTCTAAGTCCATTTACCTTTCATCAAGCAACAAGTTGTAGTATTCTTTTAGAGAAATTACTCCAAGTTCATGTTCTGCCAACAAGATGAAATGTGTACGCTCCATGTAGTATAATGGCTGCAAAAAACTCAAAATTTAATGTGTGTTGCAGCTAAAGTTTTGAACTAGCCAAATTAAACTTTATATATATATATATATATAATAAAGAGCGAGAGTTGCTAGACTCTCATTTCTGCTATTTCATTAATGTTAGTCTAGACTTTTTTATTATAGAAATGAATGGTTTAAATTTAAAAGCAAAAGGTGAAAAGTACTTCCTCATAAAATATACTTTTCTACTTTTTTTTTATTTGGACCATATGACGTTCTAAACTGACAAACTTACAAAGCTTTCTTGAGAGTTCATGTACTTCCGGCAGCTTTTCATGACATGCTTT
Organism: Brasenia schreberi; assembly: GCA_036023115.1. Taxonomy (NCBI): domain Eukaryota; kingdom Viridiplantae; phylum Streptophyta; class Magnoliopsida; order Nymphaeales; family Cabombaceae; genus Brasenia; species Brasenia schreberi. The sequence continues at coordinate 6,332,241 of JAYKKT010000069.1, read as the reverse complement.
TCACATTCATCTTTCTATCATACGTGGTGCAGTTAATGTTAGAGCATATGCTATGACCGACATAAGATGATGGCCTTTCAAAGATTCAATGAGTTTCTGCACTGAGCAAGTTTTGCACATTGAGAGCAAAATGTTAGAACTAGCTATGCTTCATGATATGAGAGAGAGGAGAGGGGAGACATCCGAACTTCTCCGTTGACAACTTCGGAAGGATATACGGCTTTGCAATAGTGGATACAATTTCTTTCATTTGTGTATCATTCACAACATTCACAATTTTCTGAAACACATAGTTCCCTCACTTGTCAGCCATAATCTTCACAAAGAAGTTCTTGGCTCCTTAAAAAATATTATATAAACATCATCCAGGAAGAACTTTTCGTGCTTACAACCCAACTGAACCAGGATCCATGATTCTCCCAAACAGCATAGTTACTGGAATCAACCCTAATCAATAAAGTGCAACTACAATTTCTGTGTTTATAAAATTCGAATAATGAAGCTGGAGAAGTTGCAGCTCTGTAATAATCATGATAATGGTTGACCGCATGATTTTCTTCTGCATTAAATGTAATGTTTGACAAACTATTTAGCAGATCGTCGATATCCTCGGTTTCTCGACTGATTCTCCAAGTGTCCTCCCTCCATTGAACTTGTTTTAAAGTTCTGTACCTGCATCACATATTTAAGCAATAACTACAACTGCTGAGTAGCAAAAAATCTGCAACTGCTAGTGAGTACGCAATAATCCGATGATATCAAGCAGTGATATTACTAAAGTATAAGTGTAGGCTCCGAGGGTTGTCAATGAAGCTGATACGTCTGAATTGGATTATACAGCCTGATTTGATATCCCAAAACCAAATATCCATTAATAATGGGACTTCTATATGTATATACATACATACGTATATAAATCCAGGTACCGAACTCCTGCCCTTTCATCCATTCGGCTGGGTTGCAAAGAACAATGGCTGTTTTCTTTTCCTAAAGAACGACTCAATGAAGCTTTTACTTGATTCAACCTTGTGGTCCGTTGAGGCACAGCTACGAAGAGCTGCATGTAAAAGGGAAGGCATACTTGCTGTAGATATTCTCTTGCAGCTAAGTGGAGATTTATCATAATGATGTTGCTCAACCGAGCAACTAGCTACGCATAAGAAGGCACCATATTCAATGTTCTGTGCTCTGTATAAGGAAACAAAATAGAACCAAGAAGACTTGCGTGAGTGAACACTGAATAAAGAAGAGAGACTTAGGTGGTCAAAGATTTTACGTGTTTGTAAAACTAATGGGAAAAGAAGTTTGGCTACTAAAAGAGAATAAAGGAACAGCGATGGGTGCAAAACTTACCTCTCTTATCCAATCTTCAAGGTCACGTAGTAAACAAGGTCTCTCCGTGCACCGTATCGAATACCCTGCAGTCAAGAGAGCAAAAGGAGAGCACCGGATAAACTTTCTTTTGGTGAGTGAACACCAAATAAAGAAGAGAGACAGGTGGTCAAAGATTTCACGTGTTTGTAAAACTAATCGAAAAAGAAGCCTAGCTATTAAAAGAGAATAAAAGAACAGCGATGGGTGCAAAACTCACCTCTCTTATCCCATCTTGAAGGTCATATAGGAAACAAGAAGGTCTCTCCATGCATTGTATTGAATACCCTGCAGTCAAGAGAGGAAAAGGAGAGCCGCAGATAAACTTTCTTGCGTAACTGAAAACAATTCTGCTATTTATAGAGGAAGGTGTTCTAATGTAACTTGAATCCCTTTTGATCTATATGCTCTTTTAAGATAATCACTTAGCAGACAAGTTTATCTCTTAGTCAATAAATTTTCTTGCTTAACTAGAATTCCGCTATTTTCTAGAAGAGAGCGCTAGCTGAGAACATTTGGACATTGGTTCGAAACGAAAAGGACACCCTGTATGCTTTAAGAGATGGCCAAATACATTGCAAAACTTTGGAGGAAAACGGTAAGCCCTAGCAGGACTAGTGAGTTCTGCTGCAACTTAAAAGACGGGTTGTCACATAATTTACTAGGAGAAAATTGGAACTCCATATTTGGATTTAATGTGTGGTTCGCATGGCAATGGCGTAATTAACAACAGAGATGCTACTTGAAGATGAATTCCCAAGTCCCCTAATATCAACAAGGAGACGATTACAAGTTATGTTCACCATATCAACTCTACGAGCTCAGGAGTTCAAACGTTTTTATCAAGAAATGAAGTAGTTGGGGGCCAGTTGGGGCCTTTGCCCACCTGAAATTTGTAATTGGGTTAAATTGAACATAGATGGGTGCTCCAAGGATAATCCAGGAAGAGAAAACATGTGTTCACGGACCTATGTTATGGTCAGGTGTAGAGAAAATATATATATAATATGTATGTATGTAAGTTTTTTCAATTTATATATATTATATATAGTTTTTTTCATTATATATATATATATATATATATATATATATATATATATATATATATATATATATATATATACACATTTTGACATCTCTAGTCAGGTGGAGCCTCTGCCCACCTGAGATTTGAGAAAACATGTGGACACTTATAGTTTCCAAAAGGACTAGAGTGAAAAGATGGAGTGCCTCAATTGAATTTTGGAAAAGAAGGCATGCAGATTGAAGTGACCGACTTTATAGAACTTTTATATTTTCACACATATCTGATTAGGGAAACACAATCGACCGTGTGTGTGCGTGTGCGCGCGTATAAAATAATGGAAGGCATGTGGACTGAAATTCTTGGATGAAAGAATTGTCAACATTTTCATGATCTTTCTAAACTGAGTGTACTATTTATCCGGTCTATTTAATAATGAGAATATACATATAGATACATACATATATGTACCATGTTTGAATGGTATACAAATGCATCAAATTCGGACCATCCGATGTCATATTTAAATTTAAAAAGTAAAAAACTATATATATGCATACTTTTGCTTTTTGAAATTCAATTTTTTTTCACTTATTTAAAAGTAACTTGAGTACACTGCTACACCACTTATTTAAAAGTAACTAAATTTAAAAAAGAAATCACTTATTTTTTTTCGCTCATCCAGCAGGGGGCTTGCTCACAAGACAAAGATCATGAGTTCAATGCCTAGGACGTGCATACCTGGCTTTAGCCTCTCTGATGTAAACTCAAAAAACAAGTTATATCAAAATCAACAAATGGATTTTCTTATAATATACCAGAACCCAACCGTGAACCAAAACCAAACCTTCCTACATACCAAGTCTAGTAGAAAGGCAGTCAGGAAAAGAAGAAAAAAGAACTGTTGTACCAGAGAAGCTATCGTCATAGCTTCAAGCAAGTAGAGCAATAAACAGAAGTTATATATATAAAGAACGATATGGTCCCGAGCCCTAATCATCTGGTCGCACTTCATAGATAATTGGTGATGGCACCAACAATGTACCATCCTTTTCTATGGGACGACCCACCATGTGTGTCACAAGACACTGTCTTCAATCGTTTATCAAGAATGGTCGGGTAGTACTTTGAGAGTATATATTATATAATTCTTTGAGTATCCTATCATTCTCCTACATAAACACACAACGTGCGCGCACACACACACACACACATATATATATATATAACTCCAACAGCAAAGACCAATCCACTCCATACATTTGAAATGCAAGTGTTTCCTAAGTCACGACCACTAGTCTAAATACAAGGTGCACACTCATTTGACGCCAAGCATGGAGTCGGTGAATCACCAACCGTGAAAACCATAATTTAGTGAATGCCGGAGTCTGCTATGCCACGATATGTTAACATTTTCAAAGAAAAGTAAAGAAAAATTTAACGAGAAAAAAATACATAAAGCTTTCTTTAAGAAGGAAATAAAAAATACCAGAGTTTTGTTTTTGGATCTTACTAAAGACACCCTCTTTACTAAAAGACACTCCTTAGTGTTGAAAATCCCCATATTATTCTTATTAGGCAAACTACAATTTTTATCTCTAACAACTGCGCTCAAAGAAACACGCCTCTTGTATAAATGAGACGTACCTCACGTGTATCACCTATATAGCAGAAATACACGATGCATGCATATCTTATATAAAAGAGGTACAAAATGTGTGTTTCTCTTATGTAAGAAAAGCATCCATAATGATCTCCTATGCGAAAGAGATACTTTTCGGGTATTTGGTTCTGTTTTTTCCTTTTTCAAAGCAGAGGGAAGCAAGCCGACGACGGACTCCCATGGTATCAAAGAGAGAATAAGGAGAAATGGAAGGGAGGAGAGGGAGAGGAATACCGACTTGTGAATGCCGAAGACAAGTGGAGAGAAGGAAAAAGAGGTGAGGATTTAATGACAGGTTATAACTAACACGAGAGAGAGAGAGAGAGAGACAGAGACGATGGCAAGCGAACTAGTGTGTGTTGAGTAAACAGGAGTATTATGGGAAAGGAGGTATGTCATTAGTAATTTGAGGTATGCATTTAATAACTATGTTGTTTTAACAACATACCTTTCTTTGTGTGCAGAATTCAGAGGACGCCCAAGGCCGAAGATGGACTAATAGGCCTGGGTCGGAAACCCCCAGCCATGGTGCAGCCAGTTTTGCGTTTGCATCACACGTGAAACTGGTTATGCTAGTCTGTGTAGAATCGTGGGTTCTTTGTTTGCATCACACGTGAAACTGGTAAATCAAAGATCAAATTGTCGACGGAACCAGTTCGGTGATTTTACAAACCGAAGTGATTTTACATTACTGGCCATGTGCTCGTCAGATCAAGCTCTAAAACTTCCTTGACTATTCCGAAAAGAACATCCTGGCTCTCTGAAGGTGGCGCTTCATGAAACTCCTCCATTCATCTGTTACTCTCCCGCAAATGTATCATCTGACAGTCCTGTTCTAGTTGATCCTGAGGAAGATAAACCCTTCCGCGTCTTCCACTAAGGTCATCAGAAACAAACGAATAAATTTTGCATGATCGACAGCAGAATGCCGGCAACAAGGAAAAAGAAGAGATCAGGAACAGTAGATTTGTTTCAAGGTGAGGCCTAGCTTTTAAATGAACATGTAATGAGTTTGTCAAGTTGTAATAAATTAAATTGCCCGAGAAGAGAACATAATACATAAAAGCATATACTCACTCTTCACCAATATCTCTCAAGTGTATTGGTTAGCTGATCTATAATCCCAAGTGCTAAAGCAGCATTCTATACAAACTGTGTCGTCATTTGAGTCAGAAGCAACAGTTCCAGCAATTTTACTAGCATTGTATATACCCATCACTTCCAGCAACATATTAACAGTAAAGCTCATCAAAAAATTCATGCATCTTGACTTTCTGAGATCCTGAAACAGAAGAAGAACAGAGTCACATAAAGTGGGTACATGTGTGATAGAGAAAGTCGGATGCCACCAATAATACCAGATTGTCTATGATCAGCAGCTTCCCCATAATAAAACTTCTGTGGAAGAACCAAATCCAGAAGAGTGCATTGGTGGTCTATTGATATTATACCAGGAGTGTGCTAGATACGCCATACAATTTATAATGTAGAACTATGGATTGTCGTTTTAACCAGACTATAGATCCACCTTTCTGCAGATCGACCACAGTCAAACATGATAAATGAGAAAATGATTATAATGTACAATATATATCTTGAACCATATAGTCAGGCATATGATGTCTTGGTTACTTATCATTAAAGAAAACGGCATGCTCTACATTCAGAGTGAAACCAGTCACAGGCTAGTTTTCCAATACTTGAAGTACAAATAGCAGTATGAAAGCTGACTTATTCCGATCAGTGTAAAAGCTTAGACAACTTAAACTTGTTCCAATCAAAATAAGATGTAGGTTCAGGAATTCAGGGCATGCTTGCACGAACTTTGCAAATCAGGTTCCAATCTAAAACTTTCTCTTGATACTTACAATAACAACTAAGCCTTTTCTCATGCTAGATGGGGTCGGCTACATGGATTCTTTGTTTCTACAAAGCCCTATCATAATTTGTAAAATCCATGATAAATAAGTGTGACAAAGTTTTACGTTGGCTATCAGCACAACTCTCCTCCTTCATCCAGGTTTGGGAACGGCCATGTAAGGGTGATCCCTTACATGGGCAGAGTTTCTCTGGATAATCTGTTGAGTCAAATTTACTGGAACTTCATGATTAAAGAATCATTTCATAAACACTGCTTATTGAAATTAGCATTTTAATGCTTTCATTCTAATGAGAAAAAGTTCTGGGACTCAGAATATAGGAAGCAAGCAGTGCCACCAATGCTACCATGGGTAGCACAAAGAAATAGTGACAATCTTACTGGCATAATTCAAGCTGATCGTGTAATGGTAATGACGCAATATAGTGTTGAGCAGTGACCTTAACGTCAAAATCAAAATCACAACAACTAAAATCCAAAGTCATCATCAATAGCAGTGGCAAGTAAAAAAAAAAATCGAATGAGTTAAAAGCATGATTGAGAAACATATTACCAGAAATATATATACATATATATATATATATATATATCAATATAATATGATAAAGTACATAAACTATATTAGCATATATGACAGACAAAACATATTAGAAACATGAGGTACCCATTCTATACAGTATAGAAGAAAGCTTTATTCATGGTACCAGTTGCATCATAGATGGCCATTCTACCAGTTGCATCAGAGTTCCACTCAGACCCTACGTTCCAACTGCTGCTCTTCAAATTGGCTACAACGTGGAACCTGAATAAAAGTGTAAAGCAACCGTTTCAAATATACGATTGTTTTCATCTATCGAAATCATGAGAAATTTTGCTCACTTCCTAGTAATGCTTCTGAAGAAATTGTTGTATTCAACAATTTGTCTATACATAAGACCTCTGAGCAATTTAACAAATTCAAGTTGTTGATCCAACAAACTCTCCTGCACTTGGAACAAGTCCATCATTCAACATTGCCATGAGTACACTAACGACTGCGTGCATATTTCCTTCACTATGGTTTACTTCCAAAAGAACTTTTGATATTTCAGCCTCAGGGACCATAGAACTTTTCAAGGTGTTTTTGATGATGGCACCACACTCCTTGGTCTTTCCTTCATTCCAAAGGCCAACAATTAGAGCAATCATACTTCTTATGTTAGGGACCAGGCCCGCATTGATCAATTCTTTGTATAGATCAAAAGCCTTCTCTACATTGCCTCCCCTGCAATGACCATGGATCAGCACATTATATGCAGTTTCAGTAGGGTGCCAACTTTTCTCCACCATTTTCCTGAAGAGGCTGTCAGCCTCTTCAATTAATCCCTTCATGCAAAACCCTTTGATAAGCCCAACAAGACTTTTTATATTTACATCAACACAATGACTAATCAATGTATCATATGTAACTTCATCCTGAACTGGGACATGGTATAGCATCCTGAAAAGCAGCCTCTTTGCCTCCTTTGTCCTAATTTGTTTGTTTAGCCCGTTGATGATTGTGCTGTAAGTAACAGCATCAGGTAATATCCTTTTCTGAAGCATCTCATCATGAAGACATAATGCACGTCTTACATCACCGTTCTTACAATAGCCATCAATTAACACAGTGAAGGTAACATGATCAGGACAGAAACCTTCACTCAGCATCTTCTCAAAAAGCGCATGAGCTTCATTCATTCTTAATTGTTCACAAAGGCCCTGGATAAGTGTTGAGTATGTAACTACATCAGGCCTGACACCCTTCTCCCCAATCTCTTTATGCAAAGAAAAAGCTTGTTCCAGTTGATTACTTTTGCAGTAAGAACTTATTATTGGACTGTATGAAATGATATCTGGTTGTAGACCTTTATTCGGCATATCATGAACGATCTGTAGTGCTTCATCCATTCTCCCCTGAAGGCAAAATCCATTGATAAGAGCATTGTAAGCCACTAGAGAATGTGGGAATCCACTTTCCTCCATTTCCTTGAGAAAAGCATGAGCATCATCTAGATAACCTCGCTTGCAGCACCCATCAATCAGTGTAACGTATGTCATCTGGTTTGGCTGAAGCCTTCTTTCCCTCATCTTATAAAAGTACTCCATTGCTTTCCTCAAATTTCCCTTCTTACACATATCATTAATAAGTGCCGTATATGTCACAACGTTTGGAAACAATCCTTTCTGAACCATTTCAGTATGCAATAGAAGAGCTTGATGCGTATTTCCATGCCTACAATATCCATTAATAAGTGTATTATATGTAACATTATCAGGAACCAAACCTACTTCCTTTATCTCATCAAATAACTTCCCGACTTCCTGTATTCTGCCTTCTCTGCACAACCCATTAATGAGAGCATTGTACGTAATCAAATTTGGCCTTAGTTGACTTGCCAACATAAACTCTAGCAACTCAAAGGCTTTACCTAACTTTCCAAGTTTACTGTAAGCATCTATAAGAGTATTGAAAGTGACCACAGTTGGACAACAACCTTTTCTCCTCATTTGTTCAAATAAACCAAGAGCTTTGTCTAGTTTCTCAGTTATACACAATCCCTTGATCAAAATATTGTATGAATAAACATTCAGTGAGACTGAGTTTCTAATCATATCATTGTAAATTTTCTCAGCCATAAAGGAATCACCAGACTTGAAGAGTGCATCCAGGATATAGTTATAGGAGAGAGGCCCAGGAGTGAAACCACTTAGTTCTGCTAAATTAAGAACTGAAACAGCTTTGAATGCCATGTTATAACATGCATATGACTTGATCAACATATCAAAAACAGCTGAACTGGAATGGCACATGGTATAAGTCGATTTCAAGGACTCGAAAACATCAAACCCGTTACTGTCTTCTGCCTCAATGAGTCCTCTCATAATTGCCTCAGCTGGTTTGTACTGTCTTGATTTACACAAGATATGGATAGCCAAAGTTTTACAATCCATTGTGCCATTAAAGAACTCTTCGTGCATTGCAGAGTCAAAGAAACTGAGGGTCCAGTCACAATGGAACTGGATCCTGATGAGAAGGTCCACAGCAGCCTTGGGAGTAAAGAAAGGGAACAATTGATGAAGTTGATGTGGAAATCCTTGACTGCCACGGAGTATCTTCTCAGCCTTATCGACAACTACATCTTCTGAAAGTGGGGTTAATGGCAAAGAGCAATAACGCCTGAAGGGAAGCACAAGTAATCTCACGCAAACATGACGCCTCTTGATAGAGAAATGGGTGATAGCCATGCTACTACTACAATTGAGGCTCAGCAGATCAATGAAGAGTAATTGAGGAACTTGTTCAGAGATTGGTTCACACTAACCTACAAATCAGGAAATTAATCATTTAAAGACATTAAACCTCATTTTGTAGTTCCTTTCATTAAACTAACTCAAAACCAAATTCTTAGATAAAGGATTATGACTTTATAAGAAAAATGGTTCCTCATGAAATAAAATCTAGATATCATTTGAATAACTAAAGAGCCTTAAGAAAGCCCCCATACAATCAGAGCAGTTTTTAAGGAGAGGATACACATACATAAACATATGAATGCTTTCAATTTTTTCAGTGAGGTTGAAGTCATACTATTCATCTTTGTGATTTAAGTTGGCTATTTTTCATCCTGCCCCAACATTACATCATATCCTGCACGTGTTTCAAAAGAATGCACATTCATACTCTTTTCACATTTGGAGCAACTGACATTTGCAGCACCCATATTATCCCCAAATTGATTAGGATCCTTAGGGAAACCAACAGCTTCTTCTCAACCAAATTGAAACTTTGAAATACAAATACCTATGAGTGAAAAGCCAACAACAAAAATTAAACAAAATTTCGTTAATATTTCAACCTACTTATATGCAAAATGAAATATGCAGTTTAACTAATAAGATGAAATGAAGCATGATCTCCTCCAGTCAATGGCAAAAAGTCTTCCATTCACACTATCAACCACTATCAAATTTTATCAACATTTCAAAGAATTTAATATCCAAACTATGTTGGATTTCACAAAACTTTCTTTTTCATGCAGAATTTTAACCTCCGCCAATTTTTCATATTAACCATCCGTTCTGTAACCGTGGATTAGCATGCCCAGAAAGGCATGTTGGATGGTTCTCAGTGATCATGCTTCCACCATATTGTTGATGGGCTTCATGGCCCTTCATGCATGTGTCATGACCATTCCCGAGCAACTTGTGTTTGAAAAGAAGAAGAGAAAGAACCATAATAATGTCACCGGCCAATGGATGTAGTTGTATCAAACCCATTTTTGGGCTAAATTCCAATACTCAAACTGCTCATTGACATCTAACTTCATAGTGAGACATATGTCCAAATAACACGTGCTGAAAAGCTTTCTTAATATGAATCGAGGGTTAACATGATGCAAATGCAAAACGAAGCGCCACAAGATATCAATGACCATAACATAGATTGTATTAGTACAATGCTCAAACCGATTTTGACTAAAGTGAACCCTAAATTATGGACAAGGAAATCGACACACAAGCACTAATTATCATAATGCTGAATCAAACCGTTCAAACCTTAATAATGCTTTAATTGAATCATTGCAAAATGTCCGTAATGATTCGCATTAGAACAGAATATTGAACCTAATCCTGCTGGGTTGGTATCCATAACTTCAACGAGGTATATCAAATTGCATCCTCAAATGAGAATTTGGAAGATTCATAGAATAGCGATTTGTTTCCTCGCTAAGGCTTGACATCCATAACTTCAAAGAGATTTGCCGAATTGTATCCTTAAATGAAAATTTCGATGATCCGTACAATATCTTTTGATTGTTCGCAACTGATCAGCTCACAAGAAAGGGCACTTGGTGCTTTTGGTTGGTAATATTCGCGTTTCAAACAATGCTTAGGTTTATATTTGTTGTTCCATTTGGCGTGTTATTCAGCTCAGACACTTCGTTATCAAAGTAATGGTGAGGATTTCATGGAAAAGTGGATTAAATCCGTATAAAAGGATAAGCGGCAACACTTCACAGAAAGAATACTAAAGACCGAACTGATGCTAAGAATCGGACGTAATACTGCTCTGCTGGCGAGCAGCCATGGACACCGGCTCTTCCAGTCTCCGTAGACCGCTGAAGTGCGATGCCCTCCATGGAGAGAGAGAGAGAGAGAGAGAGAGAGAGAGAGAGAGAGAGAGAGAGAGAGAACCTGCTGGTCGCCAAGCTTGCAACCACGCCCAAAATACGCTATGACAGAAATAGAGCCTTGTTCGCCATCGAGAGAGAGCACCGGGCCCTACAATGGATTTGGGTTGGTTTCGGATTTGACGAAGATCCGATCCTAACTACACTAACCATTATAATAAGAGGAAAGGTTCACACAAGATTCTAGCATAACCACCCTCTCTCTCTCTATGTTACCTATAGTTCTTATTTTCCTTTCTTCTCTTTTTGGGGTTTCTTTGACATTTTCCTTCTGTTGTCTTCTTGGGTGTATTAGCTAAAGAATTCATAAACTCATGGGAACCAGCTGTTTATGCATTACTCAGTTGGTTTTAGTCCGGAAAATGATGATCGAAGACTCGTTCTCTTTAATTCAGGCAGGATGTTGCTATTTTTCAGTTATCCCAGGTGAAGAGATTCTTTGTGTCGATGGAGTGAGAAAATTTAGAAGAAAAATGGATGGAACTCAGCCGTTTGGTTGCTTAGGCGATGGTGGTAGCGGAAATCTGAAGTTTACGATATCCACTACTGGTGGTCGGGAGATATTACAAGCTAGGGTTGATGATGACTGGAAGAGGTCAAAATGTTCAGGGGATTTTACGTAGGACCAGTTTGAGGAAATCTAGAAACAAAAAATTCTCAAATATAAAAAAAAAGCTTTTCTTGGAATTGGCTCGTGGGTTCAAACCGAAACAGAACCGTCTAGAATCGGAATCGTTTGAACTGAATCCAGAATCGGGAACTGTCTGGTTTAATTACGGTTCAACCTTTTCTTTAAAAAAAAAAAACCCACACCGGAACCGTAATCAGAGCCGATCAAAAACAGATTTTTTAAAAACTGATCGTGTCGGTCCTAGCCCGGCCCCTTTCAGTTCCTGCTCCCCCGTTTCTTTGATCTGGGTGCCAATCCAATACGATCGACAATCCATCAACTTTTGTTATCATGAGACTGATAAATTATTATTATATATTTTTAAATTTAAAACTTCATTTATTAGTTCCGAGTGATTCTGAATTCAAACTGGAAGCATCTCAGAATCGTAACTGGAATCGGTCTTGAGTCGGTTCGATTATAATTCATCAAGGTTTTATGCTTTACGATGAATGATGACCTCTTTTTTGTTTTTATACTGGGTTTGTAGTTTTTGGTTTAGCTGCGTCTCCGTCCTCATATTGACTGTATCTAATCCATACAATTAGTATGAGGTGATATTTTGTTGTGAAGACAGTATAGGATCCTAGATTATTTGAGACGACAAATATTGAGAAAAAGAAAATGCACACCGTACTGTCGTGGCGTTGAAACTGGAATCCTGGGCTTGCTTGTGAGGTGGTTCCAAAGAAGCACCCTACACCTTGTGAGCAGTGTACCCTCTTGATTCTATCTAGAGGAAACTAACTGTCCTTCCTCACTATTTCTTCTTCTTCTTTACAAAGGAAACAGTCCTCGTCATGCTAAGGTTGGGGCGTCGGTTGACCTTTCTTTTTCCCATCCCGCCCTTCCACTATCCATGACTTAACATACATGCCTGCCTCTCATACCATATTGATCATAAAGAAGTGAAGAATTAATTGAATTGTTTTGTATGATTCTTTGACATAAATAAAGAAACAGCCAAAATATATGCTGCTGCAGTCAGGTGGCGGCAGTTGATATGATCATTTTATTATCGAGAAGGGTAGTGTAAATGACACTTGTATTAGCTCTTTTTTTTCTTCTAAAATGTACCACACATTCATTTATTAAACAAACTGCCTGTGATTAGAGTAATAAAACCAGGAAGCACATGTTTTTGTCAGAAAATTTGCGGAAGCATAAATTGCCAAAGTATGAATATTTGTGCTTGTGGTGGAGCACCCGTTCTTGTTTTATAGTTGTGGATACGGTATTGGTACTCAGTACAGGTACATGTATGAGATAGGTATATTTTTAAAAAACTAAGGTACAAGTATGTCATTATTAAAAAATTTACATAAATAAATATAAACATAATACCAACTACAAAGTATATCATATGAAAACAAGAAAGTTTCATTCAATAACATTTTCAATGGTATACATATAACTTTCATATCAAAATTCACATTTTAAACACAATATCTTTGAATAAAAATATATTAAACTTCAAACTCCAATAGTCTCGATCTCAGTATTTCCTTTACTATCATTTGTAGAAAGAACCACTTCCATATTTGGTATACCAAGAGACAATGATGCAAGAATTCCTACTACCTCAAATGGATCATAATCATCTCTACCAACATTCCATATTTTTGTCTCACATTTCTCGTAATCCTTACTCTTTCTTAAAAGAAGATGAAGATTTATATGAACAAAAACCAAATCTTCACTTGTTTGAGGAAGTAATATGTGCTCCAATTTCTTTCATAACAAGAGGAAAGAGGAGAAGGCTTGTGAAAGGAGCCTGAAAGGCAATGGTTTGAAGTTTGGGGATTGAAACCTCCATACATGACCCACTTAATTCCTTTGGTGCCAAGTCCCACCTATCTTGCATGAAGTAATCAAATTGGCTAGTTCTTCTTCACCAATTTGAGAATTTAACAAACTACGAAATGACCTCTTGCCTTTCTTGAGAATCCAGGAAAGTAATCCTTCAGGCATTTGTTTCTCCCCAATACAAATCTCATTGTCATATGTGGGAACTCGTTTTGAAGCTTCGCTTTGGAGCTCTCAAGCCATTGTCTTACAATAATACCTATTATACAAAATATAAATTGTGATTATATAATACAAAAACTAAAGTACATCTCTTAGATGAAAAAGTAAAAAAAGAACTTGGAACTTGAAAGTTAATTAAATTTACCTAGATTAAGTGAATGAGCCAAGCAATGAAGATGTGTGCAAAGCTTTTATTCCATCTAGAAATTAGGATGTCATGCACCACTCCATAGAAGGATGAATGCTGTTGATTCAACTCATTTCCTCGTGTTGATAGATAGCTGCTTCACTTGCTCAATCATACAATCCCATTTCTCATAAATCAAATGAAGGTTTGGCTTATCGGTGTCACAAGAAACGAAGTATTTCATAGATGGGCTTTGTAAAGCTTAGAATATAATCAACTTTATCCACACAAAGGTCATTCAAAATTGTTTCTTTCACGGTGTGACCTTTTTGAACGTCATCTTCTCTATAGTGAGACCATTCTTCACTAATGACCATAGATTGGAGACCATGCTTAATAGTTCTAAACCTTCCTAAACCTTTTAATGAGTTACAATGGAGGAGGCAAATCGAGTCCGTCGGCAATAGAAAGTAGCTTTAGATGCACAAATTGATTATACATGGCTAGCCTCATGGAATGATTCATGATAAAATTCTTAATGAAAAAGGCATAAATACGCAGCAAGCAATAATAATCCAATGACACTCGGCATAAACACTCATTATTTGGATTATTTTTAGGAGCACAAATATTTTTCAAATAACTATTCTAACTCCCTTTTCTGGCAAGTGTCTTTGATAGGTTGAAACAATCTCATTAAATAAGTTTTTTTTCTCTGCAATAGTGTAATCCTAATAGCATTGTAACTAAGTAAAATAAACCCAAAATTGAGGTGTTAACAACATATTTAAATGCACTGACATAATAAGGGTTTCTAGCTATATTAAGAGACAAACTTTTAAAATAAATAACATTGTTATTTCACATGTTAAATGATCCTTGCTTCGCTTCTTTTTTTCTTACTTTCATCAAATGATTCACATTTAGGTGGATTCAAACTTATAGTTATAGTAGGTAAGGGAACTTGAACTTGTCTTACTCTTTTATATGTTTCTCTCTTAATTTGACTCATGTATGAAAGATATTGGTAAGTAACAATAGAACAAATGATATTTCTTTTTTTCTTTAATAAATGACACTTCACTCTAAAATAAGACCCTTTGTAACTTAAATAATAATAATTACAATGCCAACTTGCATTTCTACAACCTTTCTTTTTATCTTTTAGAAAAGATACATATGCCCAAAGCGAACAACCTTTTTCTGGTCTTTTAAATTCAATTTTACTAGTGATAGAAACGGATGAAGTACTACCACTAGCAAACATACCAGACATTTGAAAATATACATTTTGATAAGAAAAAATATTAGATAATAACAAGTTCCCCTTACCACAACAACATGCCATGAACAAATGTTATCTACCAATTTATCAATCTATCTATCAATAAATGTTGTCTGCTAATAAGTTCCCTCACTACTGCCTATAGTTATCTACCAATCTATGTAACATTCTGAAAATTTGAATATACACTACACCACGATTGAATACAGTAGGTTAGGATTACGTGATATGGTGAACTCTTTGAATTTAAACTTGTACCAATTCTCCTATTTGAGAGCTCCTGCAATACAATTACAATATATAAATGGTTTGATTCAAGCGTTTTAGTTTACAAAAGCAAGGAAGAAAACAATTTTGTATATCCTAGTAACTAACCGGTTATAAGTTGTACTCCTTAATGTGAAGTTAAAAGTCATTTCACAGTAATTGAATTTTGATTCTAGGTATAGAGCATTAAAATGATAGAGCTTTTAATTGTTTTCTTCAAACTATTCACTTCTCGTGTGTTGCACACTTCAGGTAACTTCTTTTTCCAATATCTTCATAATATAGTAACCAACACCTTCGTGCATAACATTTAGTATGTCGGTCCTCTTGGATAAATAGGCAACCAGTAATTATTGGATAAGGAGAACTTGCTGTTGGTAACCCTAATTCATAAATTACTTATGATATAGGTGAAAAATATAGCCTGTAAATGAAACCAAAGCGCTAATAAGAATAGTGTCTCATATAGAGTAACATAATGTAAAACTGTAAGAGGAAGGGGGAACGGAGGAGCCTGCACTAATGAAGATAATCTCCTTTCAACATTTGCGAATGACAATGGAGAACTGAAAGAAGAAGGGGGGAATGGAGGAGCGTGCACCATCGTCGCTCGTCGTCCATCAAATGAAAGAAAGAGAGAGGGTATGCAGTATGCACCAAATAGAGCAGAGAGAGGAGGTAACACAGGATTAGGGCTTTAAAGATAAAAATGGATCAGACAATCCATATTCATATGGGTCACCCAATCCATTATGTATCCGATATGTGTATTTGATGTACCTATATGCGTACCCATACTCGGTATGTACCGAATACGGGTATGTCACCCATCTGGGCATACCCGTGCAACATAGGTTGCCATACTAGCTTAGTTTATCTCTGCATCCCTCTTAAAAACAAAAAGCTCACCCATTGCTTGACTGCTCATGAGAAAATTAATGTCTGCCACGATTCTTGAGCTCCTGAAGCTTGCACGTACTTAGCTACATTAAGCCCAGATTCAGTAAACAGATATCAGTTCATTTTTGAAGTCTCTTCTATTACATTAGTCGAGAATGTGATCAAGAGTTGTCTATGTATTACATTAGTTGTCCTGACTACTGTAGTATGCATGATTCGACTTGTAGCTGTTTTCTTCTATTGCCTTGGGATCCGATACTTTACCTCTCTGCAGAGAAGGCAGAATTCAGCATGATCCTGAAAGTTGTCTTTTAAGATAGGTTGTACTCCTGCAAAATAATTGATGATCACGCTGAATCCCAAAACTCTGCGCATTACAGTAACATTCCAGGTTTCTCGCTCAGTCTATTTATCATATTTATTGGTTCATCTTAGTGTAGATTGTCAGATACAACTGCTATTAAATCTAGCATAACATTTCCGTAATGCGAAATTTGGAAGTGGTTTTTGTAATTTCAGTTGACAGTTTTTTTTTTCAATTGCTTCAAGTTCCCCCTGAGCTGTTTGTTTATCAGAGTTCTCGAGGTGAACACCCGAGTATGGCATCCCACGATCAGAGAGCTGACTTAGTAAATGACATAAAGAATCTGATTTTGATGTATCACCTTAATAACCGTGACAATCGAGCACCCATATAACATGGATACTTCTACTTCGGTGACCTATCTCTGACACTTATACTCTACACCTCTTTTCTTTGACTCGGCACAAATTATTTTAAATATTTTATTTGGAGAGCTAGTACACTTATACCCATATATAAGAACAAAGGAGACATTCAAAATTGTGTGAATTATTGAGGTATCAAGTTAATGAGTCGTACTATAAAATTATGGGAAAGAATTATCAAATGTAGGTTAAGACAAGTATCAAGTACAATAGAGAACCAATTTGGATTCATGCCAGGCAGATCTACTATTAAAGCGATTCACCTTTTGAGACGTCTTATAGAACATTTTAGAGCAAAAAAGAAAGACCTTCACATGATATTTATTGATCTAGAAAAAACTTATGATAGGGTACCGAGGGAGGTTCTTTGGAGAACTTTGGAAAAAAGAGGTATCCCATTGACATATATTAACCTTATAAGAAATATGTATGATAGTACAAAAACATGTGTGAGGACTCATGAAGGAATGACAGACTTCTTTGAAGTTAATATTGGGTTACATCAAGGATTAACTTTAAGTCCATACTTATTTATAATGGTGATGGATGAGTTAACAAAACATATTCAAGATGAAGTACCTTGGTGTATGTTATTTGCAGATGACATTGTATTAGTGGAGGAGTCTAAGGAAAAAGTTAATAGAAAATTGGAACTATGGAGAGAAACATTAGAAAGCAAAGGCCTCCGACTTAGTAGAACAAAGACAGAATATATGGAATGTAAGTTTGATCATTTGGTTACTTCAGAAGACATGAAAATTAAAATTGACACACATTGCATTCCCCAAAAGGAAAGTTTTAAATACCTAGGGTCAATTTTTCAGAGTGATGGAAGAATTAATGGAAATGTTACACATAGAATTAATGCTGGTTGGTTAAAATGGAGAGGAGCATCAGCTATTCTTTGTGATAAGAAGATATCATTAAAGTTAAAAGTTAAATATTATAGAGCAGCAATTAGGCCTGCCATGTTTTATAGTTCTGAGTGTTGGGCAGTTAATCATCAACATGTACAAAAGATGTTTGTGACAGAAATGAAGATGTTGAGATGGATGAGTGGTCATACAAGAAAAGACCATATACATAATGAGGTTATTAGAAACAAATTAGGAGTGACACCAATAGAGGATAAAATGAGAGAACATCGTTTAAGATGATTTGGACATACAGAAAGAAGATCAAAAGAAGAACCTGTAAGAAGGTTAGAAAAACTAAATTTGGAAAGTATTAAAAGAGGTAGAGGACGACCACAAAAGTGTTGGAAAGAAACAATAAAGAATGATCTAGCTTATTGGGAGTTAACTGCTAACATGGCACATGATAGGGATCTGTGGAAACAAAGAATCCATGTAGCCGACCCCGTCTAGTATGGGAAAAGGCTTAGTTGTTGTTGTTGTTGTTGTATTACAAACAATCTCGATGTTGAGGTAGTTTGGTGGTCATAGAAAATATGAATATTTACCTATTATTACTTTACTAGTGAATAATAACTCTTTTTAGTATTATTATTAAAATATTACATATATCCATGTGCCTCCACACGATTCATTTTCTAAATTGACCTATTATTACATTACTCAGATGCGTCTCTGCACTTCACACTAGTGACAATATTCAAGCCAAGTTGATATGAGAAATTGCAACTTGAGCTCTTTGTGTACGTGTGTATACCATCTTGGATGATTAAATTGATAGGAATCAACAGCAGAAATGAAGTCTAGGTGGAAGCTTTAAGAAAGGAAGAAGATGATGATCACTTATACAGTGATAAACGGTTCCCTTCCAAAAGGGTTTTCGCAGAGGAAAGTTTCTTGTTTTTTGTCAGTACCTTATTTCCTATGTAAACACTCGCATATATATTTGAGTGCTTCATTTCTTTACTTACGGTTGCCATTCTTGATTTTTTGTTTCCTTTTTTCAGGAGTGTAATGGCTATGTAAAAACATCTATTATTTATAAAAACAAAACTTTTCTGTAATCATGATTCATGTATAGAAAATGCATCTCACGAAATCGAGAAAGGGGCCCTTTCTTTCCCGATTTGATGAGAACAGGTCTTCCATGGCCACAAACTTACCTAATGTAACTTACATCTTTTACTTAGCCATGAAGGCTGAATAATGATATACGGGTTTACTTACACTATTTAGTGAATTTCCTAATATCTATTCCACTTGTATGAGGATAGCAGCTCACCTTTGGTTATACCTGTTATGTGGTTTTTTATAATCAATATATTTTTCTGCGTAAATATGTGTGATTCCACACATAAGACTTTAGGTAGATCTCAAACCTATGTGTAACATATTTTGTGAAGAGATCTTCTTAAATACCTTTAATTAAATAATACGTGATTTAAAGTTGGATATAGACAAGATAATAAATTTACTTTCTATATACTTTTGTAATTTCTTTATAAGTAGTGGGCATATCCATAATTTAACTTTTATCCATTCTGGTAATTATCCCAAAAGACCAAAGACAAAACTATAAAAGATTGTGTCTGGTTTGCCAGTAATTTTCTAAATAGGCCAGGGATATATTCATAAAATTACTGCATGGTTTTTTAGAGATTTTTGAAACAAATCGGGGATAGAATGGTAATTTCTACAAACTACCAAAAGGTAGAATTATCCTTTCATCCGTTCAAGGGCAAAACTATCTTTTGACTTTAAAATATCTATAATTCTTTGTAATTTTATCACATAGCAATTTATTATTTTTTGAAATAACAAAGGTCATAGCAGACTTTTCAGTATGATGTCCAAGGCGATTTCTCCAAAACCACGGCGTAAGTGGTTTTGTGTCGGTTTTGATGAAAAATCATGGGCGGAGAGAGGAAGGAGGGATAGGGAGAGAGATGAAGTGGGAGAGGGAGAGGGGTGATTGGAGAAGACGATCGACCTCCGATCGCCTTTTCTGTTCCTTTGCCAAATCCTCTTTTTTTTCGTCATTCTCAGGCCACCTATGCCGATGACTTCCACATGTCTTGTAGTCACATACCATCTGAAACCTGGTGGCTTCTAATTGTTGTTTGATTGTCCCTATTTCTTGACAGACTCCAATCACTTGTGTTGTGGCTCTAACTGTCAGACTGGTCCTTTTTCGACAATCATAGAGAGTATCCTTATATTTTTGTTTTTGTATTTTTCCCTCTTTCTTTCTTCTTCTTTTTCCTTTCTCTTCTTTTTCTTGTCCTCTATTACTCTTTGGTTTTTTCGTATGAGAAAAACTTTATGCCAAAAAAACTTTTCGGCATATTTCTCTCTTTGTTTTTCAAACACTAATATCATACCTTTTGCATATTCTGATAAAAAAAACTTATCTCTTATGCCAATGATGAGTATTCTTGCAGCATTAAAGCGAGCCTTCAGTAAGCAGAGACGCCATGTATGAAGACAATAATGTAATTTTTAGGCAAACGACTTCCATACAAGGGTTTTGCACAGGAAGCGCATCTATTTTCAACCTTTTTCTATGTACATATCACTTTGATTTTTCATATATATATATATAATTTGCTTTTCCCTCTTCCCGTGATTTCCATCCTGTACTTTAAGTTAAAGTCATTTTATGTTTAACCGGGAGATGCTTGTATCTTTTTCAAAAAACAAAAAACTGTTTTCCTTGTAAATCTTATCTTTTATAAAAGAAACTCATCAAATTTGGGAAGAGGGTCTCTCCCCGCATTTGATGGTTATTGTTATTGGGGTTAAAAGTGGCCACCAATAACTTACATGCTTGATATAGGAGGATATCTTGTTCCTAGTTCTCCCACAAGGGGTTGATTTCTTTTATTCATTTCTATATCCTTTGGTGTTCTTTTCCTTCTTGTTTTATTTGCATGTGCAAACCGTATATCTAGGTAAGAAAAGAAAAGAAGGAGAGGATGGGAGATCCGAAACAAAATTGCTTTGTAGAGATAAGTTCCCCGCCCCCCCTCCCGATTTCCCTTCCTTTGTCCCTTTTTACTCTATTGTTGGTGAACTGAACTGAATATTGTTCAGTTTCTATTCTATCGTTCTGGACAGGTTGATCTTATAGTCGATCTATTCTTTGCAAAAAAAAAAAAAAAGATCAAAAGTGTACTTGTATCAACCTGAAAGGATGTTGCGGATCGTCTGCACACTCTAATACCAATAATAGGTGAAAGCTTTAAGAAAGGAAGAAGACGATGATCGCTTATATAACGGTAAACGGTTCCCCTCTAGAAGGGTTTTCGCAGAGGGAAGAGTTTCTTGTTTTTTTCTCTTAATCTTATTTCCTATGTAAATGCTCGTGTATATATTTGAATGTTTCATTTCTTCCCTTACGGTTACATTCTGGGTTTTACGTTTCCTTTTTCCGGGAGTGTAACGGTTATGTAAAAACCTCTGCTATTTATAAAAATAAAATATTTATAGAAAATGCATCTCACTAAATCGGGAAATGAGCCCTTTTCTTTCTCTATTTGATAAGAGTGTTTAACATAGGCCTTTCATGGCCACCAAGTTACCTAATTTAACTTACATAAATGACAATAGACAGCTTCATACCTATGTGCGGACATTTAAAATAAATTGATGTTTGTCTGGTCACCCTTTAGAAGCGATTATAGGTCCCTAATGGAGTATGACATAAGAAGGCCATAAATAAATTGGCGTATAAATAAATTGATGTTTGCTTCATACCTAATGGAGTTGAATTGGCGTATAAATAAATTGCATTGGGTTGGTGAGGGTCAAACAATTCAATGCTGGTTCTTGAAGTAGCACACATCAAGACCATATTCGACAATTTTTACCTTTATTTTATATCAAGATGTAAACCTCTCTACATACTTCACACCTCCAAGCATCGAACTAGGGTTGCAATTGAGCCAGCTAGCTAGTCGAGACCGATTACGATGACAGCTTAAATCGGCTTCCAGCTTGATATGGACGCAACTGTAGCTCAAGCTCAGCAATAACGCTAGGCTTGTGTTGATCATGAGCCCAACGAGCTTATGTCTATCTACCTATATATTCTTTGAACTAAAATTTTAAATCGTTAGTACATGACCCAACCACATAACGTAGTTGGGACATTCTCGCAAACCAGCTCGTATTATGAGTTCATTTAAGCTCGAAAAGGAAATGGTCGCTTGAGTTCAGCTAATGTTGCTCGAGTACAACACAAACTGAGCTCAAGCTCATGTTCGAGCAAAGCATTTCTTAAATATGCTTAGTTAGTTATGTGTAATCGCAACAGTACATTGAACTCATGACCTCCTAGAGAGGAGACGTGGTTCCTTGTGGTGGGTAATTTTTATTCTTTTGTTTTTTCTGATACACAGGTGAACTCGCCAGCTTTTCAAACTCATGACCTTCATCTTGTGAGCTGAGGCCTGTCAGGCAACGCTCTTATTGTACAACTTTAACCTTCAATCCACATTGAACGGATTCATGACAACGACGCTATAGTAGATTTCATTCAATTAATCACCTCCAAACCAAAAACAGATTTGAGAACCAATTTAAATCAATAAAAATAAATTTGTTGTTTAAATAATTAAACAAGTATTAAGAATAGAAAAGGAAGGGGAAATAACAGACTGCTTCATCTGTTCAGCTGGCCGATTTACTGATGGGCAGACGTTTTTTCCTCAGGCCGGTTCAGTATATGGACCGAACTGGTTCACAGTCCAGTCTCAGATCAACTGGTCCAACTGGTGGGTTCGGTTCAGTTTCACCAACTATGATGAAACAGTATATGTTTGGTTAGTTCGACTCAGTGAAGCTCGCCCAAAAAAAAGTTGGTCGTGAACGGTTCTTTTTGCAGTAAATAGTATTGCTCAAAGTCCTTATTCTGAAACTCACTTATTTTCTTTCATGTCGTGCTTGGTTCTTCAATAATTACGGCAGATTTACATGTGATATTTACCTATGACTGTTTCCATCTTTGAAACTGTTTTGGTCAAAAAAGTGTGGGCTCTCATAATATTTTCTTTAAAATAATACACTTGTAACAACGTACATAAGAAAGATAAAAGAACCTTCTAAACTTATACATTCATATGCATTAGGTCTCATGCTTACTATGGTTGAAAGTGTGGGTTGCGTATAATGCCTTTTATTAATGATTTTATTATGGACAACGTCAGTTTAGTACTTTGTGGTATTGAAAACTTGCACAGTGGTTTTAACTTGATAACAGGTAGACTTGTGGTTTGTTCCATCATAAGTTTAATCCGAATCTATTGACGTGTTTAACTTCTAGTTGATGTGGGTACTAAGCGTGTCCAAGCCAGCATGCACGTCTGTATTCCGGGTTGATTCTATCTTTCGACTGAATAAGAAACCTATAACATTCTAGGTTTGGAGAGAAACTCTAGAACCCATTGTTGAACTTAAAACCCATCATCAAACAACTCAGCCAAATGAAGGATTCCCCCTTTTACTTGGTTAGGATATATCCAACTCCTACAATCTCCTCTGCCTATCTCGGTTGCTATTCCTATTGTTGTTTTCGTTGTTGTCTCCATTGTTCTCGCCTCATTGCATTTTATCTGGTACTGTGTGAGTGTGTGTGTGTGTTGTATACTTGGTTTTCCATTGGAGTTGTTTGATTTGCTATGCTGATTACTCTGATCGGTGTGACTTGTTTTCCACTGCTGTGTCATTGTTTGCAAGGTTTTAGGTATTACAAACTTACTGATTATTTCATGAATGCTCTGTTAGGTACTTCGTTATTTTCATTTGTTATGTACTAATTGTTGCATTAGATATATTATTTTCATTGGTATATGTCTTCAGTTTATTCGTTATATTTATTCTTGGTTCAACATAAAAATACACACATTTGTGTCTGATTGATTTACAGTTTAATCTTATCTAAAATTTATTTAATTTTTTATCCTTTTTTTTAGTGTGAGGACTCATGAAGGAATGACAGACTTCTTTGAAGTAAATATTGGGTTACATCAAGGATCAACTTTAAGTCCATACTTATTTATAATAGTGATTGATGAGTTAACAAAACATATTCAAGATGAAGTACATTGATGTATGTTATTTGCACATGACATTGTATTAGTGGAGGAGTCTAAGGAAAAAGTTAATAGAAAATTGGAACTATGGAGAGAAATATTAGAAAGCAAAGGCCTCTGATTTAGTAGAACAAAGACAGAATATATGAAATGTAAGTTTGATCATTTAGTTACGTCAGAGGACATAGAAATTAAAATTGGCACACATTGCATCCCCCAAAAGGAAAGTTTTAAATACCTAGCGTCAATTTTTCAGAGTGATGAAAGAATTGATAGAGATGTTACGCATAGAATTAATGCTGGTTGGTTAAAATGGAGAGGAGCATCAGGTATTCTTTGTGATAAGAAGATACCATTAAAGTTAAAAGGTAAATATTATAGAGCAACAATTAGGCCTGCCATGTTTTATGGTTCTGAGTGTTGGGCAGTTAATCATCAATATGTACAAAAGATGTCTGTGACAGAAATGAAGATGTTGAGATGGATGAGTGGTCATACAAGAAAAGACCGAATACATAATGAGGTTATTAGAAAGAAATTAGGAGTGGCACCGATAGAGGATAAAATGAGAGAATATCGTTTAAGATGGTTTGGACATATAGAAAGAAGATCAAAAGAAGAACCGGGAAGAAGGTATGAAAAACTAAATTTGGAAAGTATTAAAAGAGCTAGAGGACGACCACAAAAGTGTTGGAAAGAAACAATAAAGAATGCTCTAGCTTATTGTGAGTTAACTACTAACATGGTACACGATAGGGATCTATGGAAACAAAGAATCCATGTAGCCGACCCCGTCTAGTATGGGAAAAGGCTTAGTTGTTGTTGTTGTTGTATCCTTTTTTTTAGTGATTTTACCATGTAAGTGGTTGGCTTAATTAGGGGTATTCATGGTTCAGTTGTTTGGTTTGGTTTGGTTCTCACCTCAACCTCGAACTGCACCACTAGTTTTGGTTTACAATTTTTCAAGAATCAAACCAAACCGAAATGTCGGTTCCGTTTTGGTTCAGTTCTGAACGTCGGTTCTACTTATTTAAGGTTTTGCTAAATACAATGTACTATGCCATGGGATTATTTGGATTTGCAGTCCATATTTTATATGTATGAGGTGATAAAACTCATATACATATAAACTTATAAACTTGTCAGTATTTAAATCCACATAAGTATATAAACTTTACATATATCTGCATTTTATATGTATCTAGTGTTATAATACTCATATACATAAACTTATAAAGATTTATATTTACATGTATATAAACTTTATATATATATATATATATATATATATATATATATATATATATATATATATATATATATATATATATATATATATATATATATATATATATATATATATACATATCGGTTCGGTTCTAACACTTGAACTGGGAACCAAACCACCAGACATCTAGAACTGAACCAAAACAGTTCTGGCGGTTCCAGTTGGTTCGGTCTTGGCGGTTCCAAGAACACCCCTAGGACTAATGGTACATCTTGGAGGTAGATGGGAACTGAAGGGGTCTAACCGTGAGTATTTTGGTAGGGAGGCAACAGAAAATTTTGTTCTACATCTGGTTCACGTCTGCTTCTTTGAGTTGTTTGAGTTCTTTGTTGATCTTAGATACAATGTAGTACAGGCCTGGTCATTTGGGGTTGCAGAAGTTAACTGACTATAAGGATGTGGCAAATATGATCCCAAAATGCCAGTTATGGATGTATCATTTGTAATGCATTACATGGTGCAATCCCCTATCAGTTGGAAGAGTTAACAAACAATGAGGATGTGTCGAATATGATCCAAGAGAATGCTGGTTATGGATGTATGTACATTTGTATGGTTGTTGGTGATGCATTACATGGTGCTTTAGTTTTTCACCTAATGTGGAGCCCTGAGATAGGATACAATTGAGATGAAATGTTATAGCATTGGTAGATTTGAAGGAGGAGATGATAGGGCTTAGATGTAGAGATTTATGTTATATTCAACAATCATAAGATGATCTGGATGATGAGTATGAAGAAGAGAATGAGAATGATGATGAAGACGATGATGACTATGAAGAGGAAAATGAAGATGGAGTTGGTATAGTAGGTGGGCAATGTGCAACAGGTCTGAGTGGCATTAATTGGTCACATGTAGACGCTGGTCTACTTGATGCACCACCTACTTGATTTGACTATGGTGATGTGCTTGGTGAAGTTGAAGTTGTGGAGAAGGAAGATGAGCGTTTGCATACCCCACATTTGTGATGATGAGGGTGACTCTGTGCGTATTGTTGACTTTGTGAGTATGAACGTTTGCAAAAGAATGCTTTTCATGAATAGATAGATATGTTCAGAAATGTATTGAAGGATGTGGTGTATTACACATGATTTCAATTATATATTATGAAATATAATAATCAAGGGTGACAATTAAGTGCAAGTACCATTGTGGTTCTTATGTACCACATAAAGACATTTACGCCCGAGCACAAGTGTCCAGAGGATTTCAATACTTAGAAGGTGAATGCAACATATATTGCCTAAAAGTTGAAGGATGATATCCACGGCAATATGAAGTGCAATGCAAAGGCAATGGCAAAAGAGGTTGTCAACTAATGAAAGGCGACACTGTTATAAAGCTAAAAAGAAGGTATCTAAGGAAGTTGAAGGAGTTATTAGCTGATAATACTATAAGATCCGAGACCATTGTAAAGTGGTGAAACATACTAATCTTGACTCATGGTGCAAAGTTTTTTTCATATGAGGGTTAAACAGTGGACAAGATTGATTCGACAGAGGAAGAACAACAATTTCAGGGCCATTAGTGCTACTATTTAAGTACATGTATGTTAGATTTGTGGCACAGAAGCAGGTGCATTTGGCTGGTATTCAACCAAGTTTTGGCCTTCATAGATGCCATATATGTTAGATTTGTGGCATAGAAATAGGAGCATATGGCTGGTGTTTACATGGATGCAATTTAAAGGGTATGTTTGGAGGAGAACCTTTTCATGTATTTGCAAGAGATGGAAATGATAAAATATTCTCTTTAGCCATTGAGATAATGGATATAGAGTGCAAAGCAAATGGTTTCTTGGGATCTTTTTTGTCAATATTAGTAAGCTGAATGAGGCAAGATGGGTTTTCATGTCTGAAAAATAGAAGGTACACTCTCTTTTTTCTATAATTTTATGTAGTTTTTTTAATGCTATTATATATACTTGTTGTGGTTGCTAGTGTATGATTTAACATTATAGGGTTTAGAGGAGGCAATGAGAGACTTAATGGCTGGAGCTAAGCATTACACTTGTGTCAGCCATCTTTTATGCTAATATAAAAAGGGGTGAAGATCTTTAGAGTAGAAGAGGTTATTATGAATTGCAGCCTCAACCGGAACTCGTTATCTAGGAGATAAATGTGAAGGAGATTGAGAATAGAGAAAAAGAGGTTAAGAAAGCATGTGAGCGGTTGATGGGTAGTGAACCAAGAACACAAACAAGGTATCATTTCTTTGAACCCCGCACGATTAATTTGCTCATAGGATCTAAGAAAGAATGTCAGTGGTTGTTGGGAGTGACATGATAGCTAAAACTAGGTGACATGAGTTAATTATCAAACAAGACTTTAACAAGAGGAAATTCAACATGATACCAATGACTTGAAGATGACACAAACAAGAGCACTTGCAACATACTTGTGAAATATAACGATCGTCAAATGTGAAATAAGGCAAATAACAATAAGTGTAAGATGCTTTAACCAGTGTTGGCCGTATCGTACCGTATCGTACGATATGGTACAATACATACACGATACGATACGGGGCCCCGTATCGCAGGTGCGGGCGTATCATACCGTATCGCACGATACGGTGCGTATCGCCCGTATCGTACCTGGGACCCTTATAAAGGGTCCCGGCCTGAGAGAAACCCCTCTCTCCTTTTGGGTTCTTCAAGCTCTCTAAGAGTCGGTTTTCGCCTCCTTAGTGTTCAAAGCTCTAAAATCGTGCCCTACGGTGTCCGTCTAAGCCTCCAAACTCGGATTTAGGTATATTTTTAATGTTTTTTTCCATTTTTTTCCTTTATATTTATTGTTTTTTGTGTTATTTCGGTTTTTTTTTTAAATGACCAAATATGAAGTAATTAAGTGTGTGTATACGATTTTTATTGCATTCATGAAGTGGGAGACACTCGATTTGAGTGTTATTTGAAGATTGGGGGATTTACGAAGTGCTTTTATTTTCAGGTTTTTGTTTGAATTAAAATACTTCATTGAGATGGCAGGAAGGGGTGGTAGAGACTCTCATTCAAAGTCTGATGATCCGGCATGGCAGTGGGGTATACCAGTTGAGAGTTTAAGGTTAAAAATCAGATATTTATTTTGTGAAAAGGTGGTTAGTGGTGGAATTTCAAGGTTGAAACACCACCTAGTAGGAACCAAAAAAGAAGTTGCTCCATGCACAGGCAGAGTTAGAAGTGTGCCAGAAGGTATTAAATGACAATGCTTGCAGATGATTGAGAGCATACTAGAAAGGAGACAACAAAAGGATGATTTTCAGATGTGTGAAGAAGCTGATGATGCTACTGTCACTGGAGTTGGATTCACTGATAGTTTGCCTTCAGATGTTAGAACAGATATTGATAGTAGCAGTTCGCGAGTACTTGGCAGAGGAAAGAGGGTTGCAGCTGAAGACTTTGGAGGTGGCAGAAGAGGAAGTTCAGGAAGGAGTTGAGGAAGAGCTTCTTCTAGCATACATTCGTTCTTTCCTCCTTCCACTACACCTGGTGCTCAGCCAGGAATTCGTGCTGCTATGGCTTCAGAACAACTGCACAATCAAGCAGACCTTGCAGTGGACAGATGGTTTTATAATGCATGCATTCCATTTAATGCAGCAAATAGTTTTCATTTTCAAGCAATGGCAGATGCAATTGCTAACATTGGTGTAGGATATAGGATGCCCTCTTATCAGAAGTTGAGAGGAAAGATATTATATCAGACCGTGATTGAAGTGCAGAAATACTGTTCGACTTTGAGACAATCGTGGAAGGAAACAGGATGCACTATCATGGCAGATGGATGGACCGATAGGCGAGGAAGAATATTGCTAAACTTTCTTGTATATTGTCCTAAAGGACTCATGTTTTTGAGATCTCTAGATATGTCAGAGGAGAGGCACACTGCAGAGATCCTACGAGAGGAATTTAATAAGGTTATACAAGAGGTTGGGCTAGAAAATGTAGTCCAATTGATTACAGATAATGTAGCTAACTACAAAGCAGCTGGAAAGGAGTTAGCTGATATTTATGAGACTTTCTATTGGACACCATGTGCAGCCTATTGTTTATATTTCATCCTCGAGGATATTGGTGAGATGGATGAAATAAAGGCAGCAACTGAGTGTTGCCAAGATATTACAAAATTCATTTACAACCATGCATTTGTTTTGTGTATGATGAGGAGATACACAGAAGGTGCAGAGCTTCTTCGCACAGCTGCAACTCGGTTCGCAACAAACTTCTTATCTGTACAGAGTATTGTGAGACAGAAGCAAGCTTTAAAGAGAATGTTCTCCTTAGATGAGTGGCAAAAATTTGCAGAGTTACCACAAAACAGAAGGAACAGAAAGTTAAATGAGATTGCAGAAACGGTTTTTAGAAGTTCATTTTGGAATGCATGTATCAGATTATTGAAAATTACTTGTCCTTTAGTGAAAGTTTTGAGATTGGCTGACAGCGAAGAGAAACCATCTATGGGTTACCTTTACGAAGCCATGGACAGGCCAAAAGAAGCGATCAGAAATAACTTTAATGGAAAAAAAAGAGATTATGTGCCCGTGTGGAAAATAATTGATAGTAGATGGAATAAACAATTGCATCAGCCTATTCATGCAGCAGCCTACTATCTAAACCCATCATTGAGGTACTCAGCAACCTTCAAAAGGGACGGTGAGGTTAATCGAGGAATCATTGAATGCATCGACAGATTAGTCCTTGATGAGAGCATAGTAGATGCGATACATCGAGAGATGGAGATATATGATAATGCTCTTCACTTGATGGGTTTGCCTGTTGCAATTCGCAATCGCTCTACGATGCGTCCAGGTACATTATTTATTTTCATATTTAAGTTGCATCTTACATTACTGTGGATTATTATGTCTCTAATGTTTATATTTTTTTTACAGATGTTTGGTGGAACAGGTTTGGAAGTGATTGTCCAAACCTTAGAGATTTTACAGTTAGAGTCTTAAGCCAAACCTGTAGTGCAATAGGTTGTGAAAGAAATTGGAGTGTTTTTGAACACATCGATACAAAAAAGTGCAACAGGTTGGAACACAAAAGGCTTAATGATTTAGTTTATATTCGTTGTAACATGCGCCTTCGTGAAAGGTAATGTTGTATTACTTTCAAATTTTCAATTCGATATTATTTAACTTCAATTTTCAATTGTTAATATTACTTACTAATTGTTTATCTTTGTTTGTGTCGTAGGCAATTAAAAAAAGTAAATAGAGAAGAAAGTCAATTCGATCCAATAAGTTTGGATAATTTTGAGATATTAGAAGATTGGGTTATGGAAGACATTGAAGAAAATGCCCTCCTAACAGAAGAAGACGTTGCTTTGATTAATTTGGAAAGAGCGCAACAACATTATAGAGATGAAGAATTTGATTTTGAAGAAGAAGGTGTGGGCATAGTTGATGATGATGAGGATCTGCAACAAGGAGAAGATGAAGATTATTTAGTTGATGATCCTGATTACAATTTGTAAAATGTAACATTATATGTAATTGTAGTGTACTGTAAAGTATAAATTATGTCTGTATTTTATTTTTTGGATTCAAAATATGTAAATTTGGATGCAATTGTTCAATGTTGAATGCTCAATCTATACTAAACTTACATTATATGAATTTAAAGCAATTATCAGATTTTTCTTGATTTTTTCCTGATT
The DNA here is from genome assembly GCA_036023115.1 of Brasenia schreberi. NCBI lineage: Eukaryota > Viridiplantae > Streptophyta > Magnoliopsida > Nymphaeales > Cabombaceae > Brasenia > Brasenia schreberi. The sequence goes on along the minus strand of JAYKKT010000069.1, from coordinate 6,301,134 downwards.
TTTTTCGATTTTTTATTAATTTTTAATTAATTTTTACATTATTTTAATATTAAAGTACGATACGATACGATACGATACGCCCGTATCATGGAGCCCAGCGATACACGATACGATACGCGTCAGACAACACTGGCTTTAACTAATGAGGATATCTAGTTGTTTAATAATACATATGTTTGCCGTTCACCTTGTAAGATATTAGATCAGTTATAGAAGATAAAAAGAAAAGTTGACAACCACATTTATTGGAAACAAGATTCACTACATGTTTAGTGGCTTATTCTTGATAACAATGACAATGTCTAAGACACAACACTAAATAATTGAAGATGATGACTATTGGTAGGAAATGAACTGGTATCTTTTATTCTTTGACTGCAACAGAGGAAATGTAGGGCCCCTGAAGACAACAACGAAATAAATGTATAACTAATAGAGAGTGAGGGGAGAATGCACAACTGAAAGATGCCCTAACAAGAGAAAAAGGGGGAGTCTTTGTTTTGCTCAACAATTCAATGATGAGTTGTGAGTTTGATTATGAGTATCAAAGTGTCTTTCCCGACCTAGAATGATGATGGATTTCAGAGTTTCTCTTTGGATCTAGAACATCATAGGATCCTTATTCAATTGCAAGATGGGAGTTGTCACATTGGCACGAGACACAGCCACAACGATGCCACGTGGAAGTATATGCATGAGTATGATCATAAACAATATACACAACCAAGCATAACCAAAGAAGTGATATAAATCATCTAACTCAAATGTCTATGCAATCTAAACAAAGTGCTATTATGGTGTAAGGCCACCAACATATCCCCGAAAGCAAAACAAAAGACATCAATCATTCATCTCATACCATTGTAAAGTACGAACTCTGATCAAGTTGGCTACTTGATGCCATGCCTATGAAAGTGATAGTCTCATGATAAACAACAACAACTAAGCCTTTTCCCATACTAGACGGGGTCGGCTACATGGATTCTTTGTTTCCACAGATCCTTATTGTGTGCCATGTTAGCAGTTAACTCCCAATAAGCTAGATCATTCTTTATTGTTTCTTTCCAACACTTTTGTGGTCGTCCTCTATCTCTTTTAATACTTTCCAAATTTAGTTTTTCTAACCTTCTTACAGGTTCTTCTTTTGATCTTCTTTCTATATGTCCAAACCATCTTAAACGATGTTCTCTCATTTTATCCTCTATTGGTGCCACTCCTAATTTGTTTCTAATAACCTCATTATGTATACGGTCTTTTCTTGTATGGCCACTCATCCATCTCAACATCTTCATTTCTGTCACAGACATCTTTTATACATGTTGATGATTAACTGCCCAACACTCAGAACCATAAAACTTGGCAGGCCTAATTGCTGTTCTATAATATTTACCTTTTAATTTTAATGGTATCTTCTTATCACAAAGAATACCTGATGCTCCTCTCCATTTTAACCAACCAACATTAATTCTATGTGTAACATCTCCATCAATTCTTTCATCACTCTGAAAAATTGACCCTAGGTATTTAAAACTTTCCTTTTGGGGAATGCAATGTGTGCCAATTTTAATTTCTATGTCCTCTGAAGTATCCAAATGATCAAACTTACATTCCATATATTATGTCTTTGTTCTACTAAGTCGGAGGCCTTTGCTTTCTAATGTTTCTCTCCATAGTTCCAATTTTCTATTAACTTTTTCCTTAGACTCCTCCATTAATACAATGTCATCTGCAAATAACATACACCAAGGTACTTCATCTTGAATATGTTTTGTTAACTCATCCATCACCATTATAAATAAGTATGGACTTAAGGTTGATCCTTGTTGTAACCCAATATTAACTTCAAAGAAGTCTGTCGTTCCTTCATGGGTCCTCACACATGTTTTTGCACCATCATACATGTCTCTTATAAGGTTAATATATGTCAATGGGATACCTCTTTTCTCTAAAGTTCTCCAAAGAACCACCCTCGGTACTCTATCATAAGTTTTTTCTAGATCAATAAATATCATGTGAAGGTATTTCTTTTTTGCTCTAAAATGTTCCAAAAGACGTCTCAAAAGGTGAATAGCTTTAATAGTAGATCTACCTGACATGAATCCAAATTGGTTCTCTATTGTACTTGATACTTGTCTTAACCTACGTTCGATAATTCTTTCCCATAATTTCATAGTACGACTCATTAACTTGATACCTCGATAATTCGCACAATTTTGAATGTCTCCTTGTTCTTATATATGGGTATAAGTGTACTTGCTCTCCATTCCTCGGGCATCTTTTGGTTTTTCCATATTTCATTAAATAGTCTTGTGAGCCAAGTGATTCCTATTTCTCCTAGTATTTTCCAAACTTCTATAGGAATATTATGTGGTCCTACCGATTTACCACCCTTCATATGTTTAAGAGCCTCTTTGACTTCATTCTTTTGAATACGTCGATAGAAATTATGGTTTATATACTTTTCTGACTTGGCTAAATCTCCTAAACTAATACTAACATCTTTATTTTCATTAAAAAGATTATAAAAATAGTTTTTTCCATCTATTTCTTATATCATCATTCGCCACTAGAATTTTTTCATCCTCGTCTTTTATGCATCTAACATAATTAAGATCTTTAGTTTTCTTATCTCTAGCCCTAGGTATCCTAAAAATATCTCTTTCACCCTCTTTTGAGTTTGAGTTTTTTATGTAAGTCCTCCCAAATCTTAGCTTTTGCTTCACTAACGGCCTTTTTTGCTTTCTTATATGCTTTTAACGTTTCACTAGTTTTCTTAGCATAATGTAATTTGTACCATGCCCTCTTTGCCTTGATTTTATTTTATACTACTTCACTCCACCACCAAGCTTCTTTTTGTGCCGGTACACCTCCCTTAGATACCCCTAATACTTCTTTCGCGACTTTCCTAATATGTATAGCCATATTGTTCCACATATCACAGGGTGTGCCAACATAATTCCAAACATCTCTTTGAAGGACTTTCTGTTTAAATATATCTTCTTTCTCGCTTTTGAGGTTCCACCATTTAGTCTGAATAGCTCGATGCACTCTTTTCTTCTTTGTCCATTTTTTTATTTGTAAATCCATAACTAAAAGTCGATATTGGGTGGCTAAGCTTTCTCCAGGAATTACCTTACAATCTTTACAACACGCTCTATCTTTTTTTCTATAAATAAAGTAATCAATTTGTGTTTGTGATAAGCCACTCTTATAAGTAATTAAATGTTCATCTCGTTTTTTGAAGATTGTATTGACTATAAAGAGATCAAATGTCATAGCAAAATTTAAAATCTCCCTACCTTCCTCGTTTATATCCCCAAAACCAAAGTTTCCATGAATCCCTTGATATCCTAATGCCTCTTTACCGACATGTCCATTTAAATCTCCTCCTAAACAAATCATCTCCCTTTGTGGAATCTTTTGAAACACCTTATCTAACTCTTCCCAAAAAACTATCTTTATACTATCTTCTAGTCCTACTTGGGGTACATAAGCACAAACTATATTCAAAACCTTTGCTCCTAACACTAATTTCAACGTCATGATTCGGTCACAATATCGTTGTATGTCTACTACACTCTCCTTTAAATCTTTATTTATGATAATACCAACTCCGTTTCGAGCCTTTTCTTTACCTGAGTACCATAATTTAAAACATGTATTCTCTATCTCCTTTGCTTTTTCTCCAACCTATTTTGTCTCTTGTAAACATAAAATATGAATCTTTCTCCAAATCATAGTATCTACCACTCCATTAGCTTACCAGATAATGTTCCGATATTCCAAGAACCAATACGAATCTTATTATCTAGGACTAACTTCCTTACTCCCGGCATCTGTCCATAATCAAAATGTGGAGACTCTCTCTGAAAATTTTTCACTACATTCGGGCGGCAATGTAGCGGGACTAACTTCTTTACCAACACCCATCCATGATGTGGGAATCCTCTCTGCAATTGATTCACTACATTCGGGCAAAAATATAGTGGCCCTTGCTTACTTCTTACTGCATTCGGGCTCTACAGCACGTCGCTAGGCGAGAACGCCCTAAAGCAATGCTCATAATTTTTGTAATCCATGTTATAAAAATCTGACGAAGTTTTACGCTGGTTGTCGGAAGCCTAACACAATAGTCTCATGATAAGTTTTAAAATAATAGGTTGAGTATTGATCTATTGTCTAGTAGGAAAATAATAGACCTCCTAATAAAAAATATATTAAAAGCATACATGTTCCACAAACATTTCACAACGACTAATTATATTTCAAATTAAGGCATTCAAGCCATATATACACATCATTAGTTACGATATTTATAACTCATACTATGTTTAGCCAAAGTCATAGGAGTTGTGAAACCTTCCCTCATGCACAATGACAAATACACACTGACTTCTATAATACAGTGTTTGAGAACACACTTTGCAATTTGTCTTAGGTCAGAACGCCCAAAGTGCATGTAAGTCACTAGAGACCCAATACAAACCTTACAAATATGACTCATGGATTTATATCACATTATGTTCCAAATAACCAATTTCATGTTATACTATCTATATGCTCAAATCCATATCTACAAGGTATATGATACAAAATCACAATTTTCTATCAAATACTTGCATAACAAATGATGCTCATTAACAACTAGGTTATAAATGAGAGTATTTAAAATACCACTCAAATAACCCATAATTTCAATACAATTCAAAAAGCAACAATAAGACAATTAACAGTCATGCATATTTAAATCATTCATATCACAAAAAATTACTCTTAGCATAGTTCTATTAAAAAATATATAACCCTACTTAAAGATGTAGTAAGATTCAAACCTCACACAACGAGCCTACTCTTATCATCACCAAATCTTTAAATTTTAGTCTCTAAACCATTCCAGAAAAGTAATCGTATTTTGTTCAGTTACAAATTAAGTACAACAAACCAGATCCATATTGTATACAAAACGACTTTGTAACGACCCAAAAAGCCTAACATGGATCCGAGTAGACAATCCTAGATACAAATAGGTAACTTGGATCCAATTATGACCCAACCTATACTTTTTGTCATTGTGTCAACAAGGTACTTGTCATGAACCAAAATCTGACTAAATGGATTCCAATGTTCAATTTTTTTCTTAACCCAAGAACTTATTTTGGAACCAACCTAAACCTGATAAAGGACTTACTGACATGACACTTACCTGAGCATGACACACTATTACGACACGACATGATGTGCAAAATAGGACACACATCCTATAGGAACCAGAACTTATGAAATTTTCAAGTGGCAATTAGGAGATGACACGAGGGACTAGTGATGGATGATTCCTTACCAGTTGTTCAGACTTCTCCTGGCCATTGTGAACGAGATCGAACCCCACAGTGGTATTTTACCGAAAAAATAGAATGAGACTAGGGCAACATTATACTATTGAAATCAAGTGAGTGTAGATTTTTTTTCGGTAGATTTGATACTCGGGAGGGTAGCTGCCTCCCTCCTAAACACCAAAGTCGCCCAAAATCCCATGTCCCAACACAAATTCGATTCTAGATGGCATCAATTTTGGCCTAAAAAACAAATAGAATCTATTAGGGTTCATTTTCTATTAACTGACAAACAAAGCTTGATTTTTCGGCCTATTTGAACACTCACGACATGCCTTAACCTACTCAAATCCTTCATACGACTTTAACACACCAACCCAAACCCAAACCAGTGAGTGATAATGAATATCCCCATTGGGAAAATGAAGGAGAATGTAAAACTAGAAAATAAAATGAACACTAACCTTTTTTGCACTAACATCACTCGGAGAAATTGTTTGATGTTAAGAAGCTTCATCGGCTGAATAATAAGTCCTAATTGCCCACAAATCTTTGTTAAAATAGGATGAAATCATAATGGGCAGCAGTTTCACCAGAAATAGTAGAAGAAAACATATATAACGTAGCAAATAAGAAATCCAACAATTTGAAGCATTTTTTGGTGTCTCTCGAGTGCGATTTAGATCCAGCTATAGCTAGCACTGAATGGCATCGCCTAACAATCAACCACCGGTTGGGCTTGCTCAAAAATCCTATGTATGTGGCTTTTTTTGGCCAAATTGAAGCCGATGACCACCAACAACATCTCACACCTCTAAGGCAAGCTAAAACCTTCCAACTCATGCTGAGAACGTGGACAATGACCTTTCTTTTGCCCAAAAATTGAAACTAAACAAAAAATGGAAAACTTACACTTTTCCAGTTGGTTTTTGCGTTGCCGCCGCTTATGTAGGTGCTGCACCACTGCGAAACCACAATGACTTGTTGGTGTCTCTTATTACTTGTGATTCCCACTTAAATCGGCAGAGAAAATTCATAGAGGAAGGTGGTTTCACCATCCCTATATTTTCTGGTAACATGCACTACTAGATGTTATTGTGGAATGGCCTAGAAGGGTTTGGGCCTGGGCCTGTATCCCAATCTGATCCAGATTATTACAGAAGCGGACCGAAATATCCAGATTATTACTCGAATGAGCATCACAGAATGTCACTTGCCCAGTAGGACCCACGTCTGCTAGAGGTTAACCTCATCATCGGATTTTGGACTAAGCTAATGACATAACAAACCATATCTCTAAGTTTTTCTTTATTAAATATGCTTTAGATTCACTTCCATAAACAAAAAAATGATGTTTACAAACTTTCAATTTGGAATTACAGGAAGCAAGAAAAAAAATTTGCTCTATGAAGCCTCATGCAATCTGTTTCATATCTTGGCTTTGCTTCCCCTTTGGCTCCTCAATTTCTCTCCAGAAATTTGAGTGTCATCCTCATAGGATTTTGATTCAAGGGATGAACCAAACATGACATTCATATTCCCTGCAAATCCTTCCACACCCTACAAACCCAAAATGGAACCATGACACCCTGCATAGTGAATATCCTTTACCCTGTCACTATTCCTCAAGTCCTAAAATCTTGGGGATTACTATTTGCATACCCTTTTAAATATCCCACACACCCTAATTTCAAAAATACCAAAATTACCTCCAATTGTTTTTCTCTACTCTAAACCCAATTTTGAAATTCTCCTCTTTACTCTAGCAAATGGTATGTCATTTGTTTTTTGCTATTATTTCTTTCTTCACAATTAGGGAACACGCGAGTATACTCTTAGGAACCTTGCCAAAAAAATGAAAGAAGAAAAATAAAAGAAGAAGGTGTAGGAGGTTAATCCTTCCAACTATTTTTAATCTTTTGTAAGTTTGTATTGATTTTTTGTTTTTGAAAAGGTATCATGATCTTAGATCGAAACAACTCGTCAAATTTTTAGTGGAGACGTGGCTCAACCATATCTTACCTAAGATAGAAAGGGATCGGTGAAACATCTCTCTCTTAGGCAAGATATGAGTGGGCCACATCTCTATTAAATGAGAGATGTGGTCGGGCTGCGTCTCTATCCAAAAAAGAAATGTGCCTAGGCCATATTTTCCTCAAATGAGAGATGTGCATGAGTCACATCTCTCATGTTATATTTTTATATATGTACCTTACATCTATCTATTGTATTCTAGAATGTCAAACAACTCTAGTGAAAGTGCTTACAATGGACTAAAATTTGAAAAATGATGACCGATGAAAATATTTGTTATACCACGGATAAGGAGACAAATTAATTGTGGAGCACCGGATGATGTATTTTTTGATTGGTTGGTTGATGAAGTAGAATAAATATTTTTTTACTATGAGGCTAATTCACTTGATTATTCACTCTTATTTATGACATAAGATATGTTTAGCAATCGTAATGAGCCTTTTGAGTATGTAAGAAATGTTGGGAGGAAGTATGTAAAGGTGTAATAAGAAAGGTGTAATTTTGGTGTAAAAGAAGTGACAAATATAAGGTGAGTAAAAATATTAATATTGAAAATAGTAGGTGGATGGACATTAAGAAAGTAGAGTCTTTATTTTATTAATAAAAGGTTTAATCAATGATTATTGAAAGTTGAATGTAGTGAATGAGACACACAACCACCCTCTAGGCTTGTATCTTAAAGTTCATGCTTTGAGAAGTAGATTGAGTGAATCATAGTATAGTGTGACAAATGATCTCATAAAAAGCTATTGCAAACTCAACTATATTTTGAAGCATTTGAAGTGATTTGATGAGTCAAATGTTAGTATGTCAAGACATATTTATAATACAAGGATGAAAATTAGGAAAGAATATAAGGGTTCTCAAAGTGTTCTATAACAATTATTATATAGTTTAGACTCTCATCAACATCAAACATGGCATCATAAGATACCCAACACTAATTTTGTCAATGATATGTATTGTCTTTACACATTCTCGTTCAATACAACTATTACATATATTTTCATGGGTATTGAAGTTTGATAGAACATATAAGACAAATATGTAAGTCTTTCTTTCTTACCATACAATCCATATTGTCATATGTGGCACACTTCTTATGTAGACAACACATTACAAAAAAATTGAAGCATTTATTCTGAAATAGATAAGAAATAAAGATATGGCGATGCGTTTGGTGTGAGTTAGAGGAAGGTCATTCATACATAAGATGAGAGTAGCTATAAGGAGGTAGTGGAGGTAATAGAATTAAAGTGAAAAAATTCTTTAACCTACTGTTTACATTAAGGAGCAGTGATTGGACCCGTATAAGTAAAAAATTGGTTATACTCAATACAATAAATAGACATGTAAAATTGGTTATTAATGTGTCTATATATTGTTTGGTTTTTTTAATATTTAATAATTATTCTATAATGGTAAGTAGAGTGGAGAGTGCACATACAAGGTTGAAAGGCTTCTTCGGTAACTCAACTTAGAGACTCAATACAATTTGGAAACTCATTCATTTGTTGATTGTTACAGATTTTATAATTGAAAAAGTCCTTTAAGGAATCTCAAACCATCACTAAGCATGTCGAGATAGTAGTTGTCATGTGCTCACGAGATCAACTTCTCCTTCAATACAGTGAATCAATAAAATTGCCAGCTGATCCATTTTGGATGAAGTTGTACATACCTTACACCTCTGATCACATATGAGATGATGGATGTAGGAGCTTCTATGATGGATATCATATGAAGGAAGTTATCACACCATCAAAATCGAGACAAATTTATTAAGATGTTGAATAAGCAATTGAGTCTTAAGTACATCACTCTACATAAGCCACCTATCTATCGTCTTAAAGGGAGACTGTAATAAATCTACAAAAAGGGATTTGTTAGCTTGGGAAAACTATTCATCTTAGTCTCTAAATTATGTCATGAAGGTATGTCTTCATCGATATGTGTATCAACCAATATCTCTTTGTTTCTACTCATTGTCGTCCTCTATATAATACAATGTAATGTCTCCTACATAATGCAGTGACATTACACCCACCTGTGAGACATACCTATATATGAAAAGAATAATGTGTAAGTAAAATATGCATGAGTGCATCCTATTCATTACATTAATACTAAAAATAAAAAACTTTGAATCAAAATGCAGCACAATTGCATCGCTTAAAATAGTGGAGACATGGCCCAACCACATGTCCCACATTGGAGACTCTCGGATAAACCATGCCCCCACTAGCATAGAGTATCATGTTTTTCACCAAGTAAGGGACACGACAAAGGCAGGTCTCTTCAATAAGAGAGACTCTTGTGCCATATCTCAAGCCGAAAACCCAACATTTTTCATCGTGATTCTTGTCGAAAATGAACCCAATGAAGAAAAAATAATAAATTATTTAAACCAAATTAATAAGATACATGTAAAGTCAGCCAGACTATCTTTCAATTGACCTCCTATTTTTTTTTTCTTTTTCTCTTTCTCCCTATTTCTTCTTTTATCTTCTTTTTGGCATGTTCTGACAAGTTGCTTGGTTGTGAGCTCACGTAGATTGAAAAAGAGAGTTTTCAAATGAGTAAAAGGGTATTATGGTCAATACTGAATTTTATCAGGGGCATTTTTGGAAACAGATAAAAATGGAGAGACCCAAGAGAGGTGCACGTTCTGGATATGGAACTCAAGCGCTTCAACTTGTGAGTGGACCCCTAGCCAGGTGAGTTCGTTGCTCGTTGTCCGAAATTTCAAGTCGAAATTTCTGCAATTCAAATTATTTCTTGGCGTGGAAGCTTGACATATTCGACCTGACAAATCCAGCTGAAAGTCGGTTTGGTACCACACGTATCTAATCCATCCTATTCAAAGTTTCAAAAGGTCTGCATATTTTTGACTGGATATGCTTCAGTCTCGAAGACACATCGACCATTCAAAGATCATGCGGTTAAGAATAAAGGAGGAACACAACCATGACCAAACAAAAAAAAGCAAATCCGGCCTCGCTATAAAAAAAAAAGGTTTGTTAGAAATTTGATCAAATTAACAGCACCACTATCGGTAGCTCACTTGGCTCAACTCACAAGTTGTAGGTGATAAGTTTAGATACTCGCAAGAAGCATGTATATATGACTTCGGCCTCCTCATTGTACCAAAAAAAAAAAGATGTATGATTAGACAAACAAATAAGAAAGGGATGCTTTTGGCACAAAGAACATATGCAGGTGTGCATCCTATACAAGTTAGCTCGTCTTTATATGTCTATGAACAATTTATCTCTAAGCATGTTTGGAGTTGTTCATTATTCCGTTTAAGCTAACCTTCACCAAAGTTGTAGAGGTTTAACACAAGAAAAAGAAAAAAATAACTGTACAAAGAGAATAAGAAAGTAATAAATAATTTAAAGATAGGAAATTGCATTATACAAAAAAAGAAAAAAGCGCGTGGTCCTCTAAATGTTAATAATACAGAACTGTCCCCTTAATACAAAGAAGAAAAAAAATCTAATACTTTTCATCGTATGCGAAAGCCCAAGATTAATACCAATACCAAGTGGTTCTCAACTACCATAAAAAATTGACGATCATTGGTTCGAGGGCTAAGTCGAGAATTTTCAGAGAAATTAAAAATCGAAAGAAAAGAAGATCGAGTCACCCTCGTGTGTCATTTTGCACTTAAAAGTTTTGGACGTCGGTGGAGAGCGTGTGGGTTGGTGAGGTCAAAATTGGGCGGCCCCTCAACCACACCAAGGGTACGTGTTGAAAACCCACCAACAAAGAATTTTCCGAACCTAAATCCTTGAATTATACACAAACAGATTCAAATTAGGAGAACCAATCCTTCTTCTTTCTTCGTCTGGCTTGCTGAATGATGCTATGAACGGATTCGGCCGGCTGATATTCGCCGGCGTAGTCATCTTCTTCTTCTTCTTCCACTTCGCCGGCGTCTCGGCGGATGGAGGTCTCCAATTGGACAAGCAGGCGCTTTTGGATCTCAAGGCGTTTCTGCTTGTGAATAACACGGTGAATCGAGGGAGATACGCAGCGTGGAGGGAGGGAGACGAGTCTCCGTGCAGTTGGCCGGGAATCACATGCGAGTCGGGTCGTGTCACGGCGATCGATCTGTCCAATTCCACCATCTCGGCCGGGCTTTACCCGCGATTCTCGTCCCTCACCGCTCTTACCTCATTGGATCTCGCCCTCAACGCTTTTAGAGGCTGGATTCCACCTGATCTCGGCAGGTGCACCGGGCTTCAGCATCTGAATCTTTCGTCTAACATACTTGAGGGTGAGCTCAACGTATCCGGGCTAGTGAATCTGGAGACGATCGACGTCACTGTGAACCGGCTGACCGGCGGGATCAAGGAGAGCTTCCCATTGAATTGCAGCCGCCTTGTCACCGCAAACCTCGCGGTGAACCGTTTCTCCGGAGATGTCACGGGCGTATTTGACGGATGCAGCAATCTCCGTTCGCTTGACCTAAGCGCTAACTGGTTCACTGGGGAACTCTGGAAAGGATTTGCCAGGCTCAAGGAGTTCTCTATCTCCGAGAACAATGTTTCCGGTAACTTATCTCCAGAGATATTCAGCGGAAGGTGCGATCTTGAGATCCTAGAGCTATCAGGCAATTCAATCGGAGGGATGATTCCGACGGAGATAGCAAGATGCAGTGGCCTGGTAATTCTGAACCTTTGGGGCAACAATATCTCCGGCAAGATTCCGTCAGAGATAGGTACTCTCAAAGATCTCAAAGCGCTTATTTTGGGAAACAACAGCTTCGATCCGGAGATCCCTCGAAGCATCGCTAATTGCTCGAAGCTCACGTTGCTCGATCTCAGCCAGAATAATTTCAAGGGAGATATCCAGAAGACTTTTGGCGAGTTCCGGCAGATTCGGTCCCTCACTCTACACGGAAACCTTTACACAGGAGGAATCGTCTCTTCCGGTATTTTGAAAATCCCGAACATAGCGCGGATCGATCTTAGCTTCAACAAGTTTTCCGGCGAGCTTCCCATTGAATTCGCTGCAGTGTCTAGTTTGAAGTACCTCATCCTCGCCAACAACTCGTTCTCCGGTAGCATCCCGCCGGAATTCGGCACCCTCATCGGCCTCCAAGCTCTTGACATCTCTTACAACAACCTCACCGGAAGGATACCTCCGGAGATTGGCAAGTTGAGATCCTTACTATGGCTGATGCTCGCGGAGAACTCTCTCACGGGCGAGATCCCGAAGGAGATAGGCAATTGTAGTAGTTTGCTCTGGCTGAACCTGGCGGATAACATGCTTTCTGGAAAGCTCCCAATCGAGATATCAAAGATCGGAACTGATCCGGAGCCGACGTTCACTGATAACCGGGCAAACCTAGTGGCTCCCATCGATGCAGGCGATTGCCTTGCAATGAAAAGGTGGATTCCGGCAATGTACCCGCCCTTTAGTTTCGCCTATTCTCTGCTCAACAGACAGAGCTGCCGAGGTATGTGGGAGAGCCTCCTTAAAGGCCAGCCCATCTTCAAGATTTGCGAAAGGAACGGGCCTAACGTCACGAGAAAGCTCGACATGGCCGGCTACATCCAACTCACCGGGAACAACCTTTCCGGCGAGATCCCAGCGTCACTCGGTGATATGAAAAAGTTAAGCATAATAAATCTCGGCTACAACCAGTTCACCGGCATCCTGCCACCAGAGATCGGCCGGATACCGCTCGAGGTACTAAACGTATCTTCGAACAGCATATCCGGGCTGATCCCAGCTGAGCTGGGCGAGCTAATTTGCTTGGAGAGCCTCGATCTCTCCTGGAACAATTTCTCCGGCCAGTTTCCCGCGGGATCTCTATCTCGACTCTCCCAATTAACCATGTTGAACGTCTCGTACAATAAATACCTCAACGGTACAGTCTCCACGGCAGGACAGCTCGGCACTTTTACTGATGAATCCTTCCTCGGCGACCCACTCCTTTGCGTTCCATCCAACCGGAACTCCTGCACTATCCACACCATGTTCAATAGGACCCAAGTCCACAGGCGGCCTCTTCATCTCCACAAGGGAGCCATCGTTGGGCTCATCTTCCCGGCGATCTCGTTGGGCCTCATCCTGTGCGGGATACTAATTCTCATCTTCTGCCACGTGGTGCACCCACCCAGTTCCCCTTCAGACGTCAAGACGGTTCACGACTCCCCACCCAACTCAACGTCGGAATACGATAATTCAGTGATGGTGTTTCGGCGAGACAAAACAGCATTCACGTATGCAGACATCCTAACAATAACGGAGAACTTTTCCGTGCACCGAATCATCGGAAGCGGCGGCTTCGGGACGGTGTATAGAGGAAAGCTCTCTGATGGGAGAGAGGTGGCCGTGAAGAAGCTGCAAAGAGAAGGCTCGAAGGCGGAGAAAGAATTCCGAGCCGAGATGGAGGTGCTAAGTGGCGGTAAACTCGGTTGGCGGCACCCGAACCTAGTCCCGCTCTATGGCTGGTGCCTATTTGGTTCGGAAAAGCTTCTTGTGTACGAGTACATCCCTGGTGGAAGCCTAGACGAGGCGGTTGCAGAAGGTAGGCTGGGCGGGTGGCGAGCCCGGATGAAAGTGGCGGAGGGAGTGGCTGGGGCGCTTGTCTACCTCCACCACGAGTGTCACCCCGCCGTGGTGCACCGAGACGTCAAGGCAAGCAACGTTCTTCTCGACGCGAGTGGACGTGCAAGGGTGACGGACTTCGGCCTGGCGAGGGTGGTGGGACCAGGAGACACCCACGTCAGCACGGCGATCGCCGGGACACCGGGTTACGTAGCACCTGAATACGGGCAAACGTGGCACGCCACCACAAGGGGTGACGTGTACAGCTATGGCGTGCTTGTGATGGAGCTGGTCACCGGGCGTAGGGCGGTTGGTGAATGGGAGGGTGACGGGGCGTGCCTCGTCGACTGGGTCCGTGGGTCGGTGCGGGGCCCGCTCGGGCTTAGGTGTGCCGTGGACCCCACGTTGAGGAACGACGGATTGGATCAGATGATCAGGATGCTTCAGTTAGCGCTGAGATGTACGGAGGAGATTCCTCGGAGGAGGCCTGATATGACGGAGGTGCTATTAACGCTGGTGGAGATCAGAGATGGGTCGCCATTGCCATCGTGACCTGACCACCAGATTCAGCCGGTCATGTTCGATTGCTTCGTACATATACACATTCATACACCTGTAACTTACACACTTGTAGCTAACCAAAACAAAATAATTATTCAATGTGAAGGATAGATACCTCTTGTTTTTGAATGCGGCATGTGATTGAATCCAGACTCGGTTGAGCTCGTTTGTGGCTTGTTTTTCTTGGGTTCGTCAAACCCTAGAAGCTGAACATGACCATGATGTGTTCCACTTGGATTGGTTTGTAAAAAGTCATTAAATGACATTCTAAAGTTTTTAACCCATACGGTTGCATCAGGGTATTTAAGGTAATTGAGTGACAAATTTGTTGTATATTTTTTGCAGTGAAGGCTTTAATTAAGAAATCTCTCTCTTAACTCAGCTCTTCATATGAAAAGAAATGGATCAACATGTAAGGGTTGTAAGGCTAGGTCGTTGCTTAGCAGCCTTGTATTTGGTTTCATCTCTTACGGTTCAAAACTTTGACGCCTACAATTGGTGGTATATGATAAGGGAAGAAAGTCGAACGAGTTAGGTACCATCCAATTTGACGCGTCGCCTTCTTGACTAAGAAATAATTATCTTGTTGGCGAATGGAGGTAGTGGGTTGGTGTAATGTCATTTTCTCGATCCCCAATAAACTACCATCGCAGAGGTAGAGACGAACGGCTCAAAATCCTCTTCATCTTCGTGGTAGTGAAATTGGCTTTCATGTAATAATTACTAGTATCTTGAGTTCAAAATTGTTCTCCACATTACCCAAACTACCCATTCTAAACTCTATCTAACGTTGACTAAAAGTATTTACTCTTCTCTTACTAAAATGGCATCCATGCCAACCAACCAATCTCGCTTCACCATCTTGTTCATCAACTAAACTCTTCACTATCGGCGAGACCCCAATGACCTCTCTCATATATTAGTTTTCACTATAGGCAACCCAATGGACATTTAAGTGTGTAGTTTTTGTGATTATGACAATATTTTTCAAGAACTTTATAAAGATTTTCTAGGAATACAACAAGAATAACTTTGCCCATGTAAGGGATCACCCTTGCATTGTCGGTCCCAAACTCAGATAAAAGAGGAGGGTTATGTTAGGCTTTCGACAACCAGCATAAAACTTTGTCAGATTTTTATACCATGGATTACACAAATTATGCTTTGGGACGTTCCCGCCTAACGACGTGCTGCAGAGCCCGAATGCAGTGATAAGTAAGCAAGGGTCACTATATTTTTCCTCCGGATGTAGTGAATCAATTGTAGAGAGGATTCCCACATCATGGACGGGTGTGGGTAAAGAAGTTAGTCCCGCTACATTGCCTTCCGAATGTAGTAAATAATTTACAGAGAGGGTCTCCATATTTTCAATATGGACGGATACGTAGGATAAGGAAGCTAGTCCTAGATAATAAGATTCGTATTGGTTCTTAGAATATCGAAACATTATCCAGTAAGCTAATGGAGGTGGTAGATACTATGATTTGGTGAAAGATTCATATTTTATGTTTAGAAGAGACAAAGTGGGTTGGAGAAAAATCAAAGGAGATAGAGGATACATGTTTTAAATTATAGTACTCAGGTAAGGAAAAGGCTCGAAATGGAGTTGGTATTATCATAAATAAATATTTAAAGGATAGTGTAGTAGACATACAACGATATGGTGACTGAATCATGACATTGAAATTAGTGTTAGGAGCAGAGGTTTTGAATATAGTTTGTGCTTACGCACCCCAAGTAGGACTAAAAGATGGTATAAAGACAACTTTTTGGGAAGAGTTAGATAAGGTAATTCAAAGAATTCCACAAAGGGAGATGATTTGTTTAAGAGGATACTTAAATGGACATGTCGGTAAAGAGGAATTAGGATATCCAGGGATTCATGGAAACTTTGGTTTTGAGGATATAAATGAGGAAGGTAGGGAGATTTTAAATTTTGCTATGGCATTTGATCTCTTTATAGTCAATACAATCTTCAAAAAATGAGATGAACATTTAATTACTTATAACAATAGCTTATCACAAATACAGATTGATTACTTTATTTGTAGAAAAAGATAGTGTGTTGTAAAAATTGCATGGTAATTCTAGGAAAAAGCTTAATCACCCAACATCAACCTTTAGTTATGGATTTACAAATAAAAAAAATGGATAAAGAAGAAAAGAGTGCATCGAGCTATTCAGACTAAATGGTGGAACCTCAAAAGCGAGAAAGAAGATATATTTAAACAGAAAGTCCTTCAAAGAGATGCTTAAAATTTTGTTGTTATACCTTGTGATATGTGGAACAATATAGCTATACATATTAGGAAAGTGGAGAAAGATGTGTTAGGTGAATCTAAGGGAGGTATACCGGCACAAAAAGAAGCTTGATGGTAGAATAAAGTAGTGCAAAATAAAATCAAGGCAAAGAGGACATGTTACAAATTACATTATGCTAAGAAAACTAGTAAAACTTTAGAGGCTTATAAGAAATGAAGCGAAAAAAGTTGTCATTGAAGCAAAAGCTAAAATTTGGGAGGATGTATATAAAAAACTCATCTCAAAAGAGGGTGAAAGAGATATTTTTAGGATAGCTAGGGCTAGAGATAAGAAAACTAAAGATCTTAGTATTGTTAGATGCATCAAATACGAGGATGAAAAAATTCTAGTGGCAAATGATGATATAAGAAATAGATGGAAAAACTATTTTTATAAGATTTTTAATGAAAATAAAGATGTTAGTACTAACTTACAAGAGTTAGCCAAATCAGAAAAGTATATAAACCATACTTTCTATCGATGTATTCAAAAGAATGAAGTCAAAGAGGCTCTTAAACATATAAAGGGTAGTAAATCGATAGGACCAGACAATATTCCTATAGAAGTTTGGAAAATACTAGGAGAAATAGGAATCACTTGGCTCACAAGACTATTTAATGAAATATGGAGAAAGCAAAAAATGCCCGAAGAATGGAGAGCGAGTACACTTATACCCATATATAAGAACAAGAAAGACATTCAGAATTGTGTGAATTATCGAGGTATCAAGTTAATGAACCATATTATGAAATTGTGGGAAAGAATTATCGAACGTAGGTTAAGATAAGTATCAAGTACAACAGAGAACCAATTTGAATTCATGTCAGGTAGATCTATTGTTGAAGCGATTCACCTTTTGATGCATCTTATGAAACATTTTAGAGCAAAAAAGAAAGACCTTCACATGATATTTATTAATCTAGAAAAAGCTTACGATAGGGTATCAAGGGAGGTTCTTTGGAGAACCTTGAAAAAAAGAGGTATCCCTTTGACATACATTAACCTTATAAGAGACATGTACGATGGTGCAAAAACATGTGTGAGAACTCATGAAGGAATGACAGACTTCTTTGAAGTTAGTATTGGGTTACATAAAGGATCAACTTTAAGTCCATACTTATTTATAATGGTGATTGTTGAGTTAACAAAACATATTCAAGATGAAGTGTCTTGGTGTATGTTATTTGCAGATGATATTGTATTAGTGAAAGAGTCTAAGAAAAAAGTTAATAGAAAATTAGAACTATGTAGAGAAGCATTAGAAAGCAAAGACCTCTGACTTAGTAGAACAAAGACTGAATATATGGAATGTAAGTTTGATAATTTTGTGATAAGAAGATGCCATTAAAGTTAAAAAGATAAATATTATAGAGAAGCAATTAGACCTACCATGTTTTATGGTTGTGAGTGTTGGGTAGTTAATCATCAACATGTACAAAAAATGTTTGTGACAGAAATGAAGATGTTGAGATGGATGAGTGGTCATACAAGAAAAGATCGTATACATAATGAGATTATTATAAACAAATTAGGAGTGACACCAATAGAGGATAAAATGAGAGAATATCATTTAAGATGGTTTGGACATATAGAAAGATGATCAGAAGAACCTGTAAGAAGGTATGAAAAACTAAATTTGGAAAGTATTAAAAGAGGTAGAGGATGACCACAAAAGTGTTGGAAAGAAATAATAAAGAATGATCTAGCTTGTTGTCAGTTAGCTGCTAACATGGCACATGATAGAGCTCTGTGGAAACAAAGAATCCATGTAGCCGACCCCGTCTAGTATGGGAAAAGGCTTAGTTGTTGTTCGTAATTGTTGTTTACAACAATGCCGAAGAATATGATAATTTCCAGTGAGACACTAATTTGAAGCTTCTCATCTGATAGAGAAATCAAGAAGTTAGATAGTGATGTAATGAACCATATGAAATACTTTGATACATCATGTCGTTGATTCTTTTCATTTCCCACAACAACTCTACTCCTATGAAGGGAGCTTCAGGTGTGTTGACAATTAGAAAAGACATTATGTGATTGTACGTTAAAACCAATGGCATATCCATATTTTGGTGGGGTGGGTGCAAAATTCTCAATATTTGTGTTTTTTATTGAAATTTGTAAACATCTCAAATTTCTCTTTGAAAGTTTAAGTTTTATTAAAATGGTTTTGAAATAATTAATTTAAAAAAACATTGTAGATGATGCCTTGTCTTTAAAAAAAAGGAAGTAAGAGAGAATGAAGTATGAAGAAAGAAGAAGAAGAAGCAATTTGAATGTGAAGAGGAGGTTCATACCAACCCAAACCATTATAGAGAATTTTCAAATTGGGATTTAGTGTGTGACTGTACCGAAGACATTGATCCAATCGTACATCCAATTCACGACGGGCATTTAGAGGTTCATAAGCTATCAATTATGATGGATTTTGTTGCCCATTGTAAACACCCTAAAAAAAAAATTCTAACACTCCCAAATTTCAAAAATTCAAATGATTTAAAACCTTTTGTTTTAAAGGAAAATATCAAATCTTTTAAAAATGTTTCAAAGTAAAGGTTTTAAATTAAAGTTAAAAAAGCCCATATGATTCAAAACAAATCAGGCGAATAGGTGAGACCCAATTCAATCCGATATCAAGCTCAAGTTCGAAAGCAAAGGGATGGACTAGGTCAAAGGCATATTTTCTTCAAACAAATCAAGTTACATGGGCCATCAGCAAAGCATATCGAATTGGTTACGAAAATCAAGGAGCCGTTTAGATAAGATGAAGATGAACTGGTTCATTTCGAATCAAGGTGGAAGGACATTTTGAAGCCGGTTCCATAAATGTATTAAAGCCTTGTTTAGCCCATGTATCAAGACTCAAACGAACAAGACATGTTGAAGATTGACCAAGGCACCCATTCAAGCCTAGCCGAGCACATGTGGGTTCACACGGCTAGGGCTAGGTGTGCCTAATGGAGCCAAAGACTAGCCCACGTGGGGCTGGTCCATATTGCCTAAAGGGGGACCACACAACCAGCCCTTCGAGCTGGATTTGGGCCAAGGAGGACCCTCCCCAAGAAAGATCCTAGAAGAGGCCCCCGTTTGGCCAACAAATAGGGCCAAGGGGGGGCGAGATCTTGATATGTGAGAGATTGGGAAGAAAGGGCTTCACTAAGGGGAAAGGGCCAGCAAGAGAGAAAGAGGGCTACACCTAGGAAGGTCGTGGGCTGCTAAGGGAAGAGTGGAGAGAGGGAAAATAGGGTAGTTTCTAGGCTAAGTGCTGCAAGCACTTGGGAAAATCGTGAGTGTGAGAGTGAGTCAAGGAGAAGAAGAGTGTGGGCCAAGTTCATCTTGTGGAGTCGGTTCTTGCAGAAAATTTTGTAAGTATTTCTCAGTCTTGATTCCTACGCATCTCTTCTTCCCATTCAATTTAAAAGGGGTTGTATTAATGGAGCCTTGTCTCCCCCCATGATGTAATAAGAAGTAGATGTGTTGTGAATTTTCTTTTCTACTTACGCACTCTATGTGTTTGATTTTGTGATTCTACCCCAATATATTCTATAAAACACTATATATTCTCTAATCCCCTCTATGCTTAAGCTAAGATATATATTCTCATTCATTTCCCTTCAGCAATTTGCTTGGTGTTGTTGGGTTGTTGCAATTTAAATTCGGGTGAGTTGGCATTCATGTATGTTCTAAAAACGAAATTCTGGTTTTTCAGCATCTACATACCTTGATTTCTATAATTTTAATTCTCTGATCTATTATCCGAATACTCTAAAATTTTAGGCACAATACCTACACACATCAAAACATTATAAATAAAATTGGCAAGAATTTTAGGATCGTACAACCTTGTGAATAAAATTGGACAAGATCAGACAAACTCAGTTCTGTTTTCGGCACAGTGAATTTTCCTGCAATAGGGGTTGGGTAAAAGTCTTATATCTCTGTTTATAGGAATCCAAATTTGATAAAATTAGTCTCATCGGAAAGCTGACATCCATAGCTTTCCGAAAAGACTAAAATAATAATATTTGGAGTTGTACACCTAGATATAGAGGATTCTTTGAGCCTTTGTATTTCTATCATAGAATGTCCTAAAACTGTTGAGTCAAGTCCAATCTCCGATTTAATTATGTAAATTTACTATCCCAAATTTAAAAGTAAAGTTTAAGATCTCAACACTTTAGTCTATAGCCTATAAAATTTTTACGAATTTTAGAGATCCCTAGGCTACCAAAAAAATTTCTGGAACAAGTTCTGAAAACAGGACCAGTTTCTGTTTTTCAAAACTTGTTGATTTTAAATCTTGAAACCAAGTGCACCCTTTGTTTCTTAGCAAAGCACCTTGTTTTACGTGAATTGGAAAACATCACCTATGTATTCGAAATCCCTAAGCGCTTAGGCTGACCCTTGAGCATCGGTTCAAGAAGGTCTAAAGTGAAAAGAGTCTGCTTAGCCACAATCACCAATTAAGTCGGATTTTCATACACTTTGCTAGTTTTTGGAAACTAACTGGCATGCTCGCGCATGAAGTAGAATCGAAATTCTTATTTCAAGTCTCTACATAGACTTGGAGTGAAAATTTCAACGTCTACACCCATCAAAAACTCTAATATTAATAGGTTGCTAATATCCTCGATTCTTAACATCGAAGCACAAAAGAAAGAATCACTTATAAGGCTGAACATCATATAAATGGAAAGGCATGGTCCACATACAAGGCCGAACATCATATGAATGAAAAGGTATAGCTCACGCACAAGGCTCAATAGAATCACTGACCAAACAGGAAATGAAGAAAACCAATAGTTTCCATCTTGTAAAACTGTTGAAGTTACCAAAAATATGATCATCAAAATATATTGATATGAGAGAATCACATAAAACCAAGGCCATCTTATTCCACAAATCCTTGTGTATGTAGGGAGCTTTTTGCCTGCAATATGCAAAAAAACTCAAGAAAGAAACCTAATGAAGTGCAATACGAGAAAATTCAGCTTCCTGTCTTTTTTTGTTTTGCTTTTCAAAATGAGAAATGTTGTATCTAATTTTTCTTTTCCAAAAACACTCTAAAAAAAATTATAAATAGAGTGTTCATCATCATTGAAATAAGAGGAGACGAAATTAAAAATTCTAGATAAACTTTTGTGTGTCTCCCTCTAACGCATAGATTGTTGTGCGTGTGATTGCTCCACCCGAGTAAAGACTGGTGGGCTTCCCTTATATATGTTGATTTGGTCCAAGTCAAGTACTAGTCTAAGTTAATAGCATTAAGGATCGACCACACGTATTTGTGTCTTTTGTTCGACTCATTACTACAGTTTCTCGACATCCTTATTAACTGCATTGACTCTAATCAGTTCAGCAACATAGTCATATATATATATATATATATATATATATATATATATATATATATATATATATATATATATATATATATATATATATATATATATATATATATATATATATATATATATATATATATCACTGCACATCCACCAGATCAAGTCTTTCACGCTATTCAATAAATCGATCTGGTGCTTATAGTTTGAATTTTTCTAATCATCTGGTTCTTCTTGGCACTCGAATTAAGTTATACTACTATATATATTGTATATTCACGATCAGTATTTCACTCTTAATAAAATCTGGAGTTATAACATATTCATGCAGAAAAATCTAAACTGATAAAAAGGTGTTCTTGTCCCTATTGGTTTTGCAACTGTATCAATATTATCATTCCATCATTGATTCAAGTATGTAAATTGTCGAGTTTCTTATTGCTTGCTTATTGGAAAACTTGATCTTCTTTGATTGATTCATCGTTAATATACTATTGAGAACAAGAAACTTTAAATTTCTTTTTCCATATCCTTAAGTAACCCGAACCCAACTAAAGAAAATTTGAATCTTACTGGACCTCATTTATTTAAATTAGTTTAAGTTGGGTAACCCAAATCTCATCCAAATTCTACTACTCTTAAGCCAGCCTTACCCACGCAAGGGTATCCATCTTCTTCTTGCTTGCATCCACTTTGACACTCATACATATATACACATGCACGCACACACACCCATGCATATTTCTCTGAAACCGATATATTGACAACCACAAGCATGCAAAGGTTGACGCTACCTTGTCGGGGGTAGGAGACCAATAGTGAAGCCCAAACCGAGTCTCATATTTTGTATTTAAAGTTTAAATCTTGAAGAATCATATAGTAGGTCTCGGTTCTTCATTGGAACCAAAATTTAGGCATACAACTCTCTTTTGAGCCGGACTCCTATAGTCATTCAGATAGTGATCCCATGACCCAATTAGTTGAAGCATTTTCTAGGATTATAAGGGGAAAAAAGGAGATAAAAAAGGAGACAAAAGAGAAGAAAAGATTAGAAAAAAGAAGGTTTTGAAATGAAAAGTGATCTTAGAAGAATTAACTCAAGGAGACTTTGGCTTGGTTAATTTCAACTATTCTTGTGCTATGTGTTAGAAAAACTGTGGCCTCTCGGCCTCTATAAGTATCCAATAAAAAGTCCACTAGGTGTTATTCAATCCAATGGCTTCTCCTAATATGAATCAAACCCAAAGAGGGTTTCTTGTATCTCCATAATTTATAAAGAATGCTCTTAATAGATTTTGATGGAGTCCTATTTAAAATATGCATTGTTGTCTTTAAGGCTTCACCCCACATAGAGACTAGAAGAATCTGGTAGCTCATCATAACCCAAACCATTTCTTTAGGTTTTGTTTTTATCTTTCAGCAATGCCATTCTATTAGGTTTGTCTTTTATTGTGTATTAAGGTACTATACAATTTTCCTTAAGAAACTATGCAAATGGTCCTAACATCTATCTCATCTTAGTGTGCCTGCCATAATACTATTTATCCCTACCATATTTCATTGACTTTATAGGTTTTTTTATTTATTTCTCTACCTCAAAATCAAAATCCTTGAAAACATTAAGGACTTTATATTTTTCTTGAGAAAACCTGAAATAGTCATCAATAAAGGTAATAAAGTATCTATGACATACAAAACATTGGTTAAAAGGTCTATATAAATCTATATGAATCAAATATAATGTTGATTGATATTTTGTGGTATGTTTATTAAATTTATTACTGTTTGAAACTTTATATAATCAACACAGGTTTCAAGATCAATAAAATCTAATGTTACTAAAAGATCATCTTTCACCAATTTCTCCATCTTTTGGAACATGTGTCCTAACCTTGTATGTCATAAGATACCTAAATTGTCATTTAACGTGTTTCTCTTATTAATACATAGTAAAGAAACAACATATTCAGAACCATAAGAGACATTCAATTTGAATAAACCATCAATAATTGTTGTACCGATAAAAATATTTCCCTTTATTAAAGACATCTCTGGCACATGAAACAAAATGCTACAATTGTCATTAATATACCCTTCAAGAGTGAATAGCCACTGCCTTTTATAGCTTAGAGAAGATGGACTATTCTTACTGCTCCTCTATGACTCATCGGCTTCTCCAATAATTCATTCATACTCTACATTTCTAAGATGATGTATCAATTTCCCTAATGGCTCATTAATCCCCTTGCTAAATGCTCTCAAAGTGGCTCCTTAGATTTCTTACATGTGTCCATATTAAGAAAACAACAATTATGTCTTGAGAGCATATCCTCGAGTGACATGCAATGTATGGTGTTAAGAGAGCCATGCATGACCTCTACATTTTGCCTCTACAGTTTGTCCAGGCTTTGCACGAAAACAAAGAAAAATTGAGTTCTGGAACTTGGTGGTACGAGTTCGACTCACAATGCAAACATGAAACTTCTAATATGTACAATGAAACTTCCAAGCCTGTGAAGTCCCACTCCTAAAAGTTCTTGTGGTTCCACTTAAGTCAATAACGTAAATGAGCCTTTTTAATTGATTGTGCTAAACCTGGTTTGAATTCTGATGTGTTTCTTCCATAAACCGTCTCGCATTCTGATACGCCGACTTCAAGTAGGGTCTCAGTCTCTCCAAGTCAAGCGTTACGTTCTGGGGTCCCAAATATATGTTCTTGGTGTTCATCCAACTCTGTTTGACCACCGAGTCTGGGTCTCTCAAAACCACATCATTCCTGTCATACTTGTCTACCAAGCTGCTCTCTTTCACCTCGACCCGATATGGTATGTAGCTCAACCCCATAGACTGAGCCGGCTCACCGTAGCACGTCTCGGCGGCCCAGTCGGTACCCAATGGTATGACTTGTACGAAAGCAGACCCGGGTCTCAAGAACAAGAAGTGGGTCAGGCCTGCCCCATGGACGCCCATCATTGCATGGCTTGTATTAATTAAGCGATATGCTTGACTGAGATCTGTGGCTGGGGTTGGCTGGAATATCTTCACCTCAAACCCGATTTCTTCTGCTAGAGCAGTAACGTTGACCTGGTTAGTGACGCATCGACTCTTATTCCGGACCACCATCACTAATATGGGTCGGTGTGATTTGAGTGGGAGATTTATGATATTGCTCTTCTTGCTGTAGGCACTGTTGAGGAATGATCGAAAGTGGAGTATGTCCTCTCCTCTGGGCACGCGTGAGGGATCAATGGTTAGGTCCCCGTGAGAGACTAAACCCACAATAGCACCCCTGCGAAAGCAATGAGCAGAGGTTGCACTATCCAAATTGATAGGTGGATGGATGGATAGATGGATCCACAGCTCGTGGTACTTGCGAGCCCACCAGTCATGGTACTCCGAGACGACGAGAGCAAGTGTGGAGGCACTTTGGTTAATGAGGTGCGAGGTGAGGAAGAGGGGTAGGATGCCGTCGTTGACGTCGTGGTAGATGTTGCCGCTGTAGCCACCGGTGCTGAAGATGATTGCGGCTTTGTCGTGATAAAAGTCGCAGCTGGTGATGGTGGCTTTGGAGCTAGTGGTGATTGTGAGCTCCTTGATTTTTCGCATAAGTTGGTTTTCCCATTTCCGAGGGTGGGGGCGCAACTTCAGAGGCAGAGAAGCTTGAGAACTGGCATTGTTGTTGTTGATGATGTTAGAGAAGAGGAGGAGGACGGCGCCAGCGATGGGATCGACGCGGACCGGTCCAGTGATGAAGCATATATTGTAACGATAACGAGAGACGTCACATTCAATAGTGCCTGTTTCTTCCTTCCACGAGATTTGTGTTGAAGAAATATTGTGTTGACTGACCTGAACTGCGCGCACACACACACACACACAGAGTTAGTTTACTTCATTTACCGGGATATTAATTAATACTTACCTCAGAAAATAAACGAGACGACACGAGGATAAGGTTGAGCAAATCTTACTTTTTGCCTCGCTGCAGGAAGGCCGGTCTTCTAGGGCTTCAGTTATAGGTAGGGCTGTAAAAACAATGGAGCTGATTGGTCTTTTTCCTTTGGCTTGAGTTTTGGTTTTATCATCTCTTAGGCTTGAGCTCGTAGCACAGCACATCTTTCTTTTCTTTTATGAACTAAATGAGCTGAGCCTCAAAATAAGTTCTTCTTGGTCGTTATGTTCTTGGTCGTTACCCGTCTCCCTGGCCAATTCTTACAAATATCCCTTCATACTATTTTTAACGATATAAGTAATATACACAAGGTATAACATCAAACTAGTATGAATTACTTGTATGTATCTGTTTGTGTGTGTATGTTACAGAACCAAATGAGCTTCACTGACAAGCTGAGACAAACAGCACTAATTCATTCTACGTTTAGTGAATTGACTGTATTGGATACCATTAGCGGAATGAAGTAGACACTAATGAGCTCAGGATGGGCTGAACCTACCCAAAATTAGTTGCTTACTTCATTTACCAGCCTTAATGAAATGTATACGAAAAATAGGAAAGTATTTCGTTCAAAAAATTAATATCTCGATAGAGATGATCTTTACAACAAATGATATGTTTATATCTCCAATATGATTGCCTGTGTGGCTGACATCAAGCAAACAAAAGCTAAAAGCCAGATGCACGCCTCCATATCAAACTCTTGACCTTTAACTTGTGACTCAACCCCCTATCTAGGTGGCTATCGCTTGTTCGGCGAGGTACCCTCCTTTTTTTTGGGTATTGAATCTGTACTCTCTTTTTGACATTACAACGACGTGCTCTATGTTTGTACTGACACTTCTTGTTCATTAGAAGACCAGTTATAAATATTAAGTATCCTTCTATTGTATGAAGTTTCTTGTAGCAAAATCAACGTAGAAAAGTCAAACAACTAATCAACAACGTTCGACCGGTGAACTTCTTGCGAACTTGACCTTGACAATCAAGTTGAAAAGTGAAATCACATTCGAAAATGTGTTCCGAAATCTCAGCCGTCCAGCTTGACAATGGTTTGCTAAGTCAGTTAATGACCCTTGACGAGAGGCCATCCTACTGAACCTCAATAATAGCAGCCATCAATCATCAAAATGAACGATTGAGATCTCAAACATGATGACTTAATTATCATCTAAACAGGTTTCCTTCATGACCAAGTTATATATCTCCCTTGCAACCACCATAATTTCTTGACGTGACTTCACCATACACACAGAGAGAGAGACGACGGCGACGGCGACCTGTTATGCATTTGAATGGCTCAAACCATGACTTAATTATCATCTAAATAGGTTTCCTTCATGACCACGTTATATATCTCCCTCACAACCACCATAATTTCTTGACGTGACTTCACCATACACACAGAGAGAGAGACGACGACGACGGCGACCTGTTATGCATTTGAATGGCTCAAACCAGCTCTATGATTAATTAGTTGATCCCTAACTTCCCACATGTATAGCCATATATGCCGATCTTCACAATTAACACCAACATATATTATTTATATTTTATTGGCAAGTTGGGTTAGTTCGATCCATACTCTTGCGACCAGCATTTGAGCTCCTGACCTACAGTCACAGGATCCAACACCCTAACACTGCACCGTGTATGTGCTACGTAGTGTTAATCGGGAGGAAACGCATAGGTTTCAGGAACACTACTTGAACATATTGCAATTTTGTAGTTGGTATGATATATATGTATACATATATGTGCGTGTGTGTGAGAGAGGGAGAGACGAAAAGTTGCGAAGATAATTTTGTTCAATCCTAATATGTTTAAAACGCTTCTAAAAAATATCACCACTTTCCCTATAAGTTTACCAGGTTAAAAAATATCCTTAAAAGCTTCTAAAATATATTTGCATTCACAGAAACTATGGAAAAAACAATCATTTATCATGATTTGCTTCCAATAATATCCGTATAAAAATTCAGACTTAGATGGAGCAAAAGTTATCGAAAACTTAAAAATATATATGATATTTCCTAGAACAAGATGAACAGCAATCCTAGAAAATTGAACTGTTGATGCTGTCGACATGAAAAACAGGCTCTTTATCAAATAACACTGAAAGATGCTGTGGCATACAAAAAAGAATGATTTGATAAAGATTCCCAAACACATTCAAGAGAAAATAAAGAACGAGCTTTTCGTTTTCGTTTTCTTTTTCTTCTCTTTTGACATGGTGATACCAAGTCTTGTTGCCGACGATTTTTCGGTGTTAACACTAAGTAAAAGAACGAGTCTTTTCTTTTTCTTTTCTTTCCGTTCTTTGAATGAGAGATACACCTGAGTCAATTCACGAGATAAAAACAGAGGTACACGGAAGACTGAATGATCGAGGAGTTTCAGAGATGGATGAGAGAGTTCTCAACGAAATGAACTTGGCCAATCTAAATGAAACCAGAATTCTGATCGAGAGAGGGAATTGAGGAGATGAAGCAGAGCTCACCTGCGCTGCATGAGGAAGAATTAGCGATCCAGGGAAGCTCGAAGCGATGCAGGATGAACAAGGCGAGTGCCATCGCCACCAGAAGCCCACCTGGATGTAGCCTAATTTTCTCGCTCATTCTTCACCAGCAACCAAAGAAGAGAAGGGAAGGCAGGAGGAAGAACAAGAAGGACCGCAGCCACAGGCATCAGGCAGGTCATGCTTTATATGCCAAAAGTAGGACCTAATCTATCTTGATTAATGAATACTAGTTATGTTTACCATTGTGGGACTGCCGTAGTCTAAGTGGGCTGCATGCTATAGAAACCAAAAAGAATCGTTGGGTTTCAATCGAGATCCAAGCCTGATCCACACAACGCATCAAATTCCGAAATTGGCACAAAATGTCAGGTTAAATAATATGTATATCTGAAAACTTTCTCTATGATGATCCTTTATTTTCCAGTCTCTCATTTATGTCCTCTCTTAGAGATAAAGCAAGATCAGTTGTTAACCGACTCAAATATAAGATACAAATAAATGAGTAAGATCCAATCTACCGAATTCCAACGGCTGGGATCCAAACTCAGTTTTAAGAATAATTTAGATAAAACATGTACAACTCGACATGATTTTTCAATGTTGCTTTTTACGTATGAAAGTAGATACTTACTATAACGCAAAAATGGTCATTCTCAGTCTATAAAATGTTACATGAAAAAGAAACCGTAACATTACGGATAAATCAGATAAACGGCTTGTAACGGAAAGTCTAGACGTGAAAACCAGGAAAATGAAATCGTCTATATATATTGTACAAAGAATGCAGAAAATGATATTGAAAAATATATAGTGAAATCAGAAGGTGTTCCCAAGCCCGATCCATGTTCTGCAGCAACTTAGGTAACATCTAATGACCGAAGCGCATGCTCTGTCATTGGTATCAGAGTCAGGCTTCTCGAAACCTACAAACAAGTAAAATAGTTTAAATAAAATATATATATAAAGCAGAGATCGTCAGACATTCTTTTCGACAGAAAGAAAAGAGAGGCCGGTATAAGAACAAGAAAAGGAAATAGAGGTGAGGCACAACGACAAGGTAGAGTGGCAAGGCTCAGTCAGAAGATAGAGCAGCAAGGCTTAGCTAGAAAGCAGAGCGATGAGATCGAGTGGCAAGAATCATCAAGAAGTTAAAGCGGTGAAGCCTAGGCAAAGTGGGGAAGCCTAGGCAAAGTGGCAAAAGAGGCGAGGCAAAACTCCCTCTTCTTCTCCCTCTCCCAGTCTCTCTCTCTCTCTCCCTCCCTCTCATTGTATCTCTCACTCCCCCTCTCTCTTCCGTCGCCCTCTTCCTCTCTCCCTTTTCCTCTTTGTTTTTTTTCTTTCTCTCTTCTCGAACATTACCATCCACGGTTTTTTGAAATCGTGAGCTCAGAAAACCAAATAGTTTATGAAAAACCACTGACAATTTTCCAAAAATTATTTTTTTATAAAATTGTTATTGAGCGAAATTACGAAAATACCCAATTTTTTTAAGGAAAAAGATAGTTTTGCCCTTAATGGACAAAAAGACAAAACTGTTCTTTAGAAGCTTTTGAAATTTATGAAATACTGACCTACAAAAGTACAAAGTCACCCCTATATAGTCAAAATATCATAGTTTTCTCACTATGCGAAAAGACAGTATTGCTCTTATCTTTTTTAAAAAAAAAAATTATGATTCTACCCTCGATCAATCATAAATTTTACAAAAAAAATCATGTGTCATTTTACTATTATATTTTGAAACTTTTTAAAATATTATAAAACCAAACAAAAGGATAAATGTTTTGGTTTGCCTCTAAAGTTTGTGAAAAATTACAGTGACATCAAATAAAGGAAAAATTATTGTTTCGTCAGTTAAGCCACAACGCTATTGGTCACCCACTGTTTCCAAACATTCGTCAGCTGTCCATCGTTAAACTCCGACGGTTGATTAGACTGAATGTTCCATGAGTTGTTCTTTGCTATACCATCTTAACTGCGGTCCTGGGGGATGTAATAAACCTGAGGTCCAGCTTCTTCCACGGCTTCGCCGTATAAATGCCTTATCCATATACGTGGACCTTTTGTCATCTGCTATATATACCTTTTTGTTCAGTCCAGATCAGAAAAGAGAGAACCAAGTGATCGAGAGAGAGAATGAAATGTTGGATGATAGACGTTTGCTCTTCACTCACCCACAAAACTTTCTGTGCTAAGTTTGAATCCAACATTAACTGTGGGAAAAACAAGATCTTTGCTTCCCCACTTCACAAGAACTTCAACCTTCACACAAAAACCGCTGCATCTCGCCAACTTATCAGTAAGCTTTTCATCTCTTCCCTCTCTTGTTTATGTTTTCTTTCCCTTCGCTTTGATGTCTTCTGTTCATTATGTGGAAGCAAAAGAGGGGTTCCCTTTGGTTTCTGTTATTTGCTGTTGGAGGGGTTTTGGTCGTCAAATATCAGTAGGGAACCTAGAAAGAAAACCTTTTTAACCTGGGAAGAATAGATGACC
Source organism: Brasenia schreberi (assembly GCA_036023115.1). Lineage (NCBI taxonomy): Eukaryota > Viridiplantae > Streptophyta > Magnoliopsida > Nymphaeales > Cabombaceae > Brasenia > Brasenia schreberi. Next base: position 6,270,030 of record JAYKKT010000069.1, on the reverse strand, counting down.
GTCGCTGCTTTTGCTAATTCTAGTGGCGATCTATCCTCAAGGAAGTGATTCCACGGGTTGGTCCGTTGGGAACCGATCGTTGATCCAGAAAGCGCATTTTTAACGATTTATTATGTAATCAAACCATAACCGTGATAATTGATGTTCCTTGTATATAGATTCTATTTTCATGGTTCCCTATTAGCTTCCTTTCATTTGAGTACCTCCGTAGTGAATTCTTGCTTCTATGCCCCCACCCTGATGTAAAAGGAGGTCCTAATGCCTACTCTCTTTCTTTCTTTTTTTTAATTTGGGAGGCTGAATGAAGCCAGGTTTTGCATCGAAGTCACGACTTGCATCCTGTGAATCAGGCGCCCTGCCCTGCCCTGCCCTGATGAACTAACATTCTATGAGTGCAGGTCCTATCGCTTACGTTACTATAGTATCAATAGGTGCATAGCCCGTAATAAGTAATGAGTGTAACACGAGTATCGAACTCATGACACTCAACTTGTGAGTTAGGCCTTTTCTTTCTTTCTTTTTTGGTCATGAATGTAACACGGCTCCTGTAGCCTATGTTCTCTTTATTAAATTCCGCGCCTTTTCTGTCTTTCTTTTTTATATTTTTTGTTTTTGGTTACAATGAGAAGTACTGAAGCAACATACACGTGCCCGGGTATCGAACTCATGACACTTATCTTGTGAGTTGAGACCCTAGCCAGTGAACTATCCGGCTGAGTGCGTTTCTTATTAGATGCTACCTTTGGATTCATATAAAGGCCACTTGTTTTGTTCCACTATATGCAAATGGAAACAAATATTTGATTGTACGATCTACTAATTAATCCTATATATATAGGTCATTGACTTCGATTATAAGAACCAAAGGTACAGAGTATGCGCGGGAGGAGTGAAATTACTACGGTGAGCTAATAAAATAGCCTATGGTTTATGTCATACTATCTTTCGACGGTCTTGAATTGTTTCTGCCAAACGTCTATTTTCTAGTAGTAACTGTGGGCTGGCTACCTTCTTGCCAAAATTTAAGTGGGGTCAGCACCCCGTCTAACCTCAATGCCATTGCCATGTTCATTCCTTGAGGCGGATTGTAGTGACTTTTTTGTATTTTAGAATGCCATAGCCAAGATTACAACCATCCAGAGGAAGATGGGCATGCATTGAGGAGCTCCGACTGGCGAGCTTTCCGGGCTAAGCTTGTGGCTGCAGAGCAACAAGGTGCTAAGTTGACTCCAACTCTGAAGTGGCCTGGTTCAGACCCTGACCATGATGAACCACCTTCATGCATTACATTGGGGCAACGCTGGGCTCACCCGATCCACGAACCCGAAAGGGGGTGCCTACTGGTCGCGACCGAGAAGCTTGATGGTGTCCACATATTTGAGCGCACGGTCGTCCTGATGCTGTCTACGGGACGGGTCGGTCCGTCAGGGGTCATTTTGAACCGGCCATCGCTCATGTCGATCAAGGAGATGCGGACCACAGAGCTCGATACTACCGGGGTCTTTTCGAACCGTCCACTTTTCTTTGGCGGACCGCTTGAGGAAGAAGGGTTGTTCCTTGTGACTGCACCCCAAGGTCAAGTGGGTTCGGTCGACGATATGAGTCGATTTGGTGCATTTGATGAGGTGATGAGTGGGTTGTATTATGGGACCAAGGAGAGTGTGGGCTGCGCTGCGGAGATGGTGAAGAGGAACTTAGTGAGTGCGGGAGATTTTAAGTTCTTTGATGGATATTGTGAGTGGGAGAGGGAGCAGCTGAAGGAGGAGATTAGTGCTGGGTATTGGAGGGTAGTGGCCTGCAGCCCAGGGGCCATTGGGCTCTCTAGGCTTGGGGCTGTCGGTCTGTGGGGTGACATCCTTGGCTTGATGGGTGAAAAGCAAGCCTGGTAAGGGTGAATCCCTCCTTTCAAATGGATAGTTTCTCTGTCCTAGTGATACCCGTGTAATGTAAAGCAAGCCTACTCTCTCTCTCTCTCATATATATGTTTGTGTCTCTCCCAGTAATAGCAGATACCACCATGTCCGACGTGTTCGGGTAAATGGTTCCACCTAGGGCTGGCAATATAAAGTGAACAAACTGAACCGGGGTCTCTTATTTGGTCAGCTCGACTCGACTTGCATTTGTAAAGAAGCTACCTCAGCCTCTCTAGCCAAACAGTTCCCCGTGTTCTAACTCGGTTCCCAAATGGTTGGTTATTCTAGTGAATCACTTAGCATATATTCCAACTTAACCTTGTGGTGAGAAACTCATTCAGCTTGGCTTGATATCTTCAACTTGTCATGTTAAAAACGTGTACTTGCCATAAACTAAATGTTCAGTTTTACCATGTAAGATGGATGGTAGAGTTTAAAAGAAAAAACCAAATGTACGTGCAAATGCATATATATGTGTATGTGCATGCTTGCCTGTTTTTGTATAACATACACACGCACACACACACACACACACTCACATATATATATATATATATATATATATATATATATATATGAGAGAGAGAGAGCATGTGAATTAGATGATTATTTTATTGTTGCCGAGCAAGTCAAATTAAATACCAATTGCTCCGCAAACGTGAAAGACACGGCTTTGTCAACAATCCGCTGGCATATGTGACCATATATGTACATATTGCTCAACCGGAACAAGGGATAGTTGCATGACTCACATGGAAGCCTCACCATGTAAACTATAAACGAATGAGATAAATAACTAAGTTTCACAAAAATGTGCGTGTGTGTCTGTTGCTCCCTAAGCTGTCCCACTTAATCCTCAGCTGATTCCAAACTTTAACAGTCGAAATCTGTGATATGAGGCACACATGCTTGCATGCAAATAGTATGTGCAGAACTCTTGAGGGTCCAAACGTCTTATTTCGCAATGTTCGCATGCACGTACGCACTTGTGTGTGTTCTTTAGTTAACAAAGATATCCTTTTTGCTCTCCATTTCTCTTGTGATTTTGACGTTTTTACATTAACTTTCACAATCAAACTTTCCACCATTGACTACTAGAAATCTGTTTCAATTTATAGTTTTAGGTGGGTTATTCTTATTTGTCTATGGACTCAATTCCGAGTTTGGAGGATTGAGATATAAAGGAAATGGTTTAACCTTGTTAGAGATATCTAATGTCTAAGTTGATTGAGCACTCCCTTTGTTATGAAAGTCTATAGTTCTTCCAATTCTATATTAAATATGTTATTTTTCATTCTCCAGAAAGGTCTTTGTATCCCCTTTCTGAAAAAGCTCGAACGGCAAAATTATAGCCAAAATAAGTAGACCTTGTCAAGAGGCTTGATACTGGGCTTTTGACTAGATTGTGATAAGATTGGAAAATTCACTAATAATATAATTATTATTGGAATCAAATAATATTTAGTTAATTGGATAGCTTTACATGTCTATTTTCCAATGCGTTAAAAATCACATCAATCGGAGTTTGTATCAAGAGATACAATCAAAATGTCTTGACCCTGTTAAAGTAACTAAGGCTAACCCGATTTCCAATCCCAGGTGACTGGAACTGGGGAAGGTCCTAAGTTTTGGATCCGATTTCAACCCAAAACTCATTATAAACTTGAGAAAGCTTGAAAAAATCCCTAAAATATTGTTAGTGCCTCAATAATGACCAGTGCTCTTTAGGTTACGAATTTGTTGATTCCCAATGTCACTGTTCGCGTACTAACACCCACAACCAAGCAACTCATAACAATGAAATTTTTGTGTCATTGGAGGTGTTTCATTCCAATGCACGACTGCTAATAAGATTGGTGACCTTATAAGAAGTTTTCATAGATTCACTCCATAAGAAAGAGTTGAGGGATAATTTCTTTACCTTTTCCAACCTTATGAATAAGAGCACAAGCAACTCAAAAATTCATTTATATCCTTTAGTACATTATTAATTGTGGTTGTCTTAAGCTAAATACTTATATAAAGAGCTTTTCTTGATGATGATTAAATATTGCATGGTGTAAAGTGGTGTCTACATTTCACATGAATGGTAAGAAATGGTAGCTCAGAGTGGCGAATGTTTTCCCATGAATAAGATTCCTCGGTCATAATAGCAATAGAAAGTTTGTACTTTAAAATGCCAATAGTCACCTCGGTTGTATTTTGAAACCTCCGTAATAAAGGATGACTATCATGTGTTTATTATTATTGTATATGTTGTCGCCGAAATGAGACACCTTAAAATTTCATGGAGATCTCATTGTTTGATTGAGTGTAGGGTGTGCTAGAAGGCAGTGACCTCGGCCCTCGAGAGGATAAGGTATGATGGGATTCTGCCAATAGCCTTGTTATATTCCTCTTAATATGGTTGATTTCTCTTCACTATAACTTCCTCATCGAGATTTTGATTCACATGATTCTTTATTCTGCACAAAGAGGGCATAAAAAACTTTCTAAAAGATCATAAATCAGCCAAGTCATGTTAGAAATGCCAAGTTATAGCCCTTCCTTGGGAATATATGTTCAGTCAATAGAGGCCTCGAGTGCCTTTGATGATGTTAGATTGTTTCTGTCGTATCTCAGTTGTCAGAGCTCATATTCAAAAAAATTTGTTCTATCATAAAGTAGACTTAATGATCCTTTTAGGTGTTTAAGAATTGAGAAAATCTACTAAAAAATATATTTTTAGGGAATCTTGGATCTCTATGTAGATTTTTGATAAAGTGATGGTGGTGGGTTTGATTATGTAACCAAATCTAAAAAGACCAAAGGAAACAAAAGAAAAGAGAATTGTATTGACTAAAAAGAGATACTATAACTATTAAAACTAGGAAAAAGAAATTAACCAGGTTGATCTGTTATGCTTAATGATTCGAGGTGGGCAGCCAGCTATCCCTATTTATAGTTGATTGATTTTCTCAAGGCTAATATGTAACTTTTGGAATATTTGCTCGTAATTCTTTCATAGTGGATGTGTGGCAAGTGACTTCTCAGATCTTTTTACAATTTTGTGATGTAAAGATATTCATGTACAGCCTAACAGCATGGTGATCTATAATGAGCTTGAATATTGTGTCCACTCCATGCAAAATTGAAAACCAAAAAAATATCGTAACCCATGATTGAATATGTGGCTTATAGCCACAATTATACATGGTTTGACCACCCAACCTAAATAGTTTTTTCTTTTTCTTTATTTTTAATAATAGGAGGTCGAAGTCGTTCATCGAGATATTTTTGGTTCCACACAAAACCGAACTGATTATAACTGGACCTTGAACTGAGGACCATCGGGTTCGGTTATGGTTCCACCTTCCATACCCGAAACCAGACCGACAGTTCCAAACTGTCAGCACCATATATTTAAAATAGTTTTTTGGGTTCCGTACAGTTTGAGTAAGCCTCAACTATAGAATGGGCCAACGATAGCGTCTCTATCATGTTGAAAACGAGGTAACTGATAAATTTTAATATATTCCATTTCACAAGGATCATAAAAAGAAACCTGTCATACATCTACTATTAATTTTTTTTAAAGAAATATTATGCCTTTAATATCATTAATGGAATTGCTCAACTGTATCAATCATTGTTCAATGAGCTGCTGTGCTTAGCTTTCAAGGTGGCTTGCAACACCAATTAAACTCGGACTGTGGAGGCGATTAAGATTGAACCCTAAACCAAAAAGAAAAATCATGTCATGAGCACTCTAGGCCGCAAATTCGACAATTAGAGCGTGCGTACCCGGCTTCCGCCTTGTACAAAAAAAAAGATCATATTGGAGCACCCGCAAAGAATAGAATCTATAGAAGACAGTGACGTAATTGGCGACGAGGCGGAGTTGACCGCGATATAACCAACAAAGTCCGAAAAGCTCCTAGATCCCCTGTGAGCATTCGATCGTGAACTAAGCGCGAATTTCAAAAACAAAACCAGCTTAACTAACACAAAATAAACTGTGTTGGAAATTTTTATGCTGTTGGTTGAAAGTTCGACTCTCAAAAAAGTTTATGCGTGACTATATGTGTTAGACTTTGGCCTTCTCTTGTAATAATAAAAAAAAAGTCCAGTCACAAATTGAAAATATTCAGTTTTGTCCCACACAAAAAAAATTGATGCGTGAGTATGTGTTACACTCGAAAAACGGCCTTGATTGGGTTGGGTTGCTCTATGAGAGAGAGAGAGAGAGAGAGAGACGTGGACTTAGTTGAGTTGGGGGTCGCGACTCGAGTTGTGAGGCAGTGAGAATGTCGAGAAATGCCACGTCACTGTTTCTAGAATCTCTCTGTTATACTAAGAACTCCAGAAGAAAGAGCCATCGTGTCTTCAGTGTGTGAGATATCAGGGACCTCTCTCTCTCTCTCTCTCGTGTGAGCAGGTGTAGCAGCGGAAAGCAACACCGACAGATCGTCTCCTTTCGGACAATTATGCTTACTTACACGCCTCTCTCTCTCCGATGGATTACGATGCTGTTGTAAGGTTCTGGTCATTCTCCGCAAGTTGAACTGGCCATCCAGCCGTTGATTAAAAGAAAGATGGTTGTAACGGCAATAATATTATAACAGTCGAACAGTTACCGAAGATCACGTTAACTGTCCGGATACACAGGTTCCTGAAGAGGAAAGCCCAATAGGATAAACCGGAAAAGGAGGAACACGCATTGCTCTATAAATACAGAGCAGCACATACAGTTAATATACACATCAAAGAAAAATATTTGAGTACTTTCTTAGAAAAAATCCACTGTAAGGAAACCTCCAAATAAAAAAGAAAACCACCTTGATCTTTCGTTGCATGTGTACTTGGAAGAGCTAGACAGCAATGAACCTGAAGCTAGACAGAAACCGGAATCAGGCAATGGAATAGCCACATCTGGTATCAAGGCCTCGTTCTTGATCCTGCAAAATAGGTACACGATTAGTGTTACGAAAAACAAAAAAAATGGAAGAATAGAGAGCTTCTTGTTTTTCTCTAGGAGCTCTGCCTGAGTCTTGACAGGATAGAGGGTAAACCCTGCCTGAGTTAAGATAGGACAGAGATCGACCAAAACACATAAAAAAAGAAAGAAAAGAAGAACAAAGAGAGGAAGAACAACTGCGACAAACGCCGCAGGTGGCCAAAGGCAAAAAGCCAGACTGCATGCCAAAAAGGCATAAATTTCAGTCGCAGGCTAGAAAGGCGAAAAGCTAGGTCATAAGCCAGAAAGGTGAAAAGTCAGGCCGTAGGCCAGAAAGGCAAGAACGCTAGCCGCAGGCCAGAAAGGCAGGAACGCCAGCCGCAGGTTAGAAAGGCAGAAACGCTGATCATAGGCCAGAAAGAGAGGAACACCGACCGTAGGCCACAAAGGAAGGAACGCCGACCGCAGGCCGAAAGGCGGAATGCCGGCCGCCACAGAGGGTCGCAGGCCATGAGGAGGAACTCCGGCCACCTCTCTCTCTCTCAATCTGTGTGTCTCGCTCCCCTCCAGGGTTTTATTCACCCAGAAAATCGATTGATGGTTTTTCGAGGCGGCAGACTAAAAAGTCCGTTTTGTCCCAACTGGTTTTTAGATATTATGAAACTGCCACTAGACAAAATTATGAAAAATATCCAAATATTTTTGGGTAAAAAGATTGGTTTGCTCTTATCTAGTAGTTTGTGAAAATTATGAAATATTGGGCTATTATTTTACATTATTGTCCTTCCCGGTTCAAGTTATTACAATACTGTCACTATGCCAAAAGACAGATTTATCCGTCCTTTTGAGAAAATTCTAGATTCAAACTGAGGGGTAAAATTATAGATTTACCTCCGATCAATTACAAATTTACAGAAATACCACGTCTCTCTCTTTTTGGTTGGTGGAGTGCGAGGATTTTATGGGCTTGTCCTTGGGCATTTCAAAAAATTACAAAAGTAGATAAATAGTTAAAATTATAGTTTTACCCTTAGTATTTTTGGAAATTATTAAAGGCAGAAATTTTTAGAAAAATTATAAATTTATCTTAGGTTGTTTATATATTAGAAATGAATTATTTTCAATTTATTTTTACGATATTCTGGATCATTCTAATCAAATTCCTGCTATGTGTGTTTTGTAGCTCATTATTATTTCCTTTTTAGAGTGTCTAATTGTTATAATTGTCATACACATAAAAATGAACTCAAGAATATATGTATCGGAATTGACAAAAAATGAAAAGCTAAATGGTCTGAACTTTAAAACATGGAAGAGAAGAATCTCACTTGAAGGAAACTGTGTGTCCTCCACCACCAGACACAAGTGAGCAACAGATAAAAATGTATAAAACATTTATAAAAGATGATACAATAGCTAAAACTGTCATCTTGACATACATGGAGGATGACTTGATAAGGGTCTTCTAAGAATACGAGACTGTAAAAGAATTGTTCGACTCAATAACAGACAAATATGACACAATTGTCAAACTGCATGTACAATTACTACTACAGAAATACAATTCCTTTAAAATTAAAGAAGGAGACAACGTAGTAGAACATGTAAATCACATGTTGGTAATGGCTAGGGACCTAGTTGTAGCAAAGTCAGTCATCTCAAAACCGATACAAATATCAACAATCATAAATAGTCTACCCCCGTCATAGAACATGGTCGTCACTGCCCTTAGGTTAGGGCCAAAAATTAATCTTTCTAAATTGCTTCTAAAACTAACAATAGAGCAAGAACACATAAACAAAAACAAGAAAAAAAAGTTATTAGTGGTACAAGATGAAATATGGTCCAGCTCCAAACCCAACCAAAAGAAAAATAAGCCAAACAAAAGGTTTGACAAGAATAATAAAAAGGGCAATCAACCTTTTAAGAAAACAAAGGAAACTGCTTTTCGGGTGAAGTGTCTTAGTTGTGAAAAGATAGAACACTACAAAAAGGATTGCCGCAACAAAAAAGGTAGAGAAAACAACCCACAACGAAGATAATCAGAAAAGCAGGACATAATGTGCGTGATATCAGAATGTTTGTATATGGACAGCCTAGTGATAGGTTGGCGGATCGACTCTGGAGCTATGAGACATATCTCAAAGACCAAAAAAGGGGCAATGGATCTAAAAGAATACAAACTCGGAGAGCATCGGGTGTACATGGGAACAACACTTTCTCAGATGTTTTGGGTACTAGGTCCTTTAAAAACTTTGTATAAGGTAAACCAATTATACTGACTGATGTATTAATTGTGTCATCAATAAGGTACAATCTAGTCTCGGTCCCTGCCTTAGTAAAGAAAGGTTTTGAGGTAAAGTTTATTCTTGGCAATGTGATTGTGGGAAAACATGGGAGAATATTATTCTCTGGGGAGTTTGATATAGAACATGAATTATTCAAATTAAATGATAATGAAAATCAAAATCCTTCTACTTATATTGACCGTGCCTTTAACGTTGATGTGAATCTGTGGCATAAACGCCTTGGGCATATAAGTTTGGAAAAATTAAGGAAATTATCCAACTTTGACTTACTACCTAGATTTGATGAAAATACTTCCAACAAGTGTGAAGCTTGTATACAAGGAAAAATTAGAATAAAAGTTTTTTCCAAAGAGTCACCAAAGGCAACAAACCTGTTGGAAGTCATTCACACAGATTTATATGGACCATTTAGAGTAAGGTCACATCATGAAAAGGTTTATTTTATAACATTTATCGATGATTACTTAAGATATACATATTTATATCTCTTGACACATAAATTTGAGGCACTAGAAGTTTTTAAAGAATATAAGCAAGAAGTTGAAAACCAAATGGGGCATTCAATCAAAGTCTTAAGATTAGATAGAGGTGATAAATATACCTCTGTAAAATTTCTTGAATTTTGTAAAGACTTTGATATTACAAAACAAAATACAATACCCAGGACACCTAAACAAAATGATGTAGTTGAAAGATATAAAAGAACTTTGTTGAATATGACAAGGTCAATGTTGATTGATACCTCTCTATCAAGAATATTTTGGGGAGAAGCAGTAAGTACAACGGTATACATACTCAATAGAGTACCATGTAAAGTTGTATTCACTACACCATATGAGATGTGGTTTGAGAGAAAATCCAACCTATGTCATCTTAGGAGGTGGAGATCTATTGCACATGTAAAGATCCTTGATTAGTTTAGAGACAAGCTAGACAATAGGTCCTTGAGATGTATATTCATTGGATATCCTAAAGGTTCAAAGGGATATCGATTTGCCAAAAGGAATGAAAGTTGTAGGTTGTAAATGGGTTCTAAAAAAGAAATACAAAGTCGATGATTCAATCGATAAGTTTAAAGCGAGGTTGGTTGAAAATGTTTTTTCGCAAAAAGAGATGATAGATTATGTTGAGACATATTATACAGTTGCAAAATTTGCATCCATAAGAATAATTCTGACAATATCTGCATATTATGATTTGGACTTACATCAGTTAGATGTAAATACAGCTTTTCTAAATGGAGATTTAGATGAAATCATATACATGCAGTAGCCTAAAGGATTTATAGTTGAAGGCCAAGAAGATTAAGTATATAGGTTGAGAAAATCCCTATATGACCTAAAACAGTCACATCACCAATGGTATTTGACCTTTCAAAATACCATTATAGAACTTGGGTTTGTGGCTAATAAACTTGATCACTATGTATATGTCTGAAACAGTGGGAGCCACTTTGTCATCCTATCATTTTATATAGATAACATATTGTTAACTGGGAATGACAATGAGATGATTGTCAAAATCAAGTCATGGTTAAACTCAAGGTTCGAAATGAAGGATATGGAGGAAGCATATTATATCATAGGTATAAAGATCTCTCGAGATAGAGAATCTAAACTCTTATGCCTGAGTTAAGAGAGAGATATTAATTATATCCTCAAGAAGTTCAAAATGAGTGAATGCAAGTCTGTTGTTACACCTGTTGTAAAAGGGGTTAAACTAAGTAAGGTTGATTGTCCCAGTAAAAGAGGCGATAAGCCTAACGTTTCTTATGCACAAGTTGTGGGTAGCTTGATGTATACTATGTTGTATACAAAACCTGATATTAGCTTTGTTGTTGGTCTTGTAAGTATATATCAAAGTAATTATGGATGACAACACTGAATAGCTGTAAAAAGGATTTTAAGATATCTGAAAGGAACAAGAGACTTTAAACTATTTTTTCAAGCAAATGAACTGAAAGTAGTAGGATACTCAAATGCTGACTTTGCTCGAAGCAAAGATGACAACAAATCTACCTCGGGATAAATATTCTTATTTGGAGGTGATGTTGTTTGTTGGGCATGAGGAAGCTGAGTATGTAGCTTGTTGTATGGCTGCAACGAGTGTTGTTTGGATAAGCCACTTCATATGTGATTTGAAGTTGAAAATAACCAACGAGTCAACTGTTATTTACTGTGATAACAATGCAACAATTACTCTTATCAAGAGTGGAGTTGATTGCTAAAAAAGCAATCATATAAAGGTTAAATATCATTATATTCATGATATGGTTATGAGAAAGGAAATATCCATCTCATATATGCAAACAAATGATATGTTGGCATACTCCTTGACTAAAGGTATAGCAGAGGAACTTTTCTCAAAACATGTTGCGAACATGAGTTTGAGATATGTTTGATTGTTGTGTAGGAAAATAACCACACAACGGATAGTGATTGCATCAACAATCATGAAAAGACATTACTATGTAAATCCTGCAAAAGTAGGAGGAAAAACAATATGTCAGTATACTTGACTCAAATGGCCAAGTGAGAGATGTAAGGTTGTGACCATTCTCGGCAACCCAGCATAGTAACGGCTTGACTGGCCATCCAACCGTTATCCGTGTTCACGGTTAAAGGAAAGATGATCTTAACGGTCATAATCTCATAACAGTCGCACTGTTAGCGAAAATCACGGTAATTGTTCGGATATAGGAACTGCTCAAGAGCAAAGCCCAACAAGTAAACCGAGAAAGGAGGAGCACACACCCCTATAAATACACACCAGCGCATACAATTAATAAATATAACACAAGAGAGAAAAACACGACAGTACTTTGTTGAGCAAAAATCGGCTGTGAGGAAACCTTGAAACCAAAAAGAAAATCACGTTGATCTTTCGCGGCAGGTGTTCCTTCAAGAGCTCGACGGCAACGACGATAAAGCTAGACAAAGCCGGAATCAGCAAGGGAATCGCCACGCCTGTTACTCGCGAGAATCGGAGATTTAACCGGAAAAGTTTTTGCTAGCTTTAAGAAGGCACTTGGTTCCTCGAAGTAGCGAGGTGTTTGGGGGATGGTGGGCCTGCCAGTGGTTACTTTCCTATTCTCTTTCATTCCTCCTCTTTTTCAACCGTTAGTCCCCCGTAGACCATGGTGTCAACGACGTTGATCTAGGTGGTCTCTCTCCGATTTTGTGTTTGGCTGGAGACATTTGCGTTTTTGCGTGAGGAACAGGATTTTCTCTTTTGTGTTTCGCGATGGTTTATTCGTTCAGGAAATGGAAATCTCTGGTTTAGCCGGAACACGTAGTTGATCCCTCATGTTTGGTTATTAGGGGGGAATCTTGTCTTCCGGCTTGGAGTGCAACGGCGATCTCGATCCACGGATACGTCCTGTAACTTTGGCCAGATTCTCATAAGAAGGACATTTCCGGTTAGAATTTCCTCTTCTTCTTTCCTATCCGGTCTAGATGCTGCTGCGTGATGTACGGAGCAGAGTAGGGTGAAGTTATCTTTTGCTCTCTCTCTCTCCCCTTTACATGAAGGGTTTTTCCCTTTTAGGATAAATCGTGTTCAATGGTTTGATGATCTTCTACTCAGCATGTTCTGAAAAAGATAAACTCTCTCAATTTGGATTCATTAATTCATTCCCTATATCTCGGTCTTTAAGCAGCTGAATGTTTTGTTTGATCAATACATTATGCCCTGAGGTTCTTTATGGTCCTTAGTTAACTGCTTGCATGGCACATGATCGGGCTTTATGGAAACAAAGAATCCGTTGTTGTTTGTTGCTCATGAGCCTAGGTCACACTGAGAGATTTGAGGCTTGTACGTGGTAGAGTTTATCCTGAGAATTTTACGGCTTTGTGAATTTATTTTGATATAATCCTATTGCATTCTTCGAGAACAGCATACTGCGTCTATTTCATCTCGTGGCTTGAATTGACTTCCTTATTTTGACTTAGTTCAATCTCTTCCGTTTTAGTCACACTGTTGCCATTCCGGGGCGAACCATGTGACCTCTTGCCATGTTAGAAATTGCGGACTCCTGCTTCATGGATGTCAATGAGAGCGTTAAAAGCTCGGATGAGTACGCACTTTCGGAGCTTACTCTTAGTTGCCATCTTTTGAGGAGTTCTGATTCATCATGCCTAATTGTTGTCTTGTAATCTATGAAGTTTGTAAAGGATTAGTACTTTTAGTATTCGTCAATGTCGATTCAGGCAGTAATGCGAGGTGCTCTGTTAGTGTTGTCTTTCTTTTTCTTTTTCTGTTTATTACCCAGGGAAACCACCGATGTGAGTGAGACTAGATGCACCAGCACCATAAATCCCGGACGCTATTCTAGGTGTGTGTGTGTGTCTGTGGGTGCGGATTAGTTGCTTTTGCTGTTCTAGGTTGATTGGTATAAGGGACTAGAAATGCTGCCTTTTCTGGGTGGCTTGATGTAACCCAATCTAAGTTGTTCTTTTAGTTGATTGGTGGTACAATGTTAGGATTCATGTGAACCATTTTTGTTATGACCTTAATGAAATTCTTTGGGCCTTCCATTGTGTACCATGTATATAATACAAACAACAAGCTGCATCAAACATATTGTTGTTCCTATCAAAGTTTCAACCATGCTAGCTATTTTAGTATCAAGTGAGCTGGAACCTGAGAGTTTGCAATGGTGAATTTCGGCTTTGTCTTATAGTGAAATTCTATGACCAACTTTATATTCAGCCGTGGTATTCTACTGACTTATGGAATGAGTGTTATAAATCCCAAGTAAATGCAATATAATATAAAGGACTTTTATACCTATCCATTATCAGGAAAACTGAAAGTTTGAAAAGGACCTCTCGAATGTGAAGCGTGAGACTGTCCCATATGATTCGTGATGAGGATGAACGAATTCCATGCAAAAGGAAGATACAATGTAAAGAGCAGATGAGTTCCACATGATGTTAAAGGCCTAAAGCTTGATGATGATAATGAGTTTCAGCGTGCTGGTACAACTTGACCGGTCATATGGATGTGCTTCGGTGAGATTCATAAGCTCTCTTATATCTTATAATACACGCATTTGTTAAATTTTGCAGATGAACTTACTAAATATAAGCAACAACAATAGGAATCAAAGGTTGACCACGTACAAATTTTTTAGTAAAGTGAAAAATAAGGATATGGAATGGACACTGACTTGAGTGCTGGAGAAAAAAACAGCTTTGCTTAAAGTAGGCTCATATGACCCTATAAAACAATGTAATCCTTGGGTTTATAAAATATACAACTAAGCCTTTTCCCATACTAGATGGGTTGGCTACATAGATTCTTTGTTTCCACATAGCCTTATCATGTGCTATGTTAGCAGTTAACTCACAATAAGCTAGATCATTCTTTATTGTTTCTTTCTAATACTTTTGTGGTCGTCCTCTACCTCTTTTAATACTTTCAAAATCTAGTTTTTCATACCTTCTTACATGTTCTTCTTTTGATCTTCTTTCTATATGTCCAAACCACCTTAACCGATATTCTCTTATTTTATCCTCTATTGGTGCCACACATAATTTATTTCTTATAACCTCATTATGTATACCATCTTTTCTTGTATGACCACTCATCTATCTTAACATCTTCATTTCTGTCACAGACATCTTTTGTACAAGTTGATGATTAACTGCCTAACACTAAGAACCATAAAACATGGCACAACTAATTGCTACTCTATAATATTTATCTTTTAACTTTAATGGTATCTTCTTATCACAAAGAATACTTGATGTTCCTCTCCATTTTAAACAAACAATATTAATTCTATGCGTAACATCTCCATCAATTCTTTCATCACTCTGAAAAATTGACCCTAGGTATTTAAAACTTTTCTTTTGGGGAATTCAATGTGTGCCAATTTTAATTTCTATGTTCTTTGAAGTAACCAAATGATCAAACTTACATTCCATATATTCTGTCTTTGTTCTACTAAGTCTGAGGCCTTTACTTTCTAATGTTTCTCTCCATAGTTCCAATTTTCTATTAACTTTTTCCTTAGACTCCTCCACTAACACAATATCATCTACAAATAACATACATCAAGGTACTTCATCTTTAATATGTTTTGTTAACTCATCAATCACCATTATAAATAAGTATAAACTTAAAAGTTGATCCTTGATGTAACCCAATATTAACTTCAAAGAAGTCTGTCATTCCTTCATGAGTCCTCATGTTTTTGCACCATCATACATATCTCTTATAAGGTTTATGTATGTCAATGGGATACCTCTTTCTTCCAAGGTTCTCCAAAGAACCTCCCTCGGTACTCTATCGTAAGTTTTTTCTAGATCAATAAATATCATGTGAAGGTCTTTCATTTTTGCTCTAAATTGTTTCAGAAAACATCTCAAAAGGTGAATCGCTTTAACAATATATCTACCTGACATGAATCCAAATTGGTTCTCTATTATACTCGATACTTATCTTAACCTACGTTCGATAATTATTTCCCACAATTTCATAGTATGGCTCATTAACTTGATACCCCGATAATTCTCACAATTCAGAATGTCTACCTTGTTCTTATATACGGGTATAAGTTTACTCGCTCTTCATTCCTTGGGCAACTTTTGATTTCTCCATATTTCATTAAATAGTCTTGTAAGCCAAGTGATTCCTGTTTCTCATAGTATTTTTCAAACTTCTATAGGAATATTGTCTGGTCCTACCGATTTATCACTCTTCATATGTTTAAGAGCCTCTTTTACTTCATTCTTTTGAATACGTCGGTATAAATTGTGGTTTATATACTTTTCTGATCTGGCTAACTCTCCTAAGCTAATACTAACATCTTTATTTTCATTAAAAAGCTTATAAAAATAGTTTTTTCATCTATTTCTTATATCATCATTTGCCACTAGAATTTTTTCATCATCGTCTTTGATGCATCTAAAAGAATTAAGATCTTTAGTTTTCTTTTCTCTAGCCCTAGTTATCCTAAAAATATTTCTTTCACCCTCTTTTGAGTTGAGTTTTTTATAGAAATCCTTCTAAATTTTAACTTTTCCTTCACTTACAACCTTTTTTTCTTCCTTCTTTACTTTCTTATAAGTCTCTAAAGTTTTACTAGTTTTCTTAGTATAATATAATTTGTAATATGCCCTCTTTGCCTTGATTTTATTTTGCACTACTTCACTCCACCACCAAGCTTCTTTTTGTACCACTAAACCTCCCTTAGATTCATCTAACACATCTTTCGTCACTTTCCTAATATGTATAGCCATATTGTTCCACATATCACGTGTACCAACATAATTTCAAGTATCTCCTTGAAAGACTTTCTGTTTAAATATATCTTCTTTCTCGCTTTTGAGGTTCCACTATTTAGTTTGAGTAGCTCGATGCACTCTTTTCTTTTTTGTTCATTTTTTTATTTATAAATCCATAACTAAAAGTCGATGTTGGGTGATTAAGCATTTTCTTAGAATTACCTTACAATTTTTACAACACACTCTATCTTTTTTTCTACAAATAAAATAATCAATTTGTATTTGTGATAAGCCACTCTTATAAGTAATTAAATGTTCATCTCGTTTTTTGAAGATTGTATTGACTATAAAGAGATCAAATGCCATAACAAAATTTAAAATCTCCCTACCTTCCTCGTTTATATCCCCAAAACCAAAGTTTTCATGAATCCCTTGATATCCTAATGCCTCTTTACCGACATGTCCATTTAAGTCTCCTCCTAAACAAATCATCTCCATTGTGGAATTCTTTGAATCACCTTATCTAACTCTTTTCAAAAAGTCGTCTTTATACTATCTTCTAGTCCTACTTGGGGTACGTAAGCACAAACTATATTCAAAAACTTTGCTCCTAACACTAATTTCAATGTCATTGTAAACACCCAAAAAAATTTAAATAAATGTTTTTCATCTTTTAGAAATTTTGCTTTTTTTGGTAGCTTTGAGTATTTTAAGGGTTTGTCAAATAAAAATACCTTAAACGAACTCATTTTCGTATCAAAATTTTCTAGCAACCTCAAAATAATGATATATTGCATCCCTCTTGAAAAAAAATTCAATTTGGATAAAATTATACAAAATGACTATTTTGCCCTCATGACCAAATTGGCGGGATTCTGCTTTTTTAAATGATTGCCTCTAATTAAAGGATAATTTTAAACAATTTTTTTTATATAAACAAGTGAAAATAAGAACATTGGGAATCAAACCCAAAAATGTTTGCAAATTTATATATTTATAAAATTCCAAAACCCTTGAAATTCATAAACAAGTTAAATTCAAACTAGACCTTTGAAATTCACCCAGTTGAGAAGGGTCTCATTCAAAGACCTGATACCCTTGGTTAAAGTGGTTCGATACCCTACACCTATTAAAGTGGTTCGATACCCTACATCCATTGAAGTGGTTAAAGTGAATCGATACCCTACCCCCGTTGAAAGTGGTTAAATGGTTAAGGTGGTTATAAACTGACTCGCGGAGCAAAATTAGGTTATCCTTGCAAACAAAAACTGAGAATAAAACCCAATGCTTTTCTAAAATAATATTTGAAGATTTTATTATATTTGATGTTTTCAAATATAAAATGTTTTTTTTACATAAAGTGTTTGAAACCATACCTACTATATATAAAATTCAGACTAGAAGGAGGCAAATTTTCCGAAAAGAGGAGATGGCATAAACCAAAAATGCAACGACCGAGCATCTACCAATTTCAATGTTGTTAGGCAAGGCAACCAATCATTTTTAGTTTAAAGTATTAAAAAGAAAAGTCGATGTTCAAGAAGAAAGTTAGCATCCAGAAAGGAAGGTCGATGTCAAAAAAAGAAAATCGATGTTCAAGAAGGAAAGTCGGCATCCAAAAAGGAAGGTCGGCGTCAAAAAAGAAAAATCGATATTCAAGAAAGGAAAGTCGATGTTTAAGAAGGAAAGTCGGCACCTAGAAAGGAAAGTCATTCAATAAAGAAAAGTCGACATTCAAGAAGGAAAGTTAGTGCTCAGAAAGAAAAGTCGACGTTAAAGAAGGAAAGTTGATGCCCAAAACAAATGGTCGACATCCAGAAAGAAAAGTCGGCATCATCCACGCAAAAATAAAGTGATGTTTAATTTGGTAAGTCACTAAAAGGAAACTTACTAATTTTGGAGTTCAGCATCAAAGGATTAGGCAACTTACCTTATCAAGCTTCATCAAATGAGCAACTGCACTTATCATATCAGACGGAGCAAATTTTTCGCGAGAAGGGCTAGCACTTCACTTACCATATTCATGGGAGCAGTTTTTGGTAAGAATGGTCAACATTCACATACCAAATGCAACCATCTTCAATAAGGCAACTTGCCTTATGAAAATTTGCAGCAAAGAGACATCCATTGGCCTATAAAAGGAGCCTCAAGGGAGCTACAATGCATAAATCCGAGTTCACAAACCATTCAGCAAGAGGGAAAGAAAGAGAGGGAGAGAAAGAGAGAAAGAAAGAGAGGGAGACAAAGAGAGAGAGGGAGAGGAGAAAGAGAGGAAGAAGGTTGCCGCCAACCGCCAGTTGCTAGCCATCCTTTATCATCCACAACAGGTCCATTCTTTCTTCAATTATCTCCTTTTTCATTAAATCTTATGGGGTTATAATTAAGGAGCTTAAGTCTTCATGAACATGTATTGATCATGGTTCATATGCTGCCCTATCTTTTTTTTGTTTGTACGTTATTCATTATATATTTTAAATGTTGATTCTTTCTACTCCATAACAGGACGTAAGATTATGAATCTCTTAATCTCACTATGCTCACATGATAATTAGGATTTTATTTATTGTTTTATAGCTATAGATTCAATTTTAATTTGGATGAAAACACAAGCACGCATCTGAAAATCTAAAAAACTTGTTTTTCTGCACTCTGTACACGTTCGATAAATGATTTATCTTTCATTATTCCCTACTCCGAATATTTTGAAATTTTGCAAGTCTACTGTACACATATAGACACACTTCTGACAAAAGTTTCGAGAATTTTGGGCTTATTAAACATCACTAATAAAATCTGAAAAGTTTTATTAAAATTAGAACAGATTCTAAAAAACCAGAAGTTCGTGTAACATAGGTTGGGTTATTCTTGAATATCTTTGTGCACAGTGAACCAATTTGATTGAAAATAGTCTCATTGGAAAGCTGAAGCCCATAGATTTCTAATAAAACCATTCATAGAAATCAGAGATACAATAGTTTTTCTAAACCTCTTATTTTCTGGTAGAGGTTTGTCCTGAATGTTTGAGTAAGGTCTGTTTTTGGATTTAATTCTAATAATCTATAGCATATAAAATAAAAATAAAAATATTTTCTAAATCCTACATAAAAGTTTTTCCTCTATAAAAGTTTCAAATTTTTTGAAAACTTGAAACTATTTCAAAAAAATCATAAACAAGCGTCTAAAAATATAATCAGTTTATGTTTTTCACGACTTAAAATTATTTCTAAGTCAAGAACCAAAATCATGATTTTATTAAGCTTTTGAAGTTGGAATCTTGTTTCTGAAAACTTAATGGATCTTGAATAATTTTCAAAGCATCTAAGTTGACCCTTGAGCATCTATTCAAGAAGGCCTATGTCGACAAAAGTTCACTTGTCCACAATCACTACATGAAATCAGAAAATCAATCTTTGCTAGTTTGAGCAAACTAACTGCCACACTCGCACACACGACATAGTTTGAGAATTTTATTTTGAATCTTCACATAGGCTTTGAAATAAAAATTCACGTCTATAGTCATGATTCAGTCACCATATCGTTGTATGTCTACTACACTATCCTTTAAATCTTTATTTATGATAATACCAACTCTTTTTCGAGCCTTTTCCTTACCTGAGTATCATAATTTAAAACATGCATCCTCAATCTCTTTTGCTTTTTCTCCAACCCACTTTGTCTCTTGTAAACATATAATATGAACCTTTCTTCAAATCATAGTATCTATCACCTCCATTAGCTTACCAGACAATGTTCCGATATTCCAAGAACCAATACGAATCTTATTATCTAGGACTAGCTTCCTTACCCCTCGCATCCGTTCATATTGAAAATGCGGAAACCCTCTCTTATCAATAGCACGCTATAGCGTTTTAGCGGTGCTAAAAATGCTATATCGAGTGACCCTTAGTGGGCGACCCGCTAGAGCCGCTATAACACAGTTAGCGTACAACATGTTCATAACACTATTTTGGATCAGGATGATCCACTTCAATCGACCCAATCCAAATAAGAGAAAATAACCTAGTTACTAAGCATGTCTCTCTCTCTCTTGTGTTTCCTAAGGATGCATACTCTCTCTATGTCTCTCGCAACTCCACCTCCTTTGTCTCTCTCCCACCTCTCACCATGAAAGTCAGTCACTCGGGCTAGGGAGACGGAAGAGCTGGTTTCATCAATGTCGATAGAGGAGGTGACAACATTTTGAGAGAAAATCGTGCTTGTGACGGGAGGAAGTGAGAGGAAAAGCACAACGTAGAGGAGAGGATGAAGGGAAGCAGTGGAGGGCAAGGGAATAATGACCAACAAACATGAGGAGTGAGGATGATGATGCATGACACCACAAGTAGGTCCACGATGACGCATAAAGACATTAACTTAACTAATTTCAGCCAAATAGTAGGAGCAAATCATAGGCATTTCAAGGTTGCCTACATTTCACTCCTCGCTCTGAAGCCTATTTACTTTGGTTCTTATTGTTTCAACATCCACCAAACAACAAACATAGAACATGCGGTGCACATACCTACTCTGATGTGATTATTTTCTTCATGTTGAAGAGCAAATGTCATTGATAATGATGAATGAAGAGAAGAAAGAGAAGGCAATTCTGGAGGACGTTGAACATGTGGCCTTATAGATCTCTTATCATAAAGACCTGTATCAACTAGACTAATCAGTTGAAATATATTACTAATATTAATATGAAAAGCACAATTGCAAATATAGCTAGTTCAAGCTAGTAGTGCACCTACAATCATCTCCAGTGAGCAAAAATCAGCTGTAATGTATGCCACTTCAAATATTTCATTATAATCCTCTAGATGGTGAATAGAACCATCCTTAGAATGAAGTATCAAATCATAGCAAGTAAAGAAGCATGTTTCCAAAGCATTGAGAAGAAATTGCCTTATATCCATCACAATGTCTCCTAGAGTTAACTAGAAATTTCTATGTACAAGCCAATTTACTGATTTAGAAATTCAAAAACATTAAGGTGCTTTGAAAGAGCAGTAATAAGTAATAACCCAAGTATTTTGAAACCTAAATCATAAATAAGACAAAAGCATTAAGTCTTCACATCACTTTTTGATGATACCAAAATAGTTAGAAAATACTTACCTGAACAATTATTAGAGACATGAATGAGTGTCAATCAGTAGAAGCGTATTATGACACAATTCAAGTTCCAGATCCCATTATATATATATATATATATATAATTTTTAATTATAAATAAAAGTGTATCGTTAAATCCGTTATATCCCTGCTACCACTATATCATGGTCAACCACTAACAACCCGCTAACCGTTGTTGATAACATAGTTCTCTGTAATTTATTCACTACATTCGGGCAGCAATGCATGACTAACTTCTTTACTCACACCCGTTCATGATGTGGAAACCCTCTCTCCAATTGATTCACTACATCCGGACAAAAATATAGTGACCCTTGCTTACTTTTCATTGCATTTGGGCTCTACAGCACATCGTTAGGTGGGAACATCCCTAAGGAATGCTCATAATTTGTATAATCCATGATATAAAATGCCGACAAAGTTTTACGTTAGCTGTTGGAAGCCTAACACAACCCTCCTCCTTTATTCGGACTTGGGACTGGCCATGTAAGGGTGATCCCTTACATGAGTGGAGTTCTTGGGTTTATAAAATATACAAGAATAACAACTAAGCCTTTTCCCATACTAGACGGGATCAACTAACTTGGGTTTATAAAATATAATGGACAAAATTCTTATTATTAATTTGTATGCAGTTCATTCATCATTGATCTTATTATTAGTCTAAAGGATGCTTTTTGCTAGCAGAATACCTAATTTACTTTTACATTCTTGGCTAAAATGCCTTATGTTCATAGGTGCCTCAGGACAACATTGTGATTTGATAATATTACTGGATGTACATGGGCATATAGAAGCTCGTGTATGTTTTCAATCTATTAATGTTTGACACTATACTCATACACTGGTCCAGTTTATTCAAGAATAAGTTCAGTTGTTGAGAAGTGGTATCGGGTCCAAATATTGGATCCATTTGTAGTTATATGGTCCTGTTATTAAGTATGGTTAAGTAAGAGCAGATTAGTCATTTAAGTTATAAAGATATTATAAGTATTAACATTAGTTAGGGTTAGAATAGAGAGAAAATGTTGGTAGCAGTCAGGAGGGCACAAAAAGAAGCCAATTAGTGTGTTCATGGTGGAGAGATAACTTCCAACCATAAATTATATATGTTGTAGATTATTATTCAATACAGTTTCTACATGGTATCAGATCCTTAGGGCATCAAAATAGCGGATTCGGCAAGAGCAAATCTTGTGTTTGGTAGTGTAGTTTGGGATAAAGTTTCGAAGGATTGGTGTATAGCAAATCCTGTGAATGATAGTGGCAGCATCAGATTGTTGGCATCGATGACAAGGCTAAGTCCTTCACATGTTGTGGTAGTGATGAGTATATTTGAGTTGTCCTGTTGGCTGTCTACCTACTATAAGAGTGATAGCAAGTATGGAAGGTATTCATTAATCTTTATATCGAAGTATAATAAAAAAAAGAGAAGCATGGCAGATAAAAGTAAATCCATTGAAGTTTCGTTTACAGTTTCAGATGTTCAGCAAGAGAGAAAATAGATATATTTTAAATCACCAATATTAAGTTAGATGGCAGAAATTTTCTTAAATGGGCTACATCAATTGAGCTAGTCGTTCTTGCCAGAAGGAGATAGACTTACCTTATAGGACAATAACCTCGTTCGGAAGAGCTTGATCCCAATTATCTAAGAGGGATAAAGGAAGATGCTTTGGTATCTTCATGGTTGTTGCAATCTATGACCCTATCAATCGGGAGAACCTTCGTATATCATGATTCAACATGTGAAATATGGAGGGTTGTGTCTAAAGCATATTCTCGATGAAAAAAATATTGTAAAAGAATATGAAATCCTAAAAAAAATCAGAAAGTGTAAACAAGTTACCAAGACTATTAGTGAATACTATGCAGATTTTTGTGGTCTCTAAGATGAGTTATAATTCTATGCAACTATCAAATATTCAGCATGTTCCAAAGAAAGAAATAAAAAGTATGAAAAAGAAGGTGTTTGATTCAGTATTGTCGATGCGTATCATATCAAATATCATTTTGGTTCACGATATGGGCATATTGTAGCATAGCGTATCGTATCGTACTTTAATATTAAAAAATAGTAAAAAAAAAATTGATAATTACAAAGAATTCATATAATGCAAAGTTTAGTACACATTGATCATTTACTATTTAACAATTGAAAAAAAATTACATATTTTGAAGCAAAAAATGAAATACATTTACATTTACATATTATAATCAGGATCATCAACTAAATAATCTTCATCTTTTTCTTGCTGAAGATCCTCACCACCTTCTGCTTCAAAATCAAAATCTTCATCTCCTTTATAATGTTGTTGCGCTCTTTTCAAATTAATCAATACAATGTCTTCTTCGGTTAGGAGGGCATTTTCTTCGCTATCTTCTATAATCTAGTCTTCTAATATATCAAAACTATCAAAACTTATTGAATCAAATTGACCTTCTTCTCTATTTAACTTTTTTAATTGCCTAAAAGAAAGAAAGAAAAGTAATTAATAAATAACATTAACAATTGAAGTTAAACAATATATTGAATTAAATCTTTAAGTACTAACTAATACAAGATTACCTTTCGTGAAGCTGCATGTTACAATGAATGAAAACTAAGTCATTCAGCCGCTTATGTTCCAACCTGTTGCACTTTTTTGTATGGATGTATTCAAAGACACTCCAATTCCTTTCACAACCCGTTGCACTACAGGTTTAGCTCAAAACTCTTACTACAAAATCTTTAAGGTTTGGGCAATTACTTCCAAACCTGTTCCACCAAATATTTATAAAAAAAGGTAAACATTAGAGACTTAATCTATAATAATATAAGATTTAATAAACTTAAATACAAAGAAAAACAATTTACATCAACGCATATTAGTACGGTTACAAATTGCTATAGGCAAACCCATTAAGTGAAGAGCATTATCATAGAACTCCATCTCTCGATGTATAGCATATGCTCTACTCTTATCATGGACTAATCTATCTATACAATCAATGATGCCTCGATTAACCTCACTGTCCCTTTTGAAGCTTGCTGAGTACTTGAATGTTGAGTTTAGATAATATGTTGTTGCATTAATAAGCTGATGCAATTATTTATTCTATCTATTATCTATAATTTTTCACACGGATACAAAATCTCTCTTTTTTCTATTAAAATTATTTTTAATAGCTTCTTTTACCCTATCCATGGCTTTATAAAAGTAGCCCATAGATGGTTTCTCCTCGCTATCAGCCAATCTCAAAACCTTTACTAAATGACATGTAATGCTCAATAGTGTAACACATGTATTCCAAAATATACTCCTGAATATTGTCTCTGAAATCTCATTCAACTTTTTGTTTATTTTATTTTGAGACAACTCTATAAATTGTTGTCACTCATTTGAGGAGAACATTCTCTTCAAGGCTTGCTTTTGTCTTACAATACTCTATACAAATAAGAAATTAGTTACAAACTGAGTTGCAGCTCTACGAAGAAGCTCTGCACCATCTGTATATCTCCTCATTATACACAATACAAAGGCATGGTTGTAGATAAATTTGGTGATATCTTAACAACACTCAGTTGCTACCTTTATCTCATCCATCTCACCAATATCCTCAAGGATGAGATCTAAACAATGGGTTGCGCATGGTGTCAAATAGAAAGTCCCATAAGTATCTACTAACTCCTTTCCAACTATTTTATAGTTAGTTGTATTATCTATAATCAATTGGACTACATTATCTAGCTTAACCTCGCATATCATCTTATCAAACTCTTACTTTAGGATCTCTACAGTGTGCTTCTCCTCTAACATGTCTAGAGATCTCAAAAATATAAGTCTTTTAAGACAATAGATAAGAAAGTTTAACAAGTTCCTTCCTCACCTATCTGTCCATCCATCTGCTATGATAGTGCATCCTATGTCCTTCCATGACTCTCTCAAAGTTAAACAATATTCTTATACTTTAATGACGGTCTTATCTAATATCTTTCCTCTCAACTTTGGATAAGAAGACATCTTATATCCTAGACCAATATTAGCAATTGCATCTGTCATTTCTTGAAAATGAAAACTATTTACTGTATTAAATGGAATGTATGCATTATAAAACCATCTACCCACTACAAGGTCTACCTAATCATGCAGTTGTTCTGAAGCTATAGCAGCATGGATTCTAGGTTGAGCATCAAGTATAGTGTTAGGAGGAAAAATGAATATATGCTAGAAGCAACTCTTCCTCTACTCCTTCTTGAGCTTCCTCTTCTACCACTTCCACCTGCAAAATCTTTGACAACCCTCTTTCTCTTGTTTGGTGGTCGAAAACTACTACTACTAATCTCTGTTCTAGCATATGAATTAATACTATCAGTGAATCCAATAACATCATCATCATCTTCCTCAAACATCCCTAAATCATCTTTTTGTTGTCTCTTCTCTTGTATGCTCTCAATCTGGAGACACTGTCATTTAATGCATTTGATCTTTAATTTGGAACCCTCAACTGATGTACCCCACTGTCATGTCGGATCATTAGACAGAGATTGGGAGTCTCTAACACCCCTTCCTGCCATCTCAATTGGATACTTCAATTCAATAAAAAACCTGAAAATAATAGAACTTCCCTAATCTTCACATAACACTCAAATAGAGTGTCTCCCACTTCATGAATGCAATAAAATCATATTCACACACTTAATAACTTAATATTTTGTCATTCAAAAAGAAAAACACAAATATCACTAAAAAACAATAAATACAAAGAAAAAATTAGAAAAATACTTAAAATATACCACAATCCGAGGTGTACGGATACTGTAGAGCACTTTTTGGGGAGCCTTGAACACCAAGGAATGAGAGAACTACTAAAAGATTGCTTGAACTGCTCTCGTGCCGTATCGTGCAATACGGTCTATATCTTATGATACAAGTTATCGTATCATGGGCAACCACGATACAATACGTATTGCACCGATACAGTGCGATATAACTAACACTGGTTTGATTTGTTATGGGGAATTAATCCTCGGTATGAAGTTGTGAAAGTCAACATTCTTAGAGAACTGAAAAAGAACAATCTCATCACTAACTAAAATGTCTTTTTGGAAAAAAATGAGTCTCAACATTCCCGTGGGAGATGATGATATAATACTAGAGGCAGAGGTCGTGGGTGACTCTAAAGTGTACTCATTGTGGCAAATATTGGCACGTTAAGGATCAATGTTAGGACCTAATTGTAAACCAAATTTCATGAAGAATAAAAGGAATTATGCTCATGTAACAGAAAATCAGTCCAACAATACAAAAACTATCTATGAGCTGATGAAACATGTAGAAGGCCTAGAATTCAAAATTAGTGACCAAGCTATAATATCCACATCTCAAGTTACGATGACCCAAAATTCCTACTTCACAAAGGGTAAATCTTCTTCCTCTTCTCAATTGGCAGATGGATATATGATATGAGACAAAACGAGAATGGGAAATGTACTACTCAAAGTATAGACTTCTTTGTAACAAGGAGCCCATTAAATTGAAAGATGGATATCAGACTTGTATGATAGGAAAGGGAAATGTGCAAACTTAATTAGTCAATTTATCTTTTATATTTCCTGTTCCAAGCTTCTCCATAAATTTGTTATATGTAAGTTTGTTAACAAAATCTCTTAATTCCTCAGTCACATTTTGTCCCTCTGGTTGTGTTTTTCGAGATTTGAAAATGAGGAAGGTCTTTGGTCATGATAGCTTGAGAAAGGGGCTATATATACTCGATGACTACTCGGCTAGCAGTTCTTCGGGTACTACTTCTGCTATGACAACAAGTATAGTAGTGACCATAATATGGCATGAGTACTTGGGACATTTACTTGTGTCTAAAATAAGCCATGTAATTTCTAGTTTTCTTTTTTAGTCAAATAATGTATCCCTAAAATGTGATGTTTGAGTCAAATAATGTATCCCTAGAATGTGATGTTTGTCAAAAGGCAAAACATTAAAGGGTTTCATATTCTAGTAGTGAGTCTAGAAAGTCACAACCTTTTAAATTGTTTCATTCTGATGTTTAGAGTTCTAGTCCAGTACTTTGTTTTCTTCATAGATGATTGTACCCGACTTTCAATAATATATATAATGAAATCCAAGACTGAAGAATCTCACAGTTCATCTTGCATTTTCTGTTCCAGCTTATCCACAAAGTTGTTTCTGCATCTACCGCCATTTGTATTCCACTTATGTAATATGCTTTTTCTTCGTACAAATGACAAAAATTTGCAATTCTGATCCTTGAACAAATGTGTTAACTTTCTAAAGTTTGAATCACTAGCCTTTCCTTTTGACAATTCTCTCACAGAAATGAATTGAATTCCGAATGATTCATCCACATGTCTTCAAATCTAAACGGTCTCATCATATCATCAATGAGCAAGGGATGATGATTCATTACAATTCATGACCGCATACGCACTCTGGCTTTTGCAAAAACATGGCCATTTTGAATTGCAAAGAGTACTTTGTCATAATTACTCATCGAGATTTGAAGACCCCTCCATCAATAAGATCATCCTTTAGCTCCTGTATCAATTAGATCATAGGCATTAATCCATCTAGTAAACCATTGATAGTGTGAATGAGCCCTTGGTGCACCTCCTTCTTCGACTCGTGAGTGATTTCATTAATATCACCCACTAAAAGCTAGTGGTCCTACATGTTATGTGTATTAGTACTAAGGATTGCCTATAAACTCTTCTCTCTTTCTCTTATGGAGGGGTATAGATAGTTGTAAGGTACCACAGTAGTGTATGAAAGCCCATAACTTTTGCATGAAAAAATTGTTGGTGCCGGTTTCGTGAGAGAGA